>JAUIMM010000194.1:7320000-8063243 GCA_031769625.1 Taudactylus pleione
GTCCAGGTAGTTAGATGGACCCCACCACCCACGAGGGTTACCACTCGCCAGGCAGCGAGAGTGGTTACCCAGACATGCGAGTCACACCACTGCACAGGGGAAGCAATCCTCCCCCATTGAGACGCAAATCTCAGCATCGCAACTCCGGCATCAGAGCCATCCGTCCGGGCCAGGACGAGACAAGCCTTGCCACTGCAAGCCACACCCTGGTTGCAATGCCGCAACAAAAGAACCCTACCGGTAGGTAAGTTCTTCTATTCACAACCAGTGCAGGACGCCACACTCACCAGAACTGTCACGGACTGCACTGACATTACTAACTCACAGACTGCTCGTAAGACTGTTGATCAAACATCCAGCAGGGAAGACGTGCTGGTCAAGAACCACACGGTAAGGAGCCCCCTAAAAGGGTCAACCCACTCCCCCCCCCCCCCCCCCCCCTCCGCCGAGCTAGTCATGCCAGCCGGATTATACCCACCTACATTGTCACCTCGACACTCCACATCATATCCACACCCCTCTCGCTGCCCCCCAGACCATTCTGGAGCAGCACTGTGTCTACTCAATAAAACAGTTTGGGCCCCCTACTCTGGTGTCTGTCCATTTTTTACTCAACACCACCAAACACGCCACAACATCCCACCCAACATCCAAAGAGAGCACACCTGACCAACCCTCTTCAGTTGCATTACCTTTAAACATGACAACTTGCCCCCATGTGCATAATAAATGATGAGTGAAAACAGTTCTTCCAAATACCAATAGGAATTCTCAGTCCCAGTATCCCCACCAGCGTGGTTAGTAAGGATTCAATACTTTACAGCAAGTCTTGTTGCCTTTCTATATTATGAAGATTGTCCTCTCCTCTGATGAAATTGGTCCCAATACTCAGGTGTGATATCATGAAATGAAACAAATAAAAATATCTAGTGCAACACTGTGTTTTAAAATAAAAAACTACATGAATTTTAAATATATTGCATGTACTAACATGAATGTAAAAACAGCATGTCACAAAAAACACATGAATTGGTCTCCTACCAGAAGTCACATATAATAGGGTGGAACAGAGTATAGGCTGAGGTTAGGCTCAAGCTTCAACGTGCCCCTGTGCTTGGTGCATATGAGAAATGCGGTCAAACCAGCATTTTGGGGATTTGACTGCATTTCTCCCATTGCTGCATCCCGCCCTGCAAGTCTGCCTTCCCCTGACTGTCCTCTATGAAGAGGGTCTCTACAGGCAGACGGCCTGATTCAGAGACTAAGCACATGCTTAGTCACCTACGGGACTGTGTACATCTGAAAGGTAGCCGCTGCCCGTTATCTCAGAGAACTGCCTGCCTTTTGTCTCTCCTTGCTTCTATTGTGTGCTTACTGCATGATATACGCTCTGGAACCAGCATTTTTATTGCGGAAATCCGCAGGACTATACAGAACCTATGATTGAGTTCTACTGAACAAGTTACAGGACTCCAATTAAATTGCATCTATTACAGGTGTAAACTATAATCCTCGAGTATCGCACATAACTATTTTTACACTGGTATTACCAGGACTTTTAGGATCCACCTCCTTTAGGTTTAATATAGATATTTTAGTGTAACACTATTGATTTATTAGAGATATCTTTTTCTCTGCAATATTGCTATATATGCGAGATGTTTAACTTTTTGACCGGTCTAATTGTTGTTTTAGGATATTAAATTTACTATTTTTGTGATAAAGATCTGTGTCTTACCTGTTTTACAGGTGTATGTTTCTTGTGCTTCCACAAGCACATCTTTTTTTCTGCTGCTTTAATATATTCTTTAATCTATGTGTGTTTTTTAATTTTTGATTGTTTTTATTATCAATATTTTTATTATATTGTTCATTACATGTTCACTAGCGCTTGGTTCTTTTTGCTACTAGTACTGTGTACGTGCATAAATTAGCCATTGCGATCACCTTCAGAGTATGAGAGCTCCATGAGTGTCAGGAGAGCTGCAGTGTTTGCGGCTGGCCAGATTTGACTGACATGTTGTGTGACTGCCCGATGTGCGTCAATTAGAGATGAGGGGTTCGGATTCCACAGAACATAGGGGATCCGAGTCCACCCTGTTCAGGTGTTCCCCGCCTGACTCGGATCCCCGTTCGGGGCCGAACTGCGGCTTGCTAGAGAATCCGACATCAGGGCTCCTCGAGTGTAGGGTAGACCGCTGTGATAGCGGTCTGCCCTACACAGAACAAACACACAGCCGCCAGCGGCAGCTGTGTGTTTGTTACAGCAGCCAATGAGATTCACACAGACTGTCATTGGCTGCTGCACGGAGGGAGCCGGCTGGAGCTCACTCATGAGCTCCGTCTTCCGGCTCCCTCGTCGCGTGGCAGCAGAGCGGACGGCGGCTGGAGCAAGGATACAGGTAAGTTGTTTTTTTTATGTGTGTATGGGGGCCTGCTAATGGGGGGGCCTACTACTGGGGGGCATACTACAGGGGGCCTGCTACTGGGGGGGCATACTACTGGGGGCCTGCTTATGGGGGCATACTACTGGGGGCCAGCTAATGGGGGGCATACTACTGGGGGCCTGCTTATGGGGGCATACTACTGGGGCCTGCTTATGGGAGGCATACTACTGGGGGGGCATACTACTGGGGCGGCATACTACTGGGGGCCTGCTTATGGGGGCATACTACTGGGGGCCAGCTAATGGGGGGAATACTACTGGGGGGGCATACTACTGGGGGCCTGCTAATGGGGGGCATACTACTACTGGGGGCACTGCATAGGGGGCCCTAATACTAAGGGGACTGCATAGGGGGCACCACCACTGGGGGCATTGTGTAAGGGACAGCACTGCTGGGGGCATTGTGTAAGGGACACTATTGCTGTTGGCACTGTATAAGTGGCACTACTACTGTGGGCATTGTATAAGGGGCATTACTACTGTGGGCTTTGTGTATAAGGGTCACTACTGTGGGCATTGTGTTAAAGCGGCACTACTGTGGGCATTGTGTAAAACGGTCACTACTGTGGGCATTGTGTAAAAGGCACACTACTGTGTGTCGTAACATAAATAAGAGACACTATGGTGTAATGTGAATCAGGGGCACTATGTGCGGTGTAATGTGAATACGATTGTGCACTGTGACTCCTAGGGCCGTAGCCCACTTTGTAAACATGTTCTGTGATTCTGCTGGCCGTACCCCACTGGATGGGTGCTCTACTTTTCATTTCTGCCACTGCTGTGTGGCATTGTGTCATAGATGTGCTTTATACTGTGGTGTATGTGTTGTTGTGCCGCTGCTTTGTCGCTTAGTAACCAGTCAGCTGACTGCAACTTTTGGCCAATAATGTTGAAAACAATATTATAAGCTGTGAGGTGGTCTAAATTGACTGGAAATTAATGTTATTGAGGTTAATAATACTCTAGGAAGAAAAAAAAGACCAATTTAACTCAAACAGGCGAAAAGTGCTGTCAGAGATGGGGAAATCAGCCTAACAACCCCCAAAAGATGCACTAACATTGGGGATAAGTATAGATGTCCTCGATTAGCCTCCCTGGAGCTATTTGGGGTACTTAAGTGCTGTCAATTGCCTCTATATAGCGTCTTTGCACAAGTGGTGAAGAATAGCATTAAGCAGTTTTTTTTTGAGAAAATAAGTAGTCCTGTCAAATTAGGGGTACTTGAAAATGGGGGCAAGCATGGTTTAAATTCGCTAAAGGGTAGTTTTAAGTGACGTTAAAAACACACCTTCTGCAAACACCTGCAATAAAAAAACCACCTCACCCATACTTGAAGACCCCCCAAAAGTCTATTTCGCTACTTTTTATGTGTGTACCCCCACTTTGTACTTTTTCAACCCCATTTTCAAAGTAATTTTTTGGGGTGTTCCTCTTTTTTTTTTTAGTTCTTTTTACGCAGTTATCCTTTGGGGGGCTGCCCAAGGGTGCAGAGTGGTTTCCGCACCTTTGCACCCCAAAACCGCAATTCTGCATTTTTTTCCGCCTGCTAGTCATAGGCAAAACTTTTTCGCCTATTACATAGCATTGAATTTCCGCGTACACAAAAAGTCTTTGCAATTCAATACGGCAAAAATTTTCCGCCTGGTGAAATGACGTCATCCACAATACTTTTTTGCGGATTCCGACTTTTCGCCGCTAATTGAATATGGGCCAGAGTCGGTAAGTGTGAAATAGGCTTTTCAATTTCAATAAAGCGGCAGCTACAAAATTATATTTCCACCTCGGTGCCTACACTGATTTAATTGAGATTTACTCATTTCCATTTCTCATCATCATCCAATTAAGTCTGCCTTGAACAATACAAATGTACAGTATATAGTAGTACTGCACCAAGCCTTCCATGGTCAGCAGTCAATATATGCAAAAAAAATAGGCTTATGTTCGCTCTGCAGAAAATTAAACCTATAACTGTGATCAAAAGGTCACCGGGGGATCTGCCCTAGCAGCACAAGCATACTGATTCTGGGCCTGATTCAGAGCCGGACGCTCTGAACGAGCGCCCGCTCTGAATCAGGGCACTGTAACAATACATCACGCATGCCGTACACACTACACGATTCGGGTCTGTATCGTTACATGCTGCACAGGTCCGACTTAAGAGAGGAGGGGGCCTGTGTGCATCCCTGTGCCGAGCCCCCTCCTCTCTCCCCGGTGTCCGACTGATGCGGCTGGCCGGCCACCGCGAAGTCAGTAGACTCCTGGCACTAGAGTGTGCCCAGAGTCTACTGCGCATGTGCAGAACGCGGTGGCCATTTTCCGGTGTTCTATGCAGTGCTCACAACCGACGCGGGATCACGGACAGATGAGTTTCAGATAATAATATGAGTGCAGGGTGTGTGGTGTGGGCCCCTTTGGACCTGGGAGCCCGTGTGCACTGCACACCCTGCACCCATTATAGATACGCCCATGATGCTGCATGTGCCATGTGCTAGCATGGAACGCAGTTGCTAACATGCACGCAATTAGCCGATTGTTGCGATCTGTGCATGCGTGTGCATCACAGTGCGCAAACTAGCCAATGCGATCGGGTCCGTGATCGCAGTGACTTCGCAGACCCATCACAGAGTGATTGACAGGAAGTGCCATTTGTAACGGGGGGGGGGGGACGCAGGTGTTCCAGTGCGTATCAAGGGCCTGATTCAGAGCCGGACGCTCTGACTAGAGCGCTCGCTCTGAATCAGGGCCCTCCTACATGAAAATGGAGCGGCCTCTTGGACGCTCGCATAGCTGTGGGTGACCACCCACAGCTATAGCGAGCGTCCATGATGATGGTCGCGATGGTCAAGACCATCACGACCATCGGGCTTGCGACAGAGACCCTGCGGTAGGGTCTCGCTGCCGCAAGCCCTGGAGTGATTTTGGCTCTATCAGAGCCAAAATCACTCCCACTGACATCACTACTGATGTCAGTGGGGCCGGCTTCAGACGGTAGGCGTTCCCATGGGAACGCCTCCGTCTGGCAGCCACGCCCCCGGCACGCCCACCAAAGGGGGCGTGCTGTCAATCAACATCGACAGCACGCCCCCTTTGGTGCGAGACCCGGAGCGACGGCTACCCCGTCGCTAGCCGGGTCTCGCGCATGCGCACGACGGAGCTCCCTCCGTCGTGCGCATGCACAGTAGGGCACCATCGACCCGCTTGCGAGCGTCCTGCGCTCGCGAGCGGGTCTGAATCAGGCCCCAAGTGTGCAAGTGTGTGTGAGGCTGTGATGGTACTCAATTGTGCCGATGGTTTCACAGTCTTGCTAATTATTACGGATGTGTGATCGTCGTAATGGATTCATACTATCGCAGTTGAACTCTGGGCCTCAAGGGTCTCGTCGCAAGCCCGATGGTCGCGATGGTCTTGACCAACGCGACCATCTTCATGGCTGCTCGCTATAGCTGTGGGTGGTCACCCATAGCTATGCGAGCGGCCAGGAGGCTGCTCTAAAAAACTAGGAAGGCCGGCCCTGATACAGAGCGAGCGCTCTGTCAGAGCGTCCGGCTCTGAATCAGGCCCTCTGTGCGTACGCAATATTGCGTTCCGTAGTGAATCAGGCCCAATGACAGAAGAGCCTCTCAGTTCTAATTACTTCTTCGATCACAGCCGTCAGGACCAAAGGAAATTGTAAGCTTGCAAGCAGGGCCCTCTTACCTCTATGTCTGTCTGTTATTACCCTGTTTTGTTCTATCAATGTTTCCAATTGTAAAGCGCAACGGAATATGCTGCGCTATATAAGAAACTGTTAATAAATAAATAAAATAAAATGACAGAAAAGGTGGGATCAGTGGGATCAAAGGCCCTGATTCAGAGCCGGACGCTCTGACAGAGCACTCGCTCTGAATCAGGGCCGGGCTATTTTTTTTTTTAGAACGGCCTCCTGGCCGCTCGCATAGCTATGGGTGACCACCCACAGCTATAGCGAGCAGCCATGAAGATGGTCGCGTTGGTCAAGACCATCGCGACCATCGGGCTTGCGACGAGACCCTTGTGGTAGGGTCTCGTTGCCACAAGCCCCAGAGAGATTTCAACTCTAACAGAGCCGAAATCTCTCCCACTGACATCACTCGTGTCAGTGGAGCCGCCCCCAAACGGAGGCGTTCACATGGCAACGCCTCCGTTTGGGCAGCCACCCCCCCCGGCCCGCCCACCAAAGGGGGCGTGCTATCACTCAACATCGACAGCACGCCCCCTTTGGTATGAGACCCGGAGCGACGGAGTGTCCGTCGCTATCTGGGTCTCGCGCATGCGCACGACGGAGCCGGCTCTGTCGTGCGCATGCGCACTCGCCCTCCATTGACCCGGTTGCGAGCGCACAGTGCTTGCGACCGGGTCAGAATCAGGCCCAGAGACCAGAGCAGCCACACTTTTCCAAAAGTTAAAAAGTTCTGTGTCTGATTTTTACAGTCAAAACTATTTTATTGCTGTCATAATAAAGAACAAAGGTGAATGAGGAAGTGAAACAAGCAGAAAAGCAAATCTCTTACACTGGGGAATTCTATGTTCTTTTTTTTCTTTCTTTCTTTTATTAGAGTAAAATATTCAAATAGAATTTTCGGTTTAGTTCCTCTTGAATTGAGAAATTACTGTTTCCACACTAATGCTGGCGCTGTTGCGTTTTTTTTTCTTTGCGGAGTCACAGTGGCGGCAATATGCAAAAGTTGCAGCATTTCCCTCTTTAGACTAGTGTGCGCCAGACAGTGAAAGCCTGATACGCCCACTTTCAATGCCCATGGACAGTGCACATCCGGGGGTTCCAAACACTCCATCATTGGCGCACCATCGCGTCCTCTATGACACTTGCACCAGCCTGTGGCTGGTGCAGTGTCTTCTTCTCCACTCTGGCTAGACATGGCCTCTGTGGCTGTGGCTTTGCATTTGGGAATGCAGCCGCTTTCACTGACTCGCCCATGACCAGTGGCGGATTTTACCTAGGTGTTGTAGGTGTTTCTCCCTCCTGCGACTGCCAGTCTGGACTGTCATTAGCAGCTGCTTTTATTACGGCAGCCTTATTCCGCTTCTTATGCGGCTTTCTTGGGGCCGCCACTGACCGGGACACTCTCATAATGTCTATGAAACGGCCTTTTTATGCATTAATTTCAGGTCCTCTCCAAGACACCTGACATTCTGTTTTACACCTGAATTCTTATAAACCTTCAATCATCTGAGGGGTGTCCCCTGCATTCACCATATAATTATAAAGCATTCTAAAGTAAACCGTAATATAAATAAAGGCTCGGAGACGTAACTTTGGCAGAATAATTAGCTATTTATTAAACACATATAAGGAATATTTAAATGGGTTGGGTATGGGAGACCGACAGTGGGGATGCTGGCTGTCAAAATACCGACAGCAGCATCCCAATGCTCAGAATCCCGACAGGGGCTGAGTAAGTATTCTAACCCTTCACCCTTAAGCACCTAACCCTCCATTCCTGCATCCTAACCCTCCCCCCGCACACCTAACAATTCCCCCTGAATCAATAAAACTAACCCCCCCCCCCTTAGTGCCTAGCCCAAATCCCCCCCTTGTGGTGCCTAACCCTAACCTACCCCTGGCCGTAGCCTAACCCTAAACTTTCCCCTCCCGCAGCCTAACCCTAACCACCCGTGGTGCCTAAACCTAACCTCGCCCCCGGTAATGCCTAAACTTAACCTCCCCCTGTCTGCAGCCTAGTCCTAACCCCCGTGGTGCATAAACCTAAACCTCCCCCTTCACAGCTAACATCTAACCTGTATGGAGACAAAGACGTCCAGAATCTGCCACCCCAACAATGGACTACACAACAGATGACATATGAGTAAAGTCAAACTTAACACCTATAAGGAGGGAGAGAAATAATAAAACATTAAATTATTATTTTGTAATTAAAACTTAATGAAAAGGAGGATCTGCCAAAAAAGAAAAAAAATTGCGCAATTAAATGCCAACCCGAATCAAGACAAGCTTCAGTGCCAATTAGAAGCAACATAAAGACACATGAGGGTAAAGGAGGAATTATGAGGGGAAAAGAGTAGGAGAGTGTGGGAGGTGGGTATGAGAGAAAAGCAAGGATAACACAAGTAAACTCGACCGGAGGTAAAACAAAACATTCTAATTATTATTGCCAATTAGCCGAATTAAGCCGAATTAAATCCGTCAGTTCAGGCAAAAAGACCAAAACCCTCCAGACTTCCGCTGCCAACAGCGACAAGTAGCTAGTCCCCGAGTAGGGTAGACAAGGGGGAATGAGATACACAAGACAACAAAGACATAGTAATCACCCACTCCCTCTCCCTGTCACCCTCTACCTCTCCCTACCACCCTCTTCCTCTCCATGGGCTCTATTTATTAACATTATTTTTACTAAAATAAAGTGAAAAAGGGTGTTTTCACACCCTTTTCACATTATTTTAGTTTCACCTGTAGTTATTACAGGGCAATTGGAGTAGAATTAGTAAAATTCTACTCCAATCCCCAATATCACTTATTTTTAGTAAAGCAGATCGCATTTCCCATAATTGTAATGGGAAATGTGATCCGACCACAGTTACCAAAAATAATTTGTAAAAAAATACCGGGGGAAGCCCTGTGATAATAACGCCACCTGGAGGTGGCGTTATCCAGGGTCTCCCCCGGTTACTGGGCTCCCACTCTGCTCTAACGGGGAGAGCAGAGGCGGGAGCCGGTACCAGTAATCAGCTATGTGGTCTAAGCAGACTGCAAGCTGATTGCTGTAAAAAAAGAAAAAAAAAAATTAAACATTTTTTTTTTACTTACCTGAATCCAGGGACCGGTGATCGGGCCTCCGGTGATGGCTCCTCTCCGGTCAGCTGGTCTCCCATAGTACACTGGGGCCCGGTCATCAGGTGATCGGGCCCCAGTGCAGTATGGGAGATCACCTGATCGGGAAGCCCAGAGAAGATCACCAGAGGCCAGGAGGATGCAGGTAAGTGTAATGAAGGGAGGGGGGGTCGCGAGGGTCCATGATCGCGGGGGGCGGGACTTAGCGCCGGGGGCGGGGCTTAGCGTCGGTGGGGGGGTAGTAGCGGTGGTCGGTCAGCGCATGCGCGGGCTCTTAGTCGCGGTATTTTTTCCGAAAATACCGCGACTAGAGTGCCGATGAGATCCGCAGGGACAGAGCTTTATCGCAAGCTCTGTCCCTGCAAGGGATTTATAGTAAATCCCTGTGATATTGCCTGAATTCGCAATGCGAATTCACTCGGTAATATCACACTACAATCCGCATTCAATATGCGGATTGTAGTAAATAGAGCCCCATGTCACCCACTGCTATTCCCTGTCACCCTCTCCCTGTTACCTATAGCCTCTCCCTACCACCGTCCACATCTCCCTGTTATCCTCTACCCCTCCCTACCACCCACTGCCTCTCCCTGACTTTCCCTGTCACCCTTTTTCTTCCCATGTCACCCACTGCCATTTCGTCACCCTCTCCCTGATAGCTATAGCCTCTCCCTACCACCATCCACCTCTCCCTGTTATCCTCTACATCTCCCTGCAACCCACTGCCTCTCCTTGTCACCCTCTGCCTCTCCCTGTTCCCCTGCCACCAACTACCTTTCCCTGCCCCCACTGCCACCCATTGATTCTGCTGAGGAGGAGGGTCACACAGATGACAAGCTGGGATTGGATGCCCAGGATATTCTCTTATTGCCCAGCCATGGTGGATTTTACGCTCTCTCCTCCATGCAGGATGACGGTCGTCTCTCATCACCTAGTATAAAAAAACTGTAATTCAGATGAGGCCACACAAGTGATTCTGAGGGTCATAATCAGCTGACAGTTTGTCAGCTGCTCTAGAATAATTATACACATCTTGTGGGGCCCAGAATGTGCTTTCTGGGCCCCTAACTGCCCGATATGATTATCTGGGACTTATGCAGAGTTGGCTGCAAAATTACAATGTTACCATTATAAAAGGCATGTGCAAAAATAATGTATTTCTGCCTATACTAGTGACTGAGATTTACAATGTCGACACCACAATGGCAACGGTTATGATGTCAACATTGTTAAACTGTCATTGACATGGCCAATGTTGTTATTATGACCATGGTGACTTTCTCGTGCTGACATGATGTCAACATTATGAAGGTAGACATATCATACCACCATACCGCACCCATCACAGACATCAGTAACACTGCTAATCTCTCTCCGCAGACATAACTCCCCATCAGTGTGGGAATAAGATTTGCTTAAAATCGCTGACAAATCTGATAGACTATGCCCGGTGACAAAGAGCATCTTCTGCAGAGCAATGTGACACCTGAGTTATCAGCTAGAAAAGCTCAGCACCAGCGCTCTGCAATAGTTCCTATTGGCAATAGGGAAATGCTGGGAAATTGTCACTATGCATAATAAGGAAAATGTTCCCTGTTACATGTAACCTCACTGACACACGTGTGACCTATTCCCCAGTGACAATATGCCCAGCCCTGTGAGCCAATGCTTTACCCTAGAGACATCAGAGCATGATGCTGGCAAATAATAAGGAACAGCGTTGGCTCCCACCCTCTTAGATAAGGGGGGCTGCCGCTGCCGAGAATCACTCACCCTGCCCTGGTCTCGGAGCCTGCTGCATAATCGCTCTGATAGGCGCCGGGACCTGCGCATGAGCAGTAGTGGCAAGGTGCTGCTTGGCGCATGCGCAAATGACCGGCTCTCAAAGGGCTGCATCGTCTGCAGCCCCAAGGAGCCAGGTAGAGCTGGCAGAAAAGCAGGGAAGAGATTTCCTACTGGAGGCCACTCTCTGCTAATAGCAGCCCAGACTGAAAGTCCCAGGGGGAGGAGACACCTGTTGTGACTGGCAGGTGGCGCTTCCAATAGGAAGCCACTGTCAGTCACAGTGTAGCCAGTGCAGTCACGGACTGCATTGACTACACTGAGGTGACGGATTTTACTGGGGGGGGGCTGCAGCCTCGCAGCCCCTAGGCAAAATCAGCCACTGATAAGGAACCTATTTATCAAAGAATATTTGCGGGATCTCCCCTGGAGAAAAGAAAAAACATTTTCCCAAAAATTTATCAGGAGAAGGTTCTGTTTTCAGGAACTTTACTTTTACACATCATAGGAGCAGACTCCTACCAGAGCCCATATCCCTGCATGTGTATTTATTGTATCCTGGTACATAATGTCTTATTGCCATGATAAGAAATTATAATTAAAACCAGATAATTAGTAAATAGGCCCATAGGAGAGATCCCCATTACAGAGGGACAGCGTTGCTTTGTGTAACGTTCCTCAATGTTGGGTAGAGGTTCATTGTTTTACTGACTTTATCTTCTTAATAGTTATAATCATTAATTTATATTGTGCCCCCAATTACGCAGCGCTGTATAGATAGTATTTGTCATTCACATCATCCCTGTCCCATCGGAGCTTACAGCGTTGGCAGCCAATTACACTGCCAGTATTTTTTTGGAGTGTAGAGGGTAACCCGAGTACCTGGAGGGAACCTATACAAGCTACATATAACTGTCTTTCCCAGAAACAATTCATCCTCAGATGAATCTGGGTATTAGCATACTGTAACTATATTAGCATACTGTAACTAGTAGGGACTGAAAAGACTGAAAACATGTTTTTTAATGTTTCAATGATGTTACAGGCAGCTGATGCAGATAATCCATAACCTGCACAAAGTACAATAAGTATGTCATTGCCAAATGCTCCAGAACTTCATTTTGTTACACTGGAATGAAATGTTTTTCCTCAGATACACAGATGATGTAATGGTTAGCATTACTGCTTCACAGCACTGAGGTTGTGGGTTTGATTCCCACTACAGCCCTAACTGTGTTGAGTTTGTATATTCTCTCTGTTCTTGCGTGGGTTTCCTCCGGGTGCTCCGGTTTCCTCCCACACTCCAAAAATATACTGGTAGGTTAATTGGCTCCCAACAAAAAATTAACTCTAGTGTGTGCATGTGATATGGAATATACTGTAGATTGTCAGCTCCACTGGGGCAGGGATTGATGTGAATGGCCAAATATTCTCTGTAAAGCGCTGCACTATATAAATAATAGGGATGTGTGCCGGACCATTTTTGCCGAATTTGGTTCTAATGTGTCATCCGGCTTTGGATTTGCCAAACTGCAGTGACTGGCTTGGGATTTGGATTGTTTTACAAAAATTGACAAAAAAAGCTAAAATAACATAAATTGGGCTTTTTTTTCTTCCTAGAGTATTATTAACCTCAATAACATTACTTTCCAGTCATTTACAGTCAATTTAGACCACCTCACAGCTTAAATCATAGTTTTCGCCATTATTGACCAAAGGTTGCAGTGAGCTGACAGAGCGACAGAGCAGCGGCACAGACACCACAGTTTAAAGCACATCTATGACACATTGCCACCCAGCAGTGGCAGAAATGAGAGGTAGTGCAAGATGGAATGGTCCTTGGGCACAATCTTATTCACATTATATGGCACATAGGCACTGATTCAGAGCCGGATGCTCTGACAGAGCACTCGCTCTGAATCAGGTCCAGCCTTCTTGTTTTTTAGAGCGGCCTCCTGGCCGTTCGCCTAGCTGTGGGTGACCACCCACAGCTATAGCGAACGGCCAGGAAGATGGTCGCAATGGTCAAGACCATCACAACCATCGAGCTTGCGATGAGACCCTTGTGGTAGGGTCTCACTGCCGCAAGCCCCAGAGAGATTTCGGCTCTAACAGATTTCTATCTCTCCCACTGACATCACTCATGATGTCAGTGGGGCCGGCCCCAAATGGAGGCGTTCACATGGGAACGCCTCCCTTTGGGCAGCCACTCCCCCGGCCCACCCACCAAAGGGGGCGTGCTGTCACTCAACATCGACAGCATGCCCCCTTTGGTACGAGACCCAGAGCGACAGATTGCCCATCGCTATCCGGGTCTCGCACATGCGCACGATGGAGCCGGCTCCGTCGTGCGCATGCGCACTGGCCTACCATCGACGCGGTTGCGAGCGCACAGCGCTTGCGACCGGGTCTGAATCAGGCCCATAGTGCCCAATTCACATTACACCATAAAGTAGTGTCTCTTATTTATGTTACGATACACAGTAGTGCCCCTTTACACAATGCCCACATTAGTGACACTTATACACAAAGCCCACAGTAGTAATGCCCCTTATACAATGCTCACAGTAGTAGTGCCCCTTATACAATGCCCACAGCAATAGTGTCACTTACACAGTGCCCCCAGCAGTGGTGTCTCTTACTCAATGCCCTTAGTAGTAGTGCCCCCTATGCAGTGCCCTCAGTAGTATGTCCCCATTAGTAGTGCCCCCAGTAGTAAGCCCCCATTACAAGTGTCCTTAGTAGTATGCCCCCAGTATACCCCTTGAGGTATGCCCCCAGTAGTTGTGCCCCTTGTATTATGCCCCCAGTAGTTGTGCCCCTTGTATTATGTCCCTTGTATTATGCCCCCAGTAGTTGTGCCCCTTGTATTATGCCCCCAGTAGTTGTGCCCCTTGTATTATTTCCCAAGTAGTTGTGCCCCTTGTATTATGCCCCCAGTAGTTGTGCCCCTTGTATTATTCCCCAAGTAGTTGTGCCCCTTGTATTATGCCCCCAGTAGTTGTGCCCCTTGCATTATGCCCCCAGTAGTTGTGCCCCTTGCATTATGCCCCCAGTAGTTGTGCCCCTTGTATTATTTCCCAAGTAGTTGTGCCCCTTGTATTATGCCCCCAGTAGTTGTGCCCCTTGTATTATGCCCCCAGTAGTTGTGCCCCTTGGATTATGCCCTCAGTAATTGTAGTTGTGCCCCCAGTAGCACTGCCTTACAAGCTCCTGCTTGTGACCGCAGCCGTCCACTCCTCTCTGCACTATGGGAGAGACATCACTCGTGATGTCTCTCCCATCACCCGCAGTGGGGGTCGGCTCCCTCCAGGGACGCAGCAGCCAATGAGAGTCTGCCTGACTCTCATTGGCTGCTATTACAAACACATAGCTGCCGCTGGCGGCTGTGTGTTTGTTTCTGTGTAGGGCAGACAGCGGTCTGCCCTACAGTTGGGGAGCCCTGACGTTGGATTCTCTAGCGAGAATCTGACAACAGGAGGCCGCCGTTCGTCCCCGAACGGGGATCCGAGTCAGGCGGGGAACACCCGAACAGGGTTCAGGTGGACTCGGATCCCCTATGTTCGGAGCGGTTCGGATTCCACAGAATCCGAACCGCTCATCTCTAATAAATAACTCGTAATAAATAATAACATACACTACACCTGTACACACATATCTCCAACACTCATTGTACCATGTTACACACCTCGTCCAGTTCTTCCTGAGTCACATATGTTCTGTGCTGCATTCTGTGCCACAGGGCGTCCTTCACCTTCCAGAATCTCTTGATGAGTGGTCTAAACCGGAGAATCTGGTGTGCCAATTGCTGGTGATCCTCATCCATCTGGTTTGCAAGATACCTACAGAAACAGACCATGAGGAGTAATGGTCAGGTTTCTTGGTCGATTTAAACAATAATGATATCGTTTATCGTTTTATTGTTTAAATCAATCTTTTTTTGCCCCCTCAAATGGCCAAACGATCAAACGATGATGCTGGCACGGACGGTCGATATCGACCATCACCTGTGCATGCAGGCCAACATGGTCAATATCCAGGTTAGTCTGGTTACTATAGGTACCGTTGATCGATGGTCATTATAGTAGTTGGGGGAACGGAGCATGTGCTGAATGTTCGATAACGATCATCCAGCACATGCTGGTCAATCAGACAACGATATCTGATCGTTGTCTGATCTGACGGTGTGTACGGTCCTTAAGGTTTGTGCCGTATAGTCACCAGCTACAGCTAGATGTATGAAGATGCATCTGTACGTGCATGCACCAGGCCAAGTACATGCTCAGAGGAGAACGGGGGACTCTAGATCAGTCAGTAACTATTACAGCTCTGGATGGTACCTCCATGGTGGCTGGGTGTTGCTCAGCGGTCACTGTGACAAATGAGTGAGGAGTCAGTGTGATAAGAACATCATTACTGCCATGATAAACAGTGCTAAACATGAGAGTTACGGCCTTGGGCAGTCACTCAGTGATACATATGCCCCAGTGTGCTGCCCGGTGTGGTGACAGCTATGTCAGAGTTGCCTACCTTTTCAGATCTCTTCCCGGGAGAAGCCCGTGTAAGAGAAGCAGGAGGGGGGTGATGGGGGTGGGGCCTGATGATTTGCGTCATTAAGCCCCTCCCCCTCACGGTAAAATTGCCGCGATAGGCTAGAATTTGCATAGGGGGCAGGGCCAAATGACATGATTCATGTAGAATGATGTTTTAAGCCCCGCCCCCTACACGGAGACCCGCGATCGCCGCGGGTATTCTCCTCATTCTGCCCACTTCACTAGGAAGTGGGCAGAATGCTGGAGAAATGCCTACCCTTCCGGGGGTGCGGGAGGTTTACTCAAAAAATCGGAAGCCTCCCGCGAAAACCGGGAGGGTAGGCATGTATGAGCTATGTGCTTTTCTTGTACTGCAAATTGGGGACAGAAGGGAAGAAATCTTTCTCCTACTGTATGTATTAAACCTTCTAACGAGTGGAGAAGTTGACCATAGCAACTAATCAGCTTCTAGCTAGAATTTATTAAGTATATTCAATAAAATGATAGCTACAATCTGATTGGTTGCTATGGGCAACTTCTGCACTCCTACTCCTACAGTCTTTAGAAGGCTTGATACATCTCTCATAGGATGAGATGTACCAAGTATTACATATACTATGTGATACATCACGCTCCCTATCACATGCACTCTGACATTTAGTAACACCGGTATGCATCATTACTTACCTCCCAGGACAGCTCTTCTGATGTACAGCTGTCCCGGCAAAGTGCTGACTTCTGGGTTTATGACCTATGAGTCCTATTGTGCATGTGTGACCAGTTGCCTGAGCTTGTACCATTGTCCTTTGGTTCCCTCTCTGAGGATTTCTGTGTAAAGAATCCCATAGGTTCCTATAGGTAACACCACCTACAGAATGCACTGACTATCATGCAAGAGCTCCGGAACGTTTCTCACTCATAGTTTCTGTATAATGTTGGATATATCATTTGAACACATTGGTATAAATGTAATAGTCTGCAATTTATCAAAAGTGCAGATTTTCATTGATTTTGCCACTAGACTTAAAGCAGCATTTTTCTTAAAGGCAAAACCAACCTGGAATAGGTTTTAACTAGGGGTGTGCACCGGCCACTTTTCGTGTTTTGTGTTTTGGTTTTGGATCTGGATCTTTCTTCGTGTTTTGGATCTGGATTGGTTTTGCCAAAACCACCCTTCTGTGTTTTGGGTTCTGGGTTTTGTATTTTGGATCTGTATTTTTTTGAAAAAAAGCATAAAAACAGCTAAAATCACAGAATTTGTGGGTTTTTCTGCTCCTATGCTATTATTAACCTCAATAACCTTAAATTCCACTCATTTCCAGTCTATTCTGAACACCTCACACCTCACAATAGTGTTTTTATATCCAAAAGGTTGCACCGAGGTAGCTGGATGACTATGCTAAGAGATACGAGTGGGTGGCACAAACACGTGGACCATCTAGGAGTGGCACTGCAGTGGCAGACAGGATGGCAGTTTGAAAAACTAGGCCCCAAACTATACATAATGCAAAGAAAAAAAAGAGGTGCAAGATGGAATTGTCCTTGGGCCCTCCCACCCACCCTTATGTTGTATAAACAGGACATGCACACTTTAACAAACCAAACATTTCAGCGCCAGGGTCTGCCACACGACTGTGGCTGAAATGATTGGTTCGTTTGGGCCCCCACAAAACAAGCTGGCAATTAATCTGTCCCTGCACAAACTGGCTCTACAGAGGCAAGATGTCGTCCTCATCCTCCTCATCCACCGATTCCTCACCCTCTTCAGTGTTGTGTACATCCTCATCCTCACAGAGTATTAATTCGTCCCCGCTGGAATCCACAACCACAGGTCCCTCTGTACGTTCTGGAGGCTGGTCTCCCTGGAAGAGTTGATAATTCATTTTATGAACATCATCTTCTCCACATTTTGTGGAAGCAACCTCCTACGCCTTTCGCTGACAAGGTTCCCGGCTGCTATAAACACTCTTTCGGAGTTCACACTGGAGGGGGGGCAACTCAGGTAAAATAGAGCCAGTTTGTACAGGGACCTCCAAATTGCTTCTTTTTCCTGCCAGTACAGGTACGGACTGTCTGACATGCCTACTTGGATGCTGTCACCGATGTAATCCTTTAACAGACAGACGCACGCTTGTCGCTGCTGCTTTGAGGATGCAAGTGCGGCTACAGCCCACACAATTCACAAAGACAGAAAAAAAAGAACAATATTTTTATTGTTTGTGTAGCACACTTTGAGGGTGTCACCACCCTTTAACAGACAGACACACGCTTGTCGCTGCTGCTTTAAGGATGCAGGTGCGGCTACAGCCCACACATTTCACAAAGACAGAAAAAAAAAGAACAATATTTTTATTGTTTGTGTAGCACACTTTGAGGGTGTCACCACCCTTTAACAGACAGACGCACGCTTGTCGCTGCTGCTTTAAGGATGCAGGTGCGGCTACAGCCCACACATTTCACAAAGACAGAAAAAAAAAGAACAATATTTTTATTGTTTGTGTAGCACACTTTGAGGGTGTCACCACCCTTTAACAGACAGACGCACGCTTGTCGCTGCTGCTTTGAGGATGCAGGTGGACTCTAGACGGGATTTGGAACCGGGGACACACTACCTCCATCAATTGTCTAAATCCCACTGCACTAATGGCGGATACCGGACGCACGTCTAACACCAACATAGCAGTCAAGGCCTCAGTTATACGTTTTGCTTCAGGATGACTGCTGTCGTACTTCATCCTCATCGCTAGGGACTGTTGGAGGGTCAATTGTTTAGTAAAAGTAGTGATGTTCCTACTTCCTCTCTGGGATGATGAACAACTCCCAGCAGCAGCAACAGCACTAGGAGGAAGTGGTTCTTGATCTTTCCTTATATTATTTTTATCGGAGAAAGTTTGGTCCTCCATTTATGTTATATTGATATATACGTGCGGCTAAAGCGCACACAAACACAGAAAATATTTTTTTATTTTTGCTGGAGAGTAGTGCACTTTGTGGGTTACACCACCCTTTAAGAAATGAGCCAGCCGGCTCTTTACTTATGGGACACAGGCGCACGCTTCGCACTGCTCATTTGTTGATGCACGTGCAGCCACAGTGCACACAAGTCACAAACACAGAAAATATATATTTTTTTGGTTTGGACTGGAGTGTACTTTGGGGGTTACAGCACCCTTTAACGGTCAAGCCAGCCGGCCCTTTACTTATGACACAGGCGCACGCTTGGCACTACTTTGTTGATGCACGTGCGGCTACTGCGCACACAATTCACAAACACAGAAAATATATATTTTTTTGGTTTGGAGTGTACTTTGGGGGTTACAGCACCCTTTAACAGTCAAGCCAGCCGGCCCTTTACTTATGACACAGGCGCACGCTTGGCACTACTTTGTTGATGCACGTGCGGCTACTGCGCACACAATTCACAAACACAGAAAATATTTTTTTTTTTGGTTTGGACTGGAGTGTACTTTGGGGGTTACAGCACCCTTTAATGGTCAAGCCAGCCGGCCCTTTACTTATGACACAGGCGCACGCTTGGCACTACTTTGTTGATGCACGTGCGGCTACTGCGCACACAATTCACAAACACACAAAAAATATTATTTTTTTAGCACTTGGGGGGAGCACCTCTGATGGACAGAGCACCCCCTGGACAACACTACAGCACCCCTTTAGGACTGGGACACTGCACAGGACTTTGGAGTGGACACAGCCCCTATGGAGAACTGACTGCACAACACAGTCCAGCCAGCCCCTATGGACTTTGAAGTAGTGGACACAGCCCCTATTAACAACAGCAGCACAGCACAACACAGGCAGCCCCTATGGACTTTGAAGTAGTGGACAACAGCAGCACAGCACAGCACAGCACAACACTACTCTGCACTACACTACACTACACAGCCCAGCCAGCCCTAACTCCCACCCTCCCTCTTCAATGTCCACAGCCGAGTGAGAAAATGGCGCCGACGCGGGTAGCTTATATAGGTTCCAAAACCCGCGAGACTCGGAAGGCGGGATGATGACGTTTTGCCTCGATTTCAGATCCGAGTCAGGCGGGAAAAGTCGAGCCTGACTCGGATCTGCCTCGGATCGGGGGGGCTTGGGGGGGTTCGGATTTCAGAAATCCGAACCCGCTCACCCCTAGTTTTGACTAATAAATTTCTGCTTTAAATCCAACTGCAATATCGACACAAAATCTGCACTTTTGACAAATCACATCCTATTACATTTGGCCCTGTCTCCTTTATTATGTGGATAGTAACTAGTATTTATGTCAGTAAATAACCTAGAACTTGGCTAATAAGTTCTTCTGGGATATATCTCCAGCTGTATCTGACCAATCACAGAGGGAAATACTTACAGTGCGCTGTAAAAATTGAGCCAGGTGTATTCACTGACAGTCAGGTGGGATCTCTGGAAATACACCAACACCATGGCCAGCAGGTACTAGGATAGAAATACCAGTTATATAGTCAGAATGGAGAAACGCGTGTATGTACATACCTCAGCAGTCCTATTTCCCACCTATTACACACTACTGAGTATGACTATAAGGGAATAGTAATAGATAAGTAACAGTAACATAAATACCTTGTCTGACATTTCCTTGCAGCTGTCTAACTCCAGGAACCTCTTGGTGCAATCTTCCTCTGCAATGAGAAGCAGTAACGGTGACATGTTATATGATATAGGGCCGTATTCAATTTGAGGCGTTAAATCCGGATTTGCGGTAATTTACCGCCGATGAAGTCATCATCGCCTGTTTTAGTTTTACCCCGTATTCAATTTCAAAGATGGAAATTTCAAAGGTGGAAAGTCAATGCAATGTAATAGGCAGTAAAGTATCTCCTATGAATGGCAGGTGGTAAAAAGTGCAGAATTGGAGTTTTGGGGTGCAATGTTTCGGGAACCCCTGTGCAACCTTCAGACAGTCCCCCAAAGGTAATCTGTGTAAAAAAAAAAAAAAAAACTTAAGGACACCCCAAAAATTGACATTGAAAAAGGGGGCAAAAAAAAATTGGGGTACCAACTTAAGAACTAGCGAACTTGACTCTGGGGGGGTCCCCAAGTATGCCTCAAGTGTTTTTTGATTGCAGGTGTTTGTAGCAGGTGGATTTTTCACAATTTTTTTAAGTCACTTTTTATCAAGTTTAAAATATGCTGAACCCCATTTTCAAGTACCCCAAATTTAATGGGCATAGTTGTTTTGCCCTAAAAAACCTTCTAAATGCTCTTCTGCATCACCTTATTCAAAGCCGCATTTATGCACCTGCCACGGCTATTAGAAACCCCAACTTCCTGCAGGAGGTAAAAATGGGGGTACCCTTTGTCCTCCCCTATGTCTACACTTCTTTAAGGGGGTCCCTAGAATATTTACCGAAAATTCCCATTTTGTTTAAGCTGTAAAAAAAAGAAGTAAAAATGTACAAAAAAAATTACATAAGGTGCCCCCCCAAAAGCCAAACCAGCCCCTTTCTAAAAAATATGGGGAACAAAAAGTGTAGGGTTCTACCATATTTTAGAAACAAACATAAGGCTGCAGGGACCAGTTCTGGTTTTAAATATAGGGGTAAAAAAAAACGTGGGGATCCCCCTATATTTAAGACCAGCACCAGACCCAACCGACCGGGGTGTAATGCCACAGCCCGGAGACCCAATCACCTGGGCTCCAGGTCCAAAGCATCAGCATCCCAAATCGGTCAGCGCAAGCCGGTGATCTCGGGGGAGTCGGGGACCCCCCAAAAGAACGGTCCCCCCTCCCGAGCACAACAGGCTTAAGCTGAAGCCCGGGGCTCTTCCCCTTACCCTTGGCTTGGTGGGTATGGAGGTAATGGGGGGCCAAATAATGTAAAACTATTGTGTTTAACAGTGGAACTACAAGTGCCAGCATGCCTGCCATTTTGCACTTGTGGAACAACAAGTGCCAGCAGACATGCGGCACCTGTAACTTCACTGTAAAATAAATAGTTAAAACAAGACAAAACACACACACCGTGACAGTATAACTTTATTACACACACCTACCCATTCACACATACTTACCTATACCAGATGTATCTGTCCCCTTGTTGCCACACATACTGATAGCTCCCGAATGGCAGCCGACGGGACTGAACAGGGCTTTGCAGTCCCATCAGCCAATCAGCGTCCGCGCTGACTGCAGAGCGACCGCTGATTGGCTCCGGCTACTGACAGTTCCCACGTGGTGTGACTCGCCCACGTGGGAACTGTCAGTAGCTGGAGCCAATCAGGGGGCGCTCTACAGTAAAGCGCTGCCGCTGATTGGCTCTCGGGACTGCCGGCTCCATGCATGTTCTGTCGGCTGGCATTCGGGAGCTATCAGTATGTGTGGCAACACACATACTGATAGCTGTTGCGTGGGTCGTGTAAACTCATTTTTTTGTTTTGCCAAGTACCTGGATTACTGCGGAGACCAGCGCCAGGATATAGGTGAGTATGAATTTTTCTTTGCAGAGCCATGTATTAAGGATATTCTACTGGACAAGGGGATAGATACATCTGGTATAGGTAAGTATTTGTGAATGGGTAGGTGTGTGTAATAAAGTTATACTGTCACGGTGTGTGTGTTTTGTCTTTTTTTAACTATTTATTTTACAGTGAAGTTACAGGTGCTGCATGTCTGCTGGCACTTGTTGTTCCACAAGTGCAAAATGGCAGGCATGCTGGCACTTGTAGTTCCACTGTAAAACACAATAGTTTTACATTATTTGGCCCCCCCATTACCTCCATACCCACCAAGCCAGGGGTATGGAGAAGAGCCCCGGGCTTCAGCGTAAGCCTGTGGTGCTCGGGAGGGGGGGGACCCTTCTTTGGGGGGTCCCCGACTCCCCCAAGATCACAGGCTTGTGCTGACCGATTTGGGGTGCTAATGCTTTGGACCTGGAGCCCCGGTGCTTGGGTCTCCGGGCTGTGGCATTATACCCCGGTCGGTTGGGTCTGGTGCTGGTTTTAAATATAGGGGGATCCCCATGGTTTTTTTTACCCCTATATTTAAAACCAGAACTGGTCCCTGCAGCCTTGGGTTGGTTTCTAAAATACGGTGGATCCCTACACTTTTTGTTCCCCATATTTTTAGAAACCACCACTGGCTGGCAAGCCTGGGGCTGGTTTGGTTTTTGGGGGGGGACGTTATGTCATTTTTTTTTGTAAATTTTTGCTTCTTTTTTTTACAGGTACAACACAATGGGAATTTTCTGGAAATATTCTAGGGACCCCCCTAAAGATGTGTAGATATGGGGGATCACTATGGGTACCCCCATTTTTAACTCCTGAAGGAAGTCGGGGTTTCAAATAGCCGTGGCAGGTGCATTTTTGCAGGAATGCAAAAAAATGCGTTTTGGGACTTAAAAATATGCTAGTACCCATATTCACGTACCCCAAATTTGATGGTACCAAATTTTAAAAACAAAAAAATAAGCTAAATGCTCTTCTGCATCACTTCTTCAAAGTCGGGAAAAAAAACACCGAAAAACGTGGGTACCCATAGTGATCCCCCATGTCTGGACATCTTTAGGGGGGTCCTAGGATTATTTCCCGAAAATTCTCGTTTTCTCCAAGTATCACCGGGTCCCGTTTTCGCCTACTTTCAAACTGAATACGGGGATACATGAGCACGCGCGCGATACTTTAATGCCTACAAAACAGGCAAAGGCAGTGTTAAGTCCAGGCCGCGTTAAATTATCGCGGCTTGGCTCAAGTTGAATACGGGCCATAGTGGGTAATAATTATATAGACTTTTATAGAGTTGGTGTTGCCCTAGGCAGCCAATCAGACATTTGCTTTCATTTATATACTACTAGAAAATGACAGAATCTCATTGGATGAAATGGACACTGACTTTTCTACACAGTTATACATAGAGTATTATCCCTTATGCCATAAATGTAGTAATGTGACATATTAGGCAAAACTGTACAAGGGAAATTTATCATATTAAAGGTGAAATCATATTGTTCTAGGATGGGCGTACTCTGCCACCATGAGTTATAGGGCCTGATGCTTGTGTGCTGTAGATACAACACTCACATGGGAATGCTATCTGTACAGACCACAGGGCCAGGAACAGGACAAGCCTTTCCCTAGCCCCATTGCTGGACACTCCGGCTGAGATGTGGGGGTGCAGGTATGAGGGGGGTTCCTACATCTGTACAGCGGTGATTAGTAAAGTCACTGTAACAGTAGGGTACTTTATACAGTAGGCGATGTTTGTGGTGTGTATAAATGGTAAAGCAATAAGCCGTACCTAGCAGTACATAAAAGGCCGCTTTCTCCTCTGGTGTTGGTGTAGGAAACTGTCGGCCTTGGTCCTCACCACCGACATCCAGTCTTCTCCTCTTTGCTGACTGCATCTCTGCACTCGTCCTGCGTTGATAAATTATTTTCTGTTAATATATGGTAATACTGAGTACTTATTTATAAATGAAAGATTAGATAAGTGATCTGTCATCCATAAATGTATGTCTGCAATTCATAGTCTAATGTGGAAATGCAGCGACATGAGGCCACATACTGCTGGGGGAACTGCCGCTATAACATGGGGATGTAGCTACGTTTACAGGACTACAGGCCTAGCTGACTACACGCAGGGGGAAGAGAGTAATAATGTAACTATAATATCCTCCTACTAACACTTTATAGCTATATACTTCTCTCATATTATCTTTTCCTCCCAATATCCTACATGCTCCAGCCTGATGTATGTGTTACAGTAACTATGAGAATGAGAGGGCAGCAGACTGTGTATATCATGTGTCCTCTATCTCTGTGTGACTATATTTATAATGGCAGTGGTGCACTCACGGGTAGGGGGGTGTCCCGGTACCCTAAAACCCACCCATCATTATCTGGCCAGAAACCGCCTTTCTAAACAAACATGAAGCATCAGTGGCATGTTTTTGTTCTAACAAATGTTAGATATATACAGGGGCGGATTGGGCCGGCGGGAAACCGGGCTGGTTCGCGCTGGGCCGGTCCCCATAGTGGCCGACGGCCACCCAGCACTTATCCACCCCCCGCTGCCGCGATCGGAGCTCAGCTCCGATCGGGAAGCTCTGTAACTTCAGCCCCCGTTCATGTCCGCCCCCCCCTTGTCTCTGCCGCTGGCCAACTGCTGGAGACAGGAAAAAGTACTGTAGAAGCTGGGGCCAGCAGCCCGGCGCAGAGCTGAGAAATCAGGGCCGACCGGCGTAGCGCACGTGACGTCATAACGTCACGCCGCTGGAATAGAGAGGAGCCGGAGCCGGGTCTGAGCTGACCGCCGGAAAAAAGAACAGATCAGCGCAGCAGGGCAGGCGGCCGCAGCAGGTAAGTGTGGGCTGGCTGGAGAAACACGGTGGGCTGTCAAGGCCTGCAGATGAAGGGGGCAGATGGAGCTGAGACATTCAGGGACTGGGGAGACACACAGGAGTCAAACTGAGAGCTAGAGGGGGGAATGATTAAACTGAGGGACAGAGGGGGCTGGGGGATGATTACATTGAGAGAGGAAGCTGAGGAATGATTAAAATGATAGACAGAGGGGTCTGGGGATGATCACACTGAGAGTCAGAGGGGGCTGGGGGATGATCACACTGAGAGACTGGCTGGGGGATGAGAGACAGAGGGGGCTGATTAAACTGAGAGATGGGGCTGGGGGATGATTACACTGAGAGACAGAGTGGCTGAGGGTTGATTAAACTGAGATATAGAGGTGCTGGGGGATGATTAAGCTGAGAGACAGAGGAGAGATGAGTGGATGGCTGGAGATGGAGAGACACATGGATGAGGCTGGAGACACAGATGGTGCTGTAGCGACACCAGCTAGGATGAGGCTGGTGCAACACAGGCAAGGATAGGGCTGAGAGACACTGGGGATGAGCCAATGGCCGACCTGCAAATACGTACTGAGAGGAGATAGGGGGCCCCAAAAAAATTAATGTGGTGGGCCCCAGGATTTCTTATGCTGGCCCTGGCGACACAGTGACGCGGCCAAGACAAGCAGCGGGCAGAGGAGCTGCAAGTAAGGGGTGGCGGCGGCGGTGGCTACACGGGGGATGATGGGGGGGGTTTGAGAGAAACACTGGGCTGGTGGAAAGAGGCTGACACTGACACACATTGGGGCTGGGCCACACAGAGGCTGCTGAGACTACAGGGGCTGGGGGAATGAAGCTGATACACACTGGGGGAATGAGGCTGATACACACTGGGGGAATGAGGATGAGAGACACACTGGGTCTGAGGGAATGGGGTTGAGAGACACACTGGGTCTGGGGGAATGGGGCTGAGACACACTGGGTCTGAGGAATGAGGCTGAGACACACGGGCTGAGGAATGAGGCTGAGAGCAACAGGTGGGCCTGGGTATGGAGATATGCAGGGGGTCCTGGAGAGAGACATGGAGGCCTGGAGATGGAGAGACACAGGGAGCCTGGAGAACCACAGGGGGCCTGAGGATGGAGAGACGTAAGGGGGTCTGGAGTAACACGGGGGCCTGGAAAGATACAGAAATTGTTTGATCAGGGAAATTCACATTTTGGCCTGCACAAAAATTTCTGTTACTATACATTATCTGGTTATGCTGATGACATTGGTTATATTTCTACTTAAACAGGCATCTTCCTGACAGTGTGATCTACATGAATAGTGAATACCGGCTGAAGACGCTGTTCAGTGAAGTTCAAATGCTTCAGAGTTTCCCCCGTTGCAGAGAAACCACAATATAGGTAAGAAAAAAAGACTTCCAAACTGACTGGCCTGTACCTAGTTCAAAGGGATGGGGGGCCCCAAAAAGAGTTTATCATTCACAAGATTTCTGTTGCCGACCCTGCTCCCCTCAGTGGCTTGCAAAAGCCCCTCCTGACCCTAAGAGAAGGGAGTATCCTGCACTCCTCCACAGACCCCGCCCCCTCAACAGACCCGCCCCCATACGGGCTGCTTCCAGAAATTTCCCGGGCTGGTTTTCCATCCCAATCCGCCCCTGGATATATATCTATAACAAGCTTAGGTCCAAATCTATACATTATGGGCTTGATTCCCGAGATTTAGGCTAATGCAATTGCAACTTCTTACGGATCACAGTTGCTATAATACGCTAACGCTTCCAAAGCTTAGCCGAGCATAGGGACGCCCACTGCTGTCTTCTCATATCTGTACAACACCATGCAAAAGCATAAACATTGGTAACATTGATGCAGATCGACCAGCCATGCAGCCTCGCACACTGCAGCTCTCCTGACACACAGGGAGCTCTCATGCTGGGAAGGAGATGGCAATTGCTTATATATGCGCATCCATGACACAGAGGGCCTAATTCAGACCCGCTCGCAAGCGGGTCGATGTTGGCCCAGTGCGCATGCGCACGACAGAGGCGGCTCCGTCGTGCGCATGCGCGACACCCGTATAGTGACGGGCAAGCCGACGCTATGGGTCTCGCTACAAAGGGGGTGTGCTGTCGATGGTGAGTGACAGCACGCCCCCTTTGGTGGGTGTGACGGGGGCGTGGCTGGCCAGATGGAGGCGTTCCCATGGGAACGCCTACCATCTGGGGCCGGCCTCACTGACATCACAAGTGATGTCAATGGGAGTGCTTTCGGCTCTGATAGAGCCAAAAGCACTCCAGGGCTTGCGGCAACGAGACCCTACCACAAGGGTCTCGTCACAAGCCCGATGGTCACGATGGTCTTGACCATCGCGACCATCTTCCTGGCCGCTCACTATAGCTGTGGGTGCTCACCCACAGCTATACGAGCGGCCAGGAGGCCGCTCTAAAAATTCAGAAGGACGGCCCTGATTCAGAGCGAGCGCTCTGTCAGAGAGTCCGGCTCTGAATCAGGGTCTGAGTTTAAACTGTGCCAACACAACTGCATTTGCCTAGCCACCCCCTGTTACCTCACCCAAAAACTGATTTTCTATCACTGACTTTGCGAGTGAATCCTCTGTGTTCAATCTACCTAAATATCGGCATTGTGTAAATCTCGGAATCAGGCCCTATATTTCCCTAACTAGTGATATATTGGGTCTACTGATGGAGATAAAGTGAACAGAGATAAAGTACCAGCCAATCAGCTCCTAACTTCCATGTCACAGGTAGAGTTTGGAAAATGACAGTTAGGAGCTGGTTGGCAGGTACTTTATCTCCGTTCACTTTATCTCCCTCGAAGGCTTAGTAAACAGATCCCTTAGCCCCTTACGCGTGTTACCCTCTCCACTACTCTTCCTATAACCCTATAACCTACTATATATGTAGTGACTGGCTTATTGCACTCACCCGCTGTCCAGTTCTCTGCTACTGTCCTCCCTCACACCTAACAAAATAGAAGAAATGTATTAAAAAAAGGCTTAGGTAACAATTAGCAATAAATAGAGAAGTAAATGTAAAATCAACAAATACAGTATAAATCTCAATATATTAAATGGATTTACACTGTGTAATTTACATAAATCTTATATTAGCAAAACTATATTATAAATAAAAGGTGTTTAGCGGGTAAATGTAAAATTGTTTAGTAATATATATATATATATATATATATATATATACTATACACCAAAAAACAGCTATATTTATTTATATATATATATATATATATATATATTATATACAAAATGTAATATTAATAATTTGTTGTGTAATAAAGATATATAATACATTGTAAAAATAGATAAGAGAATTAGATAAATATAGTAATAAATTGAGATAATTAGCCAGTAGTGCAGCTCCTCAGTGGTCAGGCAGATATGTCACCATCAGTCACCATCAGGCATCAGAGCTCACGGCCAGTTTGAAAATAAACTGACATTGCCATGGTGACCACCAGACTTAAAGGGCCATTACAGCTCACTTGCTTCATTACATAAGGCAACTAATAGTGACATTTACAATTACATATCTATGAAATATATTTCAGGGACTCCTCACAAATTATATGTGACGTGAGGCAGTGATTGTGGTGGAAGACTTTGTCAGATGCATACCATGTTTCCTGTCTTTAGGACTATTAAAAGTGCCTACAGACCTGATGCATGTGCACTGTGGGAGGGCATAAACCATACTTGCCTACTTTTGAAAATGACTTTGAGGGAGATTGTAGATGGCTGCAGAATGCGACGCGCCGTTGTGGGGGCGTGGTGTGCTCCACCCAAAGGGCGTGTCTAACTCCACCTATGGGCGTATATATTCCTATAAGCTGATGCCCTAGCTCCCCCACTGACATTAATACATCTCTACCCTGCCATATTGACATTAATAGATTCCCCCCCAGACGCACACATTCATTTATATGAATAGATTCACACACACACACACACATCCTATGAATAGATTCATACACAGGGGCCCATTTATCAAAGTGCATTTGAGGTAAATTCCCCGAAAACACCTGTTTTCGGGGGTTTACCTCAAATACTTAGTATCCCCCGAATGTATGAAGGAGGGACCGCAGCAGGTATCGGAGATACCTGCTGCGATCCCTCCATTGCCGCCGGCAGCCGCCTCCCCCATAGGTTTCTATGGGGGATGCGATGCTGCCAAATGTATCAATATCAGGAATGCGAAGCATTCCCGATATTGGCCCCAGCAGCTAACGCTATCTAAAGATAGCGTTAGCCGCTGTTTCCTATGGGCACTTACCGCATATCAGCCGGCGGAGAGATCTGCCAGATCCCTCTGCCGGCAATCAGCGCCGCTCATGTGCAGTCCGTGGGACTGCGCATGCGCAGAAGCCCCGACTGCCCTCCGGAGACATCGCAGGGACGGGCTCTTTTCGGAGCCCGTCTCCCTGCATGTCCCGGATAATACATCCGGCAGATAGGATCGCATTTTGCAATGCGATCAGGGGCGGTACTGCATGCCCTGATCACATTGCAAAATGCGATCATTAATAAATGGGCCCCACAGTCACACACAGACAGTCTCAGCACATCCCATGAATAGATTCACAGACACCCAGTCAGTCACACACATCATATGAAGATTTCACCTCCCCACACACACACACACACATCACATTACTACACACACACACACATATCACATTAGTACACATACATCACATTACTACACACACACATCACATTACTACACACACATACATCACATTACTACACATACATCACATTACTACACCCACACATACTGTACATCACATTACTACACACACACATCACATTACTACACACACACATCACATTACTACACACACACATACTGTACATCACATTACTACACACACACATACTGTACATCACATTACTACACACACACACACATCACATTACTACACCCACACATAATGTACATCACATTACTACACATACATCACATTACTACACACACATACATCACATTACTACACATACATCACATTACTACACACACATACATCACATTACTACACATACATCACATTACTACACCCACACATACTGTACATCACATTACTACACCCACACATACTGTACATCACATTACTACACACACACACATCACATTACTACACACACACATACTGTACATCACATTACTACACACACACACATCACATTACTACACACACACATACTGTACATCACATTACTACACACACACATACTGTACATCACATTACTACACACACACACACATCACATTACTACACCCACACATCACATTACTACACACATACATCACATTACTACACACACATACATCACATTACTACACATACATCACATTACTACACCCACACATACTGTACATCACATTACTACACACACACATACTGTACATCACATTACTACACACACACACACATCACATTACTACACCCACACATCACATTACTACACACACACATCACATTACTACACACACATACATCACATTACTACACATACATCACATTACTACACCCACACATACTGTACATCACATTACTACACACACACATCACATTACTACACACACACATCACATTACTACACACACACATACTGTACATCACATTACTACACACACACATACTGTACATCACATTACTACACACACACACACATCACATTACTACACCCACACATAATGTACATCACATTACTACACATACATCACATTACTACACACACATACATCACATTACTACACATACATCACATTACTACACACACATACATCACATTACTACACATACATCACATTACTACACCCACACATACTGTACATCACATTACTACACCCACACATACTGTACATCACATTACTACACACACACACATCACATTACTACACACACACATACTGTACATCACATTACTACACACACACACATCACATTACTACACACACACATACTGTACATCACATTACTACACACACACATCACATTACTACACACACACATACTGTACATCACATTACTACACACACACATACTGTACATCACATTACTACACACACACACACATCACATTACTACACCCACACATCACATTACTACACACATACATCACATTACTACATACATACATCACATTACTACACATACATCACATTACTACACACATACATCACATTACTACACACATACATCACATTACTACACACACACATACTGTACATCACATTACTACACACACACACATCACATTACTACACCCACACATACTGTACATCACATTACTACACATACATCACATACAAACACACAGTAATAGATCTCCCTCCCTCCCCCACGGCACTGACATGAGTTATACATTTGGCAGGAGCTGCAGTGAGCTCTACACTCACCGTCTCAGGCTCAGGCAGCTCCTCTGTCTCTGTCTTCAGTGTCCTCCGGCGTCGGCTCCTCCCCCCTCCGTCCTCTGTCATCACAGGCTGGCCAGGGAATGCTGGGAGCATCAGTCTGTGAGCAGGGGAAGGCGTGCCCAGGAGACCTCACAGCAGCCACACTCCTGCCTCCCTGCCTCCGGACTCGCGCGTGCGCAGTCCGGATTTTTAGACAGGGCAGAGGGAATGCGGGGGATTCAACTTACTTTACGGGGTTGCGGGAGCTCCCACCTTTATTTGGGAGACTCCCGCGAAAATCGGGAGGGTAGGCAACTCTGGCATAAACAGACCCTTCCCCCTTTGCCATGTGGCCCAGTATTGCCATGTTCCTCTCCTGTCTATCAGTGGCAGTGTGCCTGGATCTCTGTGTTTGCACTGTCTGCTATATGCAGCAAATGCAGAGTCCTACTTGCCTTCTGTCCTGGAATGTACCAGGAGGCTCACAAATATTGGGGATCGCAAGAGAGTAGACAACACTCCCGCATCCCATGTACTTCTGCAGTGAAGCCGGTGAGCAGAGCCATGATGACATAAATCTCTGTGAATGGCATAATCCTGACCTCACCTCCCACCTCAAATGCCACATGTTATAAACTAATAAAGCATATAAGATACACAGTACTGCCCTCTACAGGTTACATCGTACTCTGATCATGGCGAATGGTAGATTTGTACCCTCTGTGGCTGCATTCAGGAGCCCAGAGAAGATCTGAGGAGGATGATGACTTGTTTTGTTCACAAGATATTTCTATCTGTGTGTTTATAATGAAAATCAATTTTATATCTGTCGTCTTCATATCTAGAAGAGATAACAACAAATAAATGAAATCTGCGCTATAATATTATACTGTGGAGTCCTCAGTGATAACAGTAACATAGCTACACCAGGTGTAACACTTACATTACATTTACTAACAATCAATAGATAATATTACACAAAACCAAATATAAATATATTTTAGCATAATATTTCGGATACACATCTGTAATAATATGTAAATACTAGTCTCCCCCTTCCCGTTGTGTACATGTGAGTGACAGACATTGGGAACCCTGAGACGCCCACTCTGTGTTTGTGGACAGTGGACTCAGACACCCCACAGTCGGAGCACCATGGTGATCACCATCAACACTTATGATACCCTATAGCTGATGCATTGTGTCCGTCATTACTATATCTGTACATGGCTTCTGTGTCTCCGCATTTGGGAACGCAGCCGAATTCACTGACACGCCCATGACACTCCTTTAACACCCCTGTGACACTCCCATAACATGCCCATGACACTCCCATAACACTCTCATAACACGCCCATGACACTCCCATAGCACACCCATGACCCTCCCATAACACACCCATGACCCTCCCATAACACACCCATGACACACCCATAACACGCCCATGACACGTCCATGACACTCCCATAACACACTCATGACACTCCCGTAACACGCCCATGACACGCCCGTAACACGCCCATGACACGCCCGTAACACGCCCACGACACGCCCACGACATGCCCACGACACGCCCATGACACTCCTATAACACACTCATCACACTCCTATAACACACCCATGACACTCCCATAACACACCCATGACACTCCCATAACACTCCCATGACACTCCCATAACACACCCATGACACTCCCATAGCACGCCCACAACATGCCCATGACACTCCCATAAAATGCCAATGACACGCCCATGACACGCCCATGACACGCGCATGACACGCCCATGACACACGCATGACACACGCATGACACACCCATGAGACTCTCATAGCACGCTCCTGACACTCCCATAACATGCCCATGACACTCCCATAGCATGCCCATAACACGCCCATGACACTACCATAATATGCCTATAACACTCCCATGACACACCCATGAGATTCCCATAACACACCCATGAGACACCCATGACACGCCCATAACACGCTTATGACACTCCCATAACACACCCATGAGACTGACTTTTTTGCAATCACTTTAAGCTGCCTCCCAGTCACCTCCCAGGAGCCCATGGCTTTCTGCCACCAGCTCATATAGGAGTGATTCCATACACAGCATCGCTCTCTGCCACACTCAGTGGTACACATGCACCAAAGCGGTTTCCAGGACTTTTCGCACATACACAATAGCAAATAATCGCTCAACTCAGAGACGCTGTTCTCGGATCGCAGTTACATGCAGGAGACGTCTATTTCCTACAGACTCCTCCTGCTGCATCTGCATTTTGGTTATACGATATTACACAGCCACTTCCCTGCGGCTGTGTAATATCGGGAACATCTGCATCAGGCTCTGTGTGTGGTGGTGTTTTTTTTGTCAAAATGAAAAAATTGCACAAAAAATATTTTTTTTCCTGTTGTCTAAACCCTGCAGTATTATTTTATATTAGTACATTTACTAATTGAACTTAAAAATTATATTGTGTATTTCAAGAAGTGAGTGTTCATACGAGTGACACAGCGTATAGTACTGTTCTGTGTGTAGTGGTGTCCCCCCATCATCTACACCCCAAAACAATTCTCACCTGACCTGATCTGACCTGTTCCTCCTAGTGTGTGAATACAATTGTCAGTGTTGTTTGTGTTTAAAAAAACAAAGAAATTAGGGCCTGATTCAGGTTGGTTCACAAGGCTGCGTTCACACGCACCCTGTTCGCTGTGAAAATATGCTAATGAATGCAACCGCAGCTCTATATATATATGCCCACCACTGTATAAAGCCTCCAACTTACCATGACATGCATCCACAAGTCAGCGAAAACATCGGTAACATCGAGTAACCTTGGAACCATCCGCACAGTTATGGTTGACCCGACCCTACCACAGAAACTGCTAAACTTCCTGTCGCCATCTAGACTTCTGCAAGTGTATGCTATCGCAGGGGCTTGATTATGCACGCCCCTGTAACGGCGTTTTAACGCCCAGGCATGTCTGCGTTTCTCTAACCGTCCCCCATCACCATCCTCAAAAGGTCACTTCCTGTCAATCACCATATGAAGACTCTGCGTGCTCATTGCGATCGCTTCCCGATCACAGTGGCTGGTTCATGCACGCACACTGCATCTTATACGCATGTGCAGAATGCAAACATCGGCTGGCTGTGTACAAACGCAGTCTTGCGATCCAACCTAAATCAGACCCTTAGTGCAAACAAATTAGCATAGGACATTTCCTGCCATAGGTACCCAATCTCATCCATGTGGGTCTCTAGGGGGAATTCAATAAGACCTCAATTGGTTTATTGCTGATAACCCCTAAATCAACCTTAATAATATACAGTAACCTAACTAATAAATAAAGAGACAGACACATATCAGCTGGCTAAAAGGTCACAGCTTTTATTTAACCAAATTAATTTAAATTCACCTAACCAAGGTGGCCAGGAGATGCTGCATACTCTGTTCCAGCCTTCTAGAATTAGACATACTCATGGGACGACTGAAACATCCCCCCTAGAGACGCACTTAAGCTGTGAAAGTCTTGCCTCCCTCCTGGGCCTAGTCCGAATGCTTCCGTATTGTTGATATTAAAATGAACCTCTATATACCCCTGCCTGTACCTTCTAAAACCCTTCCTATAAACCTCTAAGGATGACGCTAATTTGCGTACGCAGTCATACCATAAACAAAGACTTAGACGTGGAATCTGTGGTTCCAAAGCACAAGTGATATTCAGGTAAAAGTTCAGGCAGTTACACGCAATTGATCTAGACACAATTTAGGCGCAAAAGGAAAATTATACAGACCCAAGTACAGTATACATACGCAGGTGCTTCCGGACCCGGAGATAGGCATCAGCAAGAGACCCCTAGTCATACAGCGTTCAGCATGAAGACTGAGAACCAGCATTCGTGCACTCATATTTATACCCCCCCCAGAATAAACAGGACAATAGGGAAGTCTGTTGCTGATATCATTGGTTCCCAGGGGAGAAGCATCTGTTTCAGCACATTTAACAGGCTGGTTCAAACAGACTCTCCCTGCCTCTAACAGCTGGGGATCTTCCTCTTCACGCCCCCTGCAACATAGTAACAGCTGTTCCTAAAATATACATTTTGTTGCTTGTAGGCTCTGCGATCCATAACTCGGGAATGCATGATGCGATCTCCTAACCGATAACACCGGAATACTGTAAAAAGAATACGCATCAGTACAACTCCAAACACGACTTGTTTAGCATGTATAATACCTTAGTTATCAAATATCTTTATTTCTCAGCATTTAACTAACTGAACCAACTTAAATCATACACTTTAGAGCTTATTGAACCTTATGTGTGAATATGTAATGTGTGGGTATTCGGGGTTTGATATAAGGACACTAGTTATTCATGGGGGAGATTTAAGTGCATAATTTCTCATACACAAAGTGAACATCCAGCAGTGTGGATTGCTGAGCATTGTAGTTCCACATGCCCTCTGTCAGCAGGCCCCCACCTGTCCTGTGTTCAAAGGAAAAAAACTCTTTTGTTCTCCCAGACTCTTGTGTGAACTGTGAATCAAGCTGTGAAGTTGGGGCCATCCTGTCTGTGTGTGGGGCTAAGGCCTGTTTAGGATTCAGACAAATCAAATTGTGTATATCAATGCCTGGATTATATTACAATTGCCACAACTATACTTTATCTACATCCAGGGATTCCCAATTTGTATGTAAAAATACCCATTGTCTATTCTATTTACTTTTACTCAGAAAGCTTGTTCCTCCAGTTGCCCTTGGTAGATTAACAAAAACATTGCCATCTGTTCTTGAGTTGTAAATTGAAATGACGCTGGTCACAAAATGCGTCTTGCAGATTCTTGTTTCTAAAATGGAGTCTAGCTGCCATTTGCAAGATGGCGTCGCGCACTCTTCAATTTTAAACTGATCTTGTCTCAGCCAATTATTCAGTTTCAACAGTATAAAAGCGCCCGGGTCCCCTCGCACAGAGAAGAACAAACTCGCCATATGCATCGAGGGCCAGCACCCTCACAGCGCTCTCTTATGCCACAATAAAGTCACTGAGCGTTCTCCCACCAAAGCCAGTTTCAAAAGGAAACTGGCCCACCACCCAAGATAAAACTAATTAAAAAAAAGAGAGCAATTCCTTAAGAAAAAGATCCAAACCCAAGGTATTAAGATGGACTCTATCAGTGGGAAAAATCTAGTCAAGTCTGCGCCCCAAAAGCTATGCCTAATTACCAAACCACCAAAAGACAAAAGATGCCTATTCAACTCCCTGTTAACATTCTTCCTTGTCCGGTCCAAGGCCTTATGATCACGTGCATCCCGCCATACCAGGCGCACGCTCGGCCACAACAACCGAACCTCATCCAAAAGCTCACGCATCTGAACAATCAGTTCCAAACCTTTCACCTTACCAATGTCGTTCCCACCAACATGCAAAACTAGGGATGAGCGGGTTAGGATTTCGGATTTCCTCGATCCGAGCCGGGAACCGAGTCTGGCTCGGGTTTTCCCACCAGACTCTGTTCCCGGATCAAAGCAAAACGTCATCCTCACGGGTTTTGGATTCTATAAAAGATCCCCTGCGTCGGCGCCATTTTTCACTCTGGCTGTGAACAGTGAAGAGGGAGGGTGGGGGTTTGCTGTGCTGGTGCTGCTGTTTCCCGAAGTCCATAGGGGCTGGCTGGGCTGTGTTGTGCAGTGCTGTTGTCCAATAAAGGATGTAGTTCTAAAGGGGTGCTGTAGTGTTGTCCAGGGGGTGCTCTGTCCACCAGGGGTGCTCCCCCCAAGTGCAAAAAAAATTTTTGCTATTTGTGTGCGCATTAGCAGCACGTGCATCAACAAAGTAGCAGCGCCAAGCATGCGTCTGTGTCATAAGTTAAGGGCCGGCTGGTCTGTTGAAGGGTGGTGTAACCCCCAAAGTGCCCCAAAAAATTTAAATATTTTTTTCTTTTTTTTCTCTCTTTTTGTGTTTGTGTGCGCCTTAGCCGCACGTGCAGCGCCAAGTATGTACTCTTTGGGGCCTAGTTTTTCAAACTGCCATCCTGTCTGCCACTGCAGTGCCACTCCTAGATGGGCCACGTATTTGTGCTGCCCACTTGTGTTGCTTAGCATAGTCATCCAGCTACCTTGGTGCAACCTTTTTGCCTAAAAACAATATTGTGAGGTGTGAGATGTTCAAAATAGACTGGAAATGAGTGGAAATTAATGTTATTGAGGCTAGTAATAGCGTATCACCAAAAAAAAAAAAAATCTGTGATTTTAGCTGTTTTTATGCTTTTTTCCAAAAAAATACAGATCCAAAACACAAAACCCAGAACCCAAAACACGGAAGAGTGGTTTTGGCAAAACTAATCCAGATCCAAAACACGAAGAAAAATCCAGATCCAAAACACAAAACACGAAAAATGGCCGGTGCACACCCCTATGCAAAACTAACCAGCCAGGCACTCCCTATGGCACAGACAACTCCACCAACAATTCCTTCACAGATGCAAACTGCAGCCCTCACACACCAATCCAACCTGATTCCACACATATACAATTTTTGGTGGAATAATCCTCCAACTTGCCCCAAATATGTTATTTTTATCTGGTAGATTAGTGACTGCCCTTCATATGCATACACATGTGCACTAGGATTCTGGTTATAGAGTATATTTCAATTAATTGAAGTTGTTGGTTTATACAATGTTTAAAACATACTTATCTATATTTCAAGATGGGGTGGGGTTCACCCGTACCTGATCGTTTATCAGTGCAATAGTTGTGAAGGCAGTCATTTACCTCAGGAAATACCATAGAAAATATTTATTTTTATAACATCCTGTTTACTACTTACTAAAATAACTGTGAGCAAAATGCAATCCTTAGGAAACCAGAGATATTCTAGAGTAGCCATGTCAGGGAACATGATAAGTTTAGTAGGCCGGATTCCCAGACAGGGGGCGTGACCAGGAGGCATTGCCATGGGAGTGGCCAAAACCACAATAGGGTTACAGACATTTAGTTTGTCAGATTTCAATGCCAATAAAAAGCCCCCTTATATGCCAGCCAAGAGCCTCCTCATGCACATATATTCCAGCCTAGAAGCCCCTTTATTTGCCTAAGAGCCTGTTATGCCCTATTATATGCCAGAGCTGATTAATGCCCTTATATTTGCCCAGAGCCCCCCCTCTTGCCCTTATGCCTGCCTAGTCTCCTCATGCCCATATTTATGCCCAGAGCCTCGTCTTGCCCTAATGTTTGCCCAGAGTCCCCTCATACTTCCACTGCCAGGAGCGTTCAGAGGAGGCTGGGCAGAGGCTGGAGGAGTGGAAGGTGACACACTGGCAGTGGAATCACTGGCTCTGAACCGTGGAATTTTTCAGACACTGCTCGTCCGAAATTAGCAAGCCTAGGAATCTCGGAAGGGTGGTCAGACCACAGTACAGGGCAGCAAGTTTGACTGTAAAACTCGAACAATGTGAGAGCTTACTGCTAAACTCTAACATTTTCTAAACTCTCACCCTATTACATTTGGCCCTTAGTTTTGACAACACATACAAAAAGACCACATAAAGTTGTCCATGGCCAAAACAGTCTCCATTTAGGTCAACTCCAGCCACGTTAAGTGTCTGTCCCTGCGCTTTATATATTGTCCTGCCAAATCACACTCTTACCAGGAATTGGACTCGTTTGAAATGAAAGAATCGTTTTCCACATAAATGAAATAACAGTAAAAAAAAAGAGGGAAAACTTGACATTTTGTATTAATAAACAGGGCTTACATCAATTTTTCTGGAGAAACCGGATAATATGTATCAATCTCTACATGGTATAAAATAAAGTCCATCGTTGTGATATATCTTTAAGGGTTTAGGCAGCATAAACCAGGAAAACGTTCAGACATCCATTTTTTGTCATACATTAATATATCATACAACTAAACCTTCCTCAACAAATGCTCTATAGAATAGTGACAACTGCATCAAAATCCGTCCAGTGATTGAAGAGATTATCCCGAATGGACAGACAGACAGACGCCTAACAGGGAGTTTATTTTATACTATGTACAGATATAACCATTGTTTTGTAAATAAATAGTAGATACCCTGCCCAGAATAGCATGGCTGACATTTCTGATTGAAAACATTTGCAACTCATTAGCCCAAACTCCAAACTGCTACCTGATCTTCCAACTACACCACCGATTCACAGTGGCTACAAGTATTGTGTGAGGCTCTCTCTCTACTATCAAATAATAACTGTCCTAGAAGAACAGGACCATAGGGGGTACAGGGAAATGAATTGGTTTGAAACTGTAAAATACAAAAAGTTTTACATCTGAATAACAGCAGTAGTCACATAACCTGATTCTGAGAAGCGCACGCAGTAGCAGCTATTGGCAGTCGCCCGTCTGAGACTGTATGCAAATGCAGAGCAACTCCTGCTCTCACGTACATAAGTGCCACTAACTGTGCAAGGACCAAGGCGCCCACTTTTAGTGCCCCTGCACGCTGTAATACCTATTGGTGTGTCCTTATACGACACCATTGGTTGCACCATCAAAACCTGCACCAGCCCTTTTGGACTGTATGACTGTGAACGCAGCTGTTTGCATTGGCATGCCCATGACACGCCCACTGAACGGACCATTTGTGCGTTCATTTCTAGTCACCTCCCAGTAACGCCTATCACTCTTCCACAACATTTCTGATACCGACTGTCTCAAACACATCAGCATCTTTGTATGTATGCTCTGTGTAACACATGCGCCTTAGGAGTCTGTAGAAATGTTTGTGCGCGCACTAGTTTCTCAACTACAAAAACATCGACATTGTGCCCAGACTGTGTGATGGAGATAGACATTGGCCATCAATGATTAGCAAATATTGATGGATTGCTACCGATGGTTGATGTTTTGCCATCAATGGTGGAGCTCCGATGTTGATACTGCAGCCTCTGTCCTCTGTCACACATCCCTTAGCCCCGCCCTCCCATTGTCTGTTCCTTAGCCCCACCCTCCTTCTTTTATTGGCATGTCGCTGTCCCATGTCCCCACTTGTGTCGCCCATGATTAATGTTTTTCGGTCCACATTTGCCTTCAATTAAAAGTACCGCTGGTTGCATTGATGCAGACCACCAATGGAGAAGAATTTGATGGCCAACTCTACTTATGGAAAAGTTTACTGAACCCTCTAAACTACATTCTTGAACGTGAAAGCTGAAATCTAATTGGCTGCTAATGTATGGGCAACACCTCCACTACACCTTGTTGGAAATGTTTGTAAACATACCCCATAGTGATAAAGTAGAATTCCTAGGAAAGTGATTACTTGGAAATTTGAATTAATTGGTAGTGAAATTCATGATTTCTGCTAAAAAAAGAAAAAAATACATAAGTTCGAGTAACTAAAAATGTAGTTTGGTATATTCTGTGATGTAACCAGCACAGATTAGCTACTCACAAGAATCCAGGTTTCCAAATCGTAAGTCTTAGGCTGGGTACACACGTAAAGATTTTCTGTCCAACCATCCAACTTGTTGATTGGTTGGAATGAAAATCTGATAAGGTATGAAAGCAAATGACAATCGGCAAGTTGCTCCTAAATGCCGGAAAATGGACAAAAACTGTTGTTTGGACAAATTGTTTAGATCAAACATTTAACAAACTTGTCTGAACGACCATTTAGGAGCAAATTGCTGATCATCAGTTACTCCAATACATTACCAGATTTTCATTCCAACCAATCAACTAGTTGGATGGTTGGATAGAAAATCTTTACGTGTGCACCCAGCCTTAGATCTAAAGGTTAGTATTTTGCTTTTTATCCCTTATAGTTGGATACTCTCTTCCCTTAACCAAATTCTTCAGCTCTTCCCTGAATATGTTTGGTGGAGGAACGAATTGATGACATAAGCTGAAAAGCACACTTAATGATTTTCTCAAGCTGCGAGCATTCGTTTAAAAAGTATTTGCAGGCTGTGTGAGCAGCATATCTTTACCATGTGATGGAGGAGGGGCTAACACAGCCTTTTTGAAGATCCTCTAACCCTAATTTCTGTAAAAAAATGTTTGGAAGGTGGACTTAGAGACAATGCCAGACAATTTTTATGGTGACCCTAATTGTCTGATCTGCCCTAATCGCCGTGATGGGCATTCTTGCCACTGTACCTGAATGTCCAGGAGAGTCCTGACTTTTGGGGGGCTCTCCTGAAAGAGTTGTCCAGTCTTCTGCATTTAATTGCATTATTGTGGCTCTGTTGCTTATATAAAATGCGTCCAATCAAGGCTTTTAACAGCATGGGGACAGAGTCAATTTGATGCAGTTATGGCGCCATGCCATTCCACAAATCTTGAAAATGGTTACCCTCTCCATGATTCCAGCAAGTGTGGTGATGGGTGCTAATAGCTATCACATTAACTACTTACTGATAGAATTCGAACAAAAATACAATAATATTAAGGCAGCTCTAAAGATATTGGCCCTCATTCAGAGGTGGTCGCAAGAAGCAAACGCTCGCTCTGAATGAGGGCGTGCACTTGACTTTTCAAGTGCGACCTCCTAGTCACTATCTAAGGTGTGGGTTACCACCCACAGCTGTAGCGACCGACCAGGTTGATGGTCAAGACCATCGTGACCATTGGGGCTAAGGTTCGGTCTCGGCAACCGCAAGCCCCAGGGAGCTTCCTGCTCTGATTGAGCAGGAAGCTCCCCACTGACATCACTGCTGATGTCTGTGTGGCCGTCCACAAAATGGCAGGCGTTCCGTTTGTGAAACCACCCCCCGCCACGCCTACAAAACTGGTCAAGCTGTTGATCACCATCGACAGCTGCCCCCTTTGTAGTGAGCTCCGGAGCAAGATAATTTCTCTCTCACTCCGGGGCATGTTTTGTTGTACAGCAGGGGTTCTCAACTCCAGCCCTCAAGTACAACCAGCAGGTCATGTTTTGTGGATTTCTTTAATCATGCACAGGTGGGTATTTTACTTGGTCAGTAATTATTCCACCTGCTTCCACAGAAAGAAATCCTCAAAACATGACCTCTTGGTGTATTTGAAGGCTGGAATTGAGAACCACTGCTCTACAGTACTAAAGCTGATCTATGGGTTCTGTACCACTAATGATGAACACAAGAAACATGTATTTTCCTTTAGTCAGGATGTCTAAAAACACGAAAAGCAGTCACTCTACTCTCTCCTTATGGGGGGATTCCAAGTGACGTATTGGAAACTAACAAGCAGGAAGCTCTCCCGTTGCTAACAAAGGTCTCGGATGGAGTGAAGGCTTATTTTCAAAGATGCAATATTTGCTGGAGCAGAAAAAAAAACAAGATTCTGTCACATATGAAACTACAGTATGAATCTTGCAGTCATGCAGCTTATGATCCAGAAATCAATAAGATGAACACCATTATGCCCGAGCAAGAAAAGGCTGGTGACATTGCTGAAGGGTTGAAGGATCTCTTTGATCCACTTTTGTTTCTTCAACAGATTGAGGGATTTAGGGGTAATCAAATTGAAGCTTAACAAAGACACAAGGCATTCTGGCTTGGATGTGACTGCCATTTCTAATATGAAATAATTGAATATCAGTATGTGGGACAGTTTCAAATTAGGAGATGTGTATTAACAGCGACAATGTACAATGAAATCTCCATTAGCACGGGTAGCAGTTGATGTTATACCTGTCATTTTATTAGCGCCATTTCTTTCAGGACAAATACTGTCTTTGTCCAGGGCTTTCACAGCCATACAGTATACAACTGGTACCTGCCTGTCAGCATCCGACTAATAACTGAAGACGATGACTTTTATTGGGGCCTAACTTTCGAACTATTCTTTCTCCTTGGTGAAAAGTTACAAATCTGTACCCTGATTTGTCTGGAGCATGTGTAAGGAGAGTGGAGCAGAAACATGTTAGTAAGGTGGTCAGAGTCAGTAGGGGAGAAAAGCCATTGAAATGTAAGATGGGCGGATGTCAGATCAGTGGGTCTCTCTGTGATACAGAACTCTCATGTAACGGAAAGAAAAGGAGAGTCCGATCCTGGGCTCAGGATTGCAATCTGAAAATACTGGCTTGTCAGGATCTCATCTCATTCGTAATGCTCTTGGATGGGAGGAGAAGTAACCAGATGGCCATAGAAATTGCCTGCATCCTACATTTATGCAGATAAGGGAATGTGTGTATATACACAGATGGTGTAATGGTTAGCGTTACTGCCTCACAGCACTGAGGTCGTGGGTTCGATTCCCACTACAGCCCTAACTATGTGGAGTTTGTATATTCTCCCTGTGCTTGCGTGGGTTTCCTCCAGGTTCCCCTGGTTTCCTCCCACAATCCAAAAATATACTGGTAGGTTATTTGGCTCCCAACAAAATTAACCCTAGTGAGCATGTGGTAGGGAACATAGATTGTACGCTCCAGCGGGGCAGGGACTGATGTGAAAGGCCAAATATTCGCTGTAAAGTGCTGTGGAATATGTGTGTGCTATATAAATAACTGGTAATAATAATAATATTTATATACTGTACATATATCATTGTTCATTCTCAGTTACCTTAACCAAAAGTCCTCTTCCACTGCCAGTGAGTATTGTTAGAGGTCAGGGAGGATGTGCATCACTTATGATGCCCTGGCTAAATGTTCTTGTTAATTGCAGCAATAAGAGTCTATCTGTTGCTACTTGTTCATAAATAAAATAGACCCCTCTTTCAGAAACCAAAATATAACACATACGGATTCAAACATACTGTATATAGTTTGTGCATAAACTAGGTGTTCCTGTCGCATGCATGGTAGGTCTCAATACATGTCATACAATATAATTTAGAAATGTCGAGTTTCACTCATCCTAACCAGTTCATAGATTCATCACCCACTAGGCAACCCAAGCTCCCACCTACGGACTGTTGACGGGTTCAGATTATTAGGGCAGAGGTTCCCAAACTTGGTCCTCAAGGAAGCCTAACAGTCCAGGTTTTAAGGATATCCATGCTTGACCACAGGTGACTTAATTAGTACTTCTGTCAATTTAATTCGACCACCTGTGCGCAACCATGCATATTTCTAAAACCTGAACTGTTGGGGTGCCTTGAGGACCGCATTTGGGAACCTCTACCCTAATATTTTTTATTTATTTTTTATAAACTGTATTTACTGCATTAATGGCACAAGAAATGTAACATGAAATTTGACAGATTAGACGTATAAAGCAGAGTAAAACATCACCATCCAGTCAGGATTTAGCATTTTATACAAACTAATATATTAGAAACCTAAAATATAAGTATTTGTCAAAGAAATATGAGCTGACACTACTCAATACTTTAGGAAGACTCCCGTGGCAGATGTTCCGAAATATATGGCAACGACAATGAGCAAGCTGATATAAATCGAATAGTGTGATGCTCAACTGTAAGATGTCTTCACAGCAAACACAGGGCCTGATTCAGAGCCGGACGCTATTTGCGCTCGCTCGTTCAGAAAAAGGGGCCAGCTATTTAAATTGAGAGCTCGCTCTTTGCGGTCTGTTGACGCCTCTATGTCTGAGCGAGCGAACGAAATATGCGCTCGCTATTTTGTAAAGATGCCCCCTGGCCGCTCGCATCCTACGTCATCTCCGCTATTTATTAGATTAATCGAGTACATCGAAAGGCGTCTGAACTGCTCGCAGTGCTTGTGGTTGGATTTTCCTACTGCAATCATGCGAACAGTTCAGGCTAAGGAACAACCAAGTGACGTGGTTGATGACGCTGCTTTGTTAATTATGCACACCCTTAAAACGCCCGTTTTTACCTTTTGGCACACCTGCGTTCGGATCACCACTCCCCGTTTTCAAGCACCTTCCCCTGTTACCACCCACAAACGCCTCATTCTGTCACTCAAATTAGCAGGCATTCGCTGTTTTGCGAGCACACAATTTCCGACCGCAATGACTGGTTCGCTCATGCGTATTACAACCCATACGCATGCGCAGTTGTGCGAACATCGCTCGGAGCAAACGAGCGGCCGCTTACGAGCAGCTCTGAATCAGGCCAACAGTACCAGTTCATAGTCGGAGACAGTCCAGGGTCTGATACACAGCACAGGAATTACAATTAACTTTCAAAAGAGCAGGTCAGAGTCCAGTCCAAGATCAATACACAGATCAGAGGCCCTGATTTAGAGCCGGATGCTCTGACAGAGCGCTCGCTCGAAATCAGGGCCGGGCTATTTTTTTTTTTAGAACGGCCTCCTGGCCGCTCGCATAGCTGTGGGTGACCACCCACAGCTATAGCGAGCGGCCTGGAAGATAGTCGCGATGGTCAAGACCATCACGACCATCGGGCTTGCGACGAGACCCTTGTAGTAGGGTCTCATTGCCGCAAGCCCCAGAGAGATTTCGGCTCTAACAGAGCCGAAATCTCTCCCACTGACATCATTCGTGATGTCAGTGGGGCCGCCCCCAAACAGAGGCATTCACATAGGAACGCCTCCATTTGGGCAGCCACTCCCCCGGCCCGCCCACCAAAGGGGGCGAGCTGTCACTCAACATCGACAGCTCGCCCCCTTTGTTGTGAGACCCGTCGCTATCCGGGTCTCGCGCATGCGCACGATGGAGCCGGCTCCGTCGTGCGCATGCGCACTGGCCCACCATCGACCCGGTTGCGAGCGCACAGCGCTTGCGACCGGGTCTGAATCAGGCCCAGAGTTCAGTCCAATTTCAAAGCACATATATATCCAGCAAGGGTAATTTTGACAAGTCCAATCCAAGGTCAATTCCAATATCCAGCAGCAGATTATCCAAGAGGCAGGCAAAGGCAGAAGTCAAAATCCAGTCCAGGGGTCATAATATAGCAAGATCAAAGTTTGTACAGTGAGGAGGAGGAAGGAGGCCATTCCAGCCATACGGAACTGCAGGTGGAATGCACAGCAGTAGCATATCGCCCGTCCCAGGTTCTGGAGCACAGCCACGTAACTCAGGAACAAAAGCCTTTTCATGATGAGCAGTCTGAGGCCCTCATTCAGAGGCGGTCGCAAGAAGCGATCGCTCTCTCTGAATGAGGGCAGCCGCTTCTTTTTTTTAGTGCGGCCTCCTGGTCGCTAGCTAAACTGTGGGTTACTAACCACAGCTTAGTTATCGACCAGGGTGATGGTCGCGATGGTCAAGATCATCGCGACAATCGGGGCTTTCGATGAGACCCTAAGGTTGGGTCTCGGCAACCGCAAGCCCCAGGGAGCTTCCTGCTCTGATCGTGCAGGAAGCTCCCCACTGACATCACTGCTGATGTCAGTGCGGCCGCCCACAAAACGGCAAGCGTTCCGATAGGAACTCCTCAGTTTGTGTAGCCACCCCCCGTCCCACCTACAAAACGGGCCGAGCTTTTCCAACATCGACAGCCGGCCCTTTTGTAGTGAGCTCCGGAGCGGGGCTCCCGTACGCCCAGTGTGGCCGCTGTGCGTGCGCAGGACCAAAACATCAACCCAGTTGACCGGGTCTGAATGAGGTCCTTAGATCTATGACAGGATTAACACAAAATACAACAGAAGGGGAAGGAGAAGGTCCATGATTTACCACTGCCAACACAAACAACATAAGGGAGAGAATGGCTGAACAAAAGGCCAATGTACAGTAGCTCAGGTAGGAGTTGTGATAAAGTTCATATAAACATCAGATTTCTTGAGTTCTATCTTACTGAACCATATTTAGATAAACTCTATGTGCCAGAGGCCAAGGTGATCTCCTCCATGCACATGTAATAGACCAGTCTGGGAATACAATCACAATAGACCGAAGTGAGGGAGATTACTATTTGACGGGGATGACTGACTTAACCGCACTCTTGAAGTGCCATCTCCCAGAACCTCTGCAGCAACAGCAATAACCTGAAAACCTAAAGTTTAGGGCAATCCCACCAAATATGCCATGGGGATCATTTACCTGGATTGCCTGTGGATTAACCACAGCTCCAACGGGTAACCATCAGGCTACAGTAGGAAACATCCAATAAAATGCTGGGACGTCTACACCATCTAGTGAGGACCTTAAGTTGAGCCTATATCCAGGACTGAACACTTCTGGTTGTTAAATCCGGAAGTCCCTCTGTCTGGAGCCATCGCAAAGGATAGGTCTTGCGATATTCTAGGTACATATCGCGGTAGATATATAAGGGTTCAAACTGAGATAAAGCTCTTCTCAGAGAGTTAGTAGGTTTCAGCTTCCCCAAAAAGTGCTTTAGCTGTCCCTGTCGGGCAGAGAAAGGGCCTCCTGAAGTATGGGGAAAGAAGGAATCCCATAATTACTAAACAACTGGCAGATGTGTAGCAGGAGGGAAACACACTAACTACGGGTAGCCTAGGGTACAAGGCCCGGCGGGATATCAACACTGTGGTCTAATGTGGATAAGAGGGACAAAAGAGAGGAGACACTGCTGTACAGCCTGAGTTTCCTGAACTGAACTGGTATCCAAGCCAGGGGCGATATTGGTTGGGTAAGGAAGGATTCCTCTATGGCAATCCATTGTTTGGAACTTGAGTATTGTGTTCATTCCATAACGCTAACCAAAAGAACAACTTGATAGTAAATTAGGAAGTAACTGTAAGCAGCCCAGGGGTTTACGCCTATATAATTTGTCGTGTTTGAATCAGGGACCTTCTTTGCTAAAGAAAGTCAAACCAGAGCTGTAGCATACATGTCATGGAAGACAACAGGAGAGATATGGATGAAGAGAGTTCGTAGAAGGTAGGACCATTATTTTAATGATGTTCTCTTTCCAGCCACAAGAGCAGTCTCTGGCCCTGATTCAGAGCCGGATGCTCTAACAGAGCGCTCGCTCTGAATCAGGGCCGTCCTTCTGAATATTTAGAGTGGCCTCCTGGCCGCTCGTATAGCTGTGGGTGACCACCCACAGCTATATCGAGCGGCCAGGAAGATGGTTGCGATGGACAAGACTATTGCGACCATCGGGCTTGCGACGAGACCCTTGTGGTAGGGTCTCATTGCCGCAAGCCCTGGAGTGCTTTTGGCTCTATCAGAGCCGAAAGCACTCCCACTGACATCACTTGTGATGTCAGTGGGGCCGGCCCCAGACGGTAGGCGTTCCCATGGGAACTCCTCCGTCTGGGCAGCCACACCCTCGGCACGCCCACCAAAGGGACCGTGCTGTCACTCACCATCGATAGCACACCCCCTTTGTAGCGAGACCCATAGCGATGGCTTTCCCGTCGCTATCCGAGTCTCGCGCATGCGCACTGGGCCAACATTGGCCCACTTGAGAGAGCTCAGCACTCTCGATCGGGTCTGAATTAGGCCCTCTGTTTCCAGAACTGGAGGTCAGCATGGAGTTCCTTAAGTTTGGGGGGGAATTAGCATTAAAGAGATCCGCTGACTTTGTGATATACTTATCTAAATATTTAATATCAGACTCCTTTGATTGGAAGGCAAAGGCATTTTGTAGGTCAGGGACAATTTTGGAAGGGGAGTTATTCCAGGGCTGTGGATTTGGAATATTAGATTTAAAAAAAGGAAAGGTCACCAAAAGTGTTAGAACTTCACACAGGTTAATTTGTTATCACGTACTGTAGGTCAGAGGTTCCAAAACTCGGTCCTCAAGGCAGCCTAACAGTCCAAGTTTTAAGGATATCCATGCTTGACCACAGGTGACTTATTTAGTACCTCAGTCAATTTGATTTAACCACCTGTGCTCAACCATGGATGTCTCTAAAATCTGAATTGTTGGGGAGCCTTGAGGAACGCGTATGGGAACCTCTGATCTAGGCTGAAAACAGGTAAATTATTAGTTGAGTCACTTGCCTAGTTCATATAGATATAAAATGCAAATGCTATAATAAATAAATAACCTTTTTCTCTGTTTATTAAAAATGAATTGCACTTAAAACATCCACTATCTCTTAATAAAATATGGATTATTCTTATGATGAAAAATAAATTACCTGAGCCAGGCTTGTACTGGGCCGCCGGGGATTCGGGTAATACCCCGGTGGGCCCTCCTGCTTTGAAGCTCCACCCACTTTAACATGGGGGCGGGCCATGCATCAGGGGGTTACAGGCAGCACAAACTTTGCACAAAGTTACACGAAGCCCCCATCATCAGTTCCAGCATGCCCTCTCCCCCATATAAGCACCAGCAACAGCGGGCTCCCCAACCCCTCCTGAACAGCAGCGGGCCCCCTCCTGTGCACCGGAAGCAGCGGGCACCACCTCCCCTCCTGAGCGCTGGCAGCAGCGGACTTCTCTCCCCTCCTGAGCGCCGGCAGCAGCGGACCCCTCTCCCCTCCTGAGCGCTGATAGCAACCAGCACTCGTTATCTGCTGCGGGATGCCTCCAATATATTTGGCCCCCATCTAAGCGCCTGCAATAGCGCCCTCCCTTTCTAAGCAGTGGGCCACGCACATCCCCCTAAACATGATGTTACATTGAGAGCAGCCCTCCCCATCCTGAGGGCTGGCAGCGAGCCCCCCACCCATCCTGGGCACCGGAAGCAGCGCCCCCCCACCCATCCTGAGCGCTGGCAGCAGTAGGCCCCCCACCTGTCCTGAGTGCCGGCAGCAGCGGGCCCCCCTCCCCTCCTGAGTGCCGGAAGTAGCCAGCACCCGACAGGTGGCAGCTCCATAGTGCTATTTTGGCCAGGGAGCTGCTCCTGTGCTTCTCTATGCTGCGGGATGCATCCAATATACTGATTACTGATTGGTGGGACAGCAACTGGGACTGGTAAGTGAATATTACTAATATACTGTACATGCAGACAGACTGACTAATGTAGCTTTAATTATGGACATGTGCTTATCCCACCACCCAACATAAGAGCTTATGCTGTGCCCATATTAAACCTGGGCTTTTAATTCCATGTGGCCATCATCTAATGTGTACCTATCAACACACAGCCTGGTGTTTTAGTCAGATTGTGGACCCAGTATCCAGGTATCAATTGAGGCTCTGATCTCTACACCCCACTGATCCCTGCACATGTCTGTTACCCACACTCTTCTGACCCCTACACAAATATGATCCCTGCACTACTCTGACCCCTACACTACTATCATCAGCACCGCCAGGAGTGGGTCCAGTCATCAGCGTCAGAATGAGGGGTGGTAGTTGGAGGGATTAGATCTCATCTCTCTTGGGGGGGGCCCAGACCAGCTGTACTTCTTTCCTCTCCATATGACCCATCTAGCTTCTCCTACCTCTTCCATTGGTCAGACCTTTAATGTGCATGCACTGAAAACCCCTAAGGTCAGGCACAGTGTGTCTCTAGGCCCTAAGGACAGTCACAGTGTGTATATTCTGTCCCTTCACCAGCTGTTCCACTGCTCATCTTCCCTAGCTGTCCCTTTGCCCCTCTCACTGGCTGTTCTTTTGTTCCTTTCCCAGGCTGTCCCTCTGCCAACTTCCTCAGCTGTCCCTCTGCCCGCCTTCCCCAGCTGTCCCTCTGCCAGCCTTCCCCAGCTGCCTTCTGCCCGCCTACCCTGGCTGTCCCTCTGCCCACCTACCCCGACTGTCCCTCTGCCAACTTCCTCAGCTGTTCCTCTGCCCACCTTCCTCGGCTGTCCCTCTTCCAGCCTTCCTCGGCTGTCCCTCTTCCAGCCTTCCTCGGCTGTCCCTCTTCCAGCCTTCCTCGGCTGTCCCTCTTCCAGCCTTCCTCGGCTGTCCCTCTTCCAGCCTTCCTCGGCTGTCCCTCTTCCAGCCTTCCTCGGCTGTCCCTCTTCCAGCCTTCCTCGGCTGTCCCTCTTCCAGCCTTCCTCGGCTGTCCCTCTTCCAGCCTTCCTCGGCTGTCTCTCTTCCAGCCTTCCTCGGCTGTCCCTCTTCCATCCTTCCTCGGCTGTCCCTCTTCCAGCCTTCCTCGGCTGTCCCTCTGCCCGCCTTCCTCGGCTGTCCCTCTGCCCGCCTTCCTCGTCTGTCCCTCTGCCCGCCTTCCTCGTCTGTCCCTCTGCCACTTTTCCCACCTTCCCCTCTGACACTTTCCCCACCTGTCCCTATGCCACTTTACACATTATTATCATTAAACTAAAGGCGGCACCGATTATTATTTGTATTATTATTGTTATTATTATTATTCTAATAATGCAACTGATTATTATTATTATTAGATTAAAGGGGGCACAGATAACATGTATTAGATTAAATGCATAATATTATGCTGTTTTCTTTGTGGGACGGTCGTGCCCTTCCCGTTAATGATCACACCTACCTAATGGTTGGTCACACCCCTTTGGCGGGCCCCTGCCTCTGAATTTCTCTGGTGGGCCTTTAATGACCCAGTCCGACACTGACCTGAGCACTAGTGTATTGTTTATTTATTTATATTTTATTTGTGCAAACTATTTGCAGAGTAATTCTGTGGCTGTTATAATTTAGTTATTGTTACTACCTTCAGTCATTAAGGCCATCTGAAAACTATAATAATTGTAGGTGTAACACTGGACTTGCCAGAGGGCAATTGGTGGGTCAAAGACATCGATTGGGATATGGCAGTGAGTAATGTTTCAAGCAGTAGGGAGCAGTTAAATGCAGCCTTAGGTACTGAAGCTTCAATTCAGAATCTGAACAACCAGAAGCTGTGAAGAGACTGAAATGAAAATAAAATGTGAGGCCACCAAAAATCAGGGCTCTGGTGTGAGAAATCACAGAGAATGGGGTAAATTTATCAAAGTGAGAGTTTTTAGAAGTGGAGTTGTTACCCATAGCAACCTATCAGAATCTAGCTATTATCTGTTAGAAGGTGCTAGTTAAGTGTTAAGAAGAATCTGATTTGTTGCTATGGGCAACATCTCCACTTCTAAAAACTCTCACTTTAGTAAATTTACCCCAGTGAGTCTAAAACTAGAAAAGTGGCAGATAAGGGAGGAAATGCGTCCCTACCCTGATCTGAAGCCATGCAGATGGAAACTGCCTGCAACCAGGAGCAACTATCTGCAAGTTTTCTAAACCTGTTAGAGGAAAAGAAACACACATTAAGAAAATCTATTGGTCGTTTAGAAGTTTTAACGTCAGTCAGAGAAGCAGCTGTTCTGCACAGCACTTGTCCACTAAAGCTGCTGAGATAGACAGAATATACAGATTGTATGAGTGCTGTGACTGTGAGGGTCGTCCCACCGGTCAGCACATTAGACTTTACCACTTTGCCAATAAGAAATCCGTATTATGGGCCTGATTCGGCAAGGAGTACAAAGGAGAGAACGCACGCTCTTGACCGATGTTTTTGATCTGTGCAAGCGTATGGATCGCACTGCACGTGTGCGAACTAGCCAGTGCGATCAGGTTATGGTACGCAGACTTCACGCAGTGTGCACGCAGACCCTTCCGATATTGATTGACAGGAATGCCAATTATGGGTGGTGACGGGGGTTGGTCAGGCGAACGCAGGCGTTATAACTCCGTTATAGGTGTGTGCATAATTAAGGCAGAAGCCATACCATAAACTGTACACAGGAGGCAGCCAAAATCCTGCGGCAGGTCAAGTCAAACACTATTGTGTGTATGGGTCCGATGGTTCTCGATGTTACTGATGTTTACGCTATCTTTTGTACTGATTAGGCTGTGAGTAAAGGTAGATGGGCGGCTAAGTATGGGGCTGGGAGTCTGCATCTTGTGCTGCGGTCTCCGTGCGTATGCATTAATTAGCATATTCTCACAGTGGACGGGTGCGTGCCTCTGCTTGCATGCGTTCCTTGCTGTATCAGGTCCAATGTCAGTTGCTGGTTTGGATCAAATTGATGAGACTATATCTAGAATACTATTGGACATTGGTGATATGCGCATTAACCAATGTATACTGCGCTGGGAAAATGCAGAATAATTGTATAGCTCCGGACGTGAAAAACCAGAGCTTTTCCCTATCCCGTGCCTGATTAAATTCCCCCATTTAGTTATTTGGATTCTGTTGGGGGGGGTCGCGAGTGTCAAAATGTGTGTGCGGAGAGTTTGGTGCTTCCTGCTGGGTTCCGGAAGCTTCAGGTTAGGGACCAGCTGACCCGACCATCATGAAGGGGGTGGAGCTAGAGACATCTGTGTTTAAGCAGAACCAACCAGAAAGTTGTGACAGGGCAGCTTTGCATAAGCATTCAGAGCAATTTATTTGCAAAACCGAAGAATTTAAACTTCTACGTCAGCTGAGACTTCATGAATTCTTTGTTCTGAACCGTAGAACAAGTAGTCCTACAACAATTTCAAAACAGGTCTTACAAATGGCACCAAGATCAATCTTTGATGCAAATTCTTTCAATTCTTCTGAGGACATTCTCACGTTTGTTAGAGGACACTGGGCCTGATTCAGACCAGATCGCAAGCGCTGAGCGCTCGCAACCAGGTCGATGGTGGCCCAGCTCCGTCGTGCGCATGCGCGAGACCCGGCTAGCGACGTGCAATCCGTTGCTCTGGGTCTCGCACCAAAGGGGACGAGCTGTCGATGTTGAGTGACAGCTCGCCCCCTTTGGTGGGCGGGCCGGGGGAGTGGCTGCCCAAACGGAGGCGTTTCCATGTGAATGCCTGCCGTTTGGGGGCGGCCCCACTGACATCACGAGTGTTGTCAGTGGAGAGATTTCGGCTCTGTTAGAGCTGAAATCTCTCTGGGGCTTGCCGCCACGAGACCCTTCCACAAGGGTCTCGTCGCAAGCCCGATGGTCGTGATGGTCTTGACCATCGCGACCATCATCATGGCCGCTCGCTATAGCTGTGGATAGAAACTCACAGCTATGCGAGCGGCCAGGAGGCCGCTCCATAAAAAAAAAGACTCCCTGATTCAGAGAGAGCGCTCTTTCAGAGTGTCCGGTTCTGAATCAGGGCCACTGTCACTGGTCCTGAATTAAATAGCATTTTTCTACTCATAATTTGTCCAAACAAGAATTTGAGATACTCAGAAATTTGGGAAAATTTATTGACATCACCATTTACCCCACCAATAAAAGGGGGCTCCTTCGTTGTCCAGGATAAGGCGGACTACAAAAATAAAAATATAATCAGCTTTCTAATGTGAATTTGTATCATTTACTACCTACAGTCCCCACAGACATATTTAAAAGGGACTCTCTTTTACAACTGTGGGTGGATTCTACTATCATTTTAAACTGATGTAAAAAAATAGCTTACTAGAAATTTTTCTATTAAGCCATTACTTTATAGTTTAACAAAAGTGCACAAAAGGCTTCAGGATCCAACAGGCAGACCTATTATTCCTGCCCGGGGTTCCTTATTTCACCCTATATCAACTTACCTTGATGCATACTCACAATCTTGTGTACAGAATCAATTTAATTTCTTAAAAGATACCACTTCTTTATTGGTGGCATTGGCAAACTTATCTGATATTCCAGGACTGAGAACCTTTATACATCTCTCCCACATCAGGTAAGTATTCAGACTACTAAGACTTTATTAACAGATTACCCTGTATATCAGGGCCCAAAAAGTATTTATTTGCTGTGCCAGTTATTAATGGTCTTACAAATATAATTATGACCTATATATCGGTTATTAACACATCTAATTTTACCAGCCCCTCTTATTTTGACTAAGCTGTTTTTGAGTTACCATTGATATTTTTTATTTTCTATACCATTAAGTATTTAACAATATTGGTGATTTAAGTTTTCTAATTTAATTACAAAATATTTGCCTCCCAATGCTTTGAAGTGGTTTATTCTTTTGTTTATTTGCTTATCGTCTCAGAATTCATTAGAGCTCGCCATACTATCGATGTTCTGTACTTTACATTAGATCGTTGACAAATTTGGTGGCTGTTAATCCTCATTAGTATCACAGTAAAATGATTTGTATGTTTGATTTTTAGTGTATCCATTTGTAACTTTTCTAGCAACTTTATATCCATTTATTTATATGTATTTAGATGGTTTGTGTACATCTCCGATGGCGGGAGGACAGCGCAAACGCATGACCCATTCTGGCCACGGGCAGAACAGGTCCTGCATCGTTGCATGCAATGCCCCCTAAGTCACAGCCTGATTAAGAATCTGTGGCCATTAGGGGATGAGGAGGGGGCGGCCACGGCAGCCATTTTACATGCAGTATCGAGGTTGTGTCATCCATGTTTTGTAGGCGTACCGAGCTCAGGGTTGACGTCTTCCAACGCTGATTTCCTTGCCCGAGTTCCGGTGGCCATTCTGAGTAGGTGTAGGCTTACTGAGATGGCAGATGACTGCGACCAATGGTCGCAATAGTGATCTGATTCTGCATCTATGGACTCAGCACTCGTATCTGCAATGGCTCCTGCAGCATTACCATATTTCTGCCTCAGTACTACATTCAAAGAAGTAGCAGCAAAGCAATCTGCGTACAACTCCGTTCATTACTAGCCAGTAACGGTATTATTGACACAAATATTACTATATTGCTATTACTGATTTATGTGACATATGTATGCCCGTGTCTTTGTATTGTACTTTACGGTTAGGACTTTGTGACACACCTGACACTGGAGTTGTCTCACGAGACATCACCTGACAATGTGCTAATTAGCAATGTTGCTCCTTTTGGTCCAACAGTGTTTTTTGTTTGCTATGTTACCATGGTAATATGCACTGTTTGATGTAATCACTCAGTACCAATGGAGATGTCTGACATCTGGTAATGAAGCGTTCACATGGATGGGAATTATTGTGGATTTAAGTTGCACTGTTATGTCACATGCGGCACCCTGAAGTAAATCCTGTATTAAATGCATTAAAAGGTCACTAGAAGTGGTGCTCTGCGAGTTTCCTTCATAGCCCTGAGTGCTGCCGTGGCTGAATTTCTTCAGTATTTGGAAGGCAACTGAGTGCAGTTCGATATGAGATTAATCCTGCTGCTCTTCGCATGCATGCCAGCGGTAATTACCGTTAAGTGAAATAAGCATCCTGGGTGACCCAAAGTTTATATGGTGACATGCTTCATGCATAACTTTACTCGCTTCAATATATTCAGCCGGTTATTCTTTATCGGGATTCCCCCCTCCCCATATACAACTCATGCAGTGGAGGAGACTTGCGGTTTTGCATGAAGCTTTTGTGATTGATATGGGTGTTAATTCATGGCGCACAGAATGTTAAACTGATTGTAAATTCATAAATTGAATTGCATGACCATACTCCTTATTGAATAAAAACTGGTATTTATTACAGATGAGAGGTTCGGTTTTGCTGTAGACTAGAGATGTGCGCCGACCCCCGTGTTTTGGTTCTGGATCTGAACCTCCCCTGGTTTTGGATCTGGATTGGTTTTGCCAAAACCTCACCTCCGTGTTTTGTTTTCGGGTTTTGGTTTTGGATCTGGATTTTTTTCTTAAAAAATTAAAAAAACAGCTAAAATCACATTAAATGGGCCTTTTTTTGTTCCTACAGTATTAATAACCTCAGTAACATTTATTTCCACTCGTTTACAGTCAATTTTAACCACCTCACAGCTCACAATATTGAGCCAAAAGGTTGCATAAGCTGGCTCAAAACTGATTGATATAATTATTAATAGAGTTGAGGACTGTGCAAAGTTGATGGTTGGGATACCCTTGAGGATTGAGGCCCCTGGCTGTAAAATTGATAATAAATTAATTAAAAAACAATTCATAGGTGCAGCCCCGGGCTGAATAATTAATAATAATTTAATTAAAAAAGTTAAAAAACAATTCATTGGGTGCAGCCCCTGGCTGAATAATTAATAGAAACAAATTAATTGGTGCAGCCCCTGGCTGTAAAATTGATAATAAATTAATTAAAAAACAATTCATTGGTCCAGCCCAGGGCTGAGTAATGAATAATTTAATAAAAAAAAGTAAAGATCAATTAATTGAGTGCAGCCCTTGGCTGAATAATTAATAAAAAGAAATTAATTGGTGCAGGCCCTGTAAAATTGATAATAAATTAATTTAAAAACAAATCATTGGTTCCTAAACCAGCCATTACATTAATTTAAATGTCAGGCAGCAATGCCCCAACCAGCACATAATGGAAAGGAAAAAGGTGCAACATGAAATAGTCCTTGGGCCCTTCCACCCACCCTTATGTTGTATACGAAAAAGGACATTCACAGTTTAACAAACCAATCATTTCAGCGACAAGGACTGCCAATTGTGGCTGAAATGTTTGGTTTGTTTTTAAGCCCCATAAAACAAGCTGTCAATGTGCATTGGACATGGAAATGAAAATGATCCCATACACAAACTGGCTTTACATTACAAGTTGTCGTCGTCCTCGTCCTCACCATCAGTGTGTACATCCTCTTCTTCACACATTATTAATTCGTCCACGCTGGAATCCACCATAGGCGCCTCTGTAATTTTTTTATGTAATTGTTGGTAGAGGTCTTCCTCATGGATTTGTAATTCATTCTAATGAACATAATCTTTTCCACGTTTTGAGGAAGTAACCTCCTATGCCGATCACTGACAAGGTTGCCAGCTGCACTGAAAACTCTTTCGGAGTACACACTGGAGGGTGGGCAACTTAAGTAATGCAAAGCCAGTTTGTGTATGGGACTCCAAATTGCCTCTTTTTCCTGCCAGTACTGAAAGGGACTGTCTGACATGTCTATTAGGATGTTATCTCTGAAATAGTCCTCCACCATTCTGTGAATGGAGACTGTATCACACATAGTCACGGTAGAAGACATGTCACTAGTAGGCAGTTCTCTCAGGCCCGAACATATGTCATTTTTTGGTGAACGATTTGCATGACCAGCAGGCATTCTGTAAGGAAAATTTAGTTTTTTCCTGGCAGCTACAGAAACTGAAGGAGGAGATGATGGCGTTTCACGTGCTGCTGCAGCTGACAATTTTTTTACCAACAGCTCTTTGCATAGTTTTGGTTTTCGGTCTGTTAGAAAAAAACTCCTAGGACTTAAACCTAGGAACCAGAATGGTCATCAAAATATATTTTTTAGATTTCAATAGATTGACGACCATTGGATCCTGGTGAAGTTAATCAAGGGCTTGATCCACCAATCCTACATACCTTGGGCAATCACTCCATTTTAGCTCCTCCTCCAGTTTCTCCAGCTGTTTTTGCAAAAGTCTGATGAGGGGAATGACCTGACTGAAGCTGGCAATGTCTGAACTAACTTCACGTGTGACAAGTTCAAAGGGTTTGAGAACCTTGCACAACATGGAAATTATTCTCCACTGCGCTTGAGTAAGGTGCATTCCCCCTCCATGGCCTATGTCATAGGCCATTGTATAGCTCTGGATGGCCTTTTGCGGTTCCTCCATCCGCTGAAGCATATAGAGGGTAGAATTCCACCGAGTTACTACCTCTTGCTTCAGCTGATGGCAGGGCAAATTTAACAGTAGCTGCTGGTCATGCAACCTTCGACAAACGTTTGCCGAATGTCTAAAATGTCCGGATATTTAGCGTGCCAAGCAGAGCATCTCCTGCACGCCTCTGTCATTTTTAAAAATATGTTGCACCACCAACTTAATTGTGTGAGCAAAACATGGGACATGTTGGAATTTGCCCACATGTAATGCTCTCACAATATTGGTGGCATTGTCCGAAATCACAAATCCCGAGGAGAGTCCAAGTGGGGTAAGCCATTTAGCAATGATTTCCCTGAGTTTTTCTAAGAGGTTCTTCGTGGTATGCCTCTTAGTGAAACCAGTTATACAAAGAGTAGCCTGCCTCTGTATCAGCTGTATTTTGGTAGATGTTGCTGCTGTTGTTGTAGGCAATACACCTACCTAGTGGGCTGTCAGACATGTAATCCTTACTTTGCCCTGTCCCTCTTGTCCACATATCAGTGGTCAAGTGGACAGTGGGTACAACGGCATTTCTGAAGACATTAATAAGGTTTTTTTGTAATGTCCTTGGACAGATTTAGAATTGCTGTTCTAGCGAAGTGGAATCAAGAAGGGATCTGGTAGCGAGGACACAGGACCTCAATTAACTGTTGAAAACCCACTGCAGTAATGTCGGATACAGGATGCACATCTAATACCAGCATAGCTGTTATGGCGTCAGTAATCCGCTGTGCAACTGGGTGATTGCTGTCATACTTGTTTGCCCTTGCAAACGATTGTTTAACAGTTAATTGTTGTTTGGAGGATACACTACAAGTAGTCTTCCTCCTGGTCCCCTTCTTGGATGAAGATCCACTGACAGCAATAGCAGCAGCAACAGGCGTAGTCATCAAGGATCCTTCTGAGAAATCATGGATAGGAGAGGAGTCAATCATGCTTGGAATACCAACATTGGATGCAGCAGGACTACTCCCGATGACGAATGAGGATGTTGATGATGCAGGTCTTGGTGTTGGAGATTGAAGGCGCTTGGATTCCACAGAGAGGCAGCAGGTAGGCGACACTAGACTTGTTACGTTTTGAGTTTTGGAACTTGGCGACATACACTTTGAGGTATCAGCTGAGCAGGTGGGTAGCTTATGCAAATGTTCAGGGGGAAAGACCTAACCTGCAAGTTAGGTCTTAATTATTTACAGTGACGTGCTGGAGAACTTTCAGATTCCCCCATGGGATCTGTCGATTCACATTTATTTACCAATCCAAGTTTACTTGCTGATTTATTTTTCTTCTTTTTGATTTATTCTGTATTGATTGCATTTATTGAATACATAAGTATATACTGAACCAGGTATTGTTTAGGATATATATCCTTATTATCATATGAGGTTGAATTATGGTTTTTATTAAATTTATATCTTTAATATAATCTGCCAATGTCATATGCTCAAGTATTAATACACACAAACTGTCGCTCCAGTTCTTCACCTTCCACAGCATAATATAGATTTGTGCTATCATCGATCTTTCTCATCTCTACTGTAAACTGAACACATTAGAACTTTGGGGTTCCGAGTCAAACCGAATCCCGACTTGGGTCTTCTTGCCGAGTTCGGAACTTGGATCTAAAAGCCCGATCTCTAATATTTTGGGTTGCATTTAAGTCCCTTCCTCGTGATTTCACGTACTGTGAGCTGGTCTAAGTTGACAAGAAATGACTGGAAATTAATGTTATTGATAACAATACTATAGGAACAAAAACAGGTCCAAGTGACATGATTTTAGCTGGTTTTATGAATTTTTAAAGGAATCCAAAACCGAAACGGAACCAAAACACTTGATAATTTGCCAAAATCAAAACACAGGAGTCTGTGGAAATCTCTAGTATTTATTTGAGCTATTGGATGGTATGAACTCACACCACTTAAAGGTTTAACCACTATAGGTCCAAGTGAATATATATGATATATATATATATATATATATATATGCAAAGTGTGCAATATATATTATATATATATATATATATATATATATATATATATATATATATATATATATAATCTCAGTGATGTGCTGTCAGAAGAGGCAGGTTGGCAAAGCATTTCCTGTCATACTTAGGTATACTCCACAGTTTTTACTTTAAAATAATAAGAAAAATGTAAAGGGAATATTATAGATATCTTCTTTGTGTTATTCTAATAATTTTTATAGTCAAAACATTGGAGTAAAAAGTGTATGGCAGGTGAAAATTCCAGCACTATATACTGCTGCACCTTTGTATAATGCCCACATGTACCCTCGGGTTTATACATGTATGTGTAAATGTGGCTCTGATACTAGCCAGTGCCTCCTCACTGACATTTTTCTGAAACTGAATAAACAAAACTCTACCAATATTTATGACTATTTCTAAATAGTAAGTAAAACTTTTTCTTTACTAGTAAATTCTATATAAATCCTTATATTAAAATGAGCATATGCATAGTCTGGTATACTGAGAGGACAGGCTTAGATTTCAGACAACCTACAAGGGTGAATTCCTATTTCCCATTAGACCCCTTGTGGTGCTAATTACACAACTTACACAATACACTGCACACAGGATGTTTTGGTCAGCTCTCAGTCACATCCTCTGAAACGCAATTAGTTTTTGCATACAGTAAATGTAAACATTCCAGCCTGCTGGGGAATTTCTATAGCTGAGCATACAAATCATTTAGTTAGCTGATACAAATTAAACATATATACATTGGATCACAAAGTGCATACTGTTATCAATATCATGGTTAATATGCCCGGTCCGATATGAAGTGAGCTTTATAATTACACTAGATATAAAAAAACAGAATTTATGGTTCCTATGTTAATGTTCAAACCCTTGATGCGTTTCTCCACTTTCTATATTGTGGTTTCATCAGAGGAAGGGTGTCTGTGATCTCTAATACATAGGACTTAAATATCCATGTCAGGCAATAAACAAGCTGATCAAATAAGTAGCAACATTTACTTGTTTTGAACAATAAGAATGAATACAGAATTTATTTTAAAACATCATAATTGCCAAGATTCATAGATTGTGGAGTGATAATTATTATGCCTAAAAAGTATAATAACAATAAAGCACACCCAGATAAGAAAACGCTAACTAAATCCCAAATGAAAAAGCTGTTCAGACATCCTGTCATGAATAAAACAATTATACATTGTGCTTTATATCTTAACATAGAAAATGTAGGTATACAAGGAGCAGTTTATATAGAATTAAATTAAACTATTATTTCCATGTAAAGAAAAAACATATTAAAAATATATATAATTTGGAATAATTACAAGCCAGTGTTAAATAGATAAAAATCAATGTTAATACATTAAGATGTCCATGCTGCAGAATATATATATCATAGGAAAATCCTATTACATACATACTGTACATACTGTAATTCTTGGAGTATAATATATAGCAGTCATTTAATAAAAGAAACAAAAAAGAGAGAGAAATTGAAATATCACATTTCCCCTCACATATAATATTATACAAATAACATCCGGTATAAGATTACAAATACCCGGGAGCTACCCTGTGTGAGAGATACAAAACATCAACAAAAGAAGAATACTGAGTTATTACATGCAAAGATTCGGTAATCGAGAATACTGAATAATTGATAAACAATAAACATTTGTTTATCAATTATTCAGTATTCTCAATGATTCAATGTAATTACTGAATGTGTATTTTGAGACACATGTATGGTAAGATACATCTAACTCAAAACATGGGAGGATTTCTATGTCAGGTGTTCAAATATATATATATATATATATATATATATATATATAACGTAGGCAATTTCAAATGCGTAGGCTGCATTACTTGCAGTTTTTTGGAAATTGGGGATATATTTTTTCATCCACGTTCAGGAAAGAAATTTGTCATCAGATACCCACTCACATGTTCCAGCCACTTTGTGGTATATCAGATCAGATGTCCGTGTGGTAAGCTGTATATTGGAAAGACTTCTAGGCAGATGAAAGAAAGAATGGTGTTACACCGATCAAACATCAGGGCTGCCATTGAAGGAAAAAATTCGGATCATCCTGTGGCTAAGCATTTTAGGGATAACCACCACAGCCTATCTATGATAAGATACAAAATGAATGATTGGGTTCCTCCCAATCATAGAGGTGGAGACAGGGATCGCATTCTCTTGCAAAAAGAAGCGTATTGGAATTATACTCTGCAAACGGTCCACCCGTGGGGCCTTAATGAGATGTTATCTTTGTCTTGTTTTTTGTGAATGCTATGTAGAATGTCCTTTACTCCATTCAATTATATCTTATAGTTTGGGCATGATTTATGGTTTACATTTTTTGGCCCATTAAGCTTCAGATATATTTAGGACTTGTATACTTTGCAGTGTTTTTTTGATATCTAGTGTGGCCGCTGTTTTGGTATTTTTCCAGCTTCATCAGTAATATTTACATACAGCGATCATTACAGTATTTTCTATTAGTTAATATGTGTTGCCAGATATTAGTGGCCTTTCATGCATATAATCTGTTCTATATCAGTTTAGTTTTATCATATGCTGTATTCTTCATCAGGTTTTGTTTTGTTTACATCACATGTTGTCTTTTCTTGGTGATGGTTCACTATTGCCACGCCCCCTTGTGAGTCACCGACCGCCGGCGTTGCGCACGCCTATGACGTCATCGGGACTCCGACGGGACGGCGCGGGATGAGCACTATGGTGTATGTCACAGGTATGTATATATAGTTGTATGTTTTGTCATTTTTGTATTAAGTCTTGATAAAAGAGCTAAGGGCTCTTGACCATTTGACTGGTTGTCTATTATTCGTTGCTGAGTCCCGGAGTGCATCCCGTTTTCATACCTACGTTATCTGGAGTCTTTCTCTGGGAGTGCACCTGTGCATGCCGCTCTTCCATAATTTGAGTGCCGGTTTTCTACTACATTTATATATATATATATATATATATATATATATATATATATAAAACTCCACAGAGCAGCACTCAGTGGTCTTGTAAATAATGATTCTTCACAGCTTTATTTAAGCAACGTTTCAGGCTTTAATGCCCTTCGTCAGGCTGCATACACATAAAAAAAAAATAATACAAATGCTTACCATAAATACCTGAGATCGTCACCTGTCAGCGTCCGGTCCCCAGAAGCAATCCTCCACCTTGTGGGCTCGGCTTCCAAGAATGCCGGATGTGCGTCACTGCACCACCTGACCGGAAGATTACCATGGTAACCCGACGCCAGCCTCATAAGGTTCTTGTTCTTGTCTACTCTTCTCCCATCATCGGGGACATGGTCAATTATCATATGTTTAAGGCTAGATAGATTGTCTCAATTCAGCAAAATGCTGAGCCATGAGTTGTTCAGACCCCTTTCCACTAATGGCTGCTCTGATGGAGGATCTATGTAGGGCCATGCGCTCCCTAAAGGAGCGTATGGTCTTCCCTACATAGCAAAGTCCACAAGGACATTTAATTAAATATTTGACAAAAGAGCTTGCGCAGGTGAGTCAATGTCATATTTTGAACTTGTATCTAGAATGTGGGTGAACAAAGTGTTTTCCCATTATCATGTGGCCACAAGTTGTGCAGCCCATACATTTGTGACATCCATTTTTAGGTCTGCATGTATAATTGGGTAATCTGTTATGTTCCGTAATATCAGACCGGACTACCCAGTCCCTGATATTTTTGCCCCTTTTGTAACATGATCTAATCCTTGTCTTTCTGAGAGTGGGTAAATCTCAATCATTCTGTACCATTGGCTAAAGCTGGTTGTTAACCTTTCGTATGATGTCATGTGAGGTGGAATATGTGTGTACCCAATTGATGACATCATCTGACTTTGTTTTTTGCACATGCTTCAGAACGTTTCTTCTGAGCAATGAGGTCCACCTTATTTTTGGCTGAGAGTAATGTTGATTCTGAGTAACCTCTATGTTCAAATTTTTTCAACATATTATTCATTTCCTCCTCCAGAATTTTAGGGTCACTGGTGATCCTCTTTACTCTCAGCAAATGTGAGTACGGTAAGCTGTTGATTGTTGACTTCGGGATGGAAACTATCTGCTCGCAAAAGGGCATTTCTATCCATTGGTTAAGAAAATAGTTTGTTAGATATTTTCTTATTTTTCACTGAGATAGTGATGTCCAGAAAATGTCTTATTTCTAGGCTCATATGGTGTGTAAACTTAATTGGGTGGTCAAGTGCATTGATGTTTTCTATAAGATGTATTAATTAGCTCATTGCATCTCCCCTTCCAAAAAAGTAATACATCATCTATGTATCTCTTGTAAAAAAGAATACATTCCCGTGTATCTCTACTGAAAAAAAATTCCTTCTCGACCTCTGCCATGAATGCATTGGCATATGTCGGTGCTATGTGCGATCCCATTGCACATCGGCTTTTTTGTTGGTAGTATTGCCCATCAAAATAGAAGTAATTTCTTCTCAGGGCTAAATCCAGTTGCAATAGAAAGAACTCAACCTTAGGCCCTTGGCATAAATCATTATTAGTGATTAGTTTTCTTACCGCTTCCACCCCTCCTGTATGAGGTATATTGGTATATAAGCTAGATATATCCATCATACATAACCATGTCCCAGTAGGTATCTTGTTTAATTCTGCCAGACAAAGTATAAGTTCCGTAGTATCCTTTAGGTAAGTATTCCTCGCTTGGATGCAAGGTTGTAAACAATGGTCTAAATAGACTGTGATGTTTCTGAAAAGAGAGTTCCTTCTCCAGGCCATAGGGCATCCAGGGGCATAGGTGAGGCTCTTATGGATCTTGGGTAAGTTGTAAAGTAATGGTACCCTTGGTTGTTCGTTTGTTAAGTATTTGTAGACATCTTCTGTGATGGTTCCTCAATTTAATGCCGCCCCAAGTAGATTGTCTATTTCGCCTTTGAATGTATCTGTGGGGTCTTTGTTTAACTTCTCATGTACAGATAACTCCGATAGTTGTTGATAGATCTCATCACAATATTTATGTAAATCGAGCACTACAACCCCACCACGCTTGTCTAATCTACCCTTGTCTAATCTTGACTAGTCTAATCACAATATCCTTATAGGAATTTAAATTCTTCAATGCTATCCATTCCTTTTTGTTAAGATTATTTCTATAGGGTACCTCCTCCTTAGAATCCACACTAATTTTCATATCCAGACATCTCAAATAGCTGTGTATAGAGATGTTATTTGAGGGTGGTTCAAAATTTGATTGAATTTTGAATGGGTTCTCCACCTTGGGATGTGGGTTTCAATTTTTATTGTCAAAATAGTCCCTTAATTTCAACTGCCTATTGAGGAATTGATGGTCAATTTTCCATTTAAGGGAGTTGTGTTTATTCATAGGCACATACCCTAGAGCTTTGTTTAATACTTTTGTTTCTGTCTCTGTTAGAACTCTCTTAGAGAGGTTATAGATAAGATTTATTTCTTCCGGCCCCTGCCCCTGGTGTTTTTTGCGGTGCCTCTGGCCTCCCCTTCTCTTATGTTTCCTTCTGCCCCGCGTCCTGCACGGGTTTTCACCCCTAAAGGGGGCCTTTGTCCGGAGAATTTGACCTGACTGCTGGTAGTATCATCACCAGATGTAGAAGGTAAATCACTTGATGAGTAATTAGTTCTCATTTCTCTAGGTCCGTATGTATTTTGTCAGCGAGTACCTCACATCCTGGTATCAGAACCCCTGCTATCCAGCGATAAACTCTTCTCTCCTCATAATCTTTATTTACTACCTCAATTTTTTGTTTTTTTAAAGAGGATCAATTCTTTTTTATACATATCGATCTGTTGTTGAAGTTTTTCTAGATCATGTTTTATTTGTTCCCCTTGGAATGAAGCTTTGTTGGTGTTTAGGCACTCAGTGATTTTTTTGCTTGATCACAGTCAACTCCCTTGCTGACTCTTCCACTACTAAAGTCATGACACTTACTAAGCACGGCAATCCACCGTGTAACAAATTCTTTATTATGCCGTCCTATGGTGGGGGTATTTCGGACCCTAAACCCTCTAGGGATTTTTTTTCTCCTGTAGATATGCCGACAAATTAATGCCATGTAGTAAAATGTCCACCTCATTTTTCTTATATTTCAACAAGATGTTAAGTGTTTCTTCCATGGTTGTTTCCCCACTAGTCTCGGCTAACCTCTCCTTGAATAGGACCAATTCCATCTCACTCTCTGAGAAACTGAGTGTCTCTCCTATAGGGACATCTATACATGTGAAGCCACTTGCTCCATCCATGTCGTTTCTCTTCTCACACGTCACTCCGTCAATCTTAGATATGGATTCACACTCTCTGACTACTGTGCCACATAAATCGTCTGGGATGCTGGTATATTATAGTGTTGGTCCAAGTCCATATTCAAGTGAATAATTCAAATCTGTCCAAATCACCTTAATATAATATTTTACATAGGCATGATCAGGTCACAGATGCAGGTATCAAGGTTATCAAGGGGGAAGGGGTGCCTGCTGCTTCCTTAGGGAAAATACAGATGTATCTTTCCCAAATATTTAGAACTCCAGATCGAAGGGCATTAAAGCCCGAAATGTTGCTTAAGTAAAGCTGTGAAGAATCATTATTTACAAGACTGCTGAGTGCTGCTCTTTGGAGTTATGTGTATGAATACTACTGTCACAAACTCTCAGATGGATTGTGGATGCTACCACTATTCAGGGAATTGGCTAGACCTATTCCTGAGGTGAGGAGTCTAATGTGCCAGCGGTTTTCACCAGGGACCCTAGCAAGAAGGTATGGACTTGGCTGCGTCCGACACACAGGTCACGGCCCTCGGGTTAGATTTCCCTATACAGGTGCTGGCGAACTTGGTTGGTATGAAGGAGACTTGAGCATAGTCAACTAGCCAGGTCAGAACCAAACAGACGAGACAGTACCAGGGAGCAGACGTAAACAGGTCGCAGGGAATAGCCGAGTTCAGAACCAGATATCAATGCAGAACCAGGGGTCAGGCAGAATCAGAGTCACAAACAAGCCAAGGTGAGAACCAATAGTCAGGTTATGCACAGGAATGCTGGAGTATGGTAATGGAGCCTATACTCTGGCACTGGAGTGCTCCCAGGAACTTCCTTTTAAAGGTCAGATTTCAACCCTAGCCCCAATCAATAATCCCTATTCTAGTGCCTGCCTCTCTAAATCTTATGCAGAGGGCATGTGCACTCGAGACATTCTGTAATCTAAAATCTGTCTAACCTGATACTCCTCTTGATGGTCCACTGGAATTGCACTGGGTGGGTTGCATTGTCTCGAATATCGATTAAGAACCAATGGTTTCAGAAGAGAGGTATTGAATATGTTGGGAACCCTAAGAGTACCTGGAAGTTTTAAGTGAACAGCTACCAGATTGATGACCTGAAGAATCTGGAAGAGATCAATGAATCTGGGAGGAAACTTCATGGTGGGTACCTTTTTAATCGCAAGTGCTTAGTGGATAACCAAACGTTATCACCGGGGTTCAGCACAGGACCGTTCCTTCTTTTCCTATCCGCTACCAGCTTATACCTGGAAGAGGCTTTACACAAGTTAATTTTCACCTCCCTCCAAATCCTGAAGAAATGACTCACTGTGCCACCAACAGCTGGGAGAGATACCAACTGAAGAGCTGGTACTTCTGGTATCACGGGTTGTAGCCCATACTGGATGAAGAATGGAGAGTACTCCTAGGACTCATGGTACAAATTATTGTGAGCAAATTCGGCCCATGGCAGCAAGGAAACCCAATCGTCTTGATTAGCTGAGACATATATCCGAATTAACTTCTACAAATCTTGATTTATGCATTCCATTTGACCATTACTCTGAGGATGGTATGCAGATGAAAAACTTAAGTTGATGTTAAAGCATTTACATAACACCCTCCAGAACCTGGAAGTAAATTGTACACCACGGTCTGAAACAATGTCTTTGGAAACCCACGCAGCTTGAAGATTTCCTTTATAAATGCCTCAGCCAACCTCAGAGCCGATGGTAACCCTTTTAATGGGACAAAGTGAGCAACCTTGGAGAACCTGTCCACCACTACCCTGATTGTATTGAACCCCTGGCAGGAGGGCAGATCTGTTATAAAGTCCATGGATATATGAGACCAAGGACGATCGGGTACTGAAAGTGGACATAAAGACCCCGCAGGAAGTTGAGGAGGCACCTTATGCTGAGCACAGATGGTACAAGCTGCCACAAAGTCCTTGACATCACGACGTACATTTGGCCACCAATAACTCCTGAGGATCAGTTCGAAAGTTCTCCCCACTCCCGCATGACCTGAAAACCGTGAAGAATGGGCCCATTGAAGTAACTTAGATCGGAGTTCGGGTGCTGCAAATGTTTTCCCTGGCGGGATCTTGACCTCGGTAACTGCAACAAAGCACCCTGGATTTAAAATAGGTTTGTCTTCCTTTACTTCATCTTCCTGGGCAAAATTGAATGCTCGAGACAGGGCGTCAGCTTTTACATTCTTGCAACCTGAACGATAGGTAATAACCAGGTTAAAACAGTCAAAACAGCGACCACCTGGACTGGTGATAATTCAGGCAATGAGCAGTTTTGAGATAAGTGAGGTTGTTATGAACCATGTAAACTGTCACCAGAAGCTTAATGGCTAGTAACTCCTTATCCTCAACTGCATAATTATTTTCTGGAGCAGAAAACTTACGGGAAAAGAACCCACAGGAGTACCACTTGCCCCACTCAATCTTCTGTGACAGTACCGCCCCAACTCCCACTGTGGAGGCGTCCACCTCCAAAAAGAATGGCAGATTACAGTCAGGTTGTCTTAGAATAGGAGCTGACATAAAGCACTGTTTTAAAAGAACAGAGACCTCTTCAGCTGCAGGAGACCATCTCCGAGTATCTTGTCCTCTCTTGGTAAGTTCAGTGATTGGGGCTGCTATGATGGAGTAGTTCTTGATGAATTGGCGATAGAAATTGCAGAATCCCAGGAAGCATTGTATTGCTTTCAACCCAACAAGGTGAGGCCAGTTAGTAATAGCAGCTAGTTTCACCGCATCCATCTGCAGGCAGGAACCAGAAATAATGTATCCCAGAAACATTAGCTCTTTTTGCTCGAAGGAACATTTTTCAAGTTTGCAAATCAACTGGTTGGCCCGAAGTCATGTTAGCACTTCACACACATGCAGGCGATGACTTGATACATCCTCTGAGAATATTAGGATGTCATCTAAATATACCACATCGTATTTATAGAGCAAGTCCATGAAGATGTGATTCATATATTTTTGGAAGACAGCTGGAGCGTTGCTCAACCCAAAAGGCATGACTAGGTACTTGAAGTGACCATCACAAGTATTGAAGGCTGTCTTCCACTCATCTCCAGCCCGAATCCTGATCAAATTATAGGCCCCATGAAGATCTAGCTTGGTAAACATCTTGGCTCCTTTAATTCGATCGAAAAGTTTGGATATCAGAGGTAATGGAAACCGGTCTTTCATGGTAATAGCATTTAGGCCCTGGTAATCAATGCATGGTCTCAGACCTCCGTCCTTCTTATTGACAAAGAATAGACTGGCACCCGTTGGTGATTTGGACTCCCTGATGAACCCACATTCCAGATTCTCCTGAATATACTCAGACACTGATTGGTACTCGGGAAGTGAAAGAGGAAAAGTTCTTCCCCGAGGTGGCTCTTTCCCAGGTAATAGATCAATAGCGCAATCCCAGTCTCTATGAGCAGGAAGTGTCTCAGCGGCTTTCTTACTAAAGACATCTAAGAAGGACCGGTATGAAGCTGGAAGCTGAACTTCTGGAGAGATGACTGAACTCCGAATGGCTCGCTGGGGAGGTTTGACGGATGACAAACAGGAACCATGGCATAGAGGGCCCCATGACAGAATTTGAGGTTCCTCCCAATCTAGCACAGGAGAATGCTTATGGAGCCAAGGAAGACCCAAGATGACAGGACTCTCGGCTGACGGAAGTATGAGAATGCTATTGATTCTCGATGGAGAGCCCCTACTTGCATGATAATCTCTGCCATCTGAGAGTGGATGGTCGCTGTAGGAAGTTTATTCCCATCCACCCCGATAACACTGAGAGGTGTTTGAAGTGGCATAATAGGAATTCCTAGCTCTTGAACTTTTTTAGACATAATGAAGTTTCCATCAGCACCTGAGTCCAGGAAAGCCCTAATGACTTCAGAGAACTTTCCCAGGATTAGGGTCACATCAATGGAGACTTGGGGAAATACACTGTTCTTTGGGGTGTGTTGAAATGTACCCAATCTGACCACCCCTCGATAAATTAGGCCTTCCCGTTTCCCGGATGCTTTAGACAGCCGGAGAGAAGATGACCTGGTTCACCACAATATAAGCAAAGTCTGTTTTTAAATCTCCTTCCTCTCTCTGCGACAGGAAGGCGAGATTTCCCAACCTGCGTGGGCTCTTCTGGAGGTTCCACTGGTGCCGTGAAATGTGGAGCGAGCTTAAAGGTAAACCTACAAGACTGTTCCTTTTCTCTTGTTCTCACCCTATGGTGAAGATCCACCCAGATACACAGGGAGATCAAGGACTCATTTAGACCCGCTCACAAGCGCTATGCGCTTGCAAGTGAGTCAAAGGTGGGGCATTGCGCACGCACCATGCGCAAGCCCCGTAGTGAGTGAGAAATGTATTTGCTCTGGAGCTCGCTACAAACGGGGCGGCTGTCGATGTTGATCGACAGCTCGCCCCATTTTGTAGGCAGAGAGGGGGAGTGGACGGACAAACGGAGGCGTTCCTGAAGGAACACCTGCCAATTGTGGGCGGCCCTACTGACATCACTCGTGATGTTAGTAGTGAGCTTCCTGCTGTATTTGAGCATGAAGCTCACTGGGGCTTGCGGCAGATGAGACCCTACCACAAGGGTCTCATCACAAGCCTGATGGTCGCGATAATCGCGACCATCACATGGCTGCTTAGCAAGCAGCCAGGAAGCCGGTTAAAGAAAAAAAAAAAAAGTGGCCGCCCTCATTCAGAGCGAGCGCTCGCATTTTGCGAGTGCCTCTGAATGAGGTCCAGTCATCCAAAGAAGTTGTCAGTTCCCTGGATGCGAGTACATCTTTGATCTGATCGGACAAACCCTGCATGAATGCGGCAACTGAGGCTTCGTTGTTCCATCCCAATTCTGAAGCAAGGGTTTGGAACTGCACAGCATACTGTCCTGCAGATTGATTGCCTTGTCTCAGCTGTAGAATAGCCGATCCCGCAGAGGTTACTTGACCGGGCTCATCGAAGACCCTCCGGAAAACCTTCAGGAATTCTGCGCTATTGTTAACCAGAGGATCATTTCTCTCCCATAATGGAGAAGCCCAAGCCAAAGCCTGACCGGACAGCAGCGAGATCACGTAAGCCACTTTCATCCTTTCTGATGGGAAATTTGCTGCTTGAACCTCAAATTGAATTGAGCACTGGTTCAGGAAACCTCGACAGTCCTTTGGATCCCCATTGTACTTCATGGGATTCGGAATGCGTAATGGTGCAGAAGCACTTGCAGCCTGTACAGTCACCCTAGGAGGTGGGACTGATTATACTGGTGCCGGCTGAGCGGTACTGACTTGTTGCATTGAGGTCTGCAGACACTGCATAATCTGAGCTTCCTTTTAAAGGTCAGAGTTCAACCCCAGCCCCGATTAATAATCCCTATTCTAGCACCTGCCTCTTTAAATTTTATGCAGAGTGACATGCGCTCCTATGGGAGCCACGGCCGCCTGTACACAGCCTCCGGAGGAGGGGAACAGCTAACAGTGGGCGCCGGGGATCCCCCACCCGCTGTCCTATGCCAGCCTGGACCCCAGCGCCACCAGACCAGGTAAGCAAGACCTGGATTCGGTGACGCTGTAACAACTTTAGCGTACATATTGGCAGCTTGTGACTGCACGGGAAGGAGTGTGCCGTGTGATGTGGAGTTTTTTTTTATATATATATATATATAAAATGGAAACCGCGGCACTCCCAGCAGGCTTCGAAATTAATGCAATAAGGCACTGAATGGATATTAACGTTTCGGAATTTTATCCGTCATTAGGATATACAAGAACAAAGAATAAAGAAAGATACTCACCTAAAAAAAACCTTAATGGAAGAACTGTTCCAAAGTTCAGATGCCATTCTGACAGCTCCGGGACCCCCCTCACTTCCGGTCCAACATCAATGCGTTCATGTTCATGATTGAACATGAACTACTACTGTCCTCTGAAATGTCGCCTGAGATATACTTCTATACGCGTTATATAGATCATGTTTTGCTTCCTTGGACTAGTCCACGGGATTCCTTTATACAACATATGGAAAAGATCATTGCCCTCGACTGTCCAATTAAATTCACCTTTGAGATGAGTTTGACCAGCATTAACTCTCTTGATGTGGACATCAGTATTGTGAACCGTAAATTGGTTACAGGGATCTATACCAAACCTACTGACCGCAATACGCTTTTAGCGACCCAAAGTCATCATCCTGCTCTAAAAAGAGGTCTACTTTTCTTGCAATTACTGTGAGTTGAAAGACTTACCAGCATCCTGAGGAGTTGGACACCAATATGAAGATAATGCTTGACAAATTTTATAATAGGGGATATTCTAATTGTGTTCTTGAAAAGGCAAAAAGGTTGGCGATATACCCAGGCTAGACACGTTGAAAAAATCCTGCTAGAAATTACATGAAATAGAAGTCGCATTCATTGGGTTCACAAATACTCCACAGCGGATAATTCTATTACCAATACTATTACCACTCGGATCCCTCTTTGCAGCCCTGGAACTCCTTCCCATAGGAAGTTACAGAGTGCCAGGATTCAGCACCATTTGAAGACGACGTTGATTCTTCGAAGCAAACTCTAAAAACTTTCAGTATTCGGAGGTTGCTAAATATTTGGCAGACCTATCGGGTCCCTAATAATGAATGGGACCATTACATAAAACATTTGGAAACTAGCATTTCTGCATGTGTAACAGACCCATTAGTGCTGCTCAATAGGCCCCAAAGTACTTAAAAATTTCATAAGATTTCTGGTGCACTTTTATTTGCTCTACACTCTTAACAATAAGATCATCGTAACAATGCCATAGTATGGCAGGCCAGCAGAGTCAACACCAACCACCGAACCCTGACTTCCCGAGAACACCAACCACTGAACCCTTGCTTCCTGAGAACACCAACCACGAACCCTGACTTCCTGAGGACTCTCTTGGGTCAGATAGGTGGATTTGATATTCCTTGGGAGAATTAACCTGTAATTCAGTATCACTTGGTGGTCAAACCCAGAGATCAGGATCCGTGAAATTCCACATCTTTCAGTTCACAGTTAAACATATTGTTGAGAACTCAAGGTGTTAGTATTATGATAAAAATAGCTGCCAGATGTATTAGTATAAGTTAATTGCTTCACTTGCGGCAATAAATGGAGAGGGAACTGAGAGTTCGGCACCTCCCAGCACAATTCACAGGAATAATCTCAGGCTCAAGCAGAATTTCTTTTAGAACAGAGTGTTAGGGCTGCCTACTAATATGTGCAAACTATTGGAGCAGCCACCTATTCAGTCTTCTTATTCAGCCTCCCACGGAATCTTAATGAATATCAGCAAAGGCTTCAGGTCACACACAGTCCTCTCAATTTTAAGTACTTGCAAAAAAACTCCAGTGTTTCCTAATAAAACATATCTCAAGCAAAACGACCCAATTATCTAACGTTTTAATACAGGATTGAGAAACCCCTCAGTTCGGGAAGGCTGTATCCCATATACCAGTGAAAACCAGGCATGTAAACTCCTTATTAACTAGAAGTCTTTACATGCAATCAGTGGCTAAAAATAAATCAATAAATATAAACATGGCAGACGTAGCCATGCTCTTATGTAGAATCCCTTAAGGGGTTTCTGGGAAGAAGAAATGTACAGTATTGCTAATGGAGTACAACATTCTTTCTATGTTAATGAATTAAATTTCAACTGCAATACAATAAATTGTACTCAAAAGACTGTGTTTATGTCCATTTTTTCTAGAGAACAACCTGTAACATCCACTGGATTATTAAGGGGGTCTGTGATACAAGAAAGATAATAAGACATTTAGTCAGTTAAACTAAGAGATTGGCTGTTATAGACTATATTGCATTTTACTGTATGTGAACCCAGTATTCACCCAACCTACAGTACAATAGGTTATTTCATTTCTGAAATAGTTGTTTACCAATAATAACAGTAACATCATTACAGCAGCATGATGTGGGACTCAGGGTGGAATTCAATTAGACGCGAATAAGCGAATAACTTAACATTGTAGAAGATTTTGCACAATTCGTATGTTTTGGTGCGTAATTTTCACGTCTTTTGTCTGGGCACGCTTCCGTTTTTCGCACTATCCAATTACAAAAGAAGCAAAAACACATTCGCACGAAAACTGTTCTTGGGAAATCTGTATGTACCCCTTAAAATACATACCTGACATAGGTAATTAATTTAGAAGTGTATTAGTGACCCTAATAAAAGTATTTGGGGTTCTTAAATTGTGTCAAATGGCTGTTATATGCATATTTGCATAAGTGTGAGAAAATTATAAAAAGCAATTTTTTAGACAAAATAAATGCTGCAGATAAATTGGGTCAATGAAGAGCATGTTTCAAAATTGTAAAAAATATACCAGGTCCAGCCACCTGCAATATTTAAGACACATGTTCCATCCATACAGCCCACCAAAATACCTGACCCACTACTTTAAGCCCATTTTCCACTACTTTTAATTTTTCTCCCCAAAATTCATGTAATTATTGGCCAAATGAACCTAATTTAAAAAATATTCTTGCCCAATTTGTCATCTGAACCAAGTCCCCACATTTTTAGCCAAAAATAGGGATTTTGTACAACTTTTCACCTGCTCTGATATGGTGAAAACAGTTCACTGGTTTTTGTCTATGGAGAATTCACACGTATGAAAACTTTGACAATAGGATTGCATGGTATGCATATTTGTGTGAAAAGTTTGCATTGGCAAAAACTTTTTCACCAAACCGCGGCTTTTCCATGTGTTTTATGTAATGGTCCCATTCATTATACCCGATAGGTCTGCCAAATACTTAGCAACCTCCAAATACTGAAAGTTTTTAGAGTTTGCTTCCAAGAATCAACGTCGTCTTCAAATGGCGCTGAATCTTGGCCCTCTGTAACTACCTATGGGAAGGAGTTCCGGGGCCGCGAAGAGGGATCTGAGTGGTAATAAATAGTATTTGTAGTAGAATTATCCGCTGTTGAGTATTTGCAAACCCAATTAATGCGATCTTCTATTTTATGTAATGGCTAGCAGGTCTTTTGCAACATGTCTTGCCTGGGTATATCATCAACCTTTTGTTTTGCCTTTTCAAGAACCCAAGGAGAATATCCCCTATTAAAAAATGTACTTGTAATTAACTCATCTGACTTACTAAACTCCCTATGTTATTTGTCAAAAAAACTCATTAACATTTTAAATGAAGAAACTGGATTTTATATTTAAAAAAATAAATAAATAATCTTACAATCTGGCTTATAGTTACATTAACATACTGTTATGGGCAATGTGAAATACAATGTATTTTGATCATATTTTTGTAATTACAGTATGCTCATACCAGGACATCTGAGGCAGGGATGAATATTTAATTTATTTTAGGGTGGGCTTTGAAATGTAGACCCCAAATGTCTTTATTAGTGCAAACCAACCACATTGCTCAATGGGATTCCCCAGTGCACACAACATCCTACAATTTCATTTTGTAGAGAAGCCAAAATGAGAGCAATGTCATAATCCAATTGAAATGAATAACCATAGTTGGCCGTTTTGACTCCCAATATTGCTGGAAGATTACCACAGATGACAATTACAGGCCTGTGTGTTTGTCCATCTACCAACCGCACCAACAGGCCCCAGTCATGAACAATGGAAACTGGATTCTTGGCATCCAGTGTGCGGCCAATTAGAAAGTGATCCAGTCACTTGCGCCAAATATACTTCTCGCTAACTTCTATGGTTTCCCTGGGAAGCTACAATAGTTGGACAACAGGGAAATGGATATATACTGTCGAAGCTGAATAATTGGCTGAGACAAGTTCAGTTTAAAATTTAATCGCGGCAATGCCATCTTGCGACTGGCTGCAAGACGCCATCTTGAAAATGAGATCGCAAGACGCCATTTTGTGAATGGCCGCCTAAGCGCCATTTTAGATAAACTCACATTTTAGTACATGTGGCGATGATACTATCAGCACCATGCGATTGCATTTTTCACCATTTCTCATACACACATTAATACGCACAATTGCGCTGTTAACTAGTTGCATATTAGCGAATGCATAGGACTTTGTATGAAACCGCTGTTTTATTAGCTTTGTGCGCACGCATCTGCCCCAAGTTAACTAGCATCCTTATATCAAACCCTGAATACCTACACATTACATATTCACACATAAGGTTCAATAAGCTTTAAAGTGTATGATTTAAGTGGGTTCAGTTAGTTTAAATGCTGAGAAATAAAGATATTTGATAACTAAGGTATTATACATGCTAAACAAGTCGTGTTTGGATTTGTACTGATGCGTATTCTTTTTACAGTATTCCGGTGTTATCGGTGGGGAGGTTGCATTATGCAAACTCAAGTTATGGATCGCAGAGGCTACAAGCAACAAAATGTATATTTTATGAACAACTGTTAGAATGTTGCAGGGGCCGTGAAGAGAAAGATCCCCAGCTGTTAGAGGCAGGGAGAGTCTATTTGAACCAGCCTGTTAAATGTGCGGTAACAGATGCTTCTCCCCTGGGAACCAATGACATCAGCAACAAACTTCCCTATTATCCTGTTTATTCTGGGGGGGTATAAATATGTGTGCTCGAACGCTGATTCTTAGTCTTCGTGCTGAACGCTGTATGACTAGGGGTCGCTTGCTGATGCCTATCTCCGGGTCCGGGAGCGCTGCGTATGTATACTGTACTTGGGTCTGTATAATTTCTTTTTGCGCCTAAATTGTGTCTAGATCAATTGCGTGTAACTGTCTGAACTGTTACCTGAATAACACTTGTGCTTTGGAACCACAGATTCCACGTCTAAGTCTTCATTTGTGGTATGACTGCGTACGCAAATTAGCGTCATCCTCAGAAGGTATAGGCAGGATATTAGAAGGTATAGGCAGGACATTAGAAGGTATAGGAAGGTGTGTATAGAGGTTCTGATCCAGTATCATTAATACAAGCTGTCTGCAACCAAGTATTCTTCCCATTTTAATGGCACTTTCAATGCTCAGTGCAGGAAGCTATGGTTACAATGTGTTTGATACAGAGATGTCAGAATTATGCTTTTGTGAGCCATCACCTCTGGAACCTACAATGATTACTCCTGCAAGGCTCAACCCCATATACTTCAATTCCTCTCTGCCTGTCCCTATATTGGCTCTCCATACACTTCCAATCCCTCCACGGTCCCATTATTTCTCACCTTACCCATAAATATTCTCCCAGTTGCACTTTGCGCATCTTCAGTGACCTACTGTAAGTTCTAATGTTATCCTTTCTCATAACCTCATGCCATACATAGATACAAGACATCCCTTCTCATAATCTCATGCCATACATAGATACAAGACATCCCTTCTCATAACCTCATGCTATACATAGATACAAGACATCCCTTCTCATAACCTCATGCCATACATAGATACAAGACTTCTCCAGCACAGAAACCCATATAGGGAATTTGATACACTGAGTTTTAAAATAGTTAAAATAAATGCTCCTCAAAGGCAGATTTCTTCATAGAAGCCTATTCCTATCCTCCATAATATGTTTACTGTTACTCCTGTTATTCCCATTTCAAGCTATGTATCACGTTTCCCCATAAAATAGAAGCATAATATCTGTGTTGCTCATAAATCATACATGCATTCTCTCCTGATTTGGCAAGGAACTTACCAAAAATCGGGTGCCGCTCCCACCCCCTCGGAAAAGAAGGCAAGCCTCCCAACCCCTCCAGTCCTCCCCACAATGCATCCCCAAAATGGCAGCGGTGGGGCTGATGATGCAATTCTCGCTGAATTGCGTCATCATGACCCCGCCCCCTGCTCCACAATGCCGGATATCTTGGCATTGTGTAGCAGGGGCGGGGTCTAAATTACACGAGTACATGGCTCCGTCCCTAGCCCCGCCTCTAAACGGGATATAATGTCCTGACCATGCCCCTTTTTTACCAGCCCCACCCCCCTGCTAGGCCGACCTGGCGGCTCCCTCCCGGAAGGGACAGCCAGGACAACAGCAAGTATGTCATAAATAAAGATAGCAGTGTAGCAAGGAACTATAGTACCCTAAGCAAGTGCATGTTACTATGACCCCCCCTTCCCACAGCAATGTAGAGCTCCAGGGGAGGGGACATACGCAGCATTTGGGAGCAAGTTGAAGTTTTGCTTTTAAGAACATTGCCACTTTCTAAGCAGCCAGCACAATAGCAGATAATCAGCTATTTCTACAAATCGTGCATTTCCTGATTAGTGTACTGAATATTATAGTGGTTATTTTACTATTTCTCTGACCTGTTTCTATACACGTATCAAGCTTGTATATTCATACACAAATTACCATTGCCTCAGTGGTGACCTGGCTTGGCATAGCTGAATTGGATGTGTATCATGATTGTTGCATATTGCAATTTGTTCTGTTTTCTCTTCCAAAATAAGTTAACCCTGTTTCTGTGATGTGTTACATTGATTATGGTTACTGTAGATTACCAAGGTATCATATGTTATGGGGTATGGTACTGTGGATAGTGTATAAACAATGTATATTTTATTTGTGCAAACTCACATCCTGGTGCAGATTGTCCTTTCTTAATCTACTATCGCAAATAATAATTATGCTGGAGGAAAGATTGATTCCTTTATTAAAGATGCCCGTACATGGTTTAGGTATTTATTGCAGCTATTGCTATTTTTATTGCCTTTAACTTTTATAGTGCAAAACTCCAAAACAATTCAGTCAGTTCATATAGATAATACACATCAGAAATGCATGGACCATTTCATTTGCTTATAAATTGATCATTGATCATCAAGATTAAGATCAAGTTAATAATGTTGACAAACCAGCGTTTGTTGTGTCCTGCTTAGGCTGGTAGGTAATGTCATTGCATTAATATCATGGTATTAAAAATATAAATATTATTCCCATAATATTGTCGGCACTAAATCTCTCCAGAATATGGATATGGGATCTCTGGGTTGGCCATCCTTGCATTATAGCGATATAACCCGAGTGGTGTAATGAAGTGTTAGTGACAGCTCCTAAAGCTGGGTACACACGTGCCCAATCCTCAGGAGATCAGACTCCAGATCAGACTGTCTATATAATCTTACTGCAGACCTTGTGGCAGATTCTAAATCCAATATATGTGTATGAAACACATTTTCCAAAGAAAATTATTAGGTGCTTGATTAGAAAATCTCTCTGCCCAAAACAGCTTTGATATGGGATATGTCTATAGAATTACTCATTAGCAGTTATTCTGCATTTTTCCCGAAACCCCACTATGAACAGACAAGGGCCTCTCACATGACATTCTGTTTTACCACCTGAATTCATATAAACCTTCAGTCATCTGAGGGGTGTCCCATGCATACACCGTATAATTATAAAGCATTACAAAGTAACCATAATATAAATAAAGACTCAGAGACGTAACTTTGGCAGAATAATTAGCTATTTATTAAACACATATAAGGAATATTTAAATGGGTTGGGTATGGGAGACCGACAGTCGGGATGCTGGCTGTCAAAATACTGACAGCAGCATCCCAATGCTCAAAATCCTGACAGGGGCTGAGTAAGTATTCTAACCCTTCCCCCTTCACCCCCTAACCCTCCCTGACTGCATCCTAACCCCCCCCCACACACATCTAACCATCCCCTCTTAGTGTCTAAACCTAACCCTCCCCCCCTTAGTGCCTAATCCTAATCCCCCCTGGTGGTGCCTAAACATAACCTCCCCCTGTTCACAGCCGAACCCTAACCTTCCACCTCCCACAGCCTAACCCTGACCCCCCGTGGTGCCTAAACCTAATCCTTCCCCCATGCAACTAACAGCTAACCCGTATGTAGACAAAGAAAGGACGTCCAGAATCTGCCATCCCAACAATGGACTACACAACAGATGACATATGAGTAAAGTCAAACTTAACACCTATAAGGAGGGAGAGAAATAATAAAACATTAAGTTATTTGAAATTAAAACTTAATGAATAGGAGGATCTGCCAAAAGAAGAAAATTGAGGAATTTAATGCAAACCTGAATCAAGACAAGCTTCAGTGCCAATTACAAGCAACATAAAGACACACGCGGGTAAAGGAGGAATAAGAAGGGGAAAAGAGTAGGAGAGAGAGTGGGAGAGGGGAGGGTATGAGAGAAAAGTAAGGGTAACACAAGTAAACTCGACCAGAGGTAAAACCAAAAGAATTCTAATTATTATTATTATTGCCAATTAGCCGAATTAAGCCAAATTAAGTCCGTCAATTCAGGCAAAAAGGCCAAATCTGTCCAGACTTCCGCTGCCAACAGCGACAAGTAGCTAGTCCCAGAGTAGGGTAGACAAGGGGGAACGAGACACACAAGACACCTAAGGCATAGTAATCACCCACTGCCTCTCCCTGTCACCCACTGCCATTCCCTGTCACCCTCTCCATGCTACCTATAGCCTCTCCCTACCACCCTCCACATCTCCCTGTTATCCTCTACCTCTCCCTACCATCTTCCACATCTCCATGCTACCTATAGCCTCTCCCTACCACCCTCCACATCTCCCTGTTATCCTCTACCTCTCCCTACCATCTTCCACATCACCATGTTAGCCTCTACCTCTCCCTACCATCTTCCACATCTCCATGTTATCCTCTACCTCTCCCTACCATCTTCCACATCTCCCTGCCACCCTTTTCCTCTCCATGTCACCCATTGACATTCTGTCACCCTCTTCCTGATACCTATAGCCTCCTCCTACCACCCTTCACCTCTTCCTGTTATCCTCTATATCTCCCTGCCACTGACTGCCTCTCCTTGTTACTCTCTGCCTCTCCCTGTTCCCCTGCCACCAACGACCTCTCCCTGCCCCCCCTGCCTCTCCCTGTCACCCATAGACCCCCCCCTGCCACCTACTGTGTCCACAGTCACCACCTGACACCCACTGCCTCTCACTAACACCCTCTGCCTCTCCCTGTTACCCACAGCCTCCCCCTGCCACCCATTGTTTCTGCAGTCACCACCTGACACCCACTGCCTCTCACTGTCACCCTCTGCCTCTCACTATCACCCACTGCCTCCTCAGTCACCACCTAACACCCACTGCCTCTCCCATCCACCCAGTACCTAGCCCATCCACCCTTTGCCTCTCACTGTTACCCTCTGCCACTCATTGTCACCCCCTGCCACCCTGGGCTTCTGCACATCACTCTCTGCCTCTCCCCATCACACTATACTTCTCCCTGTATTGCTCTTGGATGTTTTCTTCCTCCTCTAGATGTAGTCACTTTAGAGCAGTGAGCAGGAGGGGACTCCGGGCTGCTGAGGAATAGGGTAACACAGATGACAAGCTGGGATTGGACGCCCAGGATATTTTCTTATCGCCCAGCCATGGTGGATTTTGCGCTCTCTCCTCCATGCAGGATGACTGTCGTCTCTCATCACCTAGTTTAAAAAAAAACTGCAATTCAGATGACGCCACACAAGTGATTTTGAGGGTCATAATCAGCTGACAGTTTGTTAGATGCTCTAGAATAATGATACACATCTTGTGTGGCCCATAATCTGTTTTTGGGCCCCTGACTGCCCGATATGCTTATCTGGGGTTTATGCAGAGTTGGCTGCAAAATTACAGTGTTACTATTATAAAAGGCATGTGCAAAAATAACGTATCTCTGCCTATACTAGTGACTGAGATATAGCAGATGTCACAGACGGGATGTAGTCAGTGTAGGTCGACATTATAATGTCAATATTTTGAATGTCAACACCACAATGGCAACTGTTATGTCAACATTGTTAAATTGTCATTGACATGGCTAATGTTGACATTATGACCATGTTCACTTTCTAGTGTTGACATGATTGTCTATATTATGATGATAGACATATCATACCACCATGCCGCACCCATCACAGACATCAGCAACACTGCTAATCTCTCTCCGCAGACATAACTCCCCATCACGTGTGGGAATAAGATTTGCTTAAACACACTGACAACTCTTATAGTCTATGCCCGGGTGACAGAGAGCATCTTCTGCAGAGCAATGTGACACCTGAGTTATCAGCTAGAAAAGCTCAGCACCAGCGCTCTACAATAGTTCCTATAGGCAATAGGGAAATTGTTACCATGTATAATAAGGAAAATGTTCCCTGTTACATGTAACCTCACTGACACACGTGTGACCTATTCCCCAGTGACAATATGCCCAGCCCTGTGAGCCAATGCTTTACCCTATAGACATTCAGAGCATGATGCTGGTATATAATAAGGGGCCTATTTATCAAAGAATATTTGCGGGATCTCCCCTGGGGAGAAAAAGTTATTAGAAGAAGGTTCCATTTACAGTCACTTTACTATTACAGATCATAGGAACAGACTCCTACCAGAGCCCATGTCCCTGCAGGTGTATGCACTGTATCCTGGTACATAATGTCTTATTGCCATGATAAATCATAATGAAACCGATAACTAATACAAGGGCCCCTAGGAGAGATCTCCATCTACAGAGGGACAGCATAGCTTTGTGTAATGTTAATGTTGGGTAGAGGTTCTTTGTTTTACTGACTTTGTCTTCTTAATAGTTATAATCATTTAGTTATATTGTGCCACCAATTAGGCACAGAGAGTATTTGTCATTCACATTATCCCTGTCGGAGCTTACAGCGTTGGCAGCCAATTACACTACCAGTATTGGAGTGTAGAGGGTAACCCGAGTACCAGGAGGGAACCCATAAAAGCTACCAAAGAACATACAAACTCTGCACAGATAGGGGGCTGGTCAGGAATCAAACTAATATCCCCAGAGGTGAGAGAACAATGCTGACCACTGTGCCACTGTGCTTCCCAGTTCACATGCAGAGAATTTCCCACCTTACACTGATGAGTATAAAACAAGGAAGCACAGCCTGTCTGTAAGTGGGATTCTGTCTCAGCTCTTCAGTGTACTCTGAATACCCTGTGGGTAGAGCATTGGCCATATAACTGGCTTTCCCAGAAACAATTCATCCTTAGGTAAATCTGGGTATTAGCATACTGTAACTATTTTATCATACTGTAACTATATTATCATACTGTCACTAGCAGGGACTGAAAGGACTAAAAACATGTTTTTTAATGTTTCAATGATGTTACAGGCAGCTGATGCAGATAATCCATAACCTGCACAAAGCACAATAAATATGTTATTGCCAAATGCTCCAGAACTTCATTTTGTTACACTGGAATGAAATGTTTATCCCCAGATACATGAAACATTACACTGCTCATTGTTGATAAGGGAGCTGGTGTGTGCAGCACAGATGGTGTAATGGTTAGCATTACTGCCTCATAGCACTGAGGTTGTGTGTTCGATTCCCACTACAGCCCTAACTGTGTGGAGTTTGCATATTCTCTCTGTGCTTGCGTGAGTTTCCTATGGGTACTTCAGTTTCCTCCCACACTCCAAAAATATACTGGTAGGTTAATTGGCTCCCAACAAAAAATTAACTCTAGTGTGCATGTGATATGGAATATAAATTGTAAGCTCCACTGGGGCAGGGATTGATGTGAATGGCCAAATATTCTCTGTAAAGCGCTTTGGAATTTGTATGCGCTATATAAAAACTGGAAATAAATAATAACATACACTGCACCTGTACACACATCTCCAACACTCATTGTACCATGTTAAACACCTCGTCCAGTTCTTCCTGAGTCACAAATGTTCTGTGCTGCATTCTGTGCCACAGGGCGCCCTTCACCTTCCAGAAGCTCTTGATGAGTGGTCTAAACCGGAGAATCTGGTGTTCCAATTGTTGGTGATCCTCTTCCATCTGGTTTGCAAGATACCTACAGAAACAGACCATGAGGAGTAAGGCTTGTGCCGTATAGTCACCAACTACAGCTAGACACATCTGTACATGCGTGCACCAGGCCCAGTACATGCTCAGAGGAGAACGGTGGCCTCTAGATCGGTAAGTAACTATTACAGCTCTTGATGGTGTCAACTTGGCAGCTGGGTATTGCTCAGCTGTCACTGTGACAAATGAGTGAGGAGTCAGTGTGATAAGAACATCATTACTGCCATGATAAACATGAGAGGTACGACCTGGGCAGTCTCTCAGTGATACATATACCCCAGTGTGCTGCCCGGTGTGGTGACAGCTATGTGCTTTTCTTATACAGCAAATTGGGGAGAGAAGGAAAGAAATCTTTCTCCTATGTATTAAACCTCCTAAAGGGTGGAGAAGTTGACCATAGCAACCAATCAGCTTCTAGCTAGCATTTATCAAGTAAACACCATAAAATGATAGGTACAAGCTGATTGGTTGCTATGGGCAACTTCTCCACTCCTGCACTCCTACAATCATTAGAAGGTTTGATACATCTCTCATAGGATGTGATGTACCAAGTATTACGCTCCCTATCACTTGCATACTGACGCTCCCTATCACTTGCATACTGACATTTAGTAACACCCGCAGGGCCGGCTCCAGGGGTCTGAGCACCATGTGCTGGCCCGTTACTATGCGCCCTGAAATCGCGTGTGGCTTTGCCCGAAATTGGTGGCGTGGCCTCATTACCTCATTACACCCCTAAGTGACATTATTTGGAGGCGTGCCCTGCATATATAGACAAATCACATCCTATTACATTTGGGCCTGTTTCCATTATTATGTGGACAGTAACTAGTATTTATGTGAGTAAATAACCTATAACTGCGCTAATAAGTTCTCCGGGGATATATCTCCAGCTGTATCTGACCAATCACAGAGGGAAATACTTACAGTGCGCTGTAAAAATTGAGCCAGTTGTATTCACTGACAGTCAGGCCGGATCTCAGGAAATACACCAACACCATGGCCAGCAGGTACTAGGATAGAAATAGCAGTTATATAGTCAGAATGGAGAAACGCGTGTGTATGTACATACCTCAGCAGTCCTATTTCCCACCTATTACACACTACTGAGTAGGACTATAAGGAAATAGTAATAGATACGTAACAGTAACATAAATACCTTGTCTGACATTTCCTTGCAGCTGTCTAATTCCAGGAATCTCTTGGTGCAATCTTCCTCTGCAATGAGAAGCAGTAATGGTGACATGTTATATTATATAGTGGGCAATAATTAGATTTTCTGCAGGTAACTGTGGCTGCTGTGGGCAACACCAACTTTTCCTCAATCAGGCATTTGCTTTCATTTATGTACTACTAGAAAATGACAGAATCTCATTGGATGAAATGGACACTGACTTTTCTACACAGTTATACAGAGAGTATTATCCCTTATGCCATAAATGTAGTAATGTGACATATTAGGCAAAACTGTACAAGGGAATTTTATCATATTAAAGGTGAAATCATATTGTTCTGGGATGGGCGTACTCTGCCACCATGAGTTATAGGGCCTGATGCTTGTGTACTGTAGATACAACACTCTCATGGGAATGCTATTTGTACAGACCACAGGGCCAGGAACAGGACAAACCTTTCCCTAGCCCCATTGCTGGACACTCCAGCTGAGATGTGGGGGTGCAGGTATTAGGGGGTCCCTACATCTGTACAGCGGTGATTAGTAACGTCACCGTAACAGTAGGGTACTTTATACAGTAGGCATTGTCTGTGGTGTGTATAAATGGTAAAGTAATAAGCCGTACCTAGCAGTTCATAAAAGGCCACTTTCTCCTCTGGTGTTGGTGTAGGAAACTGTCGGCCTTGGTCCTCTCCACTGACGTCCAGTCTTCTCTTCTTTGCCAGATTCATCTCTGCACTCGTCCTGTGGTGATAAATTATTCTCTGTTATATATGGTAATACTGAATACTTATTTATAAATGAAATGATTAGATAAGAGATCTGTCATCCATATATGTATGCCTGCAATTCATAGTCTAATGTGGAAATGCAGCGACATGTTCTCCTAGCACATGAGGGCTACATACTGCTGGGGGAACTGCCGTTATAACATGGGTATACAGCTACGTTTGCAGGACTACAGGCCCAGCTGACTACACGCAGAGGGAAGAGTGTAATTATGTAACTTCAATATCCTCCTCCTAACACTTTATAGCTATATACTTCTCTCATATTATCTTTTCCTCCCAATATCCTACATGCTCCAGCCTCATGTATGTGTTACAGTAACTATGAGAATGAGAGGGCAGCAGACTGTTTATATCATGTGTCCTCTATCTCTGTGTGACTATATTTATAATGCCAGTGGTGCACTCATGGGTAGGGGGAGGTCCCAGTACCCAGAAACCCACCCATCATCATCTGGCCAGAAACCACCTCACTAAACAAACATAAATCATCAGTGGCATGTGTTTTTTCTAACAAATGTTAGATGTATATCTATAACAAGGTTAGGTCCAAATCTATATATTATGGGCCTGATTCCGAGATTTATGCTAATGCAATTGCAATCTCTTACGGATCACAGTTGCTATAATATGCTAATGCCTTCCAAAGCTTAGCCAAGCATAGGGACGCCCACTGCTGCCTTCTCATATCCATCCCAATTCGTACAACAGCATAAACGCAGATCTGGCAGCCATGCAGCTTGTAAGTCACATCTGACCTGCCTCACACACTGCAGCTCTCCTGACACGCAGGGAGCTCTCCTGCTGGGAAGGATATGGCAATTGCTTATATATGCACATCCATGAAACAGAGTCTAAACTGTGCCAACACACCTGTGTTTGCCTAGACACCCCCTATTACCGCTCCGAAAAACTGATTTCCTATTACTGACTTTGTGAGTGAATCCTCTGTGGTCAATCTGACTAAATATCAGCATTGCATAAATCCGGAATCAGGCCCTATATTTCCCTAGTTAGTGATATATTGGGTCTATTTACTAAGCCTTGGATGGAGATAAAGTGAACAGAGATAAAGTACCAGCCAATCAGCTCCTAACTTCCATGTCACAGGCTGTGCTGGTACTTTATCTCCATTCACTTAATCTCCATCCAAGGCTTAGTAAATATACAGCCCCTTACACACACATTACCCTCTCCACTACTCTTCCTATAACCTCCTTTACATAGTGACTGGCTTATTGCACTCACCCGCTGTATGTATGTATATGTATTAGGGGTGAGCGGGTTCGGATTTCTGAAATCCGAACCCCCCCGAGCCCCCCCGATCCGAGTCCGATCCGAGTCAGGCTCGACTTTTCCCGCCTGACTCGGATCTGAAATCGAGGCAAAACGTCATCATCCCGCCTTCCGAGTCTCGCGGGTTTTGGATCCTATATAAGGTACCCGCGTCGGCGCCATTTTCTCACTCGGCTGTGGACAGTGAAGAGGGAGGGTGGGAGTTAGGGCTGTGTAGTGTAGTGTAGTGTAGTGCTGCTGTTGTCCACTACTTCAAAGTCCATAGGGGCTGGCTGTGTTGTGCTGTGCTGCTGTTGTTAATAGGGGCTGTGTCCACTACTTCAAAGTCCATAGGGGCTGGCTGGACTGTGTTGTGCAGTCAGTTCTCCATAGGGGCTGTGTCCACTCCAAAGTCCTGTGCAGTGTCCCAGTCCTAAAGGAGTGCTGTAGTGTTGTCCAGGGGGTGCTCTGTCCATCAGGGGTGCTCCCCCCAAGTGCTAAAAAAATAATATATTTTCTGTGTTTGTGAATTGTGTGCGCAGTAGCCGCACGTGCATCAACAAAGTAGTGCCAAGCGTGCGCCTGTGTCATAAGTAAAGGGCCGGCTGGCTTGACCGTTAAGGGTGCTGTAACCCCCGAAAGTACACTCCAGTCCAAACCAAAAAAAAAATTATTTTCTGTGTTTGTGAATTGTGTGCGCAGTAGCCGCACGTGCATCAACAAAGTGGTGCCAAGCGTGCACCTGTGTCATAAGTAAAGGGCCGGCTGGCTTGACCGTTAAGGGTGCTGTAACCCCCGAAAGTACACTCCAGTCCAAACCAAAAAAAATAATATTTTCTGTGTTTGTGAATTGTGTGCGCAGTAGCCGCACGTGCATCAACAAAGTAGTGCCAAGCGTGCGCCTGTGTCATAAGTAAAGGGCCGGCTGGCTTGACCGTTAAAGGGTGCTGTAACCCCCAAAGTACACTCCAGTAATAACCAAAAAAAAAATTATTTTCTGTGTTTGTGAATTGTGTGCGCAGTAGCCGCACGTGCATCAACAAAGTAGTGCCAAGCGTGCGCCTGTGTCATAAGTAAAGGGCCGGCTGGCTTGACCGTTAAAGGGTGCTGTAACCCCCGAAAGTACACTCCAGTCCAAACCAAAAAAAAAATAATTTTCTGTGTTTGTGAATTGTGTGCGCAGTAGCCGCACGTGCATCAACAAAGTAGTGCCAAGCGTGCACCTGTGTCATAAGTAAAGGGCCGGCTGGCTTGACCGTTAAGGGTGCTGTAACCCCCGAAAGTACACTCCAGTCCAAACCAAAAAAAATAATATTTTCTGTGTTTGTGAATTGTGTGCGCAGTAGCCGCACGTGCATCAACAAAGTAGTGCCAAGCGTGCGCCTGTGTCATAAGTAAAGGGCCGGCTGGCTTGACCGTTAAAGGGTGCTGTAACCCCCAAAGTACACTCCAGTAATAACCAAAAAAAAAATTATTTTCTGTGTTTGTGAATTGTGTGCGCAGTAGCCGCACGTGCATCAACAAAGTAGTGCCAAGCGTGCGCCTGTGTCATAAGTAAAGGGCCGGCTGGCTTGACCGTTAAAGGGTGCTGTAACCCCCGAAAGTACACTCCAGTCCAAACCAAAAAAAAAATAATTTTCTGTGTTTGTGAATTGTGTGCGCAGTAGCCGCACGTGCATCAACAAAGTAGTGCCAAGCGTGCACCTGTGTCATAAGTAAAGGGCCGGCTGGCTTGACCGTTAAGGGTGCTGTAACCCCCGAAAGTACACTCCAGTCCAAACCAAAAAAAAAATTATTTTCTGTGTTTGTGAATTGTGTGCGCAGTAGCCGCACGTGCATCAACAAAGTAGTGCCAAGCGTGCGCCTGTGTCATAAGTAAAGGGCCGGCTGGCTTGACCGTTAAAGGGTGCTGTAACCCCCGAAAGTACACTCCAGTCCAAACCAAAAAAAAAATTATTTTCTGTGTTTAGCCGCACGTATATATATCAAATCGATATAACATAAATGGAGGACCAAACTTTCTCCGATAAAAATAAAATAGAGAAAAAGATCAAGAACCACTTCCTCCTAGTGCTGAAGCTGCTGCCACTAGTCATGACATAGACGATAACATGCCATCAACGTCGTCTGCCAAGGCCGATGCCCAATGTCATAGTAGAGGGCACATACAATCCCAAATGGCAAAGTTCAGGAAAATGACCTTGAAAAAGACATTTAAATCAGCTGAAGAGAAACGTAAACTTGCCAATATGCCATTTACGACACGGAGTGGCAAGGAACGGCTAAGGTCGATCCCTAGTATGTTCATGACTAGTGGTTCAGCTTCACATGACGATGGAAGCCCTCCTCCCACTAAAAAAATCAAAAGAGTTAAGCTGGCAAAAGCACAGCGAAGAACTGTGCTTTCTAAGAAGATATCACAAATCCCCAAGGAGAGTCCAAGTGTGGTGGTGGTAGCGATGCCTGACCTTCCCAGCACTGGACGGGAAGAGGTGGCTCTTTCCACCATTTGCACGCCCCCTGCAAGTGCTGAAAGGAGCACCCACAGTCCACTTGCTGATATGCAAATTGAAGATGTCACTGTTGAAGTACAACAGGATGAGGATACTGGTGTAGCTGGCGCTGAGGAGGAAGTTGGCGAGGAGGATTCTGATGGTGATGTGGTTTGTTTAAATCAGGCTCCGGGGGAGACAGTTGTTGTCCGTGGGATGAAAAAGCCCATCACGGTCATGCCTGGGCAGAAGACCAAACATTCCACCTCTTTGGTCTGGCAATATTTCTATCCAAATCCGGACAACAACTGTCTTGCCATATGTACCATATGTAAAGGTGAAATAAGTAGGGGTAGGGACGTCAACCACCTAGGAACATCCTCCCTTATACGGCACCTGCAGCGCGTTCATAAAAAGTTACTGTCAAGTTCAGAAACTTTGGCTAAGACCGTAAGCAGTCCAGGGACACCTAAATCCCGTTGTCCTGTTGTATCCAAGCGCCTGCAAACCACACCGTCAACTCCCTCCTCATCAATTTCCTCCTTAGTCAGGATCGGAAGTAGTCCTGCAGGCCATGTCACTGGCATGACTGACTCTCCTATCCGGGATTCCTCTGGAGGATCCTGCATTGCTACGCCTACTGCTGCCGCTGCTGCTGTTGCTGCTGCTGGGAGTCGTTCATCATCCCAGAGAGGAAGTAGGAACACCACTACTTTTACTAAACAATTGACCCTCCAACAGTCCTTAGCGAGGAGGATGAAGTACGACAGCAGTCATCCTGAAGCAAAACGTATAACTGAGGCCTTGACTGCTATGTTGGTGTTAGACGTGCGTCCGGTATCCGCCATTAGTGCAGTGGGATTTAGACAATTGATGGAGGTAGTGTGTCCCCGGTTCCAAATCCCGTCTAGATTCCACTTCACTAGGCAGGCGATACCGAGACTGTACAGAAACGTCAGAAAAAGTGTCCTCAGTGTCCTGAAAAATGCCGTTGTACACAATGTCCACTTAACCACGGACATGTGGACAAGTGGAACAGGGCAGACTAAGGACTATATGACTGTGACAGCCCACTGGGTAGATGTATCACCTTACGCAGCAACAGCAGCAGCGTCACCAGTAGCAGCATCTCAGAAATGCCAGCTCGTTACAAGGCAGGCTACGCTGTGTATCACCGGTTTCAGTAAGAGGCACACCGCCGACAACCTCTTAGAGAAACTGAGGGAAATCATCGCCCAGTGGCTTACCCCACTTAGACTCTCCTGGGGATTTGTGATATCTGACAACGCCACCAATATTGTGCGGGCATTACATCTGGGCAAATTCCAGCACGTCCCATGTTTTGCTCACACAATAAACTTGGTGGTGCAGAATTTTCTGAAAAGCGACAGGGGCGTGCAGGAGACGCTTTGGGTGGCCCGAAAAATTTCTGGCCACTTTCGCCATTCAGCGACTGCGTGCCGAAGACTGGAGCGCCAGCAAACACTCTTGAACCTGCCCCGCCATCACCTGAAGCAAGAGGTTGTGACGCGGTGGAACTCAACCCTCTATATGCTTCAGAGGATGGAGGAGCAGCAAAAGGCCATACAAGCCTATACATCCACCTATGACATAGGCAAAGGAGGGGGTATGCACCTGACTCAAGCGCAGTGGAGAATGATTTCCGTGTTGTGCAAGGTTCTCCAGCCCTTCGAACTTGCCACACGTGAAGTCAGTTCAGACACTGCCAGCTTGAGTCAGGTCATTCCCCTCATCAGGCTTTTGCAGAAGCAGCTGGAGAAAGTGAAGGAGGAGCTAAGACGGAGCGATTCCGCTCGGCATGTGGGACTTGTGGATGAAGCCCTTCATTCGCTTTGCCAGGATTCCAGGGTGGTCAATCTGTTGAAATCAGACCACTACGTTTTGGCCACCGTGCTCGATCCTAGGTTTAAAGCCTATGTGGTGTCTCTCTTTCCGGCCGACACAAGCCTGCAGAGGTGCAAAGACCTGCTGGTGAACACACTGTCAGCTGAAGCGGAACGTGACACGTCAACGGCTCCTTCTTCATTTTCTCCTGCAACTGGGGCTGCCAGGAAAAAACTTAGGTATCCTAAGCAACCCGCTGGCGGTGATGCAGGGCAGGCAGGACCAAGTTTGGACATCTGGTCCGGACTGAAGGACCTGGCAACAATTTCTGACATGTCTACTGTCACTGCATATGATACTGTCACCATTGACAGAATGGTGGAGGATTACATCGGTGACAGCATCCAAGTAGGCATGGCAGACAGTCCATACCTGTACTGGCAGGAAAAAGAGGCAATTTGGAGGCCCCTGTACAAACTGGCTCTATTTTACCTGAGTTGCCCCCCCTCCAGTGTGTACTCCGAAAGAGTGTTTAGTGCAGCCGGGAACCTTGTCAGCGAAAGGCGTAGGAGGTTGCTTCCACAGAATGTGGAGAAGATGATGTTCATCAAAATGAATTATCAGCTCTTCCAGGGAGACCAGCCTCCAGAAGGTACAGAGGGACCTGTGGTGGTGGATTCAAGTGGGGACGAGTTAATACTTTGTGAGGATGAGGATGTACACACTGAAGAGGGTGAGGAATCGGTGGATGAGGAGGATGAGGATGACATCTTGCCTCCATAGAGCCAGTTTGTGCAGGGACACATTAATTGCCAGCTTGTTTTGTGGGGGCCCAAACGAACCAATCATTTCAGCCACAGTTGTGTGGCAGACCCTGGCGCTGAAATGATTGGTTTGTTAAAGTGTGCATGTCCTGTTTATACAACATAAGGGTGGGTGGGAGGGCCCAAGGACAATTCCATCTTGCACCTCTTTTTTTTCTTTGCATTATGTACAGTTTGGGGCCTAGTTTTTCAAACTGCCATCCTGTCTGCCACTGCAGTTTCACGCCTAGATGGGTCACGTGTTTGTGCCGCCCACTCGTGTCGCTTAGCATAGTCATCCAGCTACCTCGGTGCAACGTTTTGGACATAAAAACACTATTGTGAGGTGTGAGGTGTTCAGAATAGACTGGAAATGAGTGGAAATTAAGGTTATTGAGGTTAATAATAGCATAGGAGCAGAAAAACCTACAAATTCTGTGATTTTAGCTGTTTTTATGCTTTTTTAAAAAAAAATACAGATCCAAAACACAAAACCCAGAACCCAAAACACGGAAGGGTGGTTTTGGCAAAACCAATCCAGATCCAAAACACGAAGAAAGATCCAGATCCAAAACACAAAAAGTGGCCGGTGCACACCCCTAATATGTATATAGTGACACAGTTAGGTTAGGGGGTCCCCCTCCGGGGTAGAGGACTACACACACACACACACACACACACACACGTCTGGATGCAAGTACAAGCTGGTCGGCGCCAGTCTTTATTGTACAATGTCAGAAACATAAAGAAAACATAAATATAAATCCTAGCCCTGTCGGGGCACTAACTTCACAGGTAGTTCCCTCACTACCAGAACCTGGCAGGGCCTAATGCCCTCGCCAGCAACAAAAGCACAGCACATCACTCACAGTTAGGTATCCAAGTGTCTCTGAGCAAACTCCCTGCCTGCTCTCCCAGGTGAGACACTCAGCCCTAAACAAACTAAGCATATGTTGGCCATTCTCAGCCGGAACCTCTAATGAGCCTGTTACCAAGCTCAAAGGCCCAAAAACCTGGAGTGGCCGTGGGTGGAGCCCTTCCTCTCACCCACAACTCCCAGAACCCAAACCGGCTTTTCAAAAAGCCGAGACTCAAGCCAGCTACCCTGCAGAATTTCTCCTGGGGATTTTAAACACATAGGACAGGAATCTGGGACAAATGTACCTGCCACAGACCACTTTACCAGTGATCCTATCACATATCCCCCCCCTTTGTTTCGACCTATGGGGCGGAACAACTGAAGCTCCCAAACAATGAACGCGTGACAACGCGTCTGCTTTAAACAACAGGTCCCCTGGCCTGTGTTCCACCGAAAATTTAAAAGTTTGTAACGCCCACTTTATGGCCAACGCCTCCTTCTCCACTGTGGCACCGGGTAGGCATCGAATTTTGAAACACTGTTCAACTTTCGGAAGTCATTGCAGAAAGCACACTCCCGTCGGGCTTTGGAATCAACACAATGGGATTTGACCATTCACTATGTGATACTTCAATAACCCCTAACTCTAGCATATTTTTAATTTCTTTCGACACCAATGCTCTTGGTGCTTCTGGTAACCTATAGGGCTTTAGATTAACTTTAACCCCTGGGTCAGTGATGATGTCATGTTTAACGACCAAGGTTTTCCCAGGTAAGTCAGAGAACAGCACCCTATTTCTAACCAGAAACTCCTTGACCTCTCGTTGTTGAATTGCCGACAGGGCTTTTGCCACTGTCACTTCGGGAACTAAGGGCCCTGGACTTACTGGAGGGGCTCGGACGGCCGACAGTACCGTTCTATCTTTCCAGGGCTTTAACAGATTTATATGGTATATCTGTTCCGGCTGTCTTTTCCCCGGCTGGTAAACTTTGTAATTGACCTGTCCAACTCTGTCTAAGATTTCAAAGGGCCCTTGCCATTTAGCCAAAAGTTTATTTTCCACAGTGGGAACCAACACTAACACTCTGTCCCCAGGAGCAAAGCTGCGTAACAGAGCATTGCGGTTGTATACCCTCTGCTGTGCTTGTTGAGCCTGTTTCAGGTGCTCTCTCACTATTGGCACCTCTACAATAGGCAATGGAACTAGTGGACCCTTAAAACGTGGTCTGGGAGCATGATACTGACACTCAGGGCAGGATAAATCCTGACACATTGCCATGTGGGGATAGGACAAAGGACTATCAGGGTCTACGGGTTTACCATCAACTCCCTTTACATTCTTCCTGGCTTTTACCAAAGTAGGGTCTTTCAACTGCTCCACGGCAAAGACCTCTCTTCTGACCTCTAAATCAGGCAGACGATCAACTGGCCCAACAACACTTATCACCTCAATGGGAGGCACATCAGTTGGCGGGCCACCGTCACGCTCCGTATTCTCTAGTTCGCCAATCATAGTAGAAAAAGGGAGTACCTCTGACTCAGAAGAAACTCCCTCCTCCACTACATCGATAACCTTCTCAAATGGATCGGGGTTGTTCACTTCTGGAACAAAACGGCTTTCCCACAACTTCCAGAAGTGAGCAAAGTCTCTCCCCAATATTGCATCGCACATCAGACCATGCACCAAACCCACAGAAACTATAGCCGAACCACATGGTGTCTCGATGTTCACCTCGGCAGTAACATAATATCGAGTATCCCCATGTATGCAGGTCACACCAACAGTTTTCCCTGTATGCCTTAAGGGGTTCACCAGCTCCGCTTTTATAAGTGTCACCAAGCTACCAGAGTCTAACAGTGCCTCTACTCGGTTGCCATCTACAGTGAGTACACACATGTGCTTATCAGACTCAGCCTGCCGGTCAGCCGTACAGGCTGTCTGTGCAAAGAAAGACCCCCTGCGGTAGACATGAGCAGTATCACATTGCATAGGTTCAGTTGTAAGTGAACAATTAGCGGAAATATGGCCGAAGTCACCACACCGGAAACACTGAATCATATTAATGTCTAGTCGTTTACGGGGCAAGAACCTTCCTGGCCTGGCAGGCCTGTCTCCAGTTTCTACACCCTCAGTCTTAGGTACATCCCACCGCCCAGCACCCTTCTCCCCTGGTACAGTCTTACCAGTGTCTGTGGGAGTTTGCCGGTCCGCCATCGGGGCTTGGTGAGGCATACTCCTCAGCCGCCACGTACTTCTCCACTAGCTCGACCAACTGGTCCGCGGTCTTAGGGTCTGCATGGCTCACCCACTTGCGCAGAGTCGCGGGTAATGATCGCAGGTACTGGTCCATCACGACCCTTTCCACGATCTGTGGTCCCGTTAGCGTCTCGGGCTGTAGCCATTTTGAGGACAGATGGACGAGGTCATGCATCTGTGAACGTGGAGGCTTGTCCATATGGAACTCCCAGCGGTGGACCCGTTGGGCACGAACAAAGGTGGTGACTCCCAAGCGAGTTAGGATCTCCTGTTTTAGTTTTTTATAGTCCTTGGCATCAGCCAGGCATAAGTCGAAATATGCTTTTTGTGGCTCCCCAGACAAAAAAGGTGCCACCAGACTTGCCCACTGCTCCTGGGGCCAACTCTCCCTTTCGGCCGTTCTTTCAAATGCGGCGAGATAAGCCTCCACATCATCGCCCGAAGTCATCTTTTGGAGGAAGTGACTGGCTCGTACGGAGTGAGTGGTGGTGGGAGGACCAGTATTAACATCTCTGGACCGGGCGACCAGGTGCTGTACCACCTCTCTTATGGCCTGGCTGTTTTCCGCTAAGGCCTGGCGGGTTTCCTCAATGGCGACCTGTTGTTGCCTCTGGGCTGTCTCCAAGGCCAACAGTTGCACCCTGGTGGATTCCTGCTGAGCCCAGGTAGCTTCCTGCTGAAGTTTGTTCGTCTCCTGCTGAGCTCTGGTAGATTCCTGCTGAAGTTTGTTTGAATCCTGCTGAGCTGCTGTAGCTTGGAGCAAGGCCTTAATAATGTCCTCCATTTTGTCCTGGGGTGTAGGTTGGAAGCTGAACCTTGCCTCTCTGAGCATTGGCTGATGCCTCCTCTATGGGACTCCAAGGACACAGTGTTATTTCCACACTCACAAATTGGGTGTCTGTCCCTTTAATTTTTAAATGGAAAGTTTTCCTCTTGCTGCAACTTTAGTGTGTGTGGGTGCCCGCATTCTCCACCATATTGTGACACAGTTAGGATAGGGGGTCCCCCTCCGAGGTAGAGGACTCCTTCCTTACACACACACACAGCAGCAGGGAAGCAGCACACCAGTCTGGATGCAAGTACAAGCTGGTCGGCGCCAGTCTTTATTGTACAATGTCAGAAACATAAAGAAAACATAAATATAAATCCTAGCCCTGTCGGGGCACTAACTTCACAGGTAGTTCCCTCACTACCAGAACCTGGCAGGGCCTAATGCCCTCGCCAGCAACAAAAGCACAGCACAACACTCACAGTTAGGTATCCAAGTGTCTCTGAGCAAACTCCCTGCCTGCTCTCCCAGGTGAGACACTCAACCCTAAACAAACTAAGCATATGTTGGCCATTCTCAGCCGAAAGCCCTAATGAGCCTGTTACCAAGCTCAAAGGCCCAAAAACCTGGAGTGGCCGTGGGTGGAACCCTTCCTCTCACCCACAACTCCCAGAACCCAAACCGGCTTTTCAAAAAGCCGAGACTCAAGCCTGCTACCCTGCAGAATTTCTCCTGGGGATTTTAAACACATAGGACAGTAATCTGGGACAAATGTACCTGCCACAGACCACTTTACCAGTGATCCTGTCACAATATATATATATATATATATATATATATATATATATATATGTATGTATATATATATATATATATATATATATATATACAGTCAGGTTCATAAATATTGGGACATTGACAGAGTTTTAATATTTTGGCCTCTATTCACCACCATAATGGCTTTGAAATGAAACAAACAAGGTGTGCTTTAACTGCAGACTTTCATATTTAATTTGAGTCTAATTACATCCAAATCAGGGGCCAAAAGTAATGGGACAAACTAAACAATCCTAAATCTAACTTTCACTTTTTAATACTTAGTTGCAAATCCTTTGCAAGCAATTACAACCTGAAGTCTGGAACACATAGACATCACCAGATGCTGGGTTTCATCCCTGGTGATGCTCTGCCAGGTCTCTACTGCAATAAGAATTACATACGTTTATAACTTCCAAACTTATACAACCTTGATTAGCTTACTTAACCTTAACTACAAATAAAGACACAGACACCATAGCTTGGCTAAAAAAGGTCACAGCTTTTATTTATAATTGAATCAATTAACCTAACCAGGGTGGCAAAGAGACGCTGCAGACTCAGTTCTAGCTTTTTAACTTACTCCAAAATACTCAGGGAACGCCTAAACCGTTCCCCCTTTCAGACGCACTTAAACCGTGAGGGTCTCACTTCCCTCCTGGGCCAATCCGAGGCGTTTCGTGCAAAAACGCCCGGGTCCCCCCGTGCGGAGCAGGACAAATCCGCCTTGTACATCGAGAGCAAGTGCTCCCACAGTTATCTTGCGTCCCATAAAACCACTGAGCTGCAGCGTACTCCCGCCATGCTGTGCCTCACCTGTAATAGGAAAAATGTTAATACACAACCAAATATCAGGGAGGGATGGTGGGTTTAAAAATTTCTTTCAAAGAGGCTGATCCCAAGGACCACAGGCTCCTATATAGTCCCCTATAACCACTCCCCCAAACTATATGACTGGCCCTTGGAAGCAGCTGATCACACCCAAACTAATACTCAATTTACCCAGCAACAAGGCTGTCATTCAAAACACACTGTCAGTAAAAACTAATAATCTTAACACTCCTCAATTCTATTCATATTTCGTCATTCATAAGAATTACATACGTTTATAACTTCCAAACTTATATAACCTTGATTAGCTTACTTAACCTTAACTACAAATAAAGACACAGACACCATAGCTTGGCTAAAAAAGGTCACAGCTTTTATTTATAATTGAATCAATTAACCTAACCAGGGTGGCAAAGAGACGCTGCAGACTCAGTTCTAGCTTTTTAACTTACTCCAAAATACTCAGGGAACGCCTAAACCGTTCCCCCTTTCAGACGCACTTAAACCGTGAGGGTCTCACTTCCCTCCTGGGCCAATCCGAGGCGTTTCGTGCAAAAACGCCCAGGTCCCCCCATGCGGAGCAGGACAAATCCGCCTTGTACATCGAGAGCAAGTGCTCCCACAGTTATCTTGCGTCCCATAAAACCACTGAGCTGCAGCGTACTCCCGCCAAAGCCAGGCCCTAATAGAGACTGGCCCGCCACCCAAAAGAACTAACCAAGAAACGAAAACAAATCCTGAACAAAAAGATTCATACCCAGTCCGTTCAAATGCACGCCATCATGACGGAAGAAACGTACAAGATCACCCTCGAAAAAGCCATGACGCACCACCAAGCCACCTATCGACACGACATGCTTAGACACTGCCACGTTCACCTTCCTCCGTGTTCTTTCCAATGCCCCAAACTTTCGCACTCCTCTCCACGTCAAGCGGGGTGTCATCTCTGACCACACCATCTGAATGGATGGCCATTTTGTACGAATCGAATCCACAATCTCACGCAGACTCACGAGTAAACCCACGCCTGTCAGCTGACCAACATCATTGCCACCAACGTGAAGCACCAGCCATTCGGGCATTTCCCATTTTGCTACCGCAGAAACAATCAGTGCCAAAACACCGTCCACTCGCAAACCTCTCACTCCAATCCAACGCACTTTCCGACTACCAATTGGCAAGCCACTAGTCCGACCCGAGACATGTTTTTCCGCCCAAAAAATGTAGGAGTGGCCAACCAACCACACCTGCCCGTCTTCTTTTGTCAACACTGCAAAAGAAGAAACCCTAACATGAGAAACCACACCCAACCTGGATCAAAACGACACAACTTAGAACAAAACAGAGCAACTAACTAGCAGGGATGCCAAAAAAGGGGGAAACAGGAACCCGAGTGAAGAAGAAAAAACCAAAAACCTACCCATGAACCAAATTGGGCCAGATCATGGCTAACGGGAGGAAAATTAAAAAATCCCCTCACACCCCCAATTGTTGAACGCTAACCGTTCAACGATTGGCAGGTAAACAACGTTTACGGGTTATCGCAGGGTGCGCACCTACAACTTGTCGCAGCGAACATACTTCTTATAACACCCTGACTTCCAACGCCCCACCTTTTGAATATCCGAAGGAGATGCCCCTGCAAGCGCTGCACAAGTGGCTGCCCCTATTCGAAAGGAATGGGTGCCATAATCTGTATGATCTAAACCCAATTCTATTAAACTTCGCTTAAATAACGCAGTGAACTGAAACTTTGTGAGAGGCTTAGCATCCGCATGAACCAACCACTGAATCCCCCCAACTGGGCGCACTAACATGTATTGCGATGCTAAATGAACCGGGCAAATATTGCAATCCTGCTGCTGCGCAAGCGTGACCCATTTACCCCTACCTGACTGATCCGTTTTAGAGAGACGGAGCTTACAAAGCACCGCCGCATCTCTAAAAACAATGTCCTTATACAACAACCCGGAGGACTCAGATAAACTATTAACTGCCACTAATTCGCTAACCCTGAAAGCTCAAAAAAACGCAGCAGAAAAAGCTAAACGAAAAAGAGCAGCCTCAAACGAATCAGAAGCTACCTTCTCCATAACCTTAAGCAATGCTGCCAAAAGCTGGGTGTCCACCGGCCGACGGGAATCGGCGCGAGCAGGAGCCTGCCTAGCCCAACCTTTTAGAGCCTTAGCAAGAAGAAAAGACCTGGTTGGGTCAAGCAAACCTTTTAGTTTGCAAAAAAAAGAGACTCCCGCAAGCGCCGACGCCACGTAGGCCCTGGACCTCCCCTGCTGATATCTCTCCCACACAAAGGATGACAGCAACTCCTTCGGAGACTTACCCTCCGAATCTTGGCGCGCGCAGTGACTGCTCCAATCCCGCCATGCGGCCGAGTATTTGCGGAGAGTTGATGGAGCGAGCGATTGCATCGCCAAAGCCTCTAAGCCGGCCTGATTATCTGCCACACAAACGGGGGGCATGTCAAACCAACAGCAGAAGCAGACGGTGCAAGCACCCGAAAACGTTCAAATTGAAAACGAGACAATGCGTCTGCAATCTCGTTAACAACACCCGGTACATGACGGGCTCTAAAACGTATGTTGGCCTCTAAACAGCGCAAAATTAAATGACGAAGCAAACGCAAAACTAACGGAGAGGACGATCGCTGGTTGTTAATAGCATGCACCACCCCCAAATTGTCGCACCAAAAAATGACATGCCGGTTACTCAGACGCGCTGACCAGAGTTCCACAGCAACGACAATTGGGAACAGTTCCAAGAGCAACAAATTACTAGTTAAGCCTTCGTCGCGCCAAACTAAAGGCCAAGCAGTAGCGCACCATTCCCCATTGAAAAAAGCCCCAAAACCAGATGATCCAGCCGCATCAGTATACAGTTGCAATGACCCATTTGCCACTGGAGGCGCTGGCCAAATACGTTCGCCATTGAACTGAACCAGAAACTTGGTCCAAACCCGAAGATCTTGCTTAATCTCTGACGACAAACGAATATGATGATGCGGCTGTCTCGACCCAGCAGTGGCCCTCTCCAATTTCCTACAGAAAACCCTGCCCATGGGAATTATGCGACAAGCAAAATTATAGGAACCCAGCAGTGACTGAACTCCACGTAATCTTACCGTGTCCACTGCTAAACAACCCGCAATCTGTTCTAACAATCTAGCCACTTTGTCGCTTGGTAACCTACAACAACCCGCAACCGTGTCTATCTCAATTCCCAAGTACGACAGACAGGAAATGGGACCCTCCGTCTTATCTTGCGCAATGGGAACTCCTAAACTGCGAAACAGAGCTTGAGCGGAAAACAGGAGGTCTGCACAGACGTCGCTCTCCCCTGGACCTATGAAGAGAAAGTCATCTAAATAGTGTGCCACGCCCGCTTGTCCAGTGCCGGCATGAACACACCAGTGTAGAAAAGAGCTGAATTTCTCAAAATAGGCACAGGAAACCGCACAACCCATAGGCAAACATTTGTCAACAAAGTAACCTGACTCTAGTTTGAATCCCATAAATTGCATAGCGTCTGGGTGCAACGGCAATAAACGGAAGGCTGACTCAATGTCTAACTTAGCCAGCAGCGCGCCCTGCCCAAAACTGCGCACTAAACCTAAGACTTCATCAAAACTTTGATATTTCACTCTACAAAAACTATCAGGAATGGCGTCGTTCACCGAACGCCCATCAGGATATGATAGGTGTTGGATCAAACGAAACTTCCCAGTTGCCTTCTTGGGTACCACACCTACCAGAGAGATACAAAGATCCTGCAACGGAGGAACAGGGAAAGGACCCTCCATCCTCCCCAGCAGCACCTCGGCCCCAACTTTCGCTTGCACAACTTCTGGGTAGTCCCTGGCCGAGCGCAAGTTACGGGGAGACCGGACCCATAAAGGACCCACTATTGGCAGAGAAAAACCGAACGAAAAACCTTCTAACAAAAAAGAAGCGTCCTCCTTATGAGGATATAGACCCAACCAGCGAGCTAGTGCAGCTAAACAAATAGGCGAATGAGCCTTAACCAGCTCCTTTTGACCCTTCACGATCCTGGGTGGCACTAGCAGACCCTCTACGGCAATCTTTGGCTGGATGTTCCCCCCCGCAGAGACGACAGGAGTGACGAAAACGACAGGACGACCCCCGTGTACACCGGGAGTCGTTGAAAGCAAAACACTTGCCCTTCATAACTCCCGTCGCCCCCGTCCTACCACTAGCATAACCCTTGCGAGGATGCATCCCGTCCAAAGGGGGCCGACGCTGCTGCGACACCTCTAACCACACTTCTACGTCTTTTGCTCCGAACGGAATAATCTTGCTGCCATCATGCTTTCTTCTAAATTGCACGTCGTATTCCCGCCATGCCAAGGCCCGTGAACGGACAAACATGTCTAGCACTAAAAAAATATATCTCACTATGTTTACATGTTCATCCGCTCGCATCTCCAAATAGCACGCCGCAAATACCAGCATGCCCTTCAACCAACTGGTGAAACTACAGAAAGCCTCCTCGCCCATACCCCCCGCCTTCTTAGCCTGACCAAAAGCCTTTTTCATATCTTCGGTAAGCGTAAAGAAGTCGACAAATTTACCTTTACGAATTCTCCCCCTCACACTCTTTCGCAGGCCGCGAAGAACGGCGGTGTTCGCACAATGCACTGAATCAGCCCCTGCCGCCACTGTAGCTAGCTCCACACTAACGCCCTGTGCAGCTGTACTCACTGACTTCTTGGCTAAATGCCTGGCAACCATTCTGGCTATTTTACGCGGGCACGCAGGGGAACCAGAAGAATGAGAAGAAGAGGAGGAGTCAGACATAGACGAACAAGAAGACTCATGCTCACCAGCACCAGATGGACCCGGAACAGCTCCCTCGACTTGCTCATTCGTCGTGGCCGAAGACTCGCCTGTCGTCCCTTTCTCCGCGCACACCGGATCAGCTGCTGCAACAGTGATTGGTTCGCTTGACGGAGCCTCGATTGCCCTCCGATTATCTGCAACCGGGGTAGACTGGTGAACAACAGGACTGGAAGTCACTACCGTCTGCGCGGGGGGGGTGGGAATGCCGGGCGTAGGCGGAAGGGGTGCAGGTGCGGCTAACAGACGAGCCGGAGGCACCAGCGTGAAGTCGGGCGTCGCGGACAAACTGGTGGAGGTTTGACTGTACATGACAGGAGATGCGGAAGGTAGCATCGGCATGGGAGCCGATGATGCGCTTTGCTGCGAAATTGGCAAATAAGGGAAATAAAGCTGCGGATGAAAACCTGAGAAAGGGTAAGGTCCAAAAGTGGCCCCAGAGTAGTTGGGATAAAAAGGAGGAGAGGACACAACTGAGGTGGAGGGATAAATGGGGGGGGCCGCCCCGGAGCTCCATGAAGCCTGACCCCAGGATGAGCCGACTGACAAGGGGGGCGCATTATAAATGGGAGGTGGGGCACTGTTGGCGGGGAACCATGGATTCTGATAGGTGGAAGGGACAGCTTGCCTAGGCCAAAGTTGGGCAGGTTGACTAAGCATGGGGCTGATTGACCCAGGGGTGCTACTCAAAATGGCCGCCGGGGTTAAGATGGCCACCGGGCCCGACGTGCAGACCAGGCCGGCGGGACCCCCCGCTCCCCGGGGACCGAAACCTAATGACCCCACGTGACCCGCAACGCTAACCGCCGGCGGGCCCAATGCAGAGTAACCAGCGGGAGGCGCGAGCACTTGCGCCTCCGCCGGTGCAGCGTAAGCGGCAGCCGCCGCGTGGCTGGTGGGCGCCGGCAAGGAGCGTCCATCGGACGCTCCCGTCGGCGGACCCAATGCAGAGTAACCAGCGGGAGGCGCGAGCACTCGCTCCCCCGCTGGCGCAGCGGAAGTGCCAGCCGCTGCGTGACTGCTGTGGGACGGCGAGGAGCGTCCATCGGACGCTCCCGCCGGAGCCGCGTGGGGAGTGAGTCGGCCCGGGGAGGTTGCCGAGTGCACAACCTCCGCCGGGGTAGCAGGACCCGCATGATGCGCTGGTGCAGCCGCACCAGCGTGCACGGGAGGAGGGGGAGCCGATGGGGAGGACGGCAGCATCAGAGGTGAGGTGGGGGGGGAAGGAGGACATGGGGACAGCACAGGTGGGGAAAGGGGGGGGCGCGGACGCGCAGGGGGCAAGCTGAGGGGGCTAGCATAATCAGCTAGCTGACGGGGTGGGGGAGCAGAGCGACGTGGGCGAGGCATGATCAAATTAAGCTGCTTGGGCTATAGCACAGGGGCACTGGTACTTAGCTTTCAACATTTCTTTCAAAGAGGCTGATCCCAAGGACCACAGGCTCCTATATAGTCCCCTATAACCACTCCCCCAAACTATATGACTGGCCCTTGGAAGCAGCTGATCACACCCAAACTAATACTCAATTTACCCAGCAACAAGGCTGTCATTCAAAACACACTGTCAGTAAAAACTAATAATCTTAACACTCCTCAATCCTATTCATATTTCGTCATTCATTGTCTTCAGTTCCTGCTTGTTCTTGGGGCATTTTACCTTCAGTTTTGTCTTCATCAAGTGAAATGCATGCTCAGTCGGATTCAGGTCAGGGGACTGACTTGGCCATTGCATAGTATTCCACTTTTTAGCCTTACAAAACTCTTTGGTTGCTTTTGTAGTATGCTTCGGGTCATTGTCCATCTGCACTGTGAAGTGCCATCCAATGAGTTCTGAAGCATTTGACGGAATATGAGCATATAATATTGCCCTAAACACTTCAGAATTCATTCTGCTGCTTTTGTCAGCAGTCACATCATCAATAAATACAAGGGAACCGGTTCCATTGGCAGCCATAGATGCCCACGCCATGACACTACCACCACCATGCTCCACTGATGAGGTGGTATGTTTTGGATCATGAGCAGTTCCTTTCCTTCTCCATACTCTTCTCTTCCCATCACTCTGGTACAAGTTGATCTTTGTCTCAACTGTCCATAGGATGTTGTTCCAGAACTGTAATGGCTTTTTTAGATGTTGTTTGGCAAATTCTAATCTGGTCTTCCTGTTTTTGAGGCTCACCAATAGTTTACATCTTGTGGTGAACCCTCTATATTCACACTTTGACACATATACACCTACTTCCTGGAGAGTGTTCTTGATTTGGCCAACTGTTGTCAAGGGGTTTTTCTTCACCGGGGAAATAATTCTTCTGTCATCCACCACAGTTGTTTTCCGGGTCTTCCGGGTCTTTTGGTGGTGCTGAGCTCTCCGGTGCGTTCTTTCTTTTTAAGAATGTTCCAAACAGTTGATTTGGCCACACCTAATGTTTTTGCTATCTCTCTGATGGGTTTGTTTTGATTTTTCAGCCTAATGATGGCTTGCTTCACTGATAATGACAGCTCTTTGGATCTCATATTGAGAGTCGACAGCAACTGATTCCAAATGTAAATGTCACACCTAGAATCAACTCCAGACCTTTTACCTGCTTAATTGATAATGAAATAACGAGGGAATAGCCCACACCTGTCCATGAAATAGCTTTTGAGTTGATAGTCCCATTGCTTTTGGCCCCTTAAAAAGTGGGAGGCACATATAGAAACCATGGTAATTCTTACACCGTTCACCTGATTTGGATGTAATTACCCTCAAATTAAATCTGAAAGTCTGCAGTTAAAGCACATCTTGTTTGTTTCATTTCAAGGCCATTGTGGTGGTGAATAGAGGCCAAAATATGAAAATTCTGTCAATGTCCCAATATTTATGCACCTGACTGTATATATATATATATATATATATATATATATATACGTGATTTATATAATATGTACTTGTATATTGCTGATGACACGATAGGCACCGCTGATTGCTTGAGTGGGCAGATGCGCTTCAACAGCAAGACAGGAGACACGGCTCTCACTTGTATGGGCTATTGATTTGGAATGCACAGCACCGCTGGGCGGTTTGGTGCGTTACATATAGGTGACGTGGAAGTGTAACTAAACTTCCTGCTTGTACTACATGTGCATTCCACACAGGGGGAATTGTTTTCTGCAGTGGGACGCTCGCAAGCGGAGTTTACATGTGAGTAGCGATATTTTGGACTTTACTTCTATATGAGTAAATATGATTTAATAAGAATCATTTTTGTATATTTGCATATTTGCACCAGTTGTATTTACACATGGGATTATGGGCCTCATTCAGAGGCGGTCGAAGGATGCAAGCAGTCGCTCAGAAACTGGGCGGCCACTTGCATCCTGACCGGCCGCCTCTGTTGTGGTCGTTAGGCTGTGGGTTAACACCCACAGTTCTAACGACCGCTTCGGTGATGGTCGCGATGGTCAGCCACCCCCCCGGGCCGCCTTCCAAACGGGGCGAGCTGTCGATCAACATCGACAGCTAGCCCCCTTTGGATCGAGACCCGCTACGACCGGCGCTGTCGGTCGTAGCGGGTCTCACGCATGCGCACGACGGCGATGGCGCCGTCGTGCGCATGCTCTGTGGGGGGCCATCGTCCCGGTCCGAGCGCATCGGCGCTAACGACCGGGTCTGAATGACCCCCTATATGTGATCTAGATAGTATGGGATTTTATGTATATTTGTAAATTGAGTTGGAGGAATATGTACATGCTCTGATTGGGTTTTTCTAATGGATGTGGAACAGGGTCACTTGGTTGTGTATCTTGATAAAGGTCGACAAGTTGGACCGAAAAGTCAATTTGATGCTGTAACCTCATTGTACCACGTTGTTGCATTAAAATTTTCTGGGCAGACTGGTGAGTGCACCCTTTTTTTTAAAATTTCTCATATATACATTATTGCATAATAATCAGATACACAGCAGTAAGTATATGTAAATACTAGTCTCCACCTTCCCCTTGTGTACATGCAAGTGACAGACATTGGAAACCCTGAGACGCCCATTCTATGTGTCCGTGGACATTGCAAATCCACCTGTGGACTCAAACACTCCACAATTGGAGCACCATGGTGATCACCATCAACACTTATGACGCCCTATAGCTGACGCAGTGTGTCCTTCAGTACTATATCTGTACATGGCTTCTGTGGCTCCACATTTGGGAACGCAGCTGAATTCACTGACATGCCCGGGACACTCCCATAACACACCCAAGACACTCCCATAACACACACAGGACACTCCCATAACACACAGGACACTCCCATAACACGCCCAGGACTCTCCCATAACACGCCCATGACACTCCCACAACACGCCCAGGACACTCCCATAACACGCCCATGACACTCCCATAACACACCCATAACACTCCCATAACATGCCCAGGACACTCCCATAACACACCCATGACACTCCCATAACAGTCCCATAACACGCCCACGACACTCCCATAACACACCCAGGACACTCCCATAACACACCCATGACACTCCCATAACACTTCCATAACACACCCAGGACGCTCCCATAACACGCCCATGACACTCCCTTAACACGCCCATGGCACTCCCTTAACATGCCCATGACACTCCCATAACATGTCCATGACACTCCCTTAACATGCCCATGGCACTCCCTTAACATGCCTATGACACTCCCATAACATGCCCATGACACTCCCATAACATGCCCATGACACTCCCATAACATGCCCATGACACTCCCATGAGACTCCTATAACACCTCTATGACACTCCCATATCACACCCATAAGACTCCATAACACTCCCATATTACAACCATGACACTCCCATATTATGTCCATGACACTCCCATAACACACCTGTGACACTCCAATAACACGCCTGTGACACTCCCATAACACGCCCATGAGACGGGCTTATTTTTTTCAATCAATTTAAGCTGCCTCCCAGGAGCCCATGGCTTTCCGCCACCAGCTCATATAGGAGCGATTCCATACACAGCATCGCTCTCTGCCTACACTCAGTGATACGCATGCGCCAAAGCGGTTTCCAGGACTTTTCGCACATACACAATAGCAAATAATCGCTCAACTCAGAGACGCTGCTCTCGGATCGCAGTTACATGCAGGAGACGTCTATTTCCTACAGACTCCTCCTGCTGCATCTGCAATTTGGTTGGACGGTATTACACAGCCGCTTCCCTGCCATGCACCATATTTCATTATGGGCTTTGCCAAGATTGTGTGTGTTTGACAGGCAGTGTACTGTATATTATGGTACTTTACTGAGGTGTTTATGTTCTTTTGTATCTTGCAATGTCATCCAACACCAGCTTCTCATTGAAGTATATAGGCATATAGCATATCGGCCATATTTCCTGCACCTTCTCAGCAGATACAACAAATATTCCAGCCCTGGGTTAATCAGTTTGTGGCTGGTTAATGTGATGGCAGGGGCACGTCACACTGTGGACCTAATTCAGACCAAGTCGCTAAGGTGCGATCGCTCGCTGCAAGGCAATTGTTTGTCAGTACGCATGCGTCTAATTCGCAGTGCGCGTGCGCAAGTCAGTCTTAGTGATGGGGAATCCTGCGCTCATGGCACACAGACTACCCGCTACTTTGAGTGACAGTGCCATTTGTGGGTGGTAACAGGGGAAGGTGCTTGTAAATGGGGGAGTGGTGTTGCGAACGCAGGTGTGTCAGGCCAACAAAACGCCGTTTACAGGGCGTGCATAATTAGCAAAGTAGCGTCATTGGATACGTCACCTGCATGTATTTCAGCCAGCACTGATTGCAGTGCTTGCGGTTGGGTAAGGCTACCTCAAAGGCTGCAAGCAGCTCCGATGACTCTCGATGTTACCGATTAATCAGACAGTGCCAGGAGATGACGTGTTGCGAGGGGAAAGGGGGCATCTTAATACACTTGCGAGCGCTCAGTGCTGTAGCTCGCTAAGACATAGAGGGCGTCCTTACACCACGCAGTGCGAGCATTTAATTCAGGCTTGCCTACCCTCCCGATTTGGCCGGGAGCCTCCCGATTTTCGGGTGCCGCTCCCGGCCCCCCGGGAAGGCAGGCAAGCCTCCCGCAAGCCACCATCCCTCCCTACCCCCCTGCAGAGTTACTAGGGAAACCCCCGCAGCGGGGAGGCCCGGTGACGCGATTCGCGCTGAATCGCGTCATCGTGGCCCCGCCCCCCGCTTTACAATGCCGTTTACTCTGGCATTGTGATGAGGGGGCGGAGCCGCGATGACATGATCTAGCGGCCACACCCCCGGCCCACACTGGCCACGCCCCCGCAACGGCGTTATAGTGCGGCCACGCCCCCCGCTGTAAGCTGACATTCAGCCCCCTCCCGGAAGGAGGGAGCTGAATGTCGGCAAGTATGATTTAATTCAAATATCTGGCCCCTTTTTGCCAGCGAGCGGCCGCATCTTGCGAGAAGGTCTGAATGAGCTCCTGTTTGTCCACTTGCTAGGGCATTATCCCTCGGCTGGTTCAGCCTGGTGCTGGTTATTGGAAAATAGGGGGAACCCCACAAAATACCAATTTAAGCTCAGAGGTCCAGTGGAGAAACCTCTTTGAATTTTTTATTTTTTTGGGGGGGGGTCACGCATTTTTTCTTTAAAATTACCCTTTTCTTTAGCCATCAGCTCTGCCCCTTATTATGTAAATTTGTGTGTGAGTAGCAGCTGATCTGCCAAAGATTGGGAGCATGTGTATGGTGATACAATTCATTGAGCAGATTGTTTCAGCAGACACAGGGGGTGATTCAGCTGCGGATGGAATTGCAAAGTTGCACGCAGGCAGCTTTGCAATTCCATCCTTGCTATTATGCAAATGCAGCAGGAGGTGTATGACAACCCCTGCTGCATTTGTGATGCCAGCACTGCGACCAAGGTTGCAGGCTGGGATCACCATCGCGACCAACAGTTGCGATGATGGCACTGGGCCGTTGGCCTGCTGAATAAGCTGAGGCTTACTCAGACGCCCGCATTTCCGGGAAGGCCGGTCATCCCCGCCAATGCACCGCCCCTTAAATGCCTCTGCCTGTCAATCAGGCAGAGGCATAGAAGGGTCTGCATGCGATAACACAGGACCTGTTCTGCACATTCGCAGAACGTGTCCCGTGCATGCGCTGATTCCCAATAATCTGTGTTCAGCATTGCTCATGTGTGCAATGCCGATGAGACCCACAGATTGGGGGTCTGGTGAAAAATTGGACGTCTGATCTGGAGTTTGATCTCCTAACATTTGGACAAGTGTGTACCCAGTTTAAGGCTGTCACTGTAATCAGATTGGTTAGAAGTTGTGACTCTTAACCAATCAGAGTGCCTTAGAAGCTGTCATTTGTGACAGGGCTCAGACATGGGGCAGTCTTGCAGGGTTTCTTGTGTGTTTCCTTTTGCTAAGCAAAGGATCTCAGATGCTATATGGGCCGAAGAGAACCCCCACTTGGAATTACAGTAATTAAGCAATAAAGCTAAAATTAGGTAATGTGTGGGGAAGTTTTTGTTTCAGCAATATCTTTTTTTGAAGCATTTTTTTTTTTACAAGTAACAGCGAGTGCTGAATGCCATGGGTATGCTGGCAATTGTAGTTATGCAAGGGCAAGCAGTAATGATACTTGGACCTGTAATTCGCCAGCAAAAAACACTTTTTGTTCTATTCTTCAACACTTTTACTACCCCATAGACACCTTCCAGGGGTGTGGGAATTGTCAATCAATGATGCCTCTCACAGGAGTTTATATTACAGGAACACATGCTGTCACCCAGTCTTAACAGATCCTCCCTGATGTTGGGGGCTGTTTCGATGTCTTATCCCTCTGTACTTCTCTCAGCAGTGTTTGCTATTAAAATGGTGCCTCACAGCACATACATTCTTGTCAGCGGTGATACTTCTACTTGCTGCTGGAGACTTTTATATGTGGAGGCAACTCCCCTCCTTCTCTTCACTTCATTTGCTTGCAGCCATACTGCACCGAAGCAGCATTCCCCCTTCACAACAAAATGGGGGATACTCACTCTTTCTTCATTCCGGTGTCCTCATGGCAGCCATCACGCATCTGCTCACCAAAGTGCCAACACAACCCAAGACATGCTCCTTTTCATCCTCTGTCTCTGCTTGTGGTATCCTTCTCTACTCTCACTCACTGACAGCACAAATCACACAGAGCTTTATCACTCCACCCCTCTCACTCACTGACTGGACAAATCACACAGAGCTTTATCACTCCACCCCTCTCACTCACTGACAGGACAAATCACACAGAGCTGTATCACACCACCCCTCTCACTCACTGACAGGACAAATCACACAGAGCTGTATCACTCCACCCCTCTCACTCACTGACAGCACAAATCACACAGAGCTTTATCACTCCACCCCTCTCACTCACTGACAGGACAAATCACACAGAGCTGTATCACACCACCCCTCTCACTCACTGACAGGACAAATCACACAGAGCTGTATCACACCACCCCTCTCACTCACTGACAGCACAAATCACACAGAGCTTTATCACTCCACCCCTCTCACTCACTGACAGGACAAATCACACAGAGCTGTATCACACCACCCCTCTCACTCACTGACAGGACAAATCACACAGCTGTATCACTCCACCCCTCTCACTCACTGATAGGACAAATCACACAGAGCAGTATCACTCCAACCTTCTCACTCACTGACAGGACAAATCACACAGCGCTTTATCACTCCACCCCTCTCACTCACTGACAGGACAAATCACACAGAGCTGTATCACTCCACCCCTCTCACTCACTGACAGGACAAATCACACAGAGCTGTATCACTCCACCCCTTTCACTCACTGATAGGACAAATCACACAGAGATGAATCACACCACCACCTCTCTCACTGATAGGACAAATCACACAGAGCTGTATCACTCCACCCCTCTCACACACTGACAGGACAAATCACACAGAGCTGTATCACTCCACCCCTCTCACTCACTGATAGGACAAATCACACAGAGATGAATCACACCACCACCTCTCTCACTGATAGGACAAATCACACAGAGCTGTATCACTCCACCCCTCTCACTCACTGATAGGACAAATCACACAGAGATGAATCACACCACCACCTCTCTCACTGATAGGACAAATCACACAGAGCTGTATCACTCCACCCCTCTCACACACTGACAGAATCTCATAAGGGGATCAGAACCACACATAAGCGTCTTTATAATGAGTGCAAGGTATGTGATGCACACAGGCCCCTGGCTCGGGTTGGGTATGATATCCCGGCAGCTAAATAGCCACTGGTTCAAATACCAATGCCAGAAGCCCGACTGTTGAAGATCCCAACTATGGCTGGTAAGTACCTTAACCCTCCCCCTCCCCCCCAACCCTCCCTTGGTGGTGCCTAACCCTAACCTCCCTGGGGGGTGCCTCACCCTAACCTCCCCCCCAGTGATGCCTAACCATAACCCCCCCCTTCCAGGACCCCAAACCTAACCCTCCCAGGGGGAGGCCTAATCCTAACCTTCCCCCGGTGGTGCCTAAACCTAACCCCCCATCCCTGGGCTAACAGTGAAGGTAAGCCATATACTTGCATGCCGGTGGTCTCTGACCAGATATATTTAAAAATAATTATATCTTTTTAAAGATAATGTTTAATTATTTCAGGACAGTGGCACAGAAGTATGTGGTTGGATCCAAAAGGCTGCGTCCTGACATAGTAGTAGATATAGCCCTGTATTGATTTTCTGTATGTATGTATTAGAGGTCTTAGTAGAACACTGTAGAAAATTACAGCACAATTCACTAAAAGGTGGGAACAACATCACTAAAAGTTGGGAACAACATCACTAAAAGTTGGGAACAATGGGCCTGATTCAGAGCCGGACGCTATTTGCGCTCGCTCGTTCAGAAAAAGGGGCTGGCTATTTAAATTGAGCGCTCGCTCTTTGCGGTCTGTTGACGCCTCTATGTCTGTGCGAGCGAACGAAACATGCGCTCGCTATTTTGTAAAGACGCCCCTTGGCCGCTCGCATCCTACGTCATCTCCGCTATTTATTTGATTAATCGAGTACATCGAAAGGCGTCTGAACTGCTGCTTTGCTAATTATGCACACCCTTAAAACGCCCATTTTGACCATTTGGCACGCCTGTGTTCGGATCTCCACTCCCCGTTTTCAAGCACCTTCCCCTGTTACCACCCACAAACGCCTCATTCTGTCACTCAAATTAGCAGGCACTGGCTATTTTGCAAGCGCTCGATTTCCAACCGCACTGACTGGTTGGCGCATGCGCATTACGACCCATACGCATGCGCAGATGTGCGAACATCGCTCGGAGCGAACGAGTGCCCGCTTATGAGCGGCTCTGAATCAGGCCCTATGTCACTAAAAGTTGGGAACAAATCACTAAAAGGTGGGCAAAACATCACTAAAACTTAGGAACAACATCACTAAAACTTGGGAACAAAACCACAAAAAGTTGGGAACAACATCACTAAAACTTGGGCACAACATCACCACTAAAAGTTGAAAAATGGAGAAAACTGAAATTGGAGCCGTCATTACATATCTGCAAATGAAGAAGATGACGCTACTGAAATTCACACTCAAGCTAAAGGAGCACATTTATGGGAAGACTTTTGCGTCTGTTGATGATGTCATGATTGCTGTACAGGACTGGTTTGAGGACCAATCCATGACTATTTCCTGAACGGAATCAGAAGGTTGGAGCATCGATGGGTAAAACGTATTGAAGTAAACGGAGAAAAATAAATGCCATTTCACCTTAATTTTCTCTGTTATTCATGGTCAGGACTCCGACTTTTGGCTCTTCCCTCGTAAGTAGTAATTTCAACAATTTATCTTTGGCAGCACATAACTATCTCACAGAATAATCAGTATTACTGATTACATAAATGGTAATAGTGCCTCCCAAACTAACTATATAGCGGGAATGGTGGAGTACCTTATAAAGGCGCACAATACAAACATATGTTGGTTTTTTTTCTTACCATACCATACTAGAAACAAAAAAACATGCAAAATGCCTAACAAGAAATGTCAAGGACATTAATCCCCTAGACATACAGTATTGTCACATGTAGCAAAGATAACATAATGTGGTAGTCGATAAAGTTTCTAAGGGCTCTATTTATTAACATTGTTTTTTACTAAAATAAAGTGAAAAGGGTGTTTTCACACCCTTTTCACATTATTTTAGTATCACCTAACTTTACTAAAGGGCAATTGGAGTAGAATTCGTAAAATCACTTATTTTTAGTAATCAGATCTCATTTTCCATAATTGTAATGGGAAATGTGATCTGTCTGGTAGTTGCTAAAAATAAAATGTGAATGGGGAAAGCCCTGTGATAATAACGCCACCTGGAGGTGGCGTTATACAGGGTCTCCCCCGGTTACCGGACTCCTGCTCCACTCTAACGGGCAGAGCAGAGCCCGAAGCCGGCCCCAGTGATAAGCTGTGTGGTCTAAACAGACCACACGCTGATCACAGCTAAAAAAAGAAAAACATAGTACGAAAGAAAAAAAAATGTAAAAATGTTTGAGAAAGCTTATCTGAGGCATCCAAATACTGGCTTAGGACATCAGCAGCGTTACCACCCTCAACGCGTTTCATCACTCATGCTATATCAGTTGGACTTCGAAGTCCAACAGATATATCGTGAGTGACGAAACACTTTGTGGGTGGTAGCGCTGCTGATGTCCTAGTCCAGTTTTTTTATGCCTCCGATAAGCTTTCTCAAAAATTTTTAAATGTAATTATATTGTCTGTTTGTTATTTGTTTTACATTAAATTTAAATTACTACACTATGACAGTGTCTATTTCTCTCCTCTCTAATTTCATATTGTTGAGACCCATGTCCAAAAAGACCATTGAATGGTGACCTAAGGAAATACATACAAAAATACCTACTACGTTTATACACCAATTTGGGGTACGCATATTGGATTAGTCTTTCTATATAATAAAGTCCCATAAATTACTACACCATAAGGCGCTTGTTCTCTCACCTTTTTGTTTTTCATAACTATCTATGACTTTTTGAACAATGGTCTATTGGAGAGTTGAAGGCTGCCAACGCTACAAAGGGAGGTGTATTGTAAAAAGGACTTTTTACACATAAAATTCTGGATTATTGAAACGAACGTGGGGGTGTGGCACCAATATTAGTACATATATATATATATTAGGGATGTGCAGGCTCGGATAGGTTCGAGTTTGCACGTGGAGTTCGGATTTTTCCCTCCAAAAAAACGGAACTCAGAACGAGGCAAAACGTCATCTTACATGGACGAACATCATCATTCCTGGTCTTTTGTCCAGGAATGATGATGTTCGTCCATGTAAGATGACGTTTTGCCTCGTTCTGAGTTCCGTTTTTTTGGAGGGAAAAATCCGAACTCCACGTGCAAACTCGAACCTATCCGAGCCTGCACATCCCTAATATATATATATATATATATATATAACCCCCCTTCAGTGTGCGGTGTGGTACATAGGTGCATTTGGAGTGATACACCTCCTATTGCCTCAGGCTAGCTCTCCAGGGTGTGGGCAATACCTGAGAAGGGGGTCCCTGACCATGCAGGCTTTATAACAGTCACACATATAGATAGACACATGCAGCAACAGTTCTATTGAATAACTTGGGCGCCAGACCTTCTCTTATAAAAATAAACCAATTTATTTCTCTCCTCCTGCACATGACTTTACAGGACAAGAATATGGTTACAGCAGCTTCTCCTCTCCCTCCAGCTCATAAATTTGGCATGTCAGATGGTATATGACAATCTTATGGATATGGTTACATTACATCACACTCTTCTTCACCAGCACAGTCTTTAAGCACAGTCACAATGAATGCTTTGCATTTTACCCACACAGGTCCACCTGGCCCTTTGCTGGCTGGTGCCTGTAGTTCTCCACTTCATATGTGCAGGTCCACCTGGCCCTTCGCTGGCTGGTGCCTGTAGTTCTCCACTTCATACGTGCAGGTCCACCTAGCCCTTTGCTGGCTGGTGCCTGTAGTTCTCCACTTCATACGTGCAGGTCCACCTAGCCCTTTGCTGGCTGGTGCCTGTAGTTCTCCACTTCATACGTGCAGGTCCACCTAGCCCTTTGCTGGCTGGTGCCTGTAGTTCTCCACTTCATACGTGCAGGTCCACCTAGCCCTTTGCTGGCTGGTGCCTGTAGTTCTCCACTTCATATATGCAGGTCCACCTGGCCCTATGCTGGCTGGTGCCTGTAGTTCCACAGCTTCACACACATCTCACATAACTTCTTTTGCACTCTGCCTCTCCTTTGTCTCTTCTAAGACAATATACAGAGTGTCTCATACCCAGTCTGCCTCTCTCTGCTCCCCTTCTCTATCACATGGGACAGCAATATACAGACTTTTCTATTGCAGCTATCAGACTCTCAGCTGCCGCCCATTACTATCCTACAGGAATGGCTCCTATAGCCACACTGTTACCACAGTGACCCCCCCTTTAATGGCTGCTGGGGAGCTTTTATGCATAAGGGACTCCTCTGGTACCTTAACCGTAAAAGCTCCTGGGAAATTCCTCTTCCCCATCTCTTCAACACATATACTTGCGTCTCTTACCCCTCTCATGGGTGCTGAACACTTCACTGAGCGGCTCACACTGCAACCTTCCAGCTCTTTCTCTGTGGTCTCTCACAGACTTTATCTCAGTGGTCTCACTTCAGACCTATTTCTCCTTTGGCGTTAGATGGGCATTGTGGCAGTCACCACGGCCCCGCCAATCTCCCCCTGCCAGGGGAGCACGAGGGCTACATTTCTGCTTCCAGCTCTGAAGCTTCCCAAAGATGTCTGCCCTCTCCCAAATTCTTCTTCCCAACTCCCTTTGTTCTCTCCCCCTCCTCCTTCTGCTCTGCCAGCTACACACCCAGTCTTCCCACCCCTGCGTGTCTATCTCTCCAGCCCCTCCTTTACCTGAAAACTGATCCCAGGGTCTCAGGAATGCAATATCTACAACAGGAAGCAAGCTCTAACACTGAGAGGGGTGTATTTACAAATACCATCCCTTAGAGGGTGTTACATATATATATATATATATATATATATATATATATATATAGCAAATGAACGAGGCGGTACTAGAGGACTTTATCCATATTTAATTGTAACCAACGTTTCAGGGCCTCCGCCCTTTTGTCAAGGTCCTATGACAATATATAAATATACAATGATAATATGGATAAGGTCCTCTAGTGCCACCTCGTTCATTTGCTATTAGTTGTATACTAAGGAGGGCACAGAGGCAAGCTGTTGATGGGAATGAGGAGTGCCGAGCCGATGCCTATATATATATATATATATATATATATATATACACATATATACACATATATACAACATTTTTAGGTTTTGGGGGCAGGTTATATATTTTTAACACTAAGCGGTTTTTTCGGTATCAGTTAATTTCTACAAAAGCTGGTGAAAATGAACATTTTCACCTGCTTCTGTAGAAATGAAGTTTTTGGGCCATTCATCAAAAAGGTAATGCAGGAGATATCACAGATATCTCCTGCTTACCTTTCTCTCCTGAAATGGCCCGCTGCCCCCATACACTAGTATGGGGGATAGGAATTCATCAAGCTCCAAAAATACAATATTTTTGTATCCCTCCACCCCTGCCCGGCTCCTTCCGCTGGATGTTGGGGCTTTTTGCGCCTGCGTGAACTCTAGGTCATGCAGTCACACTAGCACTTCTGAGTCAGACTCGGCAGTGCTAAATTTCACTGCTCCGAAAGCTGATTTTCGGCTAGACCCCGATAATTAACATAATGAATAGAGTAGACCCCTAAATAAAATTAAAAAAACAGATCATATAAAAAGCTATAATAAGTATATACATGGGCTGCACCCACTCTATGGAATGCCTTACCACGCACAATAAGACTTTCCTCTAGACTCCAATCCTTCAAGCGTTCTCTGAAAACTCTCCTCTTCAGGCAAGCTTATCAGATTCCAGAACTGCTCACATAACCTTCATAGCTTCCATATCTAATTACATCCCCTTTCACAGTCCACACATAACCTCACACATTGGGCTCTATTTACTACAATCCACATTGGTAATGCAGATTGTAGTGTGATATTACCGAGTGAATTCGCATTGCGAATTCAGGAATTATCACAGGGATTTACTACAAATCCCTTGCAGGGACAGAGCTTGCGATAAAGCTCTGTCCCTGCTAATCCCCTTCGGAGCCTTATCACGGTATTTTCGCAAAAAATACCGTGATTAAGTGCCCGCGTATGCGCCGACCTTTCCCGCAGCTACCCCCCTCCGGCGCTAAGCCCCGCCCCCCGCGATCGCGGACCCCCTGTGACCCCCCTATCCCCCCCCTCAATTCCCCCTCCCTTAATAGCACTTACCTGCATGCTCCAGGCCTCTGGTGATGTCTTCCATTCCTCCGGTCAGGTGATCTCCCATACTGCACTGGGGCCCAATCACCTGATGACCGGGCAGCAGTGCACTGTGGGAGACCAGCTGACCGGATGGGAGTCATCACCGGAGGCCCGATCACCGGTCCCTGAAGTCAGGTAAGTAATTTTTTTTGTTACTATTTTATTTTTTTTTGTACAGTAATCAGCTTGCGGTCTGTTTAGACCACACAGCTGATTACAGGGACCGACTGACGGCTCTGCTCTCCCCGTTAGAGCAGGGCAGGAGGCCGGTAACCGGGAGAGACCCTGGATAACGCCACCTCCAGGTGGCATTATTATCACAGGGCTTTCCTCAGTATTTTTTTCACATTTATTTTTAGTAACTATGGTTACTATACAATTATGGGAAATGCGATCTGCTTTACTAAAAATAAGTGATACTTAGGGGTTGGAGTAGAATTTTACGAATTCTACTCCAATTGCCCTGTAATAACTATAGGTGATACTAAAATAATGTGAAAAGGGTGTGAAAACACCCTTTTTCACATTATTTTAGTAAAAATAATGTTGATAAATAGAGCCCATTGTCTTTCTTTCACATCCTCCTGATATTTGGCTGATATTCCTGTGTGACTGGATCATGCAGCCCACCAAGAAACTCTGCATTCTGGCTGGACCAAATTGCAATATATAGCACCTATCCTTGTGTATAATGCCTATTTCCCTATAGACTGTAAGCTTCTGAGCAGGGCCTTCCTACCTATATATCTATCTGTTATTACCCAGTTTTGTTCTATTTATGTTTCCAATTGTAAAGCGCAACGGAATATGCTGCGCTATACAAGAAACTGTTAATAAATAAATAAAATAAATATACACAATATGCATGTATTCTGTGAGGAGTAGTATAATTAATTTATTTTGTTTCCACTATTTTATCGCATGAAGTTGTTGTGAATTCATCAGAGGATCACAGTGTTCTAAATTGCTGCAATCTTTATACAGCATCTGCTGAAGGACAGAGTACAGATAAAGAGGCTGGCTTAGCTACAGAGTAGCGTTACTACTGTACTTTCAGTTTGACTGCCTGGATAAAAACAGATAGTGGTTGTGTACACTTCCTGTGACACAGCATGTTGTTTATGGCCCGCCCTGTTACTGTCCTTCAAAGAAGAAATTCCTGAAGCCTTGAGTGTGCCATTCCATAGCATGACACGAGTCAGTGTTTTAGCTATGACATTGCAGATAGACTAGTTAGGAAAATGAAATTCCAAAGTGCCAGCACATTCCACAACAGTTGACTCCCTCTGGGAGATGTGGAGATGGACTTTATGTAGTGATATGGGATTAAATGCTGCAATTCCTGTAATCGTGCTTCTCACAGTAGTGGCGTACATAATGTCTCATGTTGGGTTCCACGTGTCTCTCTTGCATGGCCCCCTCAATTTTGTAATCCCAGGATTTGGGATTGAAAAAATGTCAATCGCGGGATTCCCTGGACAACCGGGATTGAGTTGATCAATAAAAATATAATTATTATGTACTTATAACAGAATAATAACTTTCAACTAGTGCTCAGCGCTGCCACCGGGCTGAAGATAATGTGTGCATCTTAATCCTGAAAATCACTGCGTTTTCCCTGCTAAATCCCGGCATCCCGCCAATCCCGTTCAGGGATTGGCTTCCCTACCTGGGATCAGTGAGATTACTAGACTCTTGCAGGAGCATGGGAGGTCATCCACTATATTGGAAGTTGCCTGTATTTTCTGGGAGAGTCACCAAGTATGTTTTACAAAGCAGAAATGATCCTTTGGGAAACCGGTGACATCTGGGAAGATGGTCTGGAGTCCAGAACAACCACACAAAATTCGAGGGTCTCCCGAACCTTCCAGGACAGTAGTCTATGATTAGAGCTTGGATTAATGCATTTAGCTGTGCGGTGTGGTTGGTGAAAGTCTGGGACATAGCAAAATTGCCCATGCAGAACATACTACAGTACATTTTGCAGTCACAGCCAGATTGTGGAAACTATTATGTAAAACAGCTTTGAAAACATTGCTCACATACATAGCCTGACAAGGAACTCCCTGCACAGCCTTTTCAGAAACTGAATCTTACCTTTGTGCTGATTTCTAACATTGGAACGACCATCAAAACACACAAATCTTCCTTCTGGATGATTTATCAATCACCACTTGCACAGCATAGTAATCAGATTATCTACTGACGTATTCCATGTACTCTGACCTGTTAAATTGTCACTTGGTAGATTGCATGTCAGCGACTGTAGTCTTGAATTCACCTAAATAGAGTGTGCATATTTTTAGGCTGGTTCGCCAAGCGTCTACCCTGTATTTTATAGTTGAACAGCTATTTAAAGGGCTACATACCCAGCATTAATACAGTAACAAACTCTTCATATCGTTATCTGGATCCGGTGCTGCCCCTCCTCCCTCTTACATCACAGCAGCCCAGCACACACTGCTGTGTCCTGGGCTGCACTGGGAGACTGCTCACGGCTGCTAAGCAGCAGCCGCAGCCGTCTCCTATGCCTGTGGGGAGAGCGATTACACTGATCGCTATGCTCTGGCCTGAGCCCTCCCCAGTGAGAATGGTTTCGTTTTTTCCTAAGGGGGCTTGGCCATGCCTCCCACAATTAGACCATGCCCCTTCCCCTTCATCTGGGCCCGGCGCGGCTGTCAGCGCGCCTGTCTGCGATATAGGGCTATATAACCAGACCAGCAAAGTCTGGCCAGAGGGGTGTCATCTGTTGGGTTGTTCAGCAGCATGGATGGGACTGAACACAGAAAAGTAACATCTATCACTATACTGTAAACTATACCCCATAAATGCAACTTTTTGGATGTGATTTCCCATCTGGGGTACGCAGTCAATATGTCAACATCATAAATGTCGATACCTAGAAAATCTATTGACATTGACAAAATCTCGACATATGAAATGTCAGCATTGTCAAAATGTCGACATTTGCATTAGGCTCAGGGTTACCGTTAGAGTTAGGGATAGGCTTACACAACAAATACAGGGGGAATGTATCAAACCTTGGTGAGAGACACAGAGGAGAGAGCTAAAGTACCAACCAATCAGCTTCTGTCGTTTTTCAAGCACAGCCTGTAAAACGGCAGTTAGAAGCTGATTGGTTAGTAATTTATCTCTCACCACCTTATTTCTCTCCAAGGTTTGATTAATCTCCAGCAATGCGTATACATTCTGTCCATGTCGACATTTCATCAGTGTCAACATGCTGAAAGAGATGATAAAGATCAACAATGCATGACGTAATAAACATGACCCCTACTCTTTATATAGTCTGTGTGTGTTTATGTGCAATGCATTTGCTATTTCCAGGCATCCTGTGGCTCTCCATCATCACAGTATGCAGGAACTTGTAGCTCTACGACGATTGGAGAGCAACTGGTTGCCCATCTCTAATATAAATTGTATGTATGTACTAATGAAGATTCCTTCAAATGTTCCAGGTCAGAAATTTTCCAGCTGAAAACAGGACTTCTGTAACTAGGATACAAGACACACCACTAAGCCAGTAACTTGTAGAGGCCCCTGCTATGTGCTGTACACCAATGATATTTTAAGCCATGTCTTGTAATGTTTATATAAATATAAAGTAACTTATTGTGGTGTATATGTATTACAAAAATCCTTTCCTCTCTGGAAGTCATTTAGAGGGAGATGTACTAAGAGAGATAGATAAAGCACCAACCAATCAGCTCCTGCCATGTTACAGGCTGTGTTTGAAAAGTGACAGGAGCTGATTGGTTGGTACTTTATCTCTCTCCAAGGGGACTATTCATTATGTTAATTAATCTTGAGGAATGGTCCGGACACTTAGGGCCTGATTCACTGCCGTACGCAACTGCAATTACGCATGCAATTGGGCGATTGCTGCATTCTGCGCATACTTATGCATCGCAGTGCGCGATTCGACCGCTGTGATGGGGACTTTGATTGCAGCGGCTACGCAGCCCCCACGCAGAGTGATTGACAGGAAGTGCCATTTGTGGGTGGTAACGGGGGGGGTGGTTGGCCGAACGCAGGCCTGCCAGTGCATTCGCAAGCCGTTGCAGGGGCGTGCATAAATTATCCACTGCGATCCCATGCGCAATGCGAGGTCTCATAGCGTGCATGGTTGTTAGCAAATTCTGAGTGAGGTCAGAGCTTGTGCAAGTGTGCGTGAGGCTTCGATGGTACTCGATTGTACCGATGGTTTCGCTATTCTGCTAAGTAATACGGATGTGTGCAATGTTAAGTGGGCGTCCACATGTAATGAGTTTGCATTGCGATCGCAATGGATTAGTATACTATCACAGTTGAACTGCATGCATAGGCAATATTGCAATTAGTAATGAATTAGGCCCTTAATTTGTACAATTGCAGATGAAAATGTTCATTTTCATCTGCTTTTGAATAAATTAAGTTATGATGAATAGAACCCCAAGGCTTAGTTCACATACCCCTAATAATTCAAAAAGCATCAGAGGCGTAGTGTAAAATCCACTGGTGGCACTATATACTTTATCTGCCAAAGAGCATAGATTCATAGAGGCAGGTGGCTCCATTTGCAGAGTTGGGTGGTGCTAGGGTGTTCCTAGCTTATAAACATGGAGTAGGCATATGCCATGCCTACTTTTGTGGCTTCGATTTTATGTTGCAGTGTGAGAACAGATTCTGGGCCTGATTCAGACACGGTCGCAAGCGCTGAGTGCTCGCAACCGGGTCGAGGGTGACCCAGAGCGCATGCGCACGACGGATCCGGCTCCGTCGTGCGCATGCGCGAGACCCGGATAGCGATGGGCAATCCGTCGCTCCGGGTCTCGCACCAAAGGGGGCGTGCTGTCGATGTTGAGTGACAGCACGCCCCCTTTGGTGGGCGGGCCGGAGGGTGGCTGCCCAGACGGAGGCGTTCCCATGTGTTCCCGGCTTTGTTAGAGCTGATATCTCTCTGGGGCTTGCGGCAACGAGACCCTACCACAAGGGTCTCGTCGCAAGCCCGATGGTTGCGATGGTCTTGACCATCGCGACCATCTTCCTGTCCGCTCGCTATAGCTGTGGGTGGTCACCCTCAGCTATGCGAACGGCCAGGAGGCCGTTCTAAAAAAAAGAAAGACCTGCCCTGCTTCAGTGCGAGCGCTCTGTCAGAGCGACCGGCTCTGAATCAGGGCCTCTGTCCAATGCGATGTTTACATCTAAAATAAGAATATACTATTTGTACCTATTCTCTTTTTACTTTTAGATTATTCCAAAGCATTCACCATTGCAAATCAGGACCATAACTAGCTATGGGCAAACGCTGCTGTCGCACAGAGCACAGAAGCTCTGTGGGTGGCACCGTCGCCCACCCTGGCCCTTGCTCCTAGCAAGCAGGGTGCCAGGAACTTCATATTGCAGCCAGGATTGCTGCTGCAGCACCCGTAGAGAGTCCTGTGGATGCTCCAGATGGGCACAATGCACAATAAATACAGCCTCTCTGACGTCCTGAGGATGCCCAGTCAGTGCTGCACTTACCGGAGCTACCAGTCATACCCACTTCTGCGCAACGTAATGACGTCATGCGCACAACATCATATTGAGCACTCAGCAGGTGGGGCAGATACAGGGTGCAATTGTGCCCTGTTACAGCCCTGTTGCAAATCGCTGAAGAACACAGAATAAACAATACTTCCTTCCAGGAGTAAGAACAGTGTAATGAGATAAAGGGGAGGACACATTTTTATTAGCGGTTCCACTTCAAATACAGGGAAGCAGAGTGATGGGCGTTTCTGGGCGGTGGCCTGAAGTATATTTCATGGACATGTTATGGGAATGTCGCGGGTGTGTCAGTGACAGCCACAGAGGCCATGTTCAGACATAGGGCAAGATGCACCAATGATATCAGGCTGCAAACAACACTAAATTACCGAGAAAAACAGTGATCGCTTGTGCAGCATAGCTTTCACAGCGGTCACGCTGTCTTTAATGTCCACATAACCCTCCCTTTCGATACCCGGCATCAGAACGAAGGGACTCCATTTGCCCTAATGACGTGCCCTTCTTCCGGGTATGCGTCATTAGCAGGAGGCGAAGATGGCGAATGCTCCCGCGCTCAATATCTAAAAATATTATATTTTCGGAGCTTGATGAATTCTGTCCACATACTAGTGTATGGGGACAATGGGCCATTCCACCAGAGGAAGGCAAGTAGGAGATATCTGTGATACTAGCGTATGGGGACAGTGGGCCATTCCACCAGAGGAAGGTAAGTAGGAGATATCTGTGATACTAGTGTATGGGGACAGCGGGCCATTCTGCCAGCAGAAGGTAAGCAGGAGATATCTGTGATACTAGTGTATGGGGACAGCAGGCTATTCCGCAAGAGGAAGGTAAGCAGGAGATATCTGTGATACTAGTGTATGGGGACAGCGGGCTATTCCGCAAGAGGAAGGTAAGCAGCAGATATCTGTGATACTAGTGTATGGGGACAGCGGGCTATTCCGCAAGAGGAAGGTAATCAGGAGATATCTGTGATACTGGTGTATGGGGACAGTGGGCCATTCCACCAGAGGAAGGTAAGCAGGAAATATCTGTGATACTAGTGTATGGGGACAGCGGGCCATTCTGCCAGCAGAAGGTAAGCAGGAGATATCTGTGATACTAGTGTATGGGGACAGCGGGCCATTCCACCAGAGGAAGGTACGCAGGAGATATCTGTGATACTAGTGTATGGGGACAGCGGGCTATTCCGCAAGAGGAAGGTAAGCAGGAGATATCTGTGATACTAGTGTATGGGGACAGTGGGCCATTCCGCCAGAGGAAGGTAAGCAGGAGATAGCTGTGATGCTAGTGTATGGGGACAGCGGGCCATTCCGCCAGGGGAAGGTAAGCAGGAGATATCTCTTGCTTTACCTTCTTGATGAATGGCCAGAATACTTCATTTTCACAATTGCAGGTGAAAATTTTAATTTTCACCTGCTTTTGTAAAAATTATGTGATGATGAACTGTTGTAGCAATAGCCAAGTTATATGCTTTTAAAACTGCTATATTTTGATAGACAATCAACCATAACTGATTTGGAGAAACTATAAATGGGGTTTATATATAGACACACACTAGGGGGCATATTCAATTGGGCGTGAGGTTTAGCGAGGAAAAAACCTTGCGTCCCATTTTGGATTGTCTTGGGTATGCGTGTTCCTGATACCCACGGTATCCAATTTAAAAAAGTGGTCACTGGGTTTTCAGTAGAGATGAGTGGTTCCGGTTCCCTGAGAACCGGATCCACCCGAACTTCGGGGACCTGGGGCTATCCGAGGCTTAATGCTGATTGGCTGACAGAGCCGTCTGTCATGGCTCTCAGCCAATCAGCATTAAGCAAGGAGATGGCACTGCTTCCCGCAGCTGGCACCCCCCTCTGCCGACACACCTGCAGCCGACACACCAGCTGTCGGCACCCCCACTGCAAACACCGCCTGCAGCCCCGCTGCTGACACCACTGGCTCCCCCATGCTGCCGGCACCCTCCATTGAGAACACCCCTGCACTGCCGATACAGACAGCAAACCTGTACTGAGGACACCGCCGGTACCCTGCACTGAGGACGCTGCCAGCACTCCCACACTGCCATTCCATATACTGAAGACACCGTCAGCAACCCCCACACTGGCGACACAGCCAGCAAACCTGCACTGAAGACATCACTGGCACTGCCAATATCGCTGGTACCCTTCACTGAGGACACAGCCAGCACCGCAGCACTGCCATACCATGTACTGAGGACACCGTCAGCAACCCCCACACTGCCGACACAGCCAGCAAACCTGTACTGAAGACACCACTGGCACCCCCGCTCTGCTGACACCACCGGTACCCTGCACTGAGGACACTGCCAGCACCTCAGCACTGCCATTCCATGTACTGAGGACACCGTTAGCAACCCCGCTCTGCCGACACTGCTGTCACAGTAAGTGCACTATTGTTGTATCTAACCCACACTGTATAACACACTGTATCCATTTTGGAAATTGGAAGCTGAACTGCCACATGTTAGTGCCGCCCACTGTGTCACTTAGCTTAGTCAGCCAGCTAGCTGGATGCAACCTTTTGGCCTTAACTAGATGAAAAAAATAATATTGTGAGGTGGTCAAAATTGATTGGAAATTACTGGAAATAAATGTTATTGAGGTTAATACTACTGTAGGAACGAAAACAGGCCCATTTTATGTGATTTTAGCTGTTTTTTATGATATTTTGAGAAAAAAATCCAGATCTAAAACCAAAACCGAAAAACAAAACACCAAGGACAAAAATTCAAAACTAGATTCAGATCCCAAACCAGGGGAGATCCAGATACAAAACCAAAGCAGGAGGGTCGGCGCACATCTCTAGTTTTCAGAGCTGAAAATCTTGCGCGTGTAAAAAAATAAAATAAAAATAATTACACTTAACTGCCCAGTGGTCTCTGCAGATCCCGGTAGCCTCCCCTCCATCTTCTCACTGGAGAGGGGGCTGCTGGGATTCCCGGGGGCTGCTGGGAGGCTCCAGGGGCTGCAGGGAGACACAAGGGCTGCTGGGAGATGTAGTTCTTCCAGTGCCCATTACGGGGAGGTATACTCACACTGGGGGGCACACAACCAGGGGTCATACACACATTCATTCACACACACACTCACTTGTTAACACTCACTCACACACACTGACATACTCACTGCTACTGCAGGAGATCAGGTCCCGTGGCTGGATGCAGAAGACAACATTTCGGAAGGTGAGTTTACTGACTAATTAAACTAATTGGAAACTTCCAATTGCTTAATTAGTCATTAGGAGGGGTGCCGCCGGAGTCCCAGAGCATTTCCCAACCTTTTTCTCTAAAATTGTGAAAAATCAAAAACCCAACTCCTAATTGAATAGCAAAGATCCCGCACCTGCAGGAAAACCCTGCAGGTGCTGGATCTTTGCTATTCTCGCCCCCAATTGAATATGCACCCAGATGTTGATCCGCAAGCACAAAGTTTCAAATGATTCAATCCACTAACTGGTTTTTGCACAGGAAAATCTTACAGTTGATATAACAACTGGTGAATGTTGACAACTGTAGATTTTTTGTTGTTTTATATATTGTGTTAGGAGCACTGGAGAAGTTATGGATGGCATGTATATGTGTCCCAGATTCCTGTAATATGTATTTTAACCCCCAGGAAAAGTCTGTTTTACATACAGATCTGAGTGTTGGCTTTTGGTAAAAGCCAGAGAATGGGTCCTGGGGGTGTGGATGTGAGAGAGAAGGGAGGACTCCATCCACAGGGCCGTTTCAGGTGTTAGGTCTTTCAGCCTGAGAGCAGGCTAATTAGGGATTGCACCTGGAAGTGGCTCAATATAACTGTGTAAGAGTTTAGATGCAGTGTCTCACACACCCTAGGGAAAACAGACACAGAGGTTTGTTCAGAGACATTGTGACCTTTTGAAAGTGCTGTGTTTGTGGTGAGGTAGTAGGCCTTGCCACTTGTAGAGAGGAAATTACCTGTCTAGTCAGTGCCCAGCCAGGCTAGGAGTTATTTTATGTTTGGTTTAGTTTGAATATTGGAGTTGCACAATAAAAAACTGGTGCCAACCAGCTTGCACGAAAACCCACTTTCAGAGTGCTGTTTCCAGGGTGCTGTGTGTAAGGAGGTGTCCATCTACCCCAGGAGAGGGACCCCTGCCCCGATCATATCACAACATATATATATATATTAGGGGTGAGCGGGTTCGGATTTCTGAAATCCGAACCCCCCCGAGCCCCCCCGATCCGAGTCCGATCCGAGTCAGGCTCGACTTTTCCCGCCTGACTCGGATCTGAAATCGAGGCAAAATGTCATCATCCCGCCTTCCGAGTCTCGCGGGTTTTGGATCCTATATAAGGTGCCCGCGTCGGCGCCATTTTCTCACTCGGCTGTGGACAGTGAAGAGGGAGGGTGGGAGTTAGGGCTGTGTAGTGTAGTGTAGTGTAGTGTAGTGCTGCTGTTGTCCACTACTTCAAAGTCCATAGGGGCTGGCTGTGTTGTGCTGTGCTGCTGTTGTTAATAGGGGCTGTGTCCACTACTTCAAAGTCCATAGGGGCTGGCTGGACTGTGTTGTGCAGTCAGTTCTCCATAGGGGCTGTGTCCACTCCAAAGTCCTGTGCAGTGTCCCAGTCCTAAAGGGGTGCTGTAGTGTTGTCCAGGGGGTGCTCTGTCCATCAGGGGTGCTCCCCCCAAGTGCTAAAAAAATAATATATTTTCTGTGTTTGTGAATTGTGTGCGCAGTAGCCGCACGTGCATCAACAAAGTAGTGCCAAGCGTGCACCTGTGTCATAAGTAAAGGGCCGGCTGGCTTGACCGTTAAAGGGTGCTGTAACCCCCAAAGTACACTCCAGTCCAAACTAAAAAAAAAATTATTTTCTGTGTTTGTGAATTGTGTGCGCAGTAGCCGCACGTGCATCAACAAAGTAGTGCCAAGCGTGCGCCTGTGTCATAAGTAAAGGGCCGGCTGGCTTGACCGTTAAAGGGTGCTGTAACCCCCAAAGTACACTCCAGTCCAAACCAAAAAAAAAAATATTTTCTGTGTTTGTGAATTGTGTGCGCAGTAGCCGCACGTGCATCAACAAAGTAGTGCCAAGCGTGCGCCTGTGTCATAAGTAAAGGGCCGGCTGGCTTGACTGTTAAAGGGTGCTGTAACCCCCAAAGTACACTCCAGTCCAAACCAAAAAAAAATTATTTTCTGTGTTTGTGAATTGTGTGCGCAGTAGCCGCACGTGCATGAACAAAGTAGTGCCAAGCGTGCGCCTGTGTCATAAGTAAAGGGCCGGCTGGCTTGACCGTTAAAGGGTGCTGTAACCCCCAAAGTACACTCCAGTCCAAACCAAAAAAAAAAATATTTTCTGTGTTTGTGAATTGTGTGCGCAGTAGCCGCACGTGCATCAACAAAGTAGTGCCAAGCGTGCGCCTGTGTCATAAGTAAAGGGCCGGCTGGCTTGACCGTTAAAGGGTGCTGTAACCCCCAAAGTACACTCCAGTCCAAACCCAAAAAAAAATAATTTTCTGTGTTTGTGAATTGTGTGCGCAGTAGCCGCACGTGCATCAACAAAGTAGTGCCAAGCGTGCGCCTGTGTCATAAGTAAAGGGCCGGCTGGCTTGACCGTTAAAGGGTGCTGTAACCCCCAAAGTACACTCCAGTCCAAACCAAAAAAATATATATTTTCTGTGTTTGTGAATTGTGTGCGCAGTAGCCGCACGTGCATCAACAAAGTAGTGCCAAGCATGCGCTGTGTCATAAGTAAAGGGCCGGCTGGCTTGACCGTTAAAGGGTGCTGTAACCCCCAAAGTACACTCCAGTCCAAACCCAAAAAAAAATTATTTTCTGTGTTTGTGAATTGTGTGCGCAGTAGCCGCACGTGCATCAACAAAGTAGTGCCAAGCGTGCGCCTGTGTCATAAGTAAAGGGCCGGCTGGCTTGACCGTTAAAGGGTGCTGTAACCCCCAAAGTACACTCCAGTCCAAACCAAAAAAAAAATTATTTTCTGTGTTTGTGAATTGTGTGCGCAGTAGCCGCACGTGCATCAACAAAGTAGTGCCAAGCGTGCGCCTGTGTCATAAGTAAAGGGCCGGCTGGCTTGACCGTTAAAGGGTGCTGTAACCCCCAAAGTACACTCCAGTCCAAACCAAAAAAAAAATATTTTCTGTGTTTGTGAATTGTGTGCGCAGTAGCCGCACGTGCATGAACAAAGTAGTGCCAAGCGTGCGCCTGTGTCATAAGTAAAGGGCCGGCTGGCTTGACCGTTAAAGGGTGCTGTAACCCCCAAAGTACACTCCAGTCCAAACCCCAAAAAAAATAATTTTCTGTGTTTGTGAATTGTGTGCGCAGTAGCCGCACGTGCATCAACAAAGTAGTGCCAAGCGTGCGCCTGTGTCATAAGTAAAGGGCCGGCTGGCTTGACCATTAAAGGGTGCTGTAACCCCCAAAGTACACTCCAGTCCAAACCCAAAAAAAAATTATTTTCTGTGTTTGCGAATTGTGTGCGCAGTAGCCGCACGTGCATCAACAAAGTAGTGCCAAGCGTGCGCCTGTGTCATAAGTAAAGGGCCAGCTGGCTTGACCGTTAAAGGGTGCTGTAACCCCCAAAGTACACTCCAGTCCAAACCAAAAAAATATATATTTTCTGTGTTTGTGAATTGTGTGCGCAGTAGCCGCACGTGCATCAACAAAGTAGTGCCAAGCGTGCGCCTGTGTCATAAGTAAAGGGCCGGCTGGCTTTACCGTTAAAGGGTGCTGTAACCCCCAAAGTACACTCCAGTCCAAACCAAAAAAATATATATTTTCTGTGTTTGTGACTTGTGTACACTGTGGCTGCACGTGCATCAACAAAGGAGCAGCGCCAAGCGTGCGCCTGTGTCCCATAAGTAAAGAGCCGGCTGGCTCATTTCTTAAAGGGTGGTGTAACCCACAAAGTGCACTACTCTCCAGCAAAAATAAAAAAATATTTTCTGTGTTTGTGTGCGCTTTAGCCGCACGTATATATCAATATAACATAAATGGAGGACCAAACTTTCTCCGATAAAAATAAAATAGGGAAAGATCAAGAACCACTTCCTCCTAGTGCTGTTGCTGCTGCTGGGAGTTGTTCATCATCCCAGAGAGGAAGTAGGAACATCACTACTTTTACTAAACAATTGACCCTCCAACAGTCCCTAGCGATGAGGATGAAGTATGACAGCAGTCATCCTGAAGCAAAACGTATAACTGAGGCCTTGACTGCTATGTTGGTGTTAGACGTGCGTCCGGTATCCGCCATTAGTGCAGTGGGATTTAGACAATTGATGGAGGTAGTGTGTCCCTGGTTCCAAATACCGTCTAGATTCCACCTGCATCCTCAAAGCAGCAGCGACAAGCGTGCGTCTGTCTGTTAAAGGGTGGTGACACCCTCAAAGTGTGCTACACAAACAATAAAAATATTGTTCTTTTTTTTTCTGTCTTTGTGAAATGTGTGGGCTGTAGCCGCACCTGCATCCTTAAAGCAGCAGCGACAAGCGTGCGTCTGTCTGTTAAAGGGTGGTGACACCCTCAAAGTGTGCTACACAAACAATAAAAATATTTTTCTTTTTTTTTCTGTCTTTGTGAAATGTGTGGGCTGTAGCCGCACCTGCATCCTTAAAGCAGCAGCGACAAGCGTGCGTCTGTCTGTTAAAGGGTGGTGACACCCTCAAAGTGTGCTATGCAAACAATAAAAATATTGTTCTTTTTTTTTCTGTCTTTGTGAAATGTGTGGGCTGTAGCCGCACCTGCATCCTTAAAGCAGCAGCGACAAGCATGCGTCTGTCTGTTAAAGGGTGGTGACACCCTCAAAGTGTGCTACACAAACAATAAAAATATTGTTCTTTTTTTTAATGTGTTTGTGACTTGTGTGGGCTGTAGCCGCACTTGCATCCTCAAAGCAGCAGCGACAAGCGTGCGTCTGTCTGTTAAAGGGTGGTGTAACCCTCAAAGTGCTCCAAAAAATAAAAAACTATCTTTTTAATGTGTTTGTGACTTGTGTGCGAATGTAGCCGCACTTGCATCTTCAAAGCAGCAGCGACAAGCGTGCGTCTGTCTGTTAAAGGGTGGTGTAACCCTCAAAGTGCTCCAAAAAATAAAAAACTATCTTTTTAATGTGTTTGTGACTTGTGTGCGATGTAGCCGCACTTGCATCTTCAAAGCAGCAGCGACAAGCGTGCGTCTGTCTGTTAAAGGGTGGTGACACCCTCAAAGTGTGCTACACAAACAATAAAAATATTCTTCTTCTTTTTTCTGTCTTTGTGAATTGTGTGGGCTGTAGCTGCACTTGCATCCTCAAAGCAGCAGCGACAAGCGTGCGTCTGTCTGTTAAAGGGTGGTGACACCCTCAAAGTGTGCTACACAAACAATAAAAATATTCTTCTTCTTTTTTCTGTCTTTGTGAATTGTGTGGGCTGTAGCCGCACTTGCATCCTCAAAGCAGCAGCGACAAGCGTGCGTCTGTATGTTATAGGGTGGTGTAACCTTCAAAGTGCGTTCCACAAACAATAAAAATATTCTTCTTTTTTTTTCTGTCTTTGTGAATTGTGTGGGCTGTAGCCGCACTTGCATCCTCAAAGCAGCAGCGACAAGCGTGCGTCTGTCTGTTAAAGGATTACATCGGTGACAGCATCCAAGTAGGCATGTCAGACAGTCCGTACCTGTACTGGCAGGAAAAAGAAGCAATTTGGAGGTCCCTGTACAAACTGGCTCTATTTTACCTGAGTTGCCCCCCCTCCAGTGTGTACTCCGAAAGAGTGTTTAGTGCAGCCGGGAACCTTGTCAGCGAAAGGCGTAGGAGGTTGCTTCCACAAAATGTGGAGAAGATGATGTTCATAAAATGAATTATCAACTCTTCCAGGGAGACCAGCCTCCAGAACGTACAGAGGGACCTGTGGTTGTGGATTCCAGCGGGGACGAATTAATACTCTGTGAGGATGAGGATGTACACACTGAAGAGGGTGAGGAATCGGTGGATGAGGAGGATGAGGATGACATCTTGCCTCCGTAGAGCCAGTTTGTGCAGGGACAGATTAATTGCCAGCTTGTTTTGTGGGGGCCCAAACGAACCAATCATTTCAGCCACAGTCGTGTGGCAGACCCTTGGCGCTGAAATGTTTGGTTTGTTAAAGTGTGCATGTCCTGTTTATACAACATAAGGGTGGGTGGGAGGCCCCAAGGACAATTCCATCTTGCACCTCTTTTTTTTCTTTGAATTATGTATAGTTTGGGGCCTAGTTTTTCAAACTGCCATCCTGTCTGCCACTGCAGTGCCACTCCTAGATGGACCACGTGTTTGCGCCGCCCACTCGTATCTCTTAGGATAGTCATCCAGCTACCTCGGTGCAACCTTTTGGACATAAAAACACTATTGTGAGGTGTGAGGTGTTCAGAATAGACTGGAAATTAGTGGAAATTAAGGTTATTGAGGTTAATAATAGCATAGGAGCAGAAAAACCCACAAATTCTGTGATTTTAGCTGTTTTTATGCTTTTTTTCAAAAAAATACAGATCCAAAACACAAAACCCAGAACCCAAAACACGGAAGGGTGGTTTTGGCAAAACCAATCCAGATCCAAAACACGAAGAAAGATCCAGATCCAAAACCAAAACACAAAACACGAAAAGTGACCGGTGCACACCCCTAATATACACACAATATGTGCGGGTGGCAGCAGCACTCCAAATAAACAATATTTAGGGTACAAAGGCCCTCATTCAGAGCCACTCGCTAGCGGCAGTACGCTCGTTCCGAGCGATGTTCGCACATCTGCGCATGCGTACGGTTTTTAGTACGCATGCGCGAACCAGTCAGTGCGGCCGAAAATCGTTGGTACGCAATATAGCGAGGGCCTGCTATTTTGAGTGACAGAATGAGGCGTATGTGGGTGGTAACAGGGGAAGGTGCTTGAAAACGGGGAGTGGAGATCCGAACGCAGGCGTGCTTAAAGGTCAAAACGGGCGTTTTAAGTGAGTGCATATTTAATACAGCAGCGTCATTGACCACGTCACTTGGTTTTTTTTAACTCAGAACTGCTCGCAAAATAGCGGTTGAAAACACCAACCACAAGAATAGCGAGCAGTTCATACGCTGTACGATGTACTCGATTAATCTAATAAATAGCGGACATGACGTATGGTGCGTGCGGCCAGGGGGCGTTTTGATCAAAAAAACGAGCGTATGTTTTGCTCGCTCGTTCAGACTTAGAGGTGGGAACAGACTGCAATTTGCGAACGGATCATTTGAATAGCCACCCCTTGTTTTTGAACGAACGACCACAAATAGCGAACGGCTCTGAATCAGGCCCAAAGACCTCTATTTGCTTCAACGTCTGAATTCATGGTATGTATCCAGCGGGCTTCAACTTGTGGTAGCCTTTTTGCCCTATCTCCTCCTCGCAAATTCTCCGGAACACTATCAATCATCTTGTACCTTAGCTGAGACAAATTATGCCTGCAGTCCCTGAAATGATGGGCTACAGGTTGATCATTAAGTGACCAGTCACCTCAGTTCATATGTTATATATGTCTTTCATACTGCTTAGCTACTCTGACTGCTGTTGATGATTTTGTAATTTCCTATTCTCCGTTATCATTTTGTTTATCATTCATTCATTCTGTACATTATATGTTGGTATGGGGTTTGCACTGAACTTTGTTTACTGTTGCCATAGTGAGTTATGAGTCAGTTGTCTCACCCGTGGAGAGATGTGCGTCGCGATGACATCAGACCCAGTCTCAGATGGACACCACAAGAACACTCGTGGTGATTTTCTTCTGTATATAGGTAAGTGTATGTTTTGTGTACTTTTCTTCCTGACGAAAGTCCATAAGGACTGAAACGTTGAAGCAAATAGAGGTCTTTGTACCCTAAATATTGTTTGTTTATTTGAAGTGCCGCCGCCACCCGCACCTATTGTATCCATTTATTGCGGAGGGCACCCACTATACAGATTCACAGAGGAAGAGTGCCGAGCCTGTGCTGCTGTATATTGGAAGGGGACAGCTGCTTACCTCCGCTAAGGCACGGTCCCTGCTATATTTGTGCTTTTAATCTGGTTCTTGAAATCTGCTGAGTGGACTGACTTTGATGTTGCTTGGATATGTCTCACCAACATGATTCTACTGATAATACTGGCTATACTCAAGTAGAGTTGCCTTAGGAGATCTGTGTGCATTTTCTGATACTGATGCAGAGAGCATCCTTTTTAAGGAGAACTTGACGACTACGGCCGGAGAGGAATCTGTGGACTACCATTACACGCAGTTGCTCAAATTAAAAAAAGGGAGACAGACTTTTTTTCTACATGGGGTAGCCCTCAGTGATAATTTTCGCATTAAAAAAATTCTGAGGGGCTTCCGGATCAGAAACACACCTCCATTGGACGCTTTAACCCCGAATTCTGCCGCAAGTGGGCGACTATACTTAATAAAGCATCTTTTGACCTAATATTACTCGTGATAGAGGAATCAAGTCGTGAACTAAACATAGTCAAGGATAAAATCAAGTCCTTTGAGACAACACACCTGCAGAAGATCGTGGATGATAAATCCTGTGATTGGCTTAACAAATTACAAGTTCAGATTGACAAATACAAAAAAGATCTGATTAAATTTAAGCAGAATAAACTGACCATCGTAAATAAAAATTATGAAGAAAAAAAGTATACTCCTGGGCTAATAATCCAGCAGGAGCAAGGAGACAGCAACAAAGTGGCTATAATAGGAGATACAGAAGGATCCCCTGGAGGTGGATACTTCTAGTGGGGAACACTCAAGTGATCAAGAATGTGCCGGTACAAGCAGCTCAATACCAACATGCAGGCCCCCTTTAGGGGTAACCACAAGGGCAAAGAAGGATCCTCCTTTAGACCCTTCACAAGGAGAGGAGGACAATGTCAAAGGAAGGAAAAAACAGACCTCAAGGAAGAAGAAATAGTTTACAACCTCTCTTCAAGAATCCTTTCGGTCGCTGAACTTAAAATCCTGCATCGGCCGCCTCGATGTTTGTCCAGTGCGCATGCGCACGAGGGAGCCGGCTCCTTCGTGCGCATGCATTAGACCCGCTACGACCGACTGCGCCGGTCGTAGCGGGTCTCTTTCCAAAGGGGGCGAGCTGTCAATGTTGATTGACAGCTCACCCTGTTTGGAAGGCGGGCCGGGGGGGTGGCAGCCCAAACGGAGGCGTTCCCATGGGAACGCTTGCCATTTGGGGGAGGCCCCACTGACATCACTAGTGATGTCAGTGGAGAGCTTCCGGCTCTGACAGAGCTAGAAGCTCTCCGGGGCTTACAACAAGTGAGACCCTACCCTAGGGTCTCGTCGTAAGCCCCAATGGTCGCGATGGTCTTTGACCATCGCGACAATCACCCTAGCGGTCGTTAGAGGTGTGGGTGTAAACCCACAGCCTAACGACCGAAACAGAGGCGGGCGGTCAGGATGCAAGTGGCCGCCCAGTTTCTGAGCGACCGCTTGCATCCTCCGACCACCTCTGAATGAGGGCCTGAGTTTTGTTCCTACGGTACAGAACAACTCATTCAACAGCAAGATTGATCTCAGTAAATTTAATCACCAGTTACGTCTAAAATTATTTTTTGGTGATAAAGATCAAATCCACCCCAGAAGTCTTGACCCTTGTCCTGTGAGAGCAACTTTCACTTTTGACCCTATTTCGAATAACATCTCGATCAAAGGCTTCACCGCCATGATGGAATCCTGATTCAAAAGTTTTGATACCGCTAAGGAAAAACATCCCAGCCTCTTGAAAGGAGAGATGACAGCTCTTAAAAACCTAGTAGCTGACAAGAGTATTGTAATCTGCTCAGCGGATAAAGGGGGAGGAATAGTGATACAGGACATTAGTGATTACTATGCAGAAGGTTTAAGACAACTTACTGATACTACGGTATATAAAAAATTTGATGCAGACCTCCACCATTGAATTCAAGAGAGAATTATCCACAGACCTGAAGGAAGCATTAGAGAATGATTTAATTGATAACAAAACCATACAAGCTTTGTTAACCGATTTGTCGGAAGTACCCATATTTTATACGCTGCGAAAGCTGCATAAAGATGCTCTGAACCCACCGGGCAGTCCCATAATTGCTGCACATGACTCCTTGTTCTATGATGTCTCTCGTTATGTAGACTTTTATTTACAGCCGTCTATACAGGCACAATGAACATATTTGAAAGACACCTCAGCTTTCCTTGGGTAACTTGAGTTGTCTGATTTACCTCCTAATTGTTGGCTATGCACCATCGACATAGTCAGCTTATATACCAGCATTCCCCATTATAGGAGCATTGCCACAGTTAAGCAACTTCTCACCAACAATCCACAGGACCAAGGTCCGGATGTAACTTTTCTATTAACTCTTTTGGAATTAACCCTGACAAGGAACTATTTTATATTTGACAGTTCCTACTACTTGCAAATCTTGGGGTGTGCAATGGGGTCATGTACCGCTCCGGCATATGCTAATGCATTTATGTATGGTATAGAGAGGGATTTATTCTTTAGTAACTCTACCTATTCAGATAATATCAAATTTTACACCAGGTACATAGACGATGTATTCATGGTTTGGCTAGGCAGCAAGAATAGTTTTTTGTAAACTATGCAGGCTGTTAATCAGTTGCACACTAACATCAAATTCACATATGACATCAGTGCAGACAAGGTCCACTTTCGCGATGTTCTTGTACAGGTGACCGACTATAAGATTGGCACCTCTATCTACAGGAAACCGACTGACCGGAACAATTTGATGTTGGCTTCAAGTCACCATCCCAGGGGTCTACCTTACTTGCAGTTCTTAATGGTACACCGCATTTGCAGTGACCCTATAGATGAGAAAAGGCAACTAGAACAGATATTTCATAACTTTGTGAAGAGAGTGTCCCAAATTATTTAGAGAGGCCAAATTAATAGCCATTGCTGCCCCTTAAAGAGGTAAATAGTAGATCTCTCACACACAAAGAAACTCAGAATAGAATGGTATGGGTTAATGGCTTCAGTGCCAGTAGTGATACCTTGGTTAAGACGGCCAAACGCTTTTGGCCCATAATAAATAAAGATCATAAATTACCTCTGTTAAAGAATTCCTCACTACTACCTTGTTATAAAAGAGTCAAAAATATTATGGATTGGTTGGTCCACACGGATGTGTCGGGCTTCAGCACTAAAAGCACCACACATTTTTTGACTAAAAAAACAGGGAATTATAAGCTCCTTGGCTGTATCACTTGTGGGTATTTGGAGACAGGGAACAGTTTTGTTCACCTGTACTCAGGACATAGATACAAGATTAAATATATCCTAACATGTACTAGCCAATACGTGGTATGCTACATAAGGTGTTCTTGCAGACTCCTATATGTAGGCAAGACCACAAGACAGTTTTGCGAACGCATGGCACTTCATAGACCATCAATTAGGCAAGCCCTGTTACATCCAAGTTGATACATACCTTGAATTCTGTGCAGCCTCATGGTGTAAATGAGTCATTATCCCTGACATGTTTTAATTAGCCTGTATTTCATTAAGTGACCAGTCACCTCAGTTCATATGTTATATATGTCTTTCATACTGCTTAGCTACTCTGACTGCTGTTGATGATTTTGTAATTTCCTATTCTCCGTTATCAGTTTGTTTATCATTCATTAATTCTATACATTATTTGTTGGTATGGGGTATGCACTGAACTTTGTTTTTTGTGTTGCCATAGTGAGTTAAGAACCAGATGTCGCGCCCGCTGAGAGGTGCGTCGCGATGACGTCAGACCCAGTCTCAGATGGACGCCAACAAGAGCACTCGTGGCGATTATCTTCTGTATATAGGTAAGTGTATGTTTTATGCACTTTTCTTCTTGACGAAAGTCCATAAGGACTGAATCGTTGAAGCAAATAGAGGTCTTTGTACCCTAAATATTGTTTATTGTTTATTTGGAGTGGCGCTGCCACCCGCACCTATTGTGCCTATTTATTGCGGAGGGCACCCACTATACAGATTCACAGAGGAAGAGTGCCGAGCCTGTGCTGCTGTGTATATATATATATATATATATATATATACTGTATATATTTGTCATAGGTTTCCTATTGTCGTTCATATTCTTTACATTTTACTCTCCCTTCCTTTCTTTCCTTTTACCTATTGCATATATCCCTTGTCTATGTGTTTGTCATAATCCTTCTTTGGGTTACATTTGGATTATTTTTTTATTTATAGACAGACATTGAAATGTATCCTTTTTCTGTCATGCAGAACTTTGTTTTTCTCTGCCGTGTCATTATACATACTGTAACGATTGACTGGACAAGATACTCAGAACATAATATTTTAATTGAACTTTTACGAGAATCCTGCTTTATATGTGTGTTGTGAATCAATAGTTTTGCTGACTCTTGCTATTTACAACAGCCATTATTCTTCCTACAGTTTTTGCAACTGCGCCTGTTGCCTTTGTTTATGTCTATGTTTCTTTATGCTTGTTTTGAAAAACTCAATAAATAGATTTTCCTAAAAAATAAGGCCCATAGACTATATATTAGGGCAAATATATGTTTGTATCAGTGGTTATAGGAAGCAATTTTTGAATCAAAGTAAAAATAGCAAGATCTTATCAACCATTTTTTTTCCTCTACGGGTCAGTACAGATAAATGCCCAATGTTCTGTCAATTATTTTGGTAATACATATAGAATATTTAAAGTTTTTTTGCTAAAGCTGTTTACAGACAAAGGTGGTGTTGGAACATCCTTCTAAAACCAGGCAACAGATCTTATTGCAGAGTGTTCCAGGCACTTCAATGGGACAAGCAAGGTTGCCTGATATGTGTGCAAAATGCTAAACATACAGATCAAGGCAACATCTGTCAGGCCTTGTCATTAGCTGACAGACAGATACAATATTCAGTGAACAAAAGGACTCTAAAAAGTACAAACAACCATCAAAACAGAGGGGCTAAAATAAACAGCAGGCTGCTGAACAGCACAAAGATTCCAATGTATCCCATCACTTTAGCAAATTAGCTGGAGATGGCTCCCATCTATTTCATCCCACAGAGGCTTAACTGGAATAAGATTTTGTGGCTAAGGATGACACTGCATTAAGCTGGAATCATTGTCATGTTCCTGGATCCATTCCAGGGCTTTCCTAGTCTTGTAGCATTACCTTTGCTTGTTGTTTGCAGATAAGCACACTGCTGCCATGAAAGGACACACCCCACCAGCAATTCCAGGAGTGCACACCCTACACTATTACACCATGATGCAGCATTACTGACAGCCCAGATGGGTCCACAGACTCCTGTGGTGCTTGTCATATCCTGCTCGTCCGATCAGTGCAAAACAGCAGGTGACACTTGTATAATTAATAAATAAAATAATTAAATGAATTTACTGTGCAGAAAACACTCTGGGCAGTAGTGTATCTATAATGGGTGCTAGGTGTGCGGTGCAAATGGGCCCATGGGTCCAGGAGGGCCCACACCGTACACCGTGCACCCACTTCTTCAATGGTTGGCTCTCTGGAGTCCCGCGTCGGCAGTAGTAGCGCTGTACAAATCACCGGCAAAATGGCATGGTGGGTATTTTCCCAGCATATTACGCATGGGCAATGGGTAAATTTAGAGTTGGATGTGTTTGCGTCATAATACACGTAGAAGCAGACATGGAATAATGGATTTATTCAGTTGGACATATATCGAGATGCTTCCAGTTTTAAAACAGTAGCATTGAGGTGTAGAAGTGTTCAAAGCTACAAAGCCAGGCCCTCATGATAGTAGTTTAGATGTGGATTGACGGTGTTAATAGTAAATTCACATTATTCTGTACACAGTATAAACAATGTAATGAAGTGTCATGTGCAAGAGAGCGTTAAGTTTGAAGAGCTATTCATGAAACTGAAACTTGCATTTTCAATACAAAATGTAATTAAATACAGAAATGCCAAAAATAAATACAAATTGAATTAAATAAAAACATCTGATTTTCCTTTTATAAAAATCCAATGTTAAGTTGCCCATCCACTAGAAGACATGAAAACGACTGCACGATTACGACATTGTAATCGTGCAGTCATATGTCTGTCTGTGATGTACCTGTTATGTTCTGGGTTGTTTGTGGACCCGGGGTGGTAGCAGGAGCGATCACAGAAGCGGATTTGAATAAAAAACTAGGTTTTTTAATAAGTGCTTGAGTAGACATAAAATATGGCAATAAATAAAAGTCCAGGAATATATAAATGTGCACAAGAGTTCTGTGGTGGGAGTAATGGGTTAATGCCCAAGTAGAAACAATTAGAGCTGTCCAGGTGTGCAGGTAGTGAGACTGAAAATAATCAACCAGGTATGCAGGTAGTGATGCAGGAAAATAATAGCCAGGTATGCAGGTAGTGAACTAAGGCAATGAGCAGGATGTCAGCAGGCTCAGGCACTCAGGTATGGGCAGGGGTGATGGAGGAAGCGGGGTAGTCCAGTGGGAGCTAGGAGCTGACAGGCAGACTGGCAGACAGCGAATTCACAGGAACAGGATAAGCACAGAGAACTCCCTCTCAGCTAGGCTGAGATACACATTGCACTGGCAAAGAAGGAAGGCACTGACCCTTCCTAAATACCCCATGCCATGCTGTTACTGGCCAGAGGGAACATGTGACTCACCAGGATTGGCCAGAAGGCAAGATGGCGGCGCCAATGCCAAACGGAACGGAGACGCCGCCAGGCCTTACCAGCACAGAGTGACAACAGGCCCGCACAACAACGCACGCAGCCAAAGCCCCCCGCCAGACACCAGCTCCGCTACCAGACAGCCCGCGCCACAACGACCTCACAGGTAACACCCGCCTAGCGCCATGCTGAAATACCCTGGCCGTGACAGTACCCCCCCCTTTTGGGGTGGCCTCAGGACACTCACCAGGCTTCTCCGGATGGGCAGAATGGAATCTCCTGATGAGCGTGGACATCACGAGCATCGGTCCAGCAATGTTCCTCTGGACCATAACCTTTCCAGTCCAGCAAATACTGTAGATGACCTCTGCGCAGACGAGAGTCCAAGACCTGGGTGACTTCAAACTCAACTCCTCTCTCCGTCTGAACTCGAGGCGAAGCAGGTAGAGCATTATGGAACTTATTCAGGACCAGGGGCTTTAATAAGGAAACATGGAAGGAATTAGGAATTTTTAGGTATGGGGGTAACTGTAAACGGTAAGCCACTGGATTAATGACTTCTGTTATGGTGAAGGGACCGATGAAGCGGGGTGCAAATTTCATTGAAGGAACTCTTAGACGAAGGTTCCGGGTAGACAACCAGACCTGGTTTCCTACTTGCATGCGTGGAACTATTCTACGCTTCTTATCGGCCTGGGTCTTATAGCAAGAGGATGCCTTCAACAAATCAGACCGTACTTGAGTCCTGATGGCAGCAAAATTCCGCACCGTGTCCTCCACGGCCGGCACATCAAAAACAGGCAGGCTTCGGAATTTGGGAACACGAGGATGAAGGCCATAAACAACCTGAAATGGCGTTTGGTTAGTTGACGAGTGGTAGGAAGCATTGTGTGCAAACTCGGCCCAAGGCAGCAAGACAGCCCAATTGTCCTGGGAAGATGACATAAAAATTCTTAAGAAAGTCTCTAGATCTTTATTAACTCTCTCGGTGGAGCCGTTGCTTTGCGGATGGTAGGCCGTGGAAAAGTTTAACTTCACTTGAAGAACAGAACACAAAGTCCTCCAGAATTTTGCAGTAAACTGCACACCACGGTCAGAGACAATTTCAGCAGGAAGGCCATGTAGACGAAATATGTGTTGGATAAACAACTGTGCCAGGTCAGGGGCAGAAGGTAACTTCTTCAACGGTATATAGTGGACCATCTTAGAGAATCAGTCTATTACAACCTAGATAGTGTTGAAGCCTTGAGTGACTGGCAGGTCTGTGACGAAATCCATGGAGAGATGCGTCCATGGACGTGATGGGGTAGGTAGTGGAAGCAATTCCCCAGCTGGAGCTTGTCATGATGATTTATGCTGGGCACAGGAGGAGCAGGAAGAGATGAACTCCATTATATCTGCCTTCATAGAAGGCCACCAATAGTATCTTTTCAGGAACTCCAAGGTCTTCCGAGTGCCTGAGTGCCCTGCGAAGCGAGAGGAATATGACCAAGTGAGAAGCCGCTTCCTTAATTCCGGGGCCACAAATGATTTTCCCGTAAGAGACTGAAGCTGTAATGCGGCAAAGACTCTTGATTCCAAGACAGGGGTATTGCTTTGATTTTCAGATTGATCATCACAGAGGAGAGATCTCGATAGGGCATCAGCCTTCTGATTAAGTGCTCCAGACCGGAAGGTCAGGGTGAACTGAAACCTGGCAAAGAATATTGCCCAGCGGGCTAAATGAGGACTCACACATTGAAGGTTTTTGAGAAATAGAAGATTTCTATGGTCCGTAAATACAGTAAATGGGAAGCACCTTCTAGTAAATATCTCCATTCCTTCATTGCCAGCTTAACAGCTAGTAGCTCTTGCTCACCTATGGCGTAGTTCCTTTCGGCAGGTGAGAATTTTTTAGAAAAGAACCCACAAGGATGGACTCGGTTGTCCTCATAATGTTGAGACAAGACTGCTCCCACAGCTTCAGATGATGCGTCTACTTCCAACAAAAAAGGCCTGTCCAGATCTGGTTGTCGAAGAACTGGTGCTGTGATAAAGGCCTGTTTTAGAAGATGAAAGGCAGACTCTGCCTCAGGTGACCATTGGGAAGGATTAGCACCTTTGCGGGTCAAGGCTGTAATGGGAGCCAGCAATGTAGAAAATCCCTTAATGAAGCGTCTATAATAATTGGCGAAGCCCAACAATCTCTGGATGGCTTTCAGTGTCTGAGGTCGGGTCCAATCCAGAATTGCTTGTACCTTCTTGGGGACCATTTCCAAACTGGAGCCAGAAATAACGTAGCCGAGAAAAGGTACACTGGGCACACCAAAGACGCACTTCTCCAGTTTGCAGTAAAGGTGGTTTTCTCTCAAACGGGTCAAAACTTCTTTAACATGTTCTTGATGTTTAGCCACGGAGGGTGAAAAAATCAGTATGTCATCCAGATAGACAACAACCGAAACATATAACAGATCCCGGAAAATCTCATTAACGAAACTCTGAAAGACAGCAGGGGCATTGCACAATCCAAAAGGCATTACGAAATATTTGAAATGTCCATCTCTGGTATTAAAAGCGGTCTTCCATTCATCGCCAGCTCGGATACGAATGAGGTTGTAAGCCCCTCTCAGATCTAATTTAGAAAAAATGACAGAGCCCTTGACCCTATCAAACAACTCAGTAATCAAGGGAAGAGGGTATCAATTCTTTACAGTAATGTCATTAAGGCCTCGATAATCGATACATGGTCTTAGACCAACATCCTTCTTGCCAACGAAGAAAAACCCAGCTCCGGCAGGTGAGGTAGAGGGGCGAATGAACCCCTTTGCCAGGTTGTCCCAGATGTACTCGGTCATGGCTTGAGTCTCAGGCAAGGACAGTGGATAGGTACGACCACGAGGTGGTGTCTTATCAGGTATCAATTCAATTGGACAGTCCCATTCCCTATGAGGAGGTAAGGTATTTGCTTGCTGCTCAGAGAACACATCGGCGAACATCTGATATTCCTTGGGAATGGCAGATGAAACTAATGGAACTGTCTTTCTTACAGGTAGAATTTTTGGAAGACAGGATTTCTGACAGTCCATACCCCATGACAGAATCTGCATAGAACTCCAATCAATCCTGGGATTATGTTGACACAACCAGGGTAGACCAAGAACAATTTCTTGAGAGGCCTCTGATATCACCAGAAATTTTAAGGACTCAGAATGAAGTGCACCAATTCGGACCAATACTGGTTGAATCTCCTTGGTGACTATCCCGTTAGTTAGAGGGCGTCCATCTATAGAGGTCAGAGAGATGGCATGGTTGAGAGACGAACAGGGAATCTGAAATTTATCTATGAAACTAGACGTTATGAAATTTCCGGCTGCTCCCGAGTCAAGTAGAGCAGTAGCAAAGACAGGTTTGGGTTTAAGATCCAATGCTAGGGTAATCGTGAAATCTTTAATTTTTTGAGACGGGCTCATAACTCCTAACTTGATGTCTCCAGGGTCAGTTAGGATTTGGCATTTCCCGGTTTACGGGAGCAGGAGATCAGCAGGTGTCCGGCCTCTCCGCAGTACAGACAGAGGTTTTTTTGCATTCTTCTCTGATGTTCTTCTTTGGATAGGTGTGTATGATTCACCTGCATAGGCTCCTCTTCAATAGGAGAAGAAATGGGACGGGTAGAAATGGATGGAGCAAATGACCTTTGCCGGTCAGTTCTGTGTTTTTCAGCCTGACGTTCCCTGAAGCGTAGGTCAACTTTGATACACAACGAAATCATGTCGTTCAGATTAGTGGGAAGCTCTCGAGTGACTAGATCATCCTTTAGTCGGTCTGACAACCCATGCCAGAAGGCTGAGGTGAGGGCTTTCTCATTCCATTTGAGTTCTGATGCTAAAATTTGAAATTGCACGGCATATTGACTGACAGGACGGACCCCTTGTCTCAGTGTCATGATGTTTGATGATGCTGATACAGTACGCCCAGGTTCATCGAAAATCCTCCTGAAAGATGACACAAAGCCTGCGTAATTATCCAGCAGCGGATCTGAGCGCTCCCAGAGTGGGGAAGCCCATTCTAAGGTCTGGCTGGATAACAGAGAGACTATATAAGCCACTTTAGTTCTTGCAGTTAGAAAGTTGTCAGGCTGCAGGGTAAAATGTATGTCACACTGATTTAGGAATCCTCGGCAGAGTTTAGGGTTGCCATCAAATTTACTTGGTAAAGGAAGATGTAAGCGGGTAGATGATCTGCCTCCTGTATTCCCAGATGCTGATGCGGATGTAGATGCTGGTACTACAGGGGTAGAAAAGGAAGTTTGCAAACTATCCTGTCGCTTGGACATCTCTTGCAGAAATTGAACCATCTGATGCTGCATGTTTTCCAGATTTTCTAAACGACCAGAAATGCATCGGAACAAATCCACTCCTGACTCCTGATCCGTGGCCGGCTCCATGGGGCCAGTGCAAACTGTTATGTTCTGGGTTGTTTGTGGACCCGGGGTGGTAGCAGGAGCGATCACAGAAGCGGATTTGAATAAAAAACTAGGTTTTTTAATAAGTGCTTGAGTAGACATAAAATATGGCAATAAATAAAAGTCCAGGAATATATAAATGTGCACAAGAGTTCTGTGGTGGGAGCAATGGGTTAATGTCCAAGTAGAAACAATTAGAGCTGTCCAGGTGTGCAGGTAGTGAGACTGAAAATAATCAACCAGGTATGCAGGTAGTGATGCAGGAAAATAATAGCCAGGTATGCAGGTAGTGAACTAAGGCAATGAGCAGGATGTCAGCAGGCTCAGGCACTCAGGTATGGGCAAGGGTGATGGAGGAAGCGGGGTAGTCCAGCGGAAGCTAGCAGCTGACAGGCAGACTGGCAGACAGCGAATTCACAGGAACAGGATAAGCACAGAGAACTCCCTCTCAGCTAGGCTGAGATACACGTTGCACTGGCAAAGAAGGAAGGCACTGATCCTTCCTAAATACCCCATGCCGTGCTGTTACTGGCCGGAGGGAACATGTGACTCACCAGGATTGGCCAGCCGCATCACATGGCCAGAAGGCAAGATGGCGGCGCCCATGCCAAATGGAACGGAGACGCCGCCAGGCCTTACCAGCACAGAGTGACAACAGGCCCGCACAACAACGCGCGCAGCCAAAGCCCCCCGCCAGACACCCGCTCCACCACCAGACAGCCCGCGCCACAACGATCTCACAGGTAACACCCGCCTAGCGCCATGCTAAAATACCCTGGCCGTGACAGTACCTACACTGAACAAGCAGTAGTTCAGTGTAGGCACATCAATCATCTGCAAACATGCTGGACCTGACGTTATCGTCAGTTTGTCCAGCATGTTTGCCCAATGATAGATGTCTAAACGACCAGCGGGAGCGCGCATTGCTGGTCATTTTAGACACTTTTGCAAATGATTTGCAGACAATTTCTGAACGATTGAACGATAACGATATCATTATCGTTCAATCGCTCATTTTAATCGTCTAGTGGATGGGCACCATTAAACTTCTGTCCTGCAGCAGTGCAAACGGAATTGTCAATTAAGTAGCGTGAATTCATGGGTATGGTTTGATCAAATAAAGGCACAATGCTATTGATTTGCATAATTGTCAGCTGAAAAGGTCAAAACACATACAGTCAATCAGAGGTGGCTAAATAATGCTGCTTATCGATATCACTGGGATGCGGTCATAATCGCGACTGCTGGGATTCCGGCGTCAGAATGCCGATGCCGGAATCCCAACACTTATCAGAATACCGGTGTCGGCATCCCGAACGCCGGGATCCCGAAGGCTATTACTAGGGTTAGGGGGAGGGTTAGGCACGAGGAGGTTGTTAGGTTTAGGCTGCGGGCAGGGCTAGATTTAGGCACTAAGGCGGAGGTTAGGTTTAGGGCTGCGGGGAGGAAGGGTTAAGGTTAGGGGTAGGGCTAGGTGTTAGGTTAGGCTAGGTTAAGGCATCAGGATTATAACCTGGTCGGGATCCCGGCTTTGGGATTCTGACCGCCAGGATCCCCAGCATCGGCATCCCATACCTATCCCATATCACCACTAAGTACTGCTGCACCAGCTCTTCAGCATTTGCTAGAACACACCGAAAAGCCACGATTTTACCGAATTGCTACAAGACAACCTTACCCTATTGCCTTTAGGAATAAGAATTATTTTGTGCAGTTGTAAAATGTATTCTTCACTAATTCTTGCTGACTAATGAGGCCATTAAAAAGAAGTAATCTTTCTTTTATTTGCTTAAGTAGTAAAGATAATGTGGAATAATCCTATATGCAGTGTTTGTCTGTGAGGTCATCAGCTGTCGTACAGTACCTTATCCATGACAAGGTATCATGAGCCGAGCAATCTGATATGCCATTGTTGGTGCTGCTGTTGTATTCAGCCGTTAGTTGCCTAATTGTAGCCCATCTGTTACTCTTCTTAAGTAGATCACTTCAACAGTCTGTTCACAGCCACAGGACCACTGTTGACTGGAAGTAATTTGGGAGGTGTTCTGTTCTCAATGAGTCAGTCTCATATAAAAAAAAATACTGCATTGCTGCTTGCAGACACGGGGCCTGATTCAGCAAGGATCGCAGCTGCAATTATGCATGCAATTAGCCGGTTGTTGCATTCTGCGCAGTGCGCATGTGTAAACCAGCCACTGTGATCGCAGAGTCTACGCAGAACCATTGCAGAGTGATTGACAGGAAGTACCATTTGGGGGAGGTGCCTGGGGGGGTGGTTGGTGGACTGGTGGCTCTGGCGTGTGCATGCGCAGTGGCCAACCATCAACCCGCTCGCGAGCAGGTCTGAATCAGGCCCTAAGAGTATTATTGTGCCACAATCTTTTTGCTACATCAGATACCAAGTCCCTCTGCATGGACCCCTATGGTCTGAATGACCTCATACAGGTTCACTCTGCTGTAATCTTTCAGGATCTTTTGCAGGTATACACTGGGGCTGGTAATACGGATTCTACACCATTGGATCCTTCCTACTGTTCTAACCTCCATTATTACTGTATATTCCACCACTGTCATGTCAAATATTTGTTCACTTTCCATCTTACTTTCATCTTAGAGGTGTGTTATGACTTGTGTAATAATTTACCTGTCTTGGCCCAGCGTGCAATGGACAAAGCCATTGCATAACGCTCACAGAGGACTAATGAGTCAGTGAGAGTGAGACTGCAAAAATAATGACATCCTTTATTTTAACAGAAAACAAGTTTCAAATAATTTCAGCAATGCTCTAAACTGTGTAACTGATTTGGTATTCATTTTATTTTGTGTCTCTCTTTTCTTTCTTGTCTTTAGCATAATACATTTTGTTTCACTTATCTCGGCTTAAGCTATTGTATGAGTATATCACCACTGTCATTCGCTTGTTCAGTGATGTTTGTGGAATCAACTGGATGAGTCATGATTTCTATTTTATTCTTTCTGCTTACTGTCTAATCTCAAACAACAACCAAAGTAGCATTATTAGTCACTTGTTTCTATTTCCTTTGATTAGAGGGTAATTACACAGAACAGCAATAAATCATGAGCAAATTAAAAAGGTTGTGGTTAAAAAGATCTTCAGTAATTAGACAGAAGGTCAAAAGGTCGATACCAACTGGTAGACAGACAATAGGTCGACATGTACAACAGGTCAGCACAAAAATGGTCCACACATGTCTTTTTTTGGTTGTCTAACACTAATCTTCACCCTAATCCTAACCCTCTACTTGGCGCCTAACTCTAATCCTCCCTTCTGGTGTCTAACCCTAAAGCTGGGCATCCACTATACAATTTTCTGTCAGGTATCTGTCCAATCGAACATTTGTTCACAAACACTGGAAAATAGCCAATAATAGTTGTTCAGACAAATTGGTTAAAACACACAAATTTAACCAATTTGAACAATTTTCTTTAGTTCTTTTTTTCAGTGTTTAAAACCATATGATCGACTGTCATTTGCTCCCATACATTACCAGGTTTTCATTTCAACTAGCCAGATTGGACAGATATCTGACAGAAAATTGTATAGTGGATGGCCAGCTATACATTCAGGGTTACTGCCTAACCCTAATCATCACTCCTAGTGCCTAACCATAACCATCCCTTCTACAGGCTCACCCTAACCCTCCAGTAAGTGCCTAACCGTAACCGTCCCTTCTACAGGCTCACCCTAACCCTCCTGTAAGTGCCTAACTCTAACCGTCCCTTCTACAGGCTCATCCTAACCCTCCAGTAAGTACCTAATCCTAACCGTCCCTTCTACAGGCTCACCCTAACCTTCCAGTAAGTGCCTAACCGTAACCCTCCTGTAAGTGCCTAACTCTAACCGTCCCTTCTACAGGCTCATCCTAACCCTCCAGTAAGTACCTAACCCTAACCATCCCTTCTACAGGCTCACCCTAACCCTCCAGTAAGTACCTAACCCTAACCAACCCTTCTACAGGCTCACTCTAACCCTCCAGTAAGTGCCTAACTCTAACCGTCCCTTCTACAGGCTCACCCTAACCGTCCAGTAAGTGCCTAACCCTAACCATCCCTTCTATAGGCTCACCCTAACCCTCCAGTAAGTGCCTAACCCTAACCGTCCCTTCTACAGGCTCACCCTACCCTCCAGTAAGTGCCTAACCATAACCGTCCCTTCTACAGGCTCACCCTAACCCTCCAGTAAGTGCCTAACCATAACCGTCCCTTCTACAGACTCACCCTAACCCTCCAGTAAGTGCCTAACCATAACCGTCCCTTCTACAGACTCACCCTAACCCTCCAATAAGTGCCTAACTCTAACCGTCCCTTCTACAGGCTCACCCTAACCCTCCAGTAAGTGTCTAACCATAACCAGAAAATAAAAAGTGTCAACTATTCCAAAGTCAAACTTCTGTACATGTCGACATTTTGCGTGTCGACCTTTTGTACCTGTCGACCTTTTGTATCTGTCAACCTATCGCCTGTCTACCAGTTGGTGACACTTTTGACCTTTATATTGTATATCTATTAATGCCATCAATGGAAGCTTGGGGATGACTGGGACAGTTTTGTAATTCTAATTCTGTTTCTATTTTTGTAGTAGTAGATATGCAAAACAATGCACTGGTTACCAATGTATATGTGTACATGTTCTCCTCTGGTCATGGAATTTTTTCCCATGCTAGGCTGGCTGATTATTTTACTTCTTGTCCCCCCCCCCCCCGTGTAACATTCTGTACATCCTGCTCACAGAAGAGGGTAACATCAGAGTTTCTTTCCCCTCTGCCTCATGACTGCACAGTCTGGGATTTCACATACCTTAGGGCTTTAGCACTATCAAAGCAAGGAGCATCCATCTAATTATAGAAACCATCTTCCCCTGAGGGCTCGGAGGAGATGGCAGATGAGAGAAGGGCCTGGAGCAGCACATGTGGTAGCTACATGGGGATGGTAGCTGAAGATTAGCTGCTCTAGAACTTTGCCCAACCCCTGCCCCCAGCATTAACCAATAATCAGCTTTCATTGGTCTGCTGCAAGATATATTAGTGGCAGCAATTAGTTGGTGAAGTGTACATACTGTAAATAACAGTAAACAATAATAAAAAAGGAGATGGCATGTGAACAGCAGCTAGAGTTAGCTGCACAATGATTCCTCTTTTTGGATGTATTTTTTGGATTGGAATATTGGACATTTATAGAAAGTGTTAGTAAATTACATAGTAGCATTGAGGACTGGCACCGTACCAAAAACAAGACAATATAAGGTTATACTTAACTACCATCTCTATCCACCTGCTGGTCCCACTTAGCTCAACTGCCATTGTGGTTTCCATCTCTGTCCAGCTTCTGGACCTCAGAGCTCAGATGTCATTTCTGTTATCATATCACTTTGACTGCGGGTACCACGGACTTCAACTGTCATTGCTGTCTCCATGTCTGCTCAGCTGCCCTCTGCATTCCACTGCGATTGCTGTTGCCATCTCATTATGGGGAAGATGTATCAAGACTTCTAAAGAGTGGATCAATGGAGAAGGTGCTCAAGCAACCAATCAGCATCTACTTATCATTTTATAAAATGTACTTGATAAATACTTGCTAGAAGTTGATTGGTTGCCATGGCCGACTTCTTTACTTATTCACATCTTCATTTCTCCACTCTTTAAAATGTTTGATATATCTCTCCCATGGGTCAATGCTACAGAGACTGGATTCTCTATTAACCCCAGCAAAGGGACATGAATCAATTCTTCTTACCCACTCTCTTATTACTTACCAAAACTAATCCACATTTATCCACATCTCTCTCTTCCCTCTACCGTGCACCTACTCAAGTTACATCCTTTCTTTCTCCTATTCACTTTCACCACACTTATCTCTAAACTCATCTTCTCTTTCGACCATTCTATTTCTCTTGCCCATATTCCCCTGGCAGTACTTCCCTCCTCACTAGTCTGCACCTATGAACTTTTTTTGTTTCCAGTACCCACGACATTTGCCAGCCTACACAAACAGATGCAAATCTCACAACAATAAGTTATCATCGTATTTTCTCTTCCTTGCCCCTCTCTTTTTCATGGCTGTTGCCGACATCGCACCCAACCTCACTATCTGCTTGTTCTCATTCTACCCCAAATAATTTTATCCTACTTGTACTTCCAGTCCCTCCAACCTTATCCACATGTCTCCACTACACGTCCTCCTACTTTCCTGTACTGAAACCTTGCTCCTTTGACAGTACATCCTCTGCAGCTTTCTCCAACAGGGGACTCTCTCTCAGCACATTTCAGAACCGGAAACACACATGGTTCTAGGTAGGCATCCTATTTCTTCCATACTGCTCTATTTTGAGGTTATACCCCTGGTACCTTCCCTCTTTTTCACTTCTTTTGAAGTCCACACTAGTATACATTTATTCTCTCCATTTTTTTATTTACTTGTTGCATTTATAACCCCCTAGATGCAGTTTCCCAATTTCTAATAACCTATGACTGGCCTATGGTCTCTGCTGCCACAAAACTTTCACTTACTTCCTCCTTAGGTCTCTCCTATGAACTTCATATCTCATTCACTATGATGGACATTCCCTTTCCCTTGTTTTATTCTGTTTTTGTTGTAGTTCTAGTTTCTCCAAGTTGTCTTTCTTGTCACAATCCGTGCAGTTCCTCTTTCTTATCCCTGAGGTCTGTCTAGCTGCTAGCACATTCTACCTTGGCTAGTCTGTGATCTTGCAGCCTGAATACCTAATGAGGCAGCTGTGGGCTGCACCTGGGGACTGGCTATTTATCTCTGCTCTGTTTTGCAATCTGTACCAGATCATCAGGTCAATCACTGTGACTGTGCTTCAGGTTACCAGCTTTCCAGGATATTCTCAGTCTGTCTTCTGCTATTGGATCCTGGATCTCTGCAACCAAGTTTCACTTGTGTCTCTCTGTGTAATCTATCTGGGATATTTATACTTCATCTCCAGTATTTGCATTTCTCCAGCTTTCCAGGACTTGGGCATTCACTTATCCACATTCAGTACTCTGTTTATTACCAGTGACTGTTTATAATCTGCTCCAGAATCCATTACATGAAGTGAGGTGTCAGTATTGCTCCATTTAAACTTGACCTTCCTGATTCCTGTATTACACCATATGTGCTTAATAATTTTTTATTAATTACATCTGGCAGCAGTGTTAACCTCATTTTGAGTACTTCATGCACACACATTTTGGAAACCCTTGGGTATCGTGACACTTCCAACTTTCCAACCACCATCTCCTGTCATTCACACTCACTGTACCTCATTCCTATCTTCCATACAATAATCCATGTGCACATAGTGAAACATAAATACTTTTTGCTCAATCCACTTATTTCCACTACAACTACTCTCTTATATCTACCCTGTTTGCCATGAGCAGTCCTTCCCTTAGCATTAGACAACTCAGCTCCAAACACCATATATAGTTTTCGACGATTTAATCCTCACATGGATCACGAAACCGCTAAGCGCCACTTGATGAAATCATGCTCCTATGCCAACTTCCTCCACTATAAATTAATATTTTCATCTTACAACACTACTGTTTTACTTTCCAATCACTGTACTTCTCTATAATCCACAAGTCTTCTAGCCCATGCCACATCTTTGTCACCTTCTACTCACTTTTCTGCCCACCTGCTCCTTTTTTCCCTTCCTCCTTCACAGCCCATTATTTTGCCACCAACTTTAAAGCCATAATCAACACCATTCCACAAGTTATTTCCTTATGACAAATCCCACACACCCCTCCCACCTTCTCCTACATGCCTTCAGTTTATTCTGTACAGTAATCAAAGACAAAGTTACTGCACACAACTCATCATCTCACCCTACAGTAGACACCTTCTACCATATTCCCTTCCAAATTCTCAGCTCCCTTCCCCCACTACAGTACATCACCCCCTACAGCTAAATTCTTCAAACTCTATTTTCATTGGCATATTTCCACACTCATTTAAACATGCACTCATTTTAACAATTCTAACTAAGCCATCTCTCAACCCAGCCTATTTACAACTACTGTCTAATTTCTCTCCTCCCCTTTGCCTCCAAACTACTTGAGCGACTTGAGTACAACCACTTATCTCACTCTCCTCTTACTCAATTCCCAGTTCCCTGCAACTTTGCTACCAACCCCAAACATTCCATTGAGACTATACTCAATGATCTACTGACAGCAAAGTCTACGGTCCCTTCTCCATATTCATTATCCTGCACACCTCTCTCCTGCTTTCAACACTATGGATCACCCTCCTGCTCACACTTAATTTCATGTGACACAAATCTTTCCTGGTTCACTTTTTAGCTCCTGTAGTTTCTATACCTCTGTTCCATCCTCCCCTCCATTAATACTATCTGATGTGATCAGACAAGGTTCTGTTCTCGGCAATCTCTTTCCACTGTATACAGTAACTCTTCTCTTAGGAAACAATTTCACTTGTTTGGTCTCCAGTACCCTCTCTACACCAATTACACCCAAATCTACCTCGCCTCACCATTTACCCTATCTTGCATAATTAATTGCTCTCTTTTATCCCCATATGGATGTCTTAGCGCTAACTAAAACTCAACATATCTGTAGAATATTATTTGAAGTAGAGCCTTGAAACAGTCATAGATACTGTAAAACACTAGGGCACTCTATTAGATGGTCACAGCAGCACCCCAGTATTCCAGCAGTTACATAACAGTGTTACAGCAACAGTAGGGCAGCATAACCACAAAGGTTCACCGGTTTAGGTTCTTCCTTCATCACAGACAAATATTGTTCAATTACTAGTCCTTAAATACTGATGTGTCGTCATACACCTAGGGGTATATTTACTAATGTTTGATTTGGATTGTAGTGTGATTTGACATTTTCATTTGATTTTCATTTGGAAATTTACTAAAGGCAAAATCGAATGTCAAATTGAACATAAAACCGAATTTCACTCAAATCCCACTCAACATCGAACATCGGAAAAACATCTGTACTTTTACACAGAACAACATACAAATTCCACATTTACTAAAGGTGCATACACACGGTCAGATTTGTCAGATGTGTCATATGAACGACTGAACGATTTGATGAATGATTTGACCAACGATTTGAACAATTTGAACTATGAATGATTTTTGTATGCATTAAAATGACTGAAATCGTCCAAAACCGACTGCAAACACTTCAGATGTCAGACATAGGCCCTCATTCAGAGCCGTACGCTCTGAGCAGAGCGCACGTTCTGAATGAGGGCCGGCCTCCATAACTATGGAGCGTCCTCCTGGACGCTCGTATAGCTGTGGGTCACCACCCACAGCCTATACGAGCGTGCAGTTTGATGGCCGCGATGGTCGTGACCATCGCGACCATCGAAACTGCGAGCCGGAGCCTGCGGTTGAGGTTTTCAACCGCAAGCCCCGGAGTGATTTTGGCTCTATCAGAGCCAAAATCACTCCCACTGACATCACTAGTGATGTCAGTGGGCCGGCTTCTGACGGGAGGCACGCCCCCGGCACGCCCACCAAAGGGGCGTGCTGTCAATCAACATCGACAGCACGCCCCCTTTGGTCAGACACAACGAGCGAAGGACTTTCCCTCCGTCGTGCGCATGCACAGTGCAGAACATCGACCCACTTGCGAGCGGACAGCCGCTCGCGAGTGGGTCTGAATCAGGGCCATAGTTCATCGTTCATCGTTCAGATATGTCAGATTTTCCTTCAGATATGAGCGATTGAACGATTTTTGAAATCGTTATCATTTAGATCTGAAGAAAAATCTTACCGTGTGTATGCACCATTAGATTAGATTTGAAAAGGAGCACCAAATCAAACTTCAAATCGAGCTTCAAATCCCCAAAATAATAGACCTGCTTCATGCTTTCGATTTTAGCATGAGCAGATATGAATGACACAGATGCATTCATACATCAGTGAGATCCATGCATGCATCTGTGTGTAAAATGCTTGTAAAGTGTTGAATAAAAAAAAAAAAAAATTATATAGGGTCCCCCCCTTAAAGCACAACCAGCCCCTGACTTTTCAGAGCAAGGTCTAGTTGTGAAAATTCAGGGGACAAAAGACATAGGGGTCCCCTGTATTTTGCGCAACCAGCACTAGGCTCGCCGAGCCAGTCCTGATTTTGAAAATACTGGGCTCAAAATGAATTAGGGGTCCCCTGTATGCCATAACCAGCACACTCCCTCTAGCGGGGGTGTAATGCCACAGCCAGGGGAACCCTTTCACCGGGTACCGAGGCCAAAGCATTATGCCTGCTAGTCAGCTCAGGCTGGGTATTCTTGGGGCGGTGAGGACCCACAAATAAAGGGGTCCCTCTCTCCAGGGCACCACAGGCCTGGACTGATACCCCATGGCTATTCCCAGCACCCCAGGGTGGTGGGTACTGCATTGATTATGTAAAGGGTGGTGTAAAAATAGAAGTGATAACATTATCTTTAACAGTAGAACTACAGGTTCCAGCAAACTACAAATACCATCATGCGGGGCATTAAGGGCTCGCTGTTACTTGTAGTTCACCTGTAAAGAATTGTTAAAATAAAGACAATACACAAACACCGTGAAAGTTTAAGTTTATTACACACATGCACACTCACACATACTCACCTACAATACCTGGACAGGTCCTCTGCTCCAAGTAGGCATCCAGTGTTTACTTAAAACACAAAAATGAGGAGCCCGACCCACGAACTTAGTACCGTCCTCTAAAGATGGTACTTCCCGAATGACAGGTCAGCCGCTGCATCTTTCTTAGAAATGCCAGGGTTGAGCATTCATTGGCAGCGAGAGATGAGCCGCTGCCTCTCTCAGCCAATGAACGGTTCACACTATCAATGGTTAGAACTGCTAGATGTCACGACCCTGTCTAATTGTCACCTTTTTGCCTTGAGACTTACCCCTGTCAGCTGTCCCATGGATCTGTGTTTGTAGTTCTCCTGGGGGATCTGCTTTGACTTCTCTATGCATTCCTGTCACAGTGATTATTGCACCTGGTCTCTCCTGTCTGTGAGCACTGCTAGCCCTGATTGGAGTCGCAGGTGTGGTTCTGATTCTCAGAGCTGCAGAGATGAATACTCCCTCTGCATGTTGTGCTTCCACCACTCAGAATGCTACTGCCAGACCACCTGTCCATATCCACCAATTGCTGCCAGACCCAGGGTATATGTTTCCTCCCCTGATAGCATTCTGGGCCTGAACATCTCGTCTTCCCGTGGTGTATGGTTCATGCTGTTTCTGCATTTCAAGTGTATCCCTGAAACCTGCTACAGCAACCCCTGGTGCATCCCGAAAACCTGCTACAGTAATACCTGGCATCCAGTCATTCTGTTACAGCAATACCTGGCCTGTGGTCTGCTGCTAGTCCTACTCCTCGTTGGTCCCTGGCACTCTGTAAACCTGCATCGTGTCACCCTGCCTTGCTTCCTGCTGTGGATCAACTCCTGCCCCTTTTACCTACCTACTCCCTCCCTGAACCTAAAATTCCCAAACCTACCCATTCCTTCCTGAAACCTGTTATTCCCAATTATCCAATCCAGCCAGCACCTGAGTTCCAACCTTGTCACAGCATTTCCGGATCACCCTGTTTAACCCTCGTCTCAGCATTACCTGATTTCCCTTCAGCCATTGTCATGTTATTCCAGTCCAGAGTCAAGTTCGAAGCTCATCAGTTCTATCCACGTAGCCACCCAGCTACCAGCATCTACCCACGGCTATCCAGCCGCTCCATGTAGCCACCCAGCTACCAGCATCTACCCACGGCTATCCAGCCGCTCCACGTAGCCACCCAGCTACCAGCGTCTACCCACGGCTATCCAGACGCTCCACGTAGCTACCCAGCTACCAGCGTCTACTCACGGCTATCCAGCCGCTCCACGTAGCCACCCAGCTACCAGCATCTACCCACGGCTATCCAGCCGCTCCACGGAGCCACCCAGCTACCAGCGTCTACCCACGGCTATCCTGCCGCTTCACGTAGCTACCCAGATACCAGCGTTTACCCACGGCTATCCAGCCGCTCCACGTAGCCACCCAGCTACCAACGTCTACCCACGGCTTCCCAAGCCACTACAAGTAGCTTCCACTCTACCATCCGTCTGCAAGCCCATCTACTAGTAACCCGACCAACTCAGTCAGCCTACCTGCCGGTCCTAGTCCGGTCCCTCCAAGTTCCTTCTGGTCACATTCCAACGTCTCAAGTTTCCAGTTCCAGTCACTCATCACCAAAGGCAGTTCTCACTGCTACCCACTTCTTATAATAAAAGAGCTATTCATCTACATCATCTGTGGTTCCAGTCATGCCGGCCTCCGTTGAAACCCGATCACCACCTGAGACAGGTAACTCGCAGATACCAATTGTGACACTAGATTACTAAAGCACTCTACAGTTAGCGCCTGCTGATTGGCTCTGACCCACGTGGCTGACAGTCAACAGCATGTGGGTCACAGCCAATCAGTGGCCGCTAACTGTAGAGTGGCCTCTGATTGGCTGACAGCCCCAGAGAATAACAGAAGCTTCCCGGCTTCTGTCATTCCGTGATGTATAAATGTATGTGATAACACATACATCTATACATGTCCGATGTATTTAGTACTCAGTTTGTTATGTTGCCAAGACCCCTGCACAAGTGCCAAAGGGAAGACATGCTAGCATCTGTAGTTCCACTGTAAAAAACAATAGCATTAATCTATTCTTTACACTATTACCTTTGCACCCACCGACCAGGGGTGCAGGGAAGAGCCTCGGGCTCCAGCTAAAGCCTGGAGTGTTCAGGAAAGGGGGGACCCCTTTATTGGAGTGGTCCCCACCTCCCCTGAGATCCCTGGCTTGGGCTAACTAGCTTGGAGTGTTAATGCTTTGGCCAGGGTGACCCGGTGAAAGGGTCCCCTGGCTGTGGCATTACACTCCGGCTAGAATTGAGTCCGGGGCTGGTTTTAAATATAGTGGATACCCCACACATTTTTTTGCCCTATTTTTAAAACCAGGATTGGCTCTGGGAGCCATGTGCTGGTTCATAAAATATAGGGGAACCCTACTCGTTTTTTTTCCCATATTTTAAGAAACAGGACTGTCTCAGGAGAGTTTTAGCTCTTTTTTGGGGGGGGAACCCTATGTCTTTTTTTTTTTTTACATTAACCATTTAGATACATATTACAGACAGAAACATACACAGATCAAACTGATCTGTGTATGTTTCTGCAAAACTCGCAGATCAGGGGGTAGTCTATTTGAAACTTAAGGTCAGAGTTTGCTGAAATTACACCCGTGATTCTAATCACGATTCTTGGTAAATTCCAGAGTTGTATTTTTTCCATGAAAAGTACTTGAGAGTTTGGCCGATGGTGTATTGATTTGTGTTTGCATTCTCACCCGATATTACCCATCTCAAAAGATAAATCTCTCCCGAGTTTTCCTTTAGTAAATTTATGAGTTGGAAAAAATGGCAAAAAGCACCTAAGATTGCAATCTTGACTCCGTACCATGTGCAACAGGACCTCCCCTGACTGACCAGGCACATCCATAGAAATCCTTGTGTGGATAGAACCCTGGAATGGCAAGCCACAATGCACCCGATCAAGCACCCATAGACTTCCAGTAACAGGTGACGGCTTCCCAGCTGCTGTCGATGACCTCTACCGATCCACCTGTACTGATGATCTCCTAATGATGGTGGAGGACCAAACTCCTTATCCACTACCTGGGCATTCTCCACCAAAAAGATTGCAGCAGTCAGCTTTTCCACTCAATGAATCCAGATCCAGTATGCCAAACAAGGTAGGAAAAGGTAAATAAACTGCTCCAGCACAATCACCTCCATTAAGTGTTCACATTATGTGTTGGCTGCAGCAACTAGTTCTCATCAATCTTTGTGTCATGTCCTGTGAACTGACAATAGAATCATAATGTTCATAGAACCTCTATTGATCAGAGTATTCAAATATATTTCCAATGCTAACTGATGGAGAATTTATTTTTATAATAGTCCATTGACTCCTCAGCAGACAGGGCTGTGATTGCTAGATGAGCCCCTCGTTCCAATAATGGAACTACTTGCATTGCCCAGGAATCCTTACGCCAATTATGACTAATAGCAATTTGTTCATATTTAAGGAAGGCATTTGAATCATCACCCAATATCATCTTAGATATCATGGGAGCTACTGGTTTCCACACAAACTTCAAGGTCTTACCTCTTCATTATATGCAGCCTGCTCTTCTCGAAAATGTGTATGTAAACCCTCTGATTTGTTTTTAAGAGATTTGTATATGAAGTGCGCTACTGTGCCAACTCCATGACACTCCATAACTGAAACATCTATCCTTTACCAAGACGGCCACCATTAAGTAGTCTGTGCATGTGCGGCACCATCTTGAATCACTGTCTTTCAGTGCCACAGTACTACACAGATGTGTAGTACTTACCTCGTGGCACCGCCTTCATTACACTGTATGCTCTACTCCATCTCTGCTGCTTGTGCATGTAGCTGTAAGCACGGCTGTCCTGAACTTGTTCACTGCAATAAACCCAAGCTCCTAGTTAAGTCTATCCGGTTGGTGTGTCTACAATACTTTCCGCTTGTGTCTACTATTTAATATATATATGTATACCACAAAATAGTACATGTCAAGGTTATGGTCTCAGACCAGTGCACAAAGTGTGCCGGTATGAAATGGTATGCCATACCGACACTTAACTTTGGCACCCGGTGCTGGAACTATCTCTGTCCCAGCACTGGTCAACAAGTGACTTCCTGTTTACATTAGGCTTTGGCTGTGAGTCAAGCACTGCTTATGGACTGGCAGCCACTCAGCGGAAACCGGTGTCATAATGGAATTGTGTGGCCACCCCTAATTGGCTGCCGGTCCGCGACCTGTTATTGGCTCGCGCCCAAGGTCAAATTCAAAATGCCGTTGAGGAGTGAGGTGAAGGGAGCAGTCTCCAGTGCAATGCAGTTCAGAGTGGAGTGCAGCACAGTGAGATGATTTGGGCCTGCCTAAGTAACACCCCACTTATATTTCCATACCCTCCCTTCAAATTTTCCACTTTGACTACTGGTCCAGACACCATAGAATGCTGCATGTCAGAAAAGCTAAACAATGAAGCTGCAGAATGTCTTAGTGCACAGCATGTATACAGTAGCTGCATCCATGATGAGTTTCATTACGCTTAGAGGCTCAGAGTACTAAGCTACATGGAAGTTAGAATACAACTTAAGCTTGAGGAGCTATGGAAGATTACTATTAACCCAGGTGACTGTCCAAACCCAGATGTTATAGATAAAGCCATGGGAACTATAGGCTTAAGAGTTGAACAACATCTTTATGCTATCATACATGATAAGATGTCAGCACATGAAATGGGGACTGCCTTGCAGGCGACATATGACAATAAATGTCTCATGAGAAAAATTAATCTGAGGCATATACTATATAATACTAAGTTGAGTGACTACATTGACAAGATGATGTCCATATCTCAACAATTAATGTCTGAAAAAGTCCAAGATGATGACAAGGAGATTGTTACAGAACTTTTCATCTGAATTTGATTTCATAGTGGTAGCTCTACAAGCTAATACAGCCAGGCTATCATCAGAGATCATTAGGACAAAACTGCTGTAGTTCAAATACTGAAAATACTGCACTTTTTACACACTAAAAAATGCAAAACCAAGAAAATTCAAGTACATGTGCTATGTAGGTCATAAGATAGGACACAAAGTATCTGAATGAAAATGAAAAATGTGAATGCTACACAGAATTGTAACAAGAAAATTGAGTGTCATTTTCAGAAGAGATTGCTGGTATATTGACTCAGGTGCCACAAGACATTTCAGCTTCATTCAAGAGTGATCCACTACATTAAGTATGTGTGATCTGATAACAGTCAGAGGAATAGGAGATAAATTAGTTATAGCTACAAAAGTTGTGACAGTTACAACCCACCTAAGAATACAAGATGAAATCAAAGTCACAGAAATCCAATATGTATTGTGTATGTACCAGATATGGGGATAAACCTCATAGCCATAAGTGTCCGGATTTAAAGTCTAGTTCCCAGAAGGAAAGTATGTCATGTGAAAGAAAAAAGGGACTGTAATAGCAACAGGTTTCCAAAGCTGACAACTACATGTCCTTGACACAGAGGAGTGGTATGCGATGATGACTTCTGACTCACAAACTATGGAACTCTGGCACAGAGATGTGATGCAGTTGGTATGCCGGCAGATGGGATGCTGGCCATCGATATAACATTGCCGAAATCCTGCCGCCCAGCAAAATAGTGGTATAGGAACCAGAGCTAAATGCTCACAATAATGAAATAAATTGAGATAATAAATTTAGATGGATGGTTAGCAATTAAAAAACAAAATACATTTAATTCAGGAATAAAAATAATACACTAAAAACATTGCACATAGTGCTTCAGTGAATTCACATTTAAATATCATTACAAAATCACCAGTTGAAATGCAGACTTTGCAACTATTAGCAATTCCCAAATGGTAAATACTGGGATTAGGACTCCCTCCTTAATGTCCAAAGGATAATAATGAGCAGTGCAAGATATTAGCAGAATGTGTTCCAAAAGTTCCTTTTAGCATCCTTTGTGCCATTCATAGGTTTAATAAGATGGAAACATTCAAGTTTCTTTAGGCGCCACAATCCTCACCAGGGTCCAAAGAACATCCAGTGTAATGGAAAATTTGCAGAGATAGCCCTCTCAATGTGTTTCACTGGTATGTTAGCTCCCAGCTTCCTCAGGAGTGTAGGCGAATGTGGATCAGGATACCGGCATTGGCATCTAGACTGCTGGAATCCCAAACAATGGATCTGGGTAAGTATGCATAGTTAGCCCGGGGAAGGGGGGTTAGATTTAGAGGTCCCAGGAAAAAATTAGGGCTAGGCACCCCCCAGGCAGGGTTAAGTTTAGGGTGCGGGAAAGGGGGGGTTAGAGTTAGGCACTACCCGGGCAAGGTTAGGGGTAGGCACCTACCAGAGAGGTCAGGGTTAGGCACACTAAGGGAGGGTTAAGGTAGGGAGAGGGTTAGGTTACTTACCACAGCCATCGGGATATTCCACCTTCGGGCTTGCACTGTTGTGATTTGAACTGGCTAGTCAGCCGCCGGTATTTCTTACCCAACCCATCTTGGATATATGCAATGGTACACACATATGAAGAGTTTTTACACTCACTCATTAAACTTTTAAGTTCGGGTGGGGAAAAAGTTTCTCAAAACTGCTTAAAAAATAGAATTTCTGGTCCAACATAGATGCAAGATGAATCCTCAAACTGTCGATCTTTGCAATGTATGTCAGACAGGTGTTGTATGATGTTGAGTCATAAAGTCGACAGTCAGCATGTTGACATGGTCATGATGTCAATGTTGACCATGTTGATGGCCCAGCAGTGACTTACCTTGCTCCCGACAGCCGCAGGTGAGTCTTTCTACCCTATCCCTAATCCCAACACCTAACCCTAACTCTTCCTCTACTGCCTAACCCTTGTTGGAGATGCATATGTACAGATGCGGTGGTATGACAGAGTTATGTTCACACCAGGGGATGCCTTATCACTTCAGACACCAAAGCTGCTTAACAAGTAAGATGGTTTATTAGAATATATGCGATGTACTGCCATACTCACTCTGATACACTGCAGGAGCAGGAGTGGAGCACAGTGTCATTACAGATTGCCAGCCGGTGACTGTATACAGGATGCTGCAACAGTGATAATTACAGGTTAATATGCCGGGTCTATCAGACATAAGTAGGAGACAAAAATCAACCAATGCGTCGCTCTCTTACAGTAACAATATGGCACTGTGTGTGCACAGTACTGTCCTGGGTGGCCATCTTGGATCAGGGAATGAAGCCTCCCTGGAGGTACTTTAAACATGGAGTCTGTGCAATAGTGCACTCCATTATCAACAACCCTAACCTTAACCTCCCCCAGTACCCTAACCCTCACACCTGCAGCCTAACCCTAACCCCCCCATCCACAGCTTAATCCTAATGTTGACATACTGACAATGTCAACATTTCACCTGTCAACATTCTGAGAATGTTATCATATTTTCTGTCAACATTTTAACAGTCGACAGCATAACAATTGACATTATGAATGGCATCATTGCCATTGTCAACTTTTTGACTACATCCCTGTCAGACAATTGCAATTACTAACAATGGAAAATTTGAAATACATTTTGCTCTGCATTACCTGTATTTCTGGTATGTTTTTTTTTAAAACAACTAACCACACTGGCATTAACTATATTTGTAACGGGCTGTGCTAAAGAGAACATGGTGTATAAATATCAGTAATATGATCTGTAGTCTATTTTCCTTCCTCATTATTTAAGGTCAGTATCACAGAAACTGTTGATCAGACTGCAGAGGACAAGGAAAATCTATCTACAGTCTCTATGCATTCTTAGTCTGCCCCTATAACAGTGAGTGACTGAGTTTCAAATGTGCACATACAGATGTATCCTTATACACCTATCCCATACTTGCCTACTCCCCCAGGAAGGTCGGGAGCCTCCTGTAAATCAGGTGATGCTCCCAGCCCCCCAGAAAGGTGGGCAAGTCTCCCGGCTGGCACCACATCCCCCCGCAGCCCCCATCTGCCGACATCCGCTCTAGCTTGTAAGTGCCTAAGTGGGCAGTCCGACGGAGCTGATGTTGCGTTTCACGCTGAATTGCATCATCGTGGCCCTGCCACTGGCTGTACAATTCCGGTAAGATCGTCATTGTGTGTTGGGGGAGTGGTCCCGATGATGCAATCTTGGAGTCACGCCCCCGGATCTGCCCCCAAATTAGCATCACGCCCCCCTTCTGTAGAGATATGGCTGCCTCCTCCCGGAGGAGGCAGCCACATTGTTAGCATGTATGACCTACAAAAGAAAACATGTACATGATTAACATAAACACACATGTACACAGGTACACTGTGCTCTGCATGAGTAATGGGTGTCCTTGTAATTAGGCAGATCAGTGGCACAGATCGGTAACTGAGCAGAAGGACTTGGACTCACAAGTGGTTAGGGAGCCCCTATATCGAAATGTTTCATTCCAAACCTGAACATGTCGATAGTCATTAGGCCAGCTGACATGGGGGGTGGGGTTGTCATCCAGAGCAGAGCAGATTATATTGCAGAAACCTATAGACAGCTACATGATGTTATCTATTATATTGTTCTGGGTGACAACCCTACCCCCAGTTTTCAATCACAACTCAAACACTTGTTAGATGATGCACTGGAGAAGAGTATTATAGATAAAGAAGAAGCACAATTTTTATTTCCACTATAATCAATCACTCCTATTTTTTATCACCTCCCCAAAATTCATAAAACACTTTCTGCACTTCCTAGGAGACCCATAATTTCATGTATTGGGTCCCTCACATCAAATTTATCTTATTTTGTAGACACCCATTTGCAAGGTCATGTCCCATACCTTAAATCACATTTGAAGGTTATAACTCATGTTCTTCAAAAATTATTATGGGTTGAATGGACATCAGGTTGGGGTTTTTAACATTAGATGTCCAGGCCCTATATACCCATATCCCCCACAAAAAAGGTGTGGAATCAGTGAAGTACTTTTTAGATCAAGACAACGCACATCAGGATGATGTGACATTAGATTAGATGCAATTTTGTTTATCCTCACACACAATTATTTTTTATTTGAACCACGTATTATTTGCAATCACTGGGGATGGCCATGGGGACCAGGTTTGCGACTAGTTATGCAAATCTCTATATGAGCCGCTTTGAAGAGGAATACATTTGGAGCAGCCCATATAGAGATTGCCTGGTCCTCTATGGCCGGTATATTGATGATTTGTTTATTATTTGGAAGGGGCCTTTTGAACTGGCATATGATTTAGTTGATTATTTAAACACTAACACTTTTAATTTAAAATTCACATATACTTCAGTCTATAGCGTATTGACTATCTGGACGTGTCCTACTCTATTGATACTAATACTGTGATTGCATCTAATTATAAGAAATCAGTAGGAGTAGGTCATTATTTACACTACCAGAGTGGTCATTATCACCCATGGGTAACCAATATACCAAAAAATCAAATCTTTTGTCTGAGACGGAATTGTGAGAAAGAGAAATTCGAAATAAGATTCTCTTTTAGCGGAGGCAAAAATCTATTCCTCCACTTTACATAGACCCAATTTATTGGCCTAAAGCTGAAACAAGAAAGTATTAAATTGGATAAGAAAGGAAAGCCCCACAAAAGCAAAAATAATGAAGTAAATGGCGAATTCATCCCATTCATATGTTAATTTAATAACAAATCAGGATAAATAAAGAGAATATTTAAATCGAATTAGAATATTCTCAAACAAGATCCAATCCTGTCAGGCTGTATACAAGATACCACTAAGGTTGTATTTAGAAAAAAAAGGATCTCAAAAACATTTTAGCTCCTAGTGTATTAAGACAAGAGAAAAATCCACCACTGTGTTCGTGGCTGCCAAGCAAACCCTCTGGATGTTTTTGGTGCAACAAATTAATTTGCCGCACATGCAACTACATCCAGAATAGAACCATAATTATTACATCTACTTCTATTAATCTTACTTTTCACATTACTCAATTTTTAAATTGTGATTCAATCTATTGTATCTATGTTTTAGAATGGCCTTGCTCCTTACAATATGTGGGGAGAACTATCAGGGCTGTAAAAACTAGGTTTAGAGAGCATAGATGTAATATCATGAGATGTTTGCAAAATCATAGTGTGTTGAGAAAATTTTCACAGGTTCATGTGGGAAATCCCAATGGCTTAAAACTAACAATTATTGAACAAGTCTTGGGTACTAAGAGAGGGGGGGACAGGTTCAAACGTTTGTGCCTAGGTGAATCATCCTGGATTTTTAAATTGGACACGTTACACCCTAAAGGTCTCAATATAGCTCTGGATCTCACCTGTCTTGATTAAAGGCTAAATATTTATTAGGTAACAGATGTGGAGTTCGGGTGCTTGCAAGCAGATGTCCGTCGCTGCAGGGCAATCAGATTCCACATCTCTCACCTTCTTTACAGACACTACCAAGTATAGACAATCTATTTACAGTGAATGAAGAATAAACCTTTTCTTTCCACATTACACAATAGGTATATTTGAATAATTGGGAGATTTATCTAGTACATACAGTATGCCATTTGCAAACACTATCTCCTATATACCAACAGTATTACATTCTGTCACTTTTGAAAGCTAAGCAACAATGAGCCTGGTCGTGTGTAGGATAGGAGTCCTAACAAGAGAAAGAAGTATATATGAGGGATGGTAAAAGATTAGATTGATCTGAGAGATCTGTACATGTTTTATTTTTCTGACTATGGTAAATACTGTAAGGTCAATAAGGAGCAATTTAAAAAGATCCTTTTGCATTCAATTTCTAAAAAAATATATATAAAAATATTATATCAGATTTCATCCTAATGTATGAAAGAGATTGTGTGTGCACTTATAGATATACAGTATAAGTTCAGATATGTCAATTTATTTGTTCAATATTATTGCACTTTATGAAATGTATTTTAGAGGTATAGAGAGATATATAGGTGGGTTCACAGATAAAGCTGTATGACATATAACGAGTGTGTAATATAATACTATTCCTGCCTATAGATCTAATATACAGTGTGAACCCCAATTAATTCTATTTTTATATTCCTCTGTTTAGAACTATTAGTTATTTACTAAGCATGTACAGTATGTAAATTGTATTTGAAAGTTTATAAACAAAAAGTTTTTTAACAAATCCACATGTGAGAAAGAACATATAAATGTGACTAGTAATGTAATTAATGATTAAGAACCACTGTGGTTAATTAAACAATGAATACTCCTTTTATAAGGGAGCTCTGGAATAACATGCCCCTGTCTTTGAAAAGCTCCAGGTTTGGAGCGAAACATGTCGATATAGTGGCTCCCTAACCACTTGTGTGAGTCCAAGTCCTTCTGCTCAGTTACCGATCTGTGCCACCTATCTGTCTAATTACAAGGACACCCGTTACTAGTGCAGAACACAGTGTACCTGGATCAGTGTACATGGTAATCAAGTTGACACCCATTCTGTAGCGGCCTACCTACATTGCAGCCCGGGGTTTTCCACATTGCCAGAGGACACACCGCACACGGGAGCACGGAGTATGACCAGCTCTGGTTACCCAGTGCAGAGTACACATAGGCTGTTTCAGCCCACCATACAACAGACTCTGCCGATTTAAAAGTATACTTACGGGTAAGAGAACAATACTGTTTGGCTACTTTGGCCGTTGAGCAGATTGTAAACTTTGTGATATCTTTATATCAATTATTATGAGAGACTCTCAACACTTTTAAGGATCAAAGGTTTCTTGGACTAATAAGGATTATCATTCCACTTATACAAACTGAATCACAAGTGGTACCAGCAATAATTCTTATCTCATTGCATATATTTAACAACTGGATTGTATAGTTTTTTTTTATGTGCATTATGTTGATATTAAATATATTATTATTTTATTGAGAAAAGCCTTGTTATATTAAGTTATCAGTCAACCAATACCTTTACATCCACGCAAAAAAATGTTTGATGCATATATTCACCACCTTGGCGCAGTCCTATATATATATATATATATATATATATATATATATATATATATATATATATATGTACAGGTGTATATGTTTATCCATGTACATATATGATTTCTTTTGTGAGTGTGCTCTTTTTGGGGTCAGCTGGCAACTGACCATTTGGACTTTCAGCAGCCTAGGTAGGTGAACCTAGCGCAAGGATAGTAGTCGTTACTACATCTGGGCATGTATGACCTTTCTTTGTATGCCTGGCATCACTTAGACACTCTGCCACAATTATTATTACATCTATGATGAATTACCCCAAATCATCCTACTGCCGAATTGGGGATTCCAACGTGCTGGACAATCTCACTTCCCCAATTACGACCAAACAAAATGGTGATTTTTAACATGCTTTTTCCCTTGCTCTGCTGTCAGATCACTGAACATCGATGTCCGCGGATCAGCGCTTTTGATCACAGATTAGATCGGTGTCGGCAGAATGGGGAATCAGGCCATAGATGTTTGGCTCGCATATATCACTTTGCAGCTGCTTCCAAGTAGAGGTGTGCTAAGACCCCCATGTTATTATTTTTCTAAATCATTGTTGTGTTTTGGTTTTGGCAAAACCACCCTCAAATATTTTGTTTTTGGATTTCTTTAAAAATGGTCAAAACACCTACAATAATGTAATTCGGACCTGTTTTTATTCCTATAGTATTATTAACATCAATATCATTAATTCCAGTCATTTCCAGTCAATTATGATGACCACCTCACAGCTCACAATATTGTATTCACCAGGATGTAGTAGCCGCCGTTCACAATCCCGACAGCAGAAAGCCGGCTAGGGATTTATGATAGGCATCGAAATACTGACGCCTTTCATAATCCTGATGCCAGAATCCAGGATGACGCGTGCCAGAACGAGGTAAATCCAGGGTGCCTGTCCTGTTAGCCATGGGGGGAGGGTTAGATTTAGGGCACTTAGCTGGGTTAGCGTTAGGTTTTGGGGGGTGGTTAGGGTTAGGCACCCCTAGGGGGTAGGGTTAGGCACCCACAGGTAGAGGTTAGGTACCCCCCAGGAAGGGTTAGGTTTAGGGAGTGGTAAGGGGGGGTTAGGTTTAGGTACTAGGGGGGAGGTTAGGGTTAGGCACCACTAAGTGAGGGTTAGGGGGGGGGCAGGGGAGGTTAGTATATTTACCTGCCTCTGTCGGGATTTTCATCCTGTCACCAAGCCGCCGTCGGCATTTCAATGCCATTTTGTTTTCACCAATATTGGCCAAAGGCTGCAATGAGCTAGCTGGCTAGGCTAAGTGACAGAGCAGTGACACAAACACATGGCAGTTTAATAGAATAGAGCACATTTATGAAACATAGTGGAACTACAGTAGCAGACAGGATGGCAGTTTAATAAACTATACGACCCTATAGAATGTTTTCATTAATCATAAACAAAGAGCCTAAAACTAAAAGCCTAGTACTAAATTCAAAATATAATCCTAGTAGTAAATTCAAAATATATTCCTTGACCATTCTATTGATGCTTACTGTATCAGATTGAGTCATGGTAGAGGTGTCAATTTATGGTGGCAATTATTTCAAGCCTGACCAGAGGTCATAATGTTTCACTCTGGTGTGCTGAGATGACTCATCATCATCACCAGTTGGTCTCTTGGAAAAGGTGAGATTTTCCCTGGCAGCAGCATTTGCAGGAGAACTGAAGCAGATGTTGTAACATGTTCCACTTGAACATGCAACTTGCTCGCAAAGAGCTCTTTGCATCTCTTAAAATTAGTGTCAGTTGGAAAGAAAGACATTACAAATAACTTAAACCTAGGCTTAAGCATGGTTTACTGATCCAAATCCAAGATGTTGCAAACCCTTTGGTCCTGGCTACAAGTTCAACATACTTAGCAGAATTGCTTAGTTTTATCTCCACCTTTAGCTTCTCTAGCTTTCTAGTAGTTTAGTAAAGGATATGATTTAACTCAGGTTAGTAGCGAATTCAATTAATTGGTTAAACTTTCAAATGGTTTCAGTAGCTTGCATAAAACGAATAGCAATTTCCAGTGTGCTGCAATAAGGTAATACTTAGTTATTATTACCTCTTGCTTCCATTGGTGGCATGGCAAACTGAACTCCTGCTGCAATCTTCTATATGTGGTTGCTGAATGCCGGAAACGACCAGAAATTTTATGGACCACAGCCAGTTTGCTATAACATCCACAAGTTTTTCCAACAGCTTAATACTGGTATGTCTCTTAGTGATACAGAGTGTAGCCTGCCTGTAAATGTACTGGCATTATGTGTTAGATACTGTTGTTAAGGCAATACACCCACCCGGTGGGCCATGACAGTCATGTAATCTTTAGTTTGACCAGTACCGCTTGTCAACGTATCTGTAGTTAAGTGACTAGTTGGTACAATGGCATTTTCTAAACTCATGCTGCATACCCACGGAACAACTTGAACAACCACAGATATCGTTGATAGATTTCCCTCCAACTTTCTGTAGTGCAGGTCAAACGATTTTGGTTGTGCGCAGTGATAGATATCTATGATAGATATTTCAGTGAAGCTATCTTTTTACAGGCAAATCTTTACAAAATTGTCCACGTTGGCCTGCATGCATAAAAGACCATAGATATTGTTATCATTCATGCGGGAACGCGCATCATTGGTCATTGTCAGGTTGGTGACTGCAAAAAAGTGAACGATATGAACGTTATGAACGATATCGTTCAAAACGCTCATAAGAGTTGTACCATGTGTACGCACTATAAGAATAACTTTTTGTTTAACGTCCCAGTACAGGTGTGGAATTGCTGTTCTGATAAAATGAAATTGAGATGGTATTTGGTTGCATTAACACATGACCTTAACTACTGGTCTAAAACTAGAAGCATTCATGTTGGATATTGGAAGCAAATCTAATGCTAACATAGCCATCATGGCTTCAGTGATCTGCTATGCAACAGGATGGTGGCTGTCATACTTGGTTGCTCTTGCTATTGATTGTTTTACAGTCAATTGTTGTGTGAAACTACAGTACTAGTCTTCTTCTTGATCCCCATCTATGATGAAGATTCACCCCCAGCAGCAGCAGCCCAAGTGATACTTCTTGGGAATTGTAGATAGGTGAGTCAGTTTGCCTTTGCAAATTGGATGCAGGACTAGCTTGACCAGTAATTAGGAGGTTGATGATGAAGGTGTTTGCGGTGGAGATTACATGTGCTGGTATCTATCCATGCTGCTGGTAGCTGGTACTTGACTGCTTGTTATTATTCTATATGCTATTCTAGATTTTGATAAATAATTAGTATGAACTTGGTGCAAATGATGTAACAGGGAGGAGGTGCCTAGATGGTTAACGTTCTATGTCTACTTCCTTTGACATGGAGGACTCCTAGGACCACCACACACAAATACAATTCATGGTCTGAGCCTGTCAGGATGTGGCCTGGGATCTGCCGCTACTCACCTCTGTGCCAGCAGCCTTGGGTTTAGGTGTTCAGTCGCTGAGAGTGGAGGTGAGTGGTGACTGAGTAATCTCCCCAGGGTCTGCTAGGGCTTCCATGTGTGCATCCTGGTTTCCGGGGTGCCGGGCATGGGCGCAGCCATGTTGGTCCATATCACCTGACTATGGTATGCCTGTGGTCTCTCAGATTATCCTCTGATCCAATGACCAACTACCTAAGAGTATTTAAATCTGTCTCCAGGAACAGGAAACTGCTGTTCAACTTCGCTGTTCCATTGACTGTGATACTCACCAGTGTTGCTCTGTGTTATTTCCTTCAGAGTGTTGCTTCAGCCTATTCACAGTTTTCCAAGGTTACCTGTATTAGCTTCCAAGCTAATTCTCAATCTGAGAGTTAGCTCTCTCTCAGAACTCTGATGTCTTATGTTATTTTTCCTGTGTGTCTTGTAGTGTGCTGCTCAGCTCTATTGCAGCTTCCCTGTGTTACTGAGGTGTCAGGTTTCCTAATTACTAGGTAGCTCTCAGCTGGACCTCTAGTAATTCCCAATACATGCCTGTGTCCACATTTCTCTGTGTTTCTCTGGGCAAATGAGCACCTTGATCTGTAGCAATTCCCAGTACATATTCCTGTGCTCTCAAGCAAGCCTGCAACTAGGATCTCTAACATTCTTAAGTTCTTCTCCAGTATCCAAGTATTCAGTGCATCTCCAGTATTCAAGTATTTAGTTCATCTGAAATATTCATGTATTCAGCTCATCTTCAGTGTTCAAGTATTTAGTTTATCTCCTATATTCAAGTATTCAGCTCATCTACAGTGTTCCAGTATTCAGTTCATCTCAGGTTTTCAGTTAATCTCCAGTGTTCAAGTATTAGTTCATATACTAATTAATTTAATATAGTTCCGGTCTCTCTGCCACTCCCAGGTACCTGTCCAGAGGGCCGCAACCTGCCCACTTGGTGCAGCAAAACCCAAATCCCAACTGGAGGGGTCATTGAAGACCACCAAGTGGGTTAGACTCCGCGCCTCTGGGCAGGTTTAGCCAAACCTGGGTTTGGCCGCAATAGACCTAGTTGTCACTCACCTGCTTATTCCCTAGCCACCCTACCCCCTAGCTTCTCCCGTATGGTTCGTGACAGAGCCTTTCCTTGCCACTGCATGTGCTGTATGGCATATTGGCAATATTATTTTTTTGGGCAGTAACTTTTCCCTTCATAGTTAGAGGTGATGGTTTTCTTGTGACTTCCTTTCAATGGTCTGCAGGATTTCTTCAGAGCTGCGCTTCTTTCAAGGAGCTCTGCCTCACTACATCAGACTTTCCTGCAGCTTCTCAACCTTTAATAAACTGCTGAAAATTCACCTTTTCAGAGGAGGTTACACTAAAACTGGGTACAAACCTACACGATGCGCCGGCAACACAATATAATACTTGCTTAATGTAATAAAACACTGCGTCATCTGTGGCATCTTCACATCTGATGTGCAGCACATCGGATGAAAGGATGCAACCACTAAATTTTGATGTACACACTATATAATGGTCATTGCAAATTGCAGTTTATAAACATATGTATATATCATATACTGTATCGTTTAGTGTGTACCCAGCTTTACTCCTCTTAGCCTTCATTCCTCCATGTCCGAAGCACACTGGGACGGCCTGTTCGGCTGTGATTAGCAAGGACAGAGCTTATGGTTTCCACAGGGCAACTAAGTTGTGAGGACCCCCTTCATGACACACGGAGCCTCCCCCCCTCCAGCCACATGTCAGCTATTGCTGCCCCCTTCCCACAAGCCACACGGAGCCTACCCTCCTACCCCAAAGCCACTCGGAGACTACTGCTCCATCCACTGATTACTCACCTGAGTGACGTCCCTAGTCCCCTCATCAGCGTCACGGCCTTGATGTGTCATGTGACATCTATAAGGGTAATCGGGAGCCACTCTGTGCTGTGTGCAGCAGCACTGACTGTGCTGCTGCATGCAGTAAACACAGAGCTGCAGCACCTGTTCTTGGCAGGATCACACCGACCCTGTGTGAGGGACCCTCTGTTTGTGGGGGCCCAGGGGTGACCTCCTCTGTCGTCCCACCCTTAATCCGGTCCAGAGCAAGGAGTACTTCCAATGGGTAGTCACTGCCACTGCTAGACAGTCCCTGCAGGTGGCGGATTTTACCAGAGGGCTGCAGCCCTGCGACCCTTAGGTAAAATCGGCCATTGGTAATAATATTAATAATAATATTCATTAGGGTTGTGAATTACCAGCTCACTGTCCCAATAAAAGGAAGTTGTATCTTATGGTGCATCTACTAATTATGTTATCTAGGTATCTCTTAATCATGAGCTTCTGCAGAATTTTACTTAGGATTCTTGAGCTCCCATTATTCATTAATAAAATACAGTGATGAGTAACCTGATGCACTTTTGGGAGACCCTTTAACCTCTCTTAATTTCAGTAGGGTATGCAGTCACAATGTCAACACCATGTTGCACTTTAACAGTTATAATGTCAACATGGTAAATATTAAAGATGTGTGCAGACCCCGGTTTTTTGGTTTTGGTTCTAAATCATCATCATGTTTTGGTTTTGGCAAAACCACCCTCCAGTGTTTGATTTGGTTTTGGTGCATCTATAGGGGTTTCAGCTTGCAATACCTCCTGAAAATGGTCCATTTTGCTTCAGAGTCCACGGCAAAATATATCATCGCACTTACATATTGGTGAAATGTTACGATTAAAAAACCCCCCCAAAAAACCCATAAAAGGGCGTGGCTTAGCCCGTTCTGTTTCACACACATTTTTTATTACCCGATTCCGTCATATTAACATATGATTTGGCCATTATCTAGCGAAGCATTTTCCGTATGTATGTTCTGGGTTCAAGTTGGCTAAATGTTCGCCGTGGGCATACTAGTATCATCAATAACATTTCCAGTCATTTCCAGTCAATTTTAACCAGCTCACAGCTCATAATATTGTTTTTAGTTTTTACCAATATTGGCTAAAGGTTGCAGCGAGCTTGCTGGCTAAACTAAGCGACAGAACAGTGGCGCACATGGACGCCGGTCTCAATCCCGACAAAGAAGTCCTGCCAAGAGATTTAACATAGGCGTCAAAATACCGACGCCTATGTTAATCCCGACGCCGGAACCCCGAGAGGACGCCGGACTGATCGTCCTCAGCCGGGTAAGTATACACTTAGCTGGGGATGGGGGGGTTAGGTTTAGGGACCTCGGGGGGACTTAGGGTTAGGCACCCCCCCCGAGGAAGGTTAGGGTTAGGCTAGGAGTAGGGGGTTTAGGTTTAGGCACTATAGGGGGGAGGTTAGGGTTAGGCACCCCCGTGGAAGGGTTAGGTTTAGGGTACGGGGAGCGGGGTTTAGGTTTAGGCACTAATAGGGGGAGGTTAGGGTTAAGCACCCCTAAAGGAGGGTTAGGATTAGGGGGGGAAAAGGGGTAGGGATAGTAGACTTACCTTCGCTGTCGGGATTTTAAACCATCGGGCTGCGGCAGTCGGGATTTGAACCACCGGGCTGGAGTCTGGCGGTCATTTATACTGATTTCGTTTAAAAGTATATAGCACATCTATAAAAAAATAATTGCAAGTGCAGCTCAGTTCAAGTTCACTTCTACCAAACATACACAAGAGCCTGTTTGCTTGGAATGCAGGTGCTAGCTAGTGCCTGACTAGCAAACATACACAGTGACAAAGATGCCTGCAGTCTTTTACATGTTTCCCACCCACTCCATCTACCCAGGACAGCCATCAGGGGGAGACTGCCGAAACTGGAGTCCCTGGCCCGGACCCTGGCTGAATGGAGGGCGGGGGGCCCGCTGGGACCCGCCCGCTCCTACCACCACTGCAGAGCCTGCAGTCCGAAATATCCCTTGCAGAGAAGAAAAGGAGCCTTGCCGCCACTGCTACCACCTTCCGACGCAGTATCCATTAAGTAAATGGATGGAGGAGGCAGCCAGGACCCGCTCGGGCTGCTCCTCCACCAACCTACATGACAGACACCCACTGGCCCCTATGGTCAATAAAGTTTGTTTTGGAGTCGGCGTGTGATGTCACACCGCGCCGCTGGAGAGATCGGAGGAGCCGCGGATCGAGAGGAGGCTGGAGCAGCGTCTGCAGTGCTAGAGAAGAAGCTGGAGCCTTCTTCACGGAAATAAGATAAGTGGGAGAAAGCTGGGCAGCAGGGCAGAGACAGGATTTAATAACCATGGTGGGGGGGGAGTGAAGTGGTTAACAAAAAAAAGCTGGGCAGTAGGGCAGAGACTGGTTTTAATAACCATGAGAGGGTAAAAAAAAAGAGCTGGGCAGCAGGTGGTACAGATTCAAGAAACCAGGAGTAAAAGGGAAATAGAGCTGGGCAGCAGGGCAGAGCGCTGTCTGGTACAGATTCAATAAACAAGGGGGGGGGGGGCGCTGCTTATTTTGTCAGTCCTGGGCTCCACAATTTCTGATGGCTGCCCTGCATCTACCTACAACGCTCTCTAATGGTGACTAGTGTGTAGTATTGCAGCATGAACTACAGCCCACATACACTCTCCTGTGTGAAATGACACCTGCACTAAAGGTGCATATCCACTACACGAGAGTGGACCGACTGTACGAATACAACATCGTAATCGTTCATCATCCTTTGCAATGGATAATGTGCCCAAACTGAACAATATGTCGGCATGTATGCCGACGGTCTAAATACCGGCTCCAGTATCCCGACCGCCGCCATCCCAAAGGAAAGAATCGGGAGTTAAGGGAGGGTTAGGCACTAGGGGGAGGGTTAGGCACCGGAGAGGGAGGGTTAGGTTTAGGGGGCGGGGAGGGGGGTTAGGTTGAGGCACTAGAGGGGGAAGGTTAGGTTTAGGCATTGGGGAGGGAGTGTTAGGTTTAGGGTGTGGGCAGGGGGAGGTTAGGTTTAGGCACTGAGGAGGGACGGTTAGGGTGGGGGTTAGTGCTACTATACTTACGTACGGGTGTCAGTATTTTGTCCAGTGGCATCCCGGCCGCCAGGAATCCATACCCAACCCTATGAATACCTTTAATAAAAAAAAAAGCCAACATCTGTAATATTAACACATCAGCAGGGCTTTTAAAGAAATATGGAAACAAAGCAGGGTAGCGCTGGGTACTGCAAGAGATGGCTCGGAGGGCCACATGTGGCCTCTGTTACCCATCACTAACACTATAACAAACTGGTTTCTGACAACTGTGTTATTGGTTTTTCCAAAAAGCAGCAAGAGGTGACAAGTGACATTATATTTCCCACCACTTGTGGAAAGATAATGGCATTTATAGATCACCCATACACCCGACAATTACAGTGTCTTGTATAGAGCCCTAGTGCTGCAGAGATGGACAGACACAGGGTACAGGCATGATGAGCAGCAGCCAGCACCCAGGAGGTTGTGTAACCTCACATCAGCTCTGTGTGGTGCTTGTGTTGCCTTTATATACACAGTAATGTGATGGTGGCTCATTATTACTTTATCACCATGGCCAGAGAGAGAGAGGAGTCAAAGCCTCGCCCCTCCCCGCCCCCCTGTCAGGATGCTGCCAGCCAGCCCCCAGCTCTCCTGTCACGGATCCTCCTCCCACGTTAGCCCCGCTCCTAGAGCGCCCTCTGGCGGCTGTCCCCGGACAGTGAGCAGGGCAGGAGCTGGGACTCCCCCGTGGCTGCTCCAGAGCTGGTTCTGCTGCTGCCATCCGCCGCCGCTGTGTGTGTGAGTGATTCTGCGCACACTGACTACACCCGGAGACTGTCATTCCCAGCACGCAGCAGCCCCGGCTCCCGGCAGCATGGCTTCTGGGGACCTGTACGAGGTACGCTACACCCCCCTCCTCATAGATGGGCGTCTGCAGCGGGAGGGTGGCTGTGGTGGGGGGGTCTGGGGGCACTTTGCATGCGCAGGCCTAGGGAGGGGACAGGACCCACCATTAATAGGGGGGCATTGGGTGGGCAGGGGGGAGCCTGGTAAAGTGAGCAGGGGCTGAATGTTGGTAATATTAGTGGAGGGGGCTGGTGCTGTAAATGCAGGAAGGTGCAGGTTGTACAACTGGGGAGCAGGTGGTCTTCCATCCATGTGCAGGTGAGGCTGCAGGCATGCATGGTGCTAGGCTGCTGCTGATCACACAGGTGACCTGTTGGCTGCTGCAGAGCCTCTTGTAGGTCACTGTTGTTAATCATCCTGCAACTTTATAAAAGTCACTCTCTATATATTCTTCTCTAAAAGTCCATGCCACTTCTGATCCATTAATACCCATTATCGGTCATTCCTGTGCCGCTTGGTTTGCAGCGAGGATGGTAGGTTATGATGACTGGCACATCTGGTCCCCAGCAGCAGGTGTCATCTCCACCGTCCCATCCATCACTGGCCGCACATGGGAAATCTCTACAGATTATGTTGGTGACCTTTTTTTTTATGTATTCAAATAAAGCTAGAGGTTCTGCAGCAGCTAGTCTATCCTCTTTGGTTAGTCTGTCATACGTCTCAGTCCCCTATAGGTATAGGTTTTGATATTGGAGATGCTGTGACAAGCATTGACTCATCCTATAGATTTGGCATACTGTATGTAAACCCATTGTGGCGATCTAATTCATTAAAACTTCCTAGGTGAGTAAGCAGTCCATAGAAGACATCACTTCTGTGGTCACTCTGGTTTAATTTTCTGTGAATGTTTGTTTTGGCTTGTTTAATACTGGCGCACTTAGATGATCATTTAAAATATACACATATTAATGGGTTCTAGTACCAAGGTGCACCAGCTGTTAAGATGTCTAAATATTGTGCCATGATCAAAAAGTTAATGTAGCACGTTGGCCTTACGTGATTGGGAATTGGAGGACACTGGGATGTAACTACCTACCTTGGAAATGTCTTCAGAAGAGGGGTCACTTCCCTGTGGTGTAATTGAAGATGAAGACTGTATTCATTATTTAAATTAAGTATATTTATGTACAGGCGATATCTTGCAGAGGATATGTACTAAGCCTTGGAGAGTGATAAAGTACCAACCAATCAGCTCCTAACTGCAATGTGGCAGGTTGTGTTTGAAAAATGACAGTTAGGAGCTGATTGGCTGGTACTTTATCTTCATCCACTTTACATTCCCCCCCCTACCCCCCCAGAACCGTTTTTATTATAGACCAGTAGCTACATACTCCGGATGATTTTTGCTGATTGACGAATAATTGTTTAAAATAAATTCTTGCAAACAAAATCCTATACAGTACGTGAGTGTAAATGGTAAATTATATAGTCTATTCCTGAGTGAGTGATGGATCATTCTTATATTGATGAGACCAATTCCTCCCGACAGTGTTATATGTGGAACCACTGACAAAGAGATTACGCTGACAAGGTGATGTGTATCTGTTGATATTTTAGAAACTCGAAAGGACAGGACAGGATTGATTTTTATTCTTGAAATGCAATAACAGCCTGGGGAAAAATCAATTTGTCTATGACCAAATTTATCATACAAATGGTTTACATTTCCAACTGGTTAACTGTCTGAGTTGTTTCGGTACATTGTTTACATACCCTACTGCTAGGGGGAATATGATTGCAATACGATCTTGGAGTACATGTCCACTTAATCCACGTTGTTCCTCGGATAGCTTATACAGTATTTTTGCATTTCTTATGTTTTGTTACTTATATGCTTGTTGAATTTAATTGATCAAGTTTTTTGTATTTTCTTAAGTGAATTATATTATTTTTCATCAGAATGCAGTCGTAAGTGTTGAGCAACATTTGTATTTAACTGTATAGCTGTGATTCACAATTTTTATTTTTAGTGAATTTTTCTAAAAATGTATTTCTATGCTTTTCATGTATATTCTTTGACGTCTTTGAATATGTTGGTGTTAGCTAGCGAAGGGTGAAGTGGGGATTTTTACAATTGCAGGCCCTTTATCGAAATTGGACTAATAATGGAAGATTCTTCCATATTGAATTCAAGCCCAGATTACCTCACGCTGTAATGATGCCAGTTATTCATAGAGAATTTTATAGGCTACATTCTCTGGTATATTACTTACAAAAGGGCTGCCTCTGTTTGTTGTAGACAATGGTTATAGTTAAATTGACCAACAAAATGTATGTAAATTTGTCACAAGTCCTAAGCTCCTATTTTTATTTATTCTGTACCTCCAGCTATACCATAGGTTCTCAAACTCGAACCTCGGGACCCCAAACAGTTCATGTGTTCCAGGTCTCCTCACAGAATCACAAGTTAAATTATTAGCTCCACCTGTGGATCTTATAAAATGTGTCAGGGAGTAATGAGTACACCTGTGCTCCTACTAAGTAAAGGCCCCCAAACATCACCAATCGATTGTGGCAATTCTGCGTTTTGCTGATGATCGTGTAAAATAATCTGCAATGTATGTGGTTCACAGATTGCAGATTTCAACCATAAAGTGATTGGAATTGGTAAATAAAGGCCCCCATACATCAGTGACAGATCGCTGCATTCCTGCAATCCTGCACACGGGCATTGCAGGATCGGTGAAATCCAACACGTTGCATATCACAGATATGCCGATCATGATAAAAAAATGATCATTATTGGCATATCGGTGAAATTTATTGACGTGAAAAGTAAGAAATACTCCCAATTGTGCAATAAATATGTATATCAGCTGCCTCACAAGGAAAAAAGAAGGGTATATACTACCCCCTTTCAATAGAAATGAAACCAATAAAAATCAACCATGTGATAGGCGCTTGATCTAAATGCAGATGTTAATTAACAATGGTATCTCATATCCCAACAATAACCCCTATAATAATGGGATAAAAATAATTGGTAAAAAGAGATCAATGATTGTTTTATTTTTATTGTAATAAAATCACATAAAAACATTAAAAATATACAAACAGACCATTTAACATGTAAAATTTTACCGATCCTGCGACAGATTGTGGAACATCGATGGTCGGCATTTCCGACCAGCGGATCGACGTATAGGATCGCGAGATTGGTTGCCTGATCGTATGGGGGCCTTTAGGGTGTCCACCATGTTGGATTTCACAGATCAATTGGGGCTGTAGATTGCTAGTGTATGGTGTCAATCAGCAGATTTGCAGACCGTTACTAGTAAAAAGATGAACCTTTCAAGATTGGAAGATTTGTGTTTGCTGAAATCAATCTGCAAATCACTGAAAAAGATCTGTAATGTTTGGTTGCAGATTGTTAGATTGGGGAATCCTAGAATCGAGCAAAAATCTTCAAATTGTTCATTTGTGGTTATCTGATTGCTGATGTATGGAGCCTTTACCTGGAAAACGTGAACTGTTTGGGGTCCTGAGGACAGAGTTTGAGAACCACTGAGCTATACTGATGTAATTACTGTGATCCTTGTTCTTTTTAGTTATATTGGAAACCAAACTAAAATATGTATGATAGTTTTAATTGGTCTATGAGCAGAATGCACTTTGTCGATAGTGGAGTATTGTGCATAGTTTAAAGATGCAAATCAAATGCAATTTTTTTTCCTCTACAAATTTACATCTCTTCATGAGATACAGGATATGACCATTAAAGGAAAAGTGAAGAGTAGATAGCATTGTGGAAGTAAATTTGTAAGCAAATTCTGCCTCTAATGTCAAAAATAGTTTTCTTTTCCTAATGTTTTCTTAAATGATAGTGAAGAATTGTTCAAAGACACATCTATTAGAAAATATATTTTTTAAAGTCATAATTATAAGGGCTACACAAACCGTTGCTTTTGGCAACGTATTTTGAGTGTTTTAACATGAATCGAAAAGGTTGTATTCAATAAGGTATGCGTTGGCTAAGAGTAATTGAGTCCTGTCCAAAATAATTATTGCTAAATTATTTCTTTTAATGCACTTCCTTTTGATATATGTAATCTTGTTGCAACATCTCAGCCATCCCAATGTTTTATGTGATAAGAAGAGAAGACACTTATGAAATACATGGGGAATATTTTCCCCCAAGTGCCCCGAGTTTATTTGACATTTGAAAAAGCTAGATGGGATGTTGGAAATGATGGATTCAAGACTTAGTTCTGTCCTATGGAAGGAAGTGTAGGAGAGAGTGCGTGATGATAACTTGCCGAAAGGGCAGTGCTGAAATAGTGGACTCTGAGAGGCTGCGGAGTTGCCAACAATGGAGGGTAAAATAAACTGGAAACTTGTTGGTCATTCATGTAATCTTTGGGCATCCTGCTAATGCTGACAAGATCTTCATATATTTCCTGGTTTCCCGAGAGACCTGTAAGTAAATGTTGGAAACATTGATCATTATTTCATGTCTTTTATGTTGTCATATCTCGCTCAAGAAAAAGTCTTGCTCACCGTTCCACATATAATCTTTAAATGTAATAATGTTCTATATCTGATATATCGATCAGCTAGTTTTTTTTTTTTTAAACAATTTTATTGAATTAAAAAAGTTGTACATCAGAGAAATTACATAATGCAATCTGTTGACAAGTCTGTTATTGAACAGAGTATAATTTGCAATACAACAGAATAAAGGAGCAAGAAAAATAAGTTCTGAAGAATATCAACTGGAACACACAATATATAGTCTACTCTATATTATTATTGTATACATTTTGTATATAGGAAAATACAGAGACAAGCAACAATACTTCACAGAAAGGGTAGTGGAGAAGTGGAATAGCCTCCCATCAGAGGTGGTAGAGGCTAAGACAGTAGAGCAAATTAAACATGCATGGGATAGACATAAGGATATCCTTCAGAAGAAGTAAGGATCAATAAGGGTTGAGGTAATAATATGTTTAAAAATGGGGCAGACTAGATGGGCCAAGTGGTTCTTATCTGCCGTCAAATTCTATGTTTCTATACTATAATAAAGTTCTAATTTTCATTTCGAAAAACTTGTGTTCTGTTTATTACTTAAGAATCCTATTTCTATTTTTTTTTTCAAACCTTAAAAAAAACAATAAATCCAATAAAAATTTAAATACAAACCATAAAAATAAAAACTGAAAAAGAGTGAAAAGAAAGAGGCACGAGGAGAGCATGTGTGACTGGAGTGAAATGATGAGGGAATCGGCCAGATCAGCTACTTTTTATTCTTTTGATGTCTTACACAATGCTAGGCTTCCCCCAAGCTCTCCTCTCACTGTGGCTAGATGGCGTACGAATTCACACGGCACCTATTCACCCAGTGGTGATCGGCCACTACAACTTTATCCACCCGTAGGAGACTGTGGCCCGTGGGTGGGGATGACACAGAGCGGGCTGCTTTAGGCTGGCGTCGCTATAAGGACAGGGCGTATTTTGCCACTTTAAAATCATGCAGAGCGCGGCGCCCCGCTAAATCAGCCTAGCGGGAACACTACACATACACAAGCCCTTATCTAAAAATTTTCATGAATGTACTGCTATTCTGGTACACATTCACTGTATAATTTAAAGATGAATTGTCCCCGTGTAAAGTAGCAGTGTCTTCTGTTAGAGACTTGTGTCCCTTAATGAGCTGGGGATTGTTGTGTAGGATGCCTCTAAAGTCAAGTGATGGCGTACAGGTGAAAAGGAGGGGTTGGGGGGTCATTTTACAGGGCAAAAGCAGGGTTACATTCCAAAGCCTCTCTGCTTATTACATCGTGTCCCTTGTGGTTGCAATGGTAGTCCTAGGACAATATATAAATGGTGTAAATCATTAATAGCATCCTGAAGAAACAAACCAGGGAATATATTATTATGAAGGTTGTATAGTCTGCAATCGTGATTTATGCTAACCAAAAAATAATGAACCTAATTTTTCCATGGGATTGCTGCTTAAAAATAGCATGTTCCCAGTTTTTTATTTGAAAACCTGGTTTCATTATTTTGTGTGTTATACCTCAGGGAGGTTGGTATTGACTACTTAGATTTTTATTACCTGTGTCTCATGGATAACTGATATTAAGGCTTCTGAGATGTTTGTCTATTTTACATTTCAGGTTCTCATCCCTTTGCTTTTCTTTTGCATTTCCCACTTAAAGAAACTTATGTAACCTTGTAAATGCTAATCACATCTTGTCTCTGTTTGAGCGTTACACTTGTCTATATAGCATGCCACTTCCATTGTTTAGTCCTTGATTATTATCTGTACAAGTAATACAAATTTTTTCAAGTTTTCTTCCTTTAAAAAAAACAAAACATCTTCTTCCAGTAAGTGCTCGCCATAGTTCCTCTTGCATATGGAAGTGTTATTTTTTGCCATTTATATAATTCTTTTTCTTGAATTGTTTACGTACAGATGTACCCTCATACATCTAGCTCTAGCCTCAATACGCCGTGCAACGCAATTTGCCTGATGTGAGTGAGCAGCCAGGTCCTGTGGTACTCTGCTAGCGTTTGGTGTCTTTTCTTGCTAAAAATGCGTCCAAGTCAGACTGTGCTGATTAATATGATAGGCAACACTTGTATATCTGTGTGCACCTGAGTCTCTATATTAGCCACAACGGAACTTGGAATGAAAAAAGCTGCTGCCGCTACATTGCAGCCCTTTGTATACAGATTCAGAATCTCAGTCGCACACAGATATACAAGTGTCGCATATCAAATTAATAAGCACAGTCTACTGGTGCGTTCTAGTCGCATTACATTGAGACTAAAGTGTGGGTTTTTAGAAATGGAGATGTCGCCCATAGCAACCAATCATATTCTAGCCATTCTCTTCTAGACGGTGATAGATAAATACATTGAATCTGATTGGTTGCTATGAGCAACATCTCCACTTTAGAAAAACACGCACTTTAGTAAATATACCCCTTAGGTGCATTTTCTGCAAAAAAGATGCCCAGTGCTTGCAGAGTCTAGCAGTTCAGCTGTCAGGACTCTAGGAAAATTGGCCTCCTGTGATGAATCAGACTATGCAGGCTGGCACCGTGGAAGTAGAAACTGAGGAGGTTTTAGATACCTTATTTCTCCTATGAGGAAAATCTAATACCCAAACTTGATGGTAAAGGATACAAGGCTTTATTAAAAAAGCAAAGAACTGATTGGAATGATGAGTAGAAGAAGAACTAATAGTCCAGGATGAAGAACGACTTAGCACATAACTCCTGGGAATCTGTAACTGGAAAGTAACACCTTAGCTGGAGTAGGACGACTAGTCCTGATGCATGAACTCCGCGACAAGCAGGACACTAGTCAGATGACACTGAATTATCCTCAATAGACAAATTAAGGAATCCTGGGTCATAATCACCGGGGTATAACCCAGCTAGACGAGGCAGGGATCCTTGGTCAAAGGTACTGAGGTGTATCCAGATAGACAGTGTTGTATTGCTGGCTTGAAGAGAGTGTAGATCTTGAGTACACAAAGTTGCGTCAAACTCCTGGAGTGGAACACTGAGATGCGTCCTGGGGATACGGGTTGAACACGTAGGTGTGCCTTTTAGGTGCTCCGGGTTTTGTACCCAAAGTAGCATTTTTGGTTGAAAGGACAAGACACAGAGATACGTAGGAAATCCAAAACTTGAAGGCAACAGGAGCCAAATACTAAGACTTGAAGGGACGTTGTACAGGCACTGAATGAACGACCATAAAGAGTTTATATAGGCTGTGCCTGTCGATGATTGGCGACTGATTCCCAGCAGACCTGAGAAGCTGATTTGATTGGAAGACCCAGAATCACATGACTGAAGCAAGATGGCCGCGCCCATGGACCCGCAGTCCTCGCTGATAGTAATGGAGGATAACGCATACTGCGTGAGACGTATCAGTCAGCACAGAAGAGAAGATCTGAAATGAAGGGACCCACGTTCAGTGCCTGTGAGACAAGACAGGAAGTACGTAATGCTGTTGAGCGAACTTTGCATCGGGACCTGGTGGTCACATTCCTGACAGCATGACTGCAGCAAAGATGTCCATCCCATCTGTATGCATTCACCTATCCAAATAGGCTTACTCTAAATACTAGTGGTATTTTCAATCTTCAGCGACTTCTCTAAAGTTGTTGACCACTTTTTTGAAATCTGACTAACTTGGAGATTTTGTTCTTCTTCATCCAGTTGTTCTGGGACTTCCATGACTACAGAAACACAGGGCTGGATTTCAGTAGCGTACACAATAGCGATTACAGATGCAGTTGAGCAATCATTTGCCATTGCGCATTCATACAAGGAGCACTGCGTGTGAGTGGCGATCGGCTTGTGATTACTCTCTCACAAAGTTAGTGATAGGCTGTCAGCTTTCGGGGGTTGTGACTGGGAGTGGTCTGTCCACTTGAACACCGTTTCATGGGCGTGCATAAATTAACAACTGCGTTTACATACGCAGCTCGAGTACTCCGTGCGATGAGACTTGCAGTTTCTGCAGCTGGTCAGACTTGCTGTAAATGCTGCGTGACGGGCCGATGTGCTTTTATGGTAACGATGTATATGCAGCACAGACGGTGTAATGGTTAGCATTACTGCCACACAGCAGTGAAGTTGCCAGTTTGTTTCCCACTACGGCCTAACTCTGTGGAGTTTGTATATTCACCCTGTGCTTGCTTGGGTTTCCGCCGGGTTTTCTGGTTTCCTCCCACACTCCAAAAATATACTGGTAGGTTAATTGGGTCCCAACAAAAAAAAATTAACCCTAGTGTGTGTGTGTGTGTGTGTGTGTGTGTGTGTGTGTGTGTGTGTGTGTGTATGTGGTAGGGAATATAGATTGTAAGCTCCACTGGGGCAGGGACTGATATGAATGGACAAATATTCTCTGTAAAGCGCTGCGGAATATGTGTGCGCTATATAAATAACTGGTAATAAATACACAAAAAAGCAAGGTTGGATGAATATGAGAAAGCAGCATTTAGCGTCCCTATGCTGGCTGTGCTTTGGAAAACATTTTCGCAACTGCGAATGCTATTGTGTACGCTGCTGAATGAAGCCCACATTCCACAAATTGAATGGTTCTCCATGCAAATTTTGTCTTGGGGAAAAAAGTACTAGCGAGGATTCTGTGTGGGTAAGGTATCAGACGCACCGCTGGCACAGGAGAGTGCCTCTGTTGTTGTACTCGGAGGATGTTGTACTGAGTATGCGGGCAAGGTATCAGATGCACCGCTGGCACAGGAGAGTGCCTCTGTTGTTGTACTCGGAGGATGTTGTACTGAGTATGCGGGCAAGGTATCAGATGCACAGCTGGCACAGGAGAGTGACACTGTAGTTGTACTCGGAGGATGTACAGAGTACGCGGGCAAGGTATCCAGACGCACCGCTGGCACAGGGGAGTAACTAGAAATGGCTGGAGAGCAGAATAGTAAGGGTACATGGAACGAAGTGAAGGCAAGCAAACCCTAGTAGAAACAACGTTGTACAGGCAACTTCCTATTGTCCAGAGCCCAGTAATATACCCCAAAGTACAGTAGCAGTCCATTGGAGGACAGCGTCAGCTGACAACCATGCTACCATTGGATAAAGGGTCAGTCAGGTGATGAAGACTGTCATGGCTGCACCCATGACGGCAACCTCGTTAACCAAGTCACGGAGCAGCACATGGATGTCCAAGTGCACCTAAGGAATAAATCTCAACGCGTCACTCACTGCCGCAACTGACGTCTGACTACACGAGAAGTCAGGGGAAGTTGGCGCTGTGGTGAGTAATGGCCGAAAACTGACAGTACCCCCCCCCCTTTAAGGGTGGACTCCGGACACCCACAAGGCTTATCAGTAAATTTTTTGTGAAAAGCTCAAACAAGTTGAGGAGCACGGACGTCAGAGGCCTTAGTCCATGCTTGTTCCTCAGGCCCGTACCCTTTCCAGTCAATAAGATACTGAAGGCAATTAGATCTATGTCGAGAATCAAGGATTCTCTCAATCTCAAACTCCACACCCTGTTGAGTTTGCACCTAAGGCATTTTAGGTGAAGAATGTTGAAATTGATTAAGAATCAAAGGACGTAACAGAGAGATATGGAAGGTATTGGAAATCTTCAGCTGGGGTGGAAGTTCTAGTTTATACACCACAGGATTTATTACCTTGAGAATGCGATATGCAATGAAGCGTGGGGTGAACTTCATGCTTGGCACTTTTAAGCGAATGTGTTAGATGATAACCATACCCTATCTCCGACTCTCATTAGGGGAACTGCAAGACGTTTTTTATGAGGCTTTCCTCAAGGAACAATGAATATATTTCCATAAGTCCGCAAATGAGCCTACCAAGTTAGTTACGGCTGGAACTTCCATGGACGGTAATTCTTGAAAATCAGGCACTCATGGATGTCTACCATAGACTGCAAAAAGTGGAGTGGAATCAGAAGGAGAATGACACCTGAAGTTGTGCGAAAACTCCGCCCAAGGTAAAAGATCAAGGCAGTCATCCGCTGAAGAGGATACAAAAATTCTGATAAATGCTTCCAGCTCTTGATTCACACTCTCTGTTTGACCATTTGCTTGTGGTTGATAGGCGGAAGAGAACTTCAACTTAATTACACACGACGCACACAGTGCTCTCCAAAACCTGGCTACAAATTGTATCCCTCGATCGGATACTATCTCTTTGGCCAAACCATGTAGCCTGAAGATGTCTCGGATGAATATCTTCGCCAATGGTGGAGCAGAAGGAAGATCGACTAGGGGAATAAAACGGGCAATCTTTGAGAATCGAGCCACAACCCCCCAAATGGTGTTCTGTCCTTTTGGATGGTGGTAATTCTGAAATAAAATCCATAGAGAGGTGTGCCCATGGGGCAACTGGAACAGGCAAAGGATGTAATGGGCCCACGACTTTATTGCAAGTGATTTTATGCTGAGCACACTTGACACAGGACATGATGAACTCTCGAACGTCTTTCTTCATGGTAGGCCAATAACTTGTAAGTCTTAAGTGCCTGAATGTGCAGAAAAAAGGGAGGCATGGGCCCATGTCAGTAAGCTTTTACGCAGTTGTGGAGCAACAAAGATTGTGCCTGGTGGAGACAGGAGTTGAGTGGGAGCAAAGACGGGAGGGCCCAGGATTGGGTGAACTTGAGGTTGATCCTCTTGTGCAGATAGAAAAGACTAGAGACAGGGCATCAGCTTTCTTGTTCAGGACTCCAGGGTGGAACTGAAGCTTGAAGTCAAACCTAGAGAAGAAGAGGGACCAATGAGCTTGTCTGGCGTTTAATCGATGAGCTGTTTGAAGTTAAACCAAATTTTTATGATCTGTAATGATGGGGACAGGGAATCTTGCACCCTCCGGTGACACCACTCTTCCAATGCCATAGCTAGTAACTCCTGGTCATCGATGGCATAATTTTTCTCAGCCGGTAAAATTTTTGCGAGAAGAACTCACATGGATGAGTCTTCCCATCCTCAGCAGTTTGAGACAGCACAGCTCCCACCCCCACCGAAGAGGCATCAACTTCCAGAATGAAGGGCTTTTCAAGTTGTGGTTGGCAAAGGATTGGTGCCGTGGAGAATGCTGTTTTTTAGATTTTCAAACACCATTACTGCCGAAGGGGGCCAACAGAAGGAGTGGCTCCCTTCTTGGTGAGAGCTGTGATGGGAGCAACCAGAGTGGAGAAGATCGAAATAAATCGTCTATAATAATTAGAAATCGCTGGGTAGCTTTCAGGGAGTTAGGTTGAGGCCAGTCCCAGATGGCACTCAGTTTGTCTGGATCCATCTGTAGAGAATTTCCAGAGATGATGTGCCCCAGAAATGGCACGGAGGATTGCTCATAGAGACATTTGGAAATCTTTCCATACAGACAGTGGTCACGAGGATGGGATAAAACCTCTCTTATATGAAATCTGTGTGACTGCAGATCCTTGGGAAAAATTAAAATGTTATCTAAATAGAGCACAATGAACTTGTGCAGGACATCCCTGAAATTTTCATCCACATATCCTTGGAACACCGCTGGTGCGTTACATAACCCAAAAGGCATTGCCAAGTATTCAAAGTGGCCATCTTGGGTGTTGAACGCGGTTTTCCACTCATTTAACAAAGAAGAATCCAGCCCCAGCAGGAGAAGAGGATGGTCTGATAAACACTTTGGCTAGGTTTTCTTTAATGTAGTCGGGCATGGCTGCTGTTTCCGGAACCGAAAGAGGGTAAATTCGGTCACGAGGTGGCATCTTACCAGGAATGAGATCAATGTCACAGTCCCAAGAGCGATGAGGATGTCATTTGTCAGCAGCCTGTTCATTAAAAAAAATCAGAAAAATCCTGATATGGTGCTGGCAGACGGGGATCTATTATGATATTCAATTGATCAGGAGTAGGAGGCTTAAAAGCAGGTCCAGTAGAAACTTGATGGATACGTACAGGAAGCACACGAGACAGACATTGATGAAAACAGCCCGGACCCCAAGCAAGGATTTGCATATTAGACCAATTCAGCATAGGGTTATGTATTGTAAGCCAAGGCAGACCTAAAACTAGTTCGTAGGAGGTTTTAGGTAGGACTAAGAATTCTAACATTTCTTGATGAAGACATCCTACTCGAGGCACACTGGGTGGGCAACAGAATAAATGAAATCTCCCAGCATGACGTTGCTGTCTACCCCCTATAGGGTCAGCTTACTGGGTAGGGAGTGACTGGTATACCCAGGGTACGTGCCAAGGATTCTGAAATAAAATTTCCAGTGGCTCCGGAATCCACCAAGGCTTTCAACTCTTTTGTTCTCGACTTGTGGGAAAGGGACACTGATAACAGACTATCCATAAAATGGGATGGCTTGATCACTACCCTCAACTGGACACTCCCAGAACCAGTTAGGGTCTTCTCTCATTTCTCGCAAGAAGAGGACAATTCTTGAGAACATGGTCCGGAGCTGCACAGTAGAGGCAGAGCTTATTCTGGAACAGACTGGTTCGCTCAGCCGCGATTTTTTAACCTGCGTAGGTTTTTCTTTACTCATTGCCAGATAAGAGGATCGTGCATTTAATAACAACCGATCCTGAAAACAATCCTTTAGTCCTCTACCAGCCAATCGTTCTCTATGGCGTAAGTCAATCTTAATACACAGAGAGATTACTTCGGAGAAGGACTCTGGGCCTGATTCAGAGCCGCTCGTAAGCGGCCGCTCGTTCGCTCCAGGCGATGTTCGCACATCTGCGCATGCGTATGGGTCGTAATGCGCATGTGCCAACCAGTCAGTGCGGTCGGAAATCGAGCGCTCGCAAAATAGCGAGTGCCTGCTAATTTGAGTGACAAGATGAGGCATTTGTGGGTGGTAACAGGGGAAGGTGCTTGAAAACGGGGAGTGGAGATCCGAACGCAGGCGTGCCAAATGGTCAAAACGGGCGTTTTAAGGGTGTGCATAATTAACAAAGCAGCGTCATCGGCCACGTCACTTGGTTGTCTCTTAGCCTGAACTGTTCGCATTATTGCGGTAGGAAAATCCAACCACAAGCACTGCGAGCAGTTCAGACGCCTTTCGATGTACTCGATTAATCTAATAAATAGCGGAGATGATGTAGGATGCGAGCGGCCAGGGGGCGTCTTTACAAAATAGCGAGCGCATGTTTCGTTCGCTCACACATAGAGGCGTCAAAAGACCGCAGAGAGTGAGCGCTCAATTTAAATAGCCGGCTCCTTTTTCTGAACGAGCGAGCGCAAATAGCATCTGGCTCTGAATCAGGCCCTCTGTAAGATCCCGAGAGGCTAACTCATCTTTCATCTTTTCGGAAAGACCATGTAAAAAGGCAGCCTTGTTTCGTTCCTTTTGAATTCAGAAAAAATGGTTTGAAATTGGACCACATACTGTCCCTTGCCGGGTTTGAAGGAGATCAGAAGAAGCCGAGGCAGTGCGTCCCGGCTCGTCAAAGATTCTCTTGAAAGAGGAAATAAAGTTCTCATAGTTGGACACTAGAGGATCTGCTCATTCCCATAATGGGGGAGACCCAATACAAAGCGGTTCCAGTCAGCAGCAAAATAATTTTGACCTAGACCTCAGGAAATTCTGTGGCAGGTATTCAAACTGAATCTCACATTGGTTGATGAAACTGCTGCAACATCTTAGGTTTCCATCAAAGCGTTCAGGGGATGCCAACTGAAGATGAGACTTCTGTGTCACTGGAACTGGAGGATGGTCTGCAGGATTCAAAGGAGTAGACCCGGTGAGAGGAGAAAGTAACGTGGCTAAGGTTGATTGGTTGGAAGTAGTTGCCCGGAGAGCTCTTGTAAAATATTGAGCCACTTGATGTTGCGCTGCCTCCTGATTATCCATGTGAGCAGCAAGATCTTGCAACGCTCCTGCACCCTGGGATCCTGAAGCTTTCATTGGGCCTGTACACACTGTCACAACTGGCTCAGGAAGATCTCCTACTGAGGAGCTGAAAGCTGATGTCCCGGGTTGTGGAAGGAATCTGAGGTGAGGGGCCTGGATGTATGTCCTCCTAATCCACAAGTATCGGATGTTGTCGAGATCTGACCAAAGCCGTGGTCTAACCTGCTGGGAGGTGTTCACCAGTGACCCTTCCAAATAGGATATGGGTTTAAGCTTAACCCAGTAAGCAGGTCGCGGCCCTCTGGTCAGGTATCCGATACAGGTGGGAAATGGAGGGAGATAACACCGATGAGGCCCAGGAGAGTATATTTCTGAAAGAAGTACTAGCGAGGATTATGTACTTGGATATTGTACTGAGTATGCGGGCAAGGTATCAGATGCACCGCTGGCACAGGAGAGTGACACTGTAGTTGTACTCGGCTGATGTACAGAGTACACCGGCAAGGTATTCAGACGCACTGCTGGCACAGGAGGGTGACACTGTGGTTGTACTCGGAGGATGTACAGAGTACGTGGGCAAGGTATCCAGACGCACCGCTGGCACAGGAGAGTTGCTAGAAATGTCTCGAGCAGAATAGCAAGGGAACCTGGATCGAAGTGATGGCAAGCAAACACTAGTAGAAACTACATTGTACAGGAAACTTCCTGTTGTCCAGAGCCCAGTAATATACCCCTTTGGAGGACAGTGTCAGCTGACAACAACCATGCTACCATTGGACAAAGGGTCAGTCAGGTGATGAAGACTGTCATGACTGCAACCTCGGTAACCAAGTCACGAAGCAGCACATGGATGTCCAAGTGCAGCTGAGGCATAATACTCAGCGTGTCACTCGCCGTCGCACTTGACGGCTGACTGCAAGAGAAGTCAGGGGAAGTCGGCATTGTGGTGAGTAATGGCCGATCTTAGGCCGAAACCTGACAGGCTTCATCCGGCCTTCCACGTTACCTGTGGGGGCAGGATTCTTCTTTGTTAAGAATGAAGACAATAGACTACATACTTGTATTGATTATCAGAGCCTAAACGATATCACGGTGAAGAATTGTTACCTGTTGCCCCTCATCACAGAGCTTTTCGCTCAAGTTAAGGGTTCAATCATCTTCACCAAACTGGACCACCATGGCGCTTACAATTTAATTCGCAATCGAGAAGTAGACGAATGGAAGACACGGCATTCAACACTAAAGATAGGCACTATGAATGTCTAGTGATGCCCTTCGGGTTAAGTAACGCTCCCACCGCCTTTCAACAATTTGTGAATGAGATTTTCTGAGACCTTCTCTATTCAGTCATCGTCTATTTGGATGACATTCTCATTTTCTCCCGAGACCTTTCCTCACATCATGAGCAAGTCCAAGAGGTCCTCCGTTAGTTGCACATCAACCGCCTCTTTTGCGAACTTGAGAACTGTGTTTTTGACATTCCATCTATTCCCTTCTTGGGTTACAGAATCTTAGGTTCCAGTCTTCAAATGGATCCCAAAAAAGTGGAAGCGATTCTATCCTGGTTGGAACCTACATCTATAAAAGCCACCCAAAGGTTCCTTGGCTTCGCCAATTACTACCACAAATTTATTCAAGGATTCTCAACTCTAGTGGCTCTCATCATAGTTCTCACCCGTAAGGGCACCAATCTGACTCAATGGCCACAAGAAGCTGTCTGCCTTCCAGCTTTTGAAGCAGTCCTTCATTTCAGCTCCAGTTTTGAGACAGCCTAATGTTAATCGGCCCTTTATTCTTAGGTGTGCGCATCCTCAGAGGGTGTCCGAGCAGCTATTTCTCAGAAATCTGATGATAAACTTTATCCACGCGGTTACTTCTCTATGAAGTTCTTTCTGCCCAAGAAGAACTATCTTATTGGAGAGAAGGAACTTCTGGCTATCAAACTGTCTTTCGAGGAGTGGTGGTATGTGCTGGAAGGGGCAAATTTTCCTGTCTCTTTATACACGATCAACGGAACATGCTGTTCCTAAAGGCCGCTCAATGTCTGTCACCTCGGCAAGCTCGGTGGGCGTCATTCTTCTCCTGCTTCGACTTTAAGATAATCTTCAGACCCGACTATCTGATTGGGAAAACTGATGTTCTGTCCCATTTTAATGTGCGCTGAAGAGGATCCAATTGTAACGGAACATTACCCATTGCTTAATTCAGTGGTTTCTACCAGACTTTCCACTACTCCCCCCTCCAGGGAAAGCCTTAGGGTGGGTACACACATAAATTGCCTGCTATCGTGCCGATGTTTAGGACGATTTACCTTCATCCTGGACATCCATATGATTGCTGGTACACACTAAAAAGATTTAATGAACGACCGAACAATCACTGTTCCATCCTTTAATATGTACAGCCTCACATACGATATTGTGTGTTTAACCGTACATCATAGCCAATTACACAATATCACATGCGATCGTGGGAGCGCGCAAATCGGGCATACACACTGTACGATATGCCCGATCTTTTTTCGTTCCGGTTTGGCCAAATCGGGCTGATTTATCGTTCAGGTGTGTATCCAGCCTTAGTTGATCCCAAGCTACGTAGAAAGCTTCTTTTCTGGGCTCACACTTCCCAATTTTCTGGTCATGCAGGAGTGCAGAAGACTCTTGAGTTTGTCAAAAGGTCCTATTGGTGGCCATCTATGAAGTCTGATGCCCAAGCCTTCGTTGCCTCCTGCATCAAGTTTGCTCAACACAAAATTTATCACCAGCCTCCAGTTCGTCCTCTTCGACCCTTGTCCATTCCAACCTGTCGATGAACTCATTTATTGATGGACTTCATGACCGATCCTCTGCCTTCCAGGGGATAAAATACAATCTGGGTAAATATGTACCGCTTTTCCAAATGGCCCATTTTGTATCCCTGGTAGTTCTACCCTCTGCTCCATGCTTGGCTCAGCTATTTATCTCTGAGATATTTTGCCTTCATGGACTTCCATCAGAGATCATTTTCGACGTGGAGGGGTTCAGTTCATCAGCAAATTTTGGAGATCAATCTGCTCCTCACTCCAAGTCAAGCTAACATTTTCGAAGGCTTATCCCCAAACCAACGGGCAGACAGAACGTGTTATCCAAGACTTGGAGGCCTTCCTACTACAGTTGTACTTCTCTTCCCAGGATGACTAAGTGGATCTTCTGCCATGGGTAGATTTTGCCCACAACAACTCGTACCCCTTCGAGTACCGGAGTTTGTCACTACCGGTATTTGATTTTCCAGCCGCCAGCGCTTCTCTCCAAAAATTTTTCGAAAATTTGGAGGGAGGTTCATTCAGATCTAATGAAGTCCCCTGTGTGCTACAAGATCTTCGCGGATAGAAAAAGCAGAGCCATTCATAACCTCCAAGTTGGAGACCGAGTCTGGCTGTCTATGCTGAACCTCAACAGATTGAGGGTCCCATCAATGAAATTTGCACCCTGCTTCATCGTAGAGATTATCAAAGCCCATACTCTCTTGCAGGACTTTGCACACCTCTGGTTCTGGTTCTCAGTCATTCCCCAGTACTGTTCAGCTTCCTTCAGCCTCTATATAAGTCCATCCAGTTTTCAGACTTCTGCTCCAGAACCAACCAGCGACTCCAGTCCGGCTCCACAAGCAAACACAAGCGTGACCAAGGCATGGTAACCTTCATTCTCCGACTTAACTGGTTCTGGTTGGATTTAGCAGTGCGGTGAATTGAATAGCTCTGGGAACTCCTTCCCAGGGCTATTCAGCATCGTCTTACTTTGAATTGCCCCATTTATTTGTTTTTTTTGTTCAGTCTTTTATTAAAGCTCTGTTTGTACTTTTTTTTTTTTAATCCTGTTTTGATTGCAGTTTTCTTGACTTATTGCCATTGTTTGCTCTCCTTTTAATATTTATGTCTTTGAATTCTGTTTGAGTGTTTTTTATACTGTCATATTCTGAACATGTGGTTTTCATTCGTTAGTATTAAGTTGCCTTCAGGGTTTGATCTGTCGTGTTATCCTTTTAGTTTACCAACTTGCTCTTGTCTTGTTTAGGTCTTATATTTGTTAAGTTACTTTGTTTATTATTTTTGCGAGTCTTTTCAGTGCCACTTTGATCCTGGTCTGATTACACTATGGCCTTAGGGTACACTGGAATAGTAGTCACCATGTACTGGGGTGGGGGGGTAGGTAGTGTAGTAGTAGCTGGGCGGAAGTTTTGTTTCGGGATCCAGGTATGCTGTAAGTTTGAGGTATGGCTATACAGAGTCGGGGGTCCTGGGGTATGGTTGTTCATTACTATATTCTGTTGTCTGTTGAGCCCCTGGCTGAGTCGCTCATTTTGAGCTATATTTCCTATGTCTCGTTTTTATCCGGTTTGCCACGTTCTTACCATCTATTTATTTGCTTATCTTCACATGTATCAGAATGTTGCGTGATAATCCTTATATATCTGTACATTGGTCATGTCTCCTAAATATATTACTTGTATTGTATTGCTGTGGGCGTATATTTTTAAAATCTTATAAATTAACACAATTTAAAAAAATAAAATAAAGCACCAGGTAACTTATGCTCGCCTTTAAGTCAACATTTCCATTGCAATACTCATCTTTCCTAAATGTTTTTAGTAAACAAGGGCTGAAGAATTGCTTCCCTATCAAGAGTGGGATTGCTCTATTGAATTACTCCCAGGTAAAACCTCTCCTATGGGAAGAGTAATCCCGTTATTACCTTAATCTGAAGCTATGCCTGACTATATCAAAGAGAATTTGCAAAGAAGAGTCATGAGGAAATTTAATTTGCCTGCTAGGAGAGGCTTCTTTGTTGTGAAAAAGAAAAGTCTGTGTATTGATTAAATTGTAAATTGTTCACTCCATGATAATCAGGATCTGGGAAAAGTGAGGGGGTGGAATGTTATGTGTGTACTATTATGCAGGTTATAATGGTAGCCACTGGTGGAATCCGGATTCAGCAGGCAGCCTTAGTACTTTTTTTTATTGTAGCAGAGGTGTTTGTACAGCCGTATTCGCAATTACACACTTAGTAGATCTAGATGAAGTGGAGGTTGAGCGGAACATACAAGGACCAGCCAGTCATATATGATGGTAGTAGTGCAGGTATATGCTGCATCTGAGCAGGGTATACGCAGAATATATTTCAGGTCTCTGGAAATATATTCATGTTCCACTGTGGCACTCTAGCACAGTGACAAGATTGCGCCGCGTATGCAGAGAAGACTAGACAGCGGCCATCTTATTACAGTGAAATGCTTCACTTATAGGAGAAATATGGAGACAGTGCAGTTGCGCACTCCACTTTCAACCCCCCCCCTCCGCACTGCAAGCTCTATCCGTGTTGCACAAACATTTTCAAGTATAGCTTTGTTGCAGCAACCTGTAAAACAAATTTGAGGCTTAGACTAACAAGAACATTTCAAGTGAATTCTAGTCCACATTTCTTTAGAAACATGACCAGTGGCTGTGATGTAAACCCTTTAGTAAGCACGTCAGCAGGATTCTCCTCACTAGCTATGTGAACCATGGCAACAGATCCTTTCTCCACGAGCTCAAGTAAAGTGATGCCTGATCTCAATGGGAGAATTCAATTGATTGCGGTGTTGAATAGCTTTGGGAAGGAGGTCCCGGAGCTATTCAATTGACCATGATATTAAGCCGACTAAGGAGGATTTTAGTTGGATTTCTGCTCTCACCTCAGAAGAATACTAACTAAAATTCCGGCTGCAATGCTGTTTTACAGCATAGCTCGGCGCTAACAGCATCCCGGCCGGCACTTTAGTTGGAAAATGCCGGTTCTAGCGACTAAACACCCTGCTTTAGTCGCACTAACCGACATTCTCTGACCTAAGTGCTTTTGACTTAACAGCATGCTGTTACGTCCAACTAGAAGCTCTTAAGTCAGTGATTTGAATAACTCCGGGACCTCCTTCCCAGGGCTATTCAACATTGCAATCAATTGAATCGCCCTCAATGTGCTGAGGTCTCCTATGATGCCTGGTGCTATACAATAGATCTATCGCATCTCTGTTATCACGCTCAGGGGTATACTTCCTAAAGTGCGGGTTTATATAAGTGGAGATGTTGCCCATAGCAACCGATCAGATTCTACTTATTTATCTAGAAGATAATAGCCAGAATTTAAATGTTTGCTATGGGCAACATCTCCACTTCTATAAACCCTCACTTTAGTAAACATACCCCTCAACGTTGATGGTGTCTTTTTTGTTTATAAGACTCTGTTAATTCCAAGTCTCTTCTAATGTGTAAAGCTTCCTTGGATGATTCTATCAATGCCATATACTCTGCCTTGGTGGTATACCAGGCTACAGTGGGTTGTTTTCTTCTCAACCAGCTTACTGCTGAGCCTGCCAGAAGAAACAAATAACCAGTATAAGAATGGCGGTCATCCTCATCTGCTCCCCAGTTAGCATCACAAAATGACTCCAATGTAGAATTTCCAGACTTGGTAAATTTTAACTTCAAGGAAGATGTCCCTTTTAGATATCTTCGGATTCTCTTGACTGCCTCCAATGATGCCTCCCAGAATTGTTGGCAAATTGGCTCACTACATGTATGATGTCAGGGTGTGTTCCGACACTTGCGTACAGCATGTACCCGATAGCATGAGGAATGTTCCTTATCAAAATGCTATCGGGTTCCTCCTCATTTGTAGGTGACATAGCTTTAGTTAATGTGGTGACTTTATCAATGGGAGTGCCCATTGATTTAGCATCTGACATACAATATTACTCAAATATATTCTCAATGTAGGTTTGCTGATCAGTGGATATAATCGCTTTCTTTAAAGGGGCCCATACATCAACATCGCAATTCCTTGATCCCCTGACGCTGATCCGAACTGCCGATTGGCAGTCAAATCCGATAATTGGGCAGAATTTCCCAGATGGATCATTGATCATTTATCAATGATCAGTCGGGGAATTGGGGAAATTCTGCATGTTAAAATTCACTGACTCGCCCATCCTGATAATTTTTTGGTCAGGATCGGATGGCATTAGGTTTTTGGAATTGCAGCAATCAGTCGCAGATGTATGGGCCCCTTTAGTCTGGTTGATTCTGAGTACTCTCAAGTATACTCAGGACCTAGATCATTCATCTTGAATCTTTGTCCGATCAACTCTTCTTCTTGGCCTGCTAATAGCAAATCATACACACATACAGTGATGATAAAGAGTATTCCCTCTATGAACTTATTATGAAGACAATAATCCGTCTTTGAATGTTTAAAATCCATCTCAATACAACATCTAACTATATATGTACCAACAATCACCTGCTTTAAGCCATACAATGCTTTCTTTAAAAGGCAAACTTTTCCCTCTTCGAGCATATTCTTGTGTAACTCTCTGGAGGTTTCATGTAGATCTCTCAGTTCACTTAAGAAAGCTGAGTCTAAGTCTTATTGGTATAATAGTATGCTGTGCAAGGCAGATATGGCATTGACTAGACGTAGTATACTGTATCTCGCTACTAGAAAATAATTTTCACCGTAGTCTATACCAGGTTTTTATGTGAAGCTTTTGGAACAAGTCAAGCTTTGTAATTAGCGATAGTCCCTTCTGCCTTCATCTTTCTGCAGAATACCCATTTACTCTTGCCTGTTGTGCACCAACTTGCTCTCTTAAGCTGGCCACACACTAGACCAACTTACATCCAACCAGCCAACTTGTTGATTGGTTGGAATGAAAATCTGGTAAGGAATGAAAGCAAATGACAATCAGCAATTTGCTCCCAAACGCCGGAAAATTAACAAAAACGGTTGTTTGTTAAATGTTTGATCTAAACAATTTGTTCAAACTTGTCTGACGACCATTTTCATCTGTTTTCTGGCATTTAGGAGCAAATTGCTGATCATCATTTACTCCTATTCCTTACCAGATTTTCAATCCAACCAATTAACAAGTTGGCTGGTTGGATGTAAGTTGGTCTAGTGGTGTGGCCAGCTTTAATTACAGTTCACATATCATTGTCATTTAGTGATTTCATCTCTTTGTCTATTGTACACTGCCACTCACGCCAGCCAGTCATGTCTTGACTTTGCTTCTTGGATATTTTGGGCTTCACAGAATGTGATATTTGCAAATTCGGTATGCAGTCGGGAAGTCGGCGGACGTAATCCTGACTGCAGGCTTCCCGACTGCTTTATCCCGGTGAGGGTTAAATGACAGGTGTCTAAATCTAGACGCCTGTCATCTTACTGATGCCGGGAGACCGGCGCCCGGCATCCCGATCGAAGTGATGCTGAGCGCGGACAGCTTAGGGTTAGGCCCCCCCCAGGAGGTTAGGGTTAGGCTAGGGGGAGGGAGGGTTAGGGTTAGTCACCCCCCTGGAGGACTTAGGTTTAGGAGGCGGTGAAGGGGGGGTTAGGTTTAGGCACTGGGGGAGAGGTTAGGTTAGTAAATACTTAACTAGGAACGATCGGGATTTTCACCCATGTCGGGCAGCCGCTGTCGGGATTCCAACCGCCGGACTTGCGTCTGGCGGTAAATTATACCGATTCCGCAAATTCTACATAATATCTTTTGGGTGGTTTCCACTGTTTTGATCTTGCAGAAGTTTTAATCTGTGGTTTCATGTCCACGCTGGTAGACTCTGGTACAGGTATGTCTCCAGCTGTTGGCGTATACAAATAACATACAGTCAGGTGCATAAATATTGGGACATTGACAGAATTTTCATATTTTGGCCTCTATTCACCACCACAATCTCTTTGAAATGAAACAAACAAGATGTGCTTTAACTGCAGACTTTCAGATTTAATTTGAGGGTAATTACATCCAAATCAGGTGAACGGTGTAGGAATTACAACGGTTTCTATATGTGCCTCCCACTTTTTAAGGGGCCAAAAGTAATAGGACGATCAACTCAAAAGCTATTTCATGGACAGGTGTGGGCTATTCCCTCATTATTTCATTATCAATTAAGCAGGTAAAAGGTCTGGAGTTAATTCTAGGTGTGACATTTGCATTTGGAATCAGTTGCTGTCGACTCTCAATATGAGATCCAAAGAGCTGTCACTATCAGTGAAGCAAGCCGTCATTAGGCTGAAAAATCAAAACAAACCCTTCAGAGAGATAGCAAAAACATTAGGTGTGGCCAAATCAACTGTTTGGAACATTCTTAAAAAGAAAGAACGCACCGGAGAGCTCGGCAACACCAAAAGACCCGGAAGCCCACGGAAAACAACTATGGTGGATGACAGAAGAATTATTTCCCAGGTGAAGAAAAATCCCTTCACTACAGTTGGCCAAATCAAGGACACTCTCCAGGCGGTAGGTGTATATGTGTCAAAGTCAACAATCAAGAGAAGACTTCACAAGAGTGAATATAGAGGGTTCACCACAAGATGTAAACCATTGGTGAGCCACAGAAACAGGAAGACCAGATTAGAGTTTGCCAAACAACATCTAAAAAAGCCATTACAGTTCTGGAACAACATCCTATGGACAGATGAGACAAAGATCAACTTGTACCAGAGTGATGGGAAGAGAAGCGTATGGAGAAGGTTAGGAACTGCTCATGATCCAAAACATACTACCTCATCAGTGAAGCATGGTGGTGGTAGTGTCATGACGTGGGCATGTATGGCTGCCAATGGAACTGGTATCCTTGTATTTATTGATGATGTGACTGCTGACAAAAGCAGCAGAATGAATTCTGAAGTGTTTTGGGCAATATTATATGCTCATATTCAGTCAAATGCTTCAGAACTCATTGGACGGCGCTTCACAGTGCAGATGGACAATGACCCGAAGCATACTGCAAAAGCAACCAAAGAGTTTTTTAAGGCTAAAAAGTGGAATGTTATGCAATGGCCAAGTCAATCCCCTGACCTGAATCCGATTGAGCATGCATTTCACTTGATCAAGACAAAACTGAAGGGAAGATGCCCCAAGAACAAGCAGGAACTGAAGACTTTTGCAGTAGAGGCCTGGCAGAGCATCACCAGGGATTAAACCCAGCGTCTGGTGATGTCTATGCGTTCCAGACTGTAATTGCCTGCAAAGGATTTGCAACAAAGTATTAAAAAGTGAAAGTTAGATTTAGGATTGTTTAGTTTGTCCCATTACTTTTGGCCCCTTTAAAAAGTGGGAGGCACATATACAAACCGTTGTAATTCCTACACCGTTCACCTGATTTGGATGTAATTACCCTCAAATTAAATCTGAAAGTCTGCAGTTAAAGCACATCTTGTTTGTTTCAATTCAAAGCCATTGTGATGGTGAATAGAGGCCAAAATATGAAAATTCTGTCAATGTCCCAATATTTATGCAGCTGACTGTATACTTATTCTGCATTTCCAACTTCAGTTTTGTTTTTAGTGGTGCTGTCTCTTGGAATATAACCTCTCTTGACTGACGAGCTTTTTTGTCTTAGGATTCCAAAGTCTATAATATTTACTCACTTGGCAATATTCATGCATGATACATTTCTAGGACTTGGAATCCAGCTTACGTGTTCTTTCTTTGGTGATGTTCAACATATCCAAAAACTCTGAGATGCTTGATACTTGGTTTTCTTCCAAACCACTCCTCTGTTGGGATTTTGTCTTATAAGGCAAATGCAGGAGCACGATTCTTCAGATAGACCGCTTTAGACACTGCTTCTGCCCAAACACGCTTGTTTTGGCCAGTATCTTTTAACATACATCAGTCTCTCTCCACTATGATTCGATTTGTACGCTCATTTACACCATTCTGTTCTGGCGTCCATGCAGTGGTCAGTTGATGCTTAATGCCATGCTTCTTCAGGAAGATTTCCACATCTTTGTTGAGGTATTGTATTCTCCGATTGCTCCTTATTTTCGGGAGCACGCGACAAATGTGCTCGCTCCCGAAAAGGGGGCACGGTCGGAGGTTGTGGCTTCGTGTTTGTCACTCTACGGGTGTCACAAACTCTTGTGGATGCAACCCGTATTCAGGGAATTGGATAGACCTATTCTTGAGGCGCAGAGTCTAATGTGCTGGAGGTATTCACCAGGGACCCTCGCAAGAAGGTATGGACTTGGCTGCGCCCGACACACAGGTCGCGACCCTCAGGTTAGGTTTCCCTATACAGGTGCTGGTGAACTTAGTTGGAGTGCAGAAATCAGAACCAAACGGATGATACGGTACCATGGAGCAGGCATAACGGGTCACAGGGAATAGCCGAGGTCAGAACCAGATAATCAATGCAGAACCAGGGGTCAGGCAAAATCAGAGTCCCGAACAAGCAAAGGTCAGAACCAATAATCAGGATATGCACAGGAACGCTGGAGTATGGTAATGGATCCTATACTCTGGCACTGAAGTGCTCCCAGGAACTTCCTTATATAGGTCGGGGTTCAAGCCAGCCCCAATCAGCGACTCCCTAATCCAGTTCCGGTCTCTCTAAATATACGGTGCGTGCGCCCCCAGGGGGAACCGCGACTGCTCCCATCCGACAGTGGAAGCCAGCAGCAGCAGGTGCCGGGATCTCCCTGCCCGCTGTCTGTCAGGGAACCAGTGCTGCCGGACCCAGTAAGTGATGACTGGTGTCCGGCACACTGTGACATTGGGGCATGCCCAGCACTTAGTGATGCTGGTATGCCCCCAAGCAGTCCCCTCACTGTGAATAGATATCATGCACATGCCCACGGCACCTATTCACCCGGCGGCAATCGGAACCGGCAACTTTTCCCACCCACAGGAAACTGCGGCCTGTGGGTGGGAACGGCTGAGGGAAAGCTGTTTCAGTGGGGGGGCCACCATAAGCTCAGGGCACATTTTATAATTTGAAATTCGGTACGGCATGGCGCTCTGCTGAAACAGCCTAGCGGGAACACTACCTGTTGTTATTACAGTTACCCTTATGTTCTGTACAATACACTTTCCTTTTGCAACCTGGTCTCTGTTGCCTCTATGATACTTATGATTATGAGGTTTGTCCTTATGGGCCGTATTCAATTTGGAGCGAAAAGCCGTTCTCGGCGAAACTTTTTCGCCGATGACTTAATTTTCACCGATTCCACTTATCCCCATATTCAATTTGACCGACTTTTCGTCGTTGCGAAAAGTGAATGCATCAGACTCGGCGGAAAAGTATCACCAGTGAATAGGTGGCGAGAAAGTGCAGAATTGGGGTTTTGGGGTGCAGACTTTCAAAAACCAACCTGCACCCCTTGGACAGGCCCCCAAAGGTAATCTGTGTCAATTTTTTAAAAGTACCTTAGGACACCCCAAAAAAGTACTCTCGTTTTGGGGGCGAAAAAAACCCAAAGTTGGGGGACAAACTTCTAAACTAGCGAAATAGACTCTGGGGGTGTCCCTAAGTGTTTTTTTTATTGCAGCAGGTGGATTTTTCACATTTTTCAAAACTTCATATTAGCAACTTTAAAATATGCTTACACCCATTTTCATGTACCGCAAATTTGATGGAACTACTTATTTTGCCAAGAAAAACTTCCTAAATGCTATTCTTCACCACCTCTAAAAAACGCAAAACAGCACCTATAGAGACCGTTTAAATACCCCACATACCTTTAGCAGGGCTATAAGGGGGTACCCATAGTGAATCCCCATGTCAGAGCATCTTTTGGGGGGTGTCAGGCTGATTTCCTCAAAAATGACAGGACTTTTCAACGATTTCGTTTTGACTGGGTCCCGCTTTCGCTGATTTGGAATTGATTATGGGATAAGTTTTCGACGGCAAAACCTATGATGACAACGAAAAGTCCGGCCACTGACTTTTTGCTCCAAATTGAATATGCCCCAAAATCTGGTTCATATAGCACATTTTGGATTTCTGTGACTTTGATTTTTAGTCCATATTTCCAAGTGGTTAGTGACTGTCCCAACTTCTGTAGCTGTAAGTACTTAATTTCCCATTATTATAGGATTACACATGTTCATCGACGGACTCCTACAGACATTAACTTCTGGGATATGGACATCATTTTATCAATGTAGTCACTCATACTTGGGCATTCACTCAACTCGCAGAAGACCAAACTTGTACATTGAAGAGCTTCACTTATGGGAGAAATATGGAGACTGCGAAAAACTTAAGATATTGTTGCGCAAAATCAGATAACCTTCCTAGGGTATATTGTCACAGATACGGGTCTAAAAAATAGATCTTGTTAAACTAGATGCCATTATCGAGTGGCCGCAGCCAAAGGACCTGAAAGCAGTTCAAAGATTCTTGGGATTTTCTAATTATTATAGTAAATTTCTAAAAGAAAAAAAAGAATTCTATTCTAGTGGCGCCTATAACTGCTATGACGAAGCAGGCTTAGGGCCTGATTCAGACCCGCTCGCTAGATGCGGCCGCTCGCTCCCAACGTATGAAAATTCAGCTAAGTGACGTCAAGGCAGCCGCTTGCACGGCAAGGCATAAGCACGCCCACTATGTATTGGCGAGCAATTACTTTGTGTTTTTAGATGCCCACTAGCCTGTCTTTAGCCGCTCACTAGCGTACGTCATCTCCAGGAAGTATATACAACCATAGGAACATCGGGTTCCATCGGATCTGGCTGCAGCGCTTGCAGTTGACTGTACCCTACCGCATGCACTGCGAGCACATCAGTGTATTCAACCAGGTGATGTGTACTATGACGCTGCCTGTTAATTATGCATGCCCCAGAAACTGCATGAAAACACTCTGGCACGCCTGCGTCCGCAACTCCACTCCCCCCGTTACTACTGCCCTGCCCCTGTTACCACCCACAAACGGCCTCTCCTGTCACTCAATTCACTGGGCTGTCTTTGCAGAGTGAGCGAGCACATTCTGATCGTTTGTACTAGTTTGTGCACACGCACTACGAACTACACGCATGCGCACATAAGCGAACATCGTCTGCAGTGAGCGGCCGCTTACTAGCGAGCAGGTCTGAATCAGGTCCTTAGTCACATAAGGATTGGTCTTCAGAGGGTCCTAAAGCTTTTCTTAAGCTCAAATCAGATTTTAGATGTGAATGCTACGTTCCATTCTGTTTGGAGATAAATCTCTCAACAGTGGGAGCAGAAGCAGTTCCTTCTGTTACAAATCCCAAAGACTACTCTGAGTAAGCCCCCTAGAACCCGGCCTAGCGAGGTCTTCCGCCAATAACAGCCACCCGTTGTTCCCTTAGAACTAAAGACATTCACCGATACTTAGGTGGCCGCCTGGACTTGATAGTAGCGGCTTATGTGAGTGTCTGATGGGATTCAGTGGTTAGGTGAGGAGTTTGGAACAGAAAGTGTTAATGAGGCAACCAGAGACCAGATGATGTGGCTGGTGATGCGGCTTGATAGCCGTTGTGTAGGAAGGTCTGGAATTGAGAGCCGATGATGCGGCTTAGGAGACGATGGTGCGGCTTTGAGCCGGTAGCAGAAGTGAATTGATAGTGCGGCTTTGAGAGCCGATAGTGCGGCTAAGGTGCCGATGGTGTGGCTTTGAGCTGGACGTAGGAGTAGGTGTATTTGAGATGTGGCTTTGTAAGCTGATGGTGCGGCTTGGGAGCCGGTACACAAGTTGGTGCATTTGAGATGTGGGTTTGTGAGCTGATGGTGCAGCTTGGGAGCCGGTACACAAGTTGGTGTATTTGAGATGTGGGTTTGAGAGCCGATGGTGCAGCTTGAGAGCCGGTACACAAGTTGGTGTATTTGAGATGTGGCTTTGTGAGCTGATGGTTGGGCTTGGGAGCCGGTACACAAGTTGTTGTACTTGCGATGCAGCTTTGGTAGCCGATGGTGCGGCTAGGGAGTCGGTACACAAGTTGGTGTACTTGAGATGCGGCTTTGTGAGCCAATGGCAGCATGGAAGTTGCTGGTGTGGCTGGGAAGCCAATAACTGGTGGGCTAGGCAATACCGCTGGAGAACCAGGACTCAATGTAGCAAGAAAGCACAGAATGCTGACCATGCAGCAGAGCCGAGAGAACCAAAAGGTATAGGCGGCGAGGTGGCAAAAGGCCAGCGTGCACAAATAGGAGGTGGAACCAATCACGCCATGCTGTGGATAACATGTGACCTCCTGTGGTGTGCAGATCGCCTAGCAACTGAGGGAACCGGAACAACAGCTTCATAAGAAGGTAAACTGCTAGAGGGAGACAAGTCGTGACCGCGACTTGTAACACCTTCTCAAAAATCTTGGACAAATTTGACCCGTGTGGATTTTTCTCTCAAAGATTTCAAGCTGCTAAGAAAAAATTCTGTAGCTGATAAGTAGCTACTAGCAATTTAACTTGCATTAACATATAGGCGATACCTGAAAAAAAAACTAATCATCTGGTGATGGTTTAAAACACACCAAAGAGAGCGAAAAAAAAATATCTTCAATCTGCTCATTGTTTGAACCTACACCAGCCCCACGTATTTTTTTTAATGTTTCGCCCACTTTAATCTCCTTATTACTTTTTGCTAGGACAAAAGAACAACTGGATGTGTTATCAATCTCCTTTTATTCCTCAAGTTGAGGAACGTCCAGTCAAAGTTAAAACAATCCTGAATCCAGCCTGTTCTTTAATATTGACCACTGTCTCCAATAAGAAAGCACCTTTGTGTAAAACCTTTGTTCCTCTGAAGTTATGTGCCAAGATACTACATAGAGAAGATGCTGGAGTTGAGGAAACTTTGTAGTTCAGTCTTCGGAGATATTGGTGGCCTACTATGCAGGAAGATGTCCGAGATTATGTTTCAGCATGTTTTCTTTGTGCTCAACACATAAAAATGACAAAAAAACACTTTTGGCTACATGGCTTCACATTGGAAATAATATCTGACCGAGGGGTAGAATTTATCTTGAAATTTTGGTGGGCCTTAGAGATGTTTCTTAAGGTGCATACACACTAGTCAATATGCTCACAATGCAATATCGTGAGAGATTTCCCTTGAACTCCCCCCAACACTCCAGGACACGATATGGTGCTAAAAAGTGTCCAATTTGACCAGCGATCTGTCGTGCGTAGTTAACGATTTCCAGTGTGTCGTGTACGAGATTGGCAGATCTTGCCTGCTGTACGTGATAGTGAGTGGACACTCACGATTTGGACATATATTTTACACTATTTGTAGTTCCGATGTGTCGAAATTGGGCAAATCGTTCAAACTATTGTCTAATGTGTACGGACCTTTTATACTTTATCTCTCTGCATCTCAGGATAACTGGGTAGAACTGTCATTATCAGAATTTGATCAAAATAAGCTGTTTAATAATTCAACTTCCAACTCTGGGCCTGATTCAGAGCCTGACGCTCTGACCAGAGCGCTCGCTCTGAATAGGGCCCTCCTACCTAAAAATGGAGCGGCCTCCTGGCCGCTCGCATAGCTGTGGGTGACCACCCACAGCTTATGCGAGTGGCCAAAAAGATGGTCGCGATGGTCTTGACATCGGGCTTGCGACGAGACTCTGCGGTGGGGTCTCGCTGCCGCAAGCCCAGGAGTGCTTTTGGCTCTATCAGAGCCAAAAGCACTCCCACTGACATCACTAGTGATGTCAGTGGGCCGGACCCTGACGGTAGGTGTTCCCATGGGAACGCCTCCGTCTGGGCGGCAACGCCCCCGGCACGTCCACCAAAGGGGGCGTGCTGTCCTCACCATCGACAGCACGCCCCCTTTGGTGCGAGACCCATAGCGACAGCGCTATGCGGGTCTCGTACATGCGCACGATGGAGCTCCCTCCATCATGTGCATGCGCATTAGGGCACCATCGACCTGCTTGCGAGAGATCAGCGCTCGCGAGCGGGTCTGAATTAGGCCCTCTGTTCTTTTTTCAAAATATGAACTTCATGTATTTGTTCCTGAAATTCTGAGGAGTTATTCTGTAATGGTTGCTCATAGTGTTGTTCACCATATCTGGAATGAAGTAAAGAAGAATCTCATAAAAGCTATTAGTTTTTTTGCTGATTGTAAGATAAGTGTTATTCCCATGTCCCTTTGAAAAAGCTGTTATACCTGTACAGCGAAACGCGTCATGATTCTCCACTGGATGCCTTAATAAGCCTGGACCAACTTGCTGGTTTTTATGAACCATTTCCAATTTGAAAATCCTTACTTATGTTTATCCAGACCAAACCATCTATGTACGGCGTGGACCTCCTGAGGGCTCCGAGTGCCACATATTGAACTTTTATGCTAATAGGACCATCCCTCTACTGGTACATAAACTTGGTAATTATAAACCTACTGGACAGTACTAATCTAAGTTATTATATACCATCTGGAAGCGTATATGGGAACAGGCATTGCAAATATGGGCATTCACTAGGGCAAGGATTGTTGCTCATATGTATTGTATGATTTTATGCAATTCTTTTATTAAAGTGTTATTTTTATTTGTAATTAATATCCATTTATATGTATTTATTTGATTTCTATGTATTCATTTTAGCGCTACAACTTTTACTATATGTATTTATGCTTATAAGGGCTTGACTATCCCTTCCTTAGTAGCTGCTTAGAAAAACGGACCATTCCAACGCCTGTATCGAAACCACCTTGGTATCTACACACTGCATTCCCATGTCACTGCCTGGTGATCGGATTTGGTTATCTACCCATAATTTATGCTTGAGACTACAAAGTGTGAAATGTGTTCCTCGTTTTATCGAGCCTTTGAAAATGTTATAAGTCATTAATCCTGTTGCACACCATCTGGATCTTCCTTTATCGCTACGAGTCCTGGTCTCATTTCAGATCTTACTGATTAAGCCTCTTGTGATAATTAGTTACTCAATCTGCTAAGATCTCTCCTGCCATCAATATCCATCAACAAGAGTAGTATGAAGTGAAATCATATTTTAGACTGACAAATTTCTAGAGGTAATTTACAGTTATCTATGGTTACCACATCTCACTCCAGAATTCAAGAATTTTCCTGAGCTGCTCCCCCCCTTTGCAATGATCTCCATTGTTCCATCAGACTATCCGTCAACCTGTATTGCTTCAAGAGGGCGCTGAAAACCCACCTGTTCATAAAAGCATAATCGTCCTCCATTTAAACATGTCACCACGGAGTCTACCTCTGAACTTCCCTTACACTCGTTCATTCCTGATGTCTTCCGTTTGTCTCCCCTTCCCTTTTAGACTGAAAGCTCCATGAGCTGGACCGTCCTCGCTCCTGTTCTCATCACCTACTTCTCTTGCACACCTGCTATACAACGTCCTTGGGCTCTCTGCCCCTGGACCCCAATCATCTGTTTTTGTTTTTTCAGGCGAACTACACCTGTCATTTGTGCTCCACGCTGACCGCTACATGTTTCAGCTGATGTTGTACATTTCCATTGCACACATTGCATCAGTGACTGTGTCGAGATTTGTGGTTCTATTTATACTGTACTGTTTTACTCTGTATTGTCTTATTGTTTTGCTCTCTGTACAGCGCCCTATAGATAAAATGTAATAATACTAATATATGTTAAACCACTGAAGAACGTTGCTAGACTATGATACTAGACCCCAGTCGTTGAAATCCCCAATCATCTTAGAAATTCCCAGGCTACCTCTGCAAATTCTTTTTATCAATTGGGAAATTAAAGAATAACTATTTCCATTATAATTCTATAATCATTGTCCAACTGCCTTGGCAATTGACTTTTAAGGGTTGATAGTTCTACTCTTCACCACATAACCCTTGTGACTGTGACATGACCTCATCCCTGGGGGCTTTATTATCTTTGGTAGGCTATTCTTCTTATCTTAGCCTGAATTGGAGAGAATAATAGGAATAAAATATATTAATAATTTCATGTGAAGCTTCATCCTGTCATTCAAGTAGCTAGCTGGTGCCCCTTTCTTCTTCATTGGCAAGAAAAAAGTAGGTCTCTGGCCTTTTACAGATTACCATGGCCTATAGGCTGTCATTATTCACAATAAATATCTACTCTCCCTCATCGCTGAATTATTTGAAACTTTACAGTCTGAAAAGATCGTTCTTTGAACTACGTAAAACTTAGTCCGCATACGACCTGGAGACGAGTGGAAACCAGCTGCCATACATGCTATGGGCATTTAAAGAACTTTGTCATGCTGTTTGGCCTCGCTAAAGCTCCAGTTACCTTTTAATGCATTCTTGTTGAATGGCTCATCTCTGTATAAGAGGCCTTCAATCCTTAAAAAAAAAAATAATGTTCCAAACTGCTCCTATCCTGGTCCATTTCAATCAAGCACAAGTCTTCTATTTAGAGTTGAAAACTCCTGGATAGCCATCTGGCTCTCAAAGAGTGGAGACACCAGTTATCATCTACATGAACCCTAAGGTTTTTAGAAGTACAGGTTTTTAGAAGTGGGGTTGTTGCCAATAGCAACAAACCAGCTTCTACTTATCAATTATGTATCACCTTCTAGAAGATAGAATCTGATTGGTGCTATGGGCAAAAACTACTGTACGCTTCTAAAAACCTGCACTTTAGTACAGGGCTCAACAAATCCCGGAGGCCAGATCACCATGGCTACCAGATTTTGCTGCCTGGCTACTAGATTTTGCAGTGAGGGAGGAAGCATATCCTCATCAGCTCCGGCGGAGATTCGTGCCTATAGTATTGCGGTGGTCATATCATGCACAGGAGTGCATGTGCTGAGTGTCGCCTGCGGTGACTGCTGTGCCTCTGCCTGTCCCGGCCTGCACGGACGACTCCTCCATCCTGGCCTGATCTGATCCCTGCTGTCTGTCCCAGTCTACGCTGACCCTCCTGTACGTCCCGGCTGTCTACTGTCTTCTATATCCGGCTGCATAGAGCTCTCCGGTAGTAGGGTCTATGGTGTGACCACGAGGGGAAGGGGGTTTTGTTGTACTTTCTGGCACCATTATTTTATGTGAAATGTGGTCCGTTATTACTGGAGGGTGGGGGGTGGAGCAGTGGAGCTGAGCAGAGAAGTGAGGGGCCTCCATTTTACTGTATTCACTGTACCATTTTGTGGACTAGTATAGTGTGTATAACAGTTGCATAACACACAGAGCTGTGCTCCTCACTCACTCCTGTAATTTTTTTGGGGGGACTGTTGTCTGGCTCCTACACTTTCATCCTGGCTCCTAGATTTTAGAAAAATGTGTCAAGCCCTGCTTTAGTAAATATACTCCTACGAATTTTGAATATCTCAAAACGGCTAAAGGAGTACATTTCTTGACAAGCTCATGCAAATTAAATTTTCCAGAGCCACCAAACAGTTGGAGAACTTCAGAAGATCAAGCTAAAGTATCCAGAATTACAAACCCAATCCGAATGTTGTCTAACCCGAGGTTTGTGGGTATTTGTTCCAACTTAGATTCTGTATCGATACTACAACTCCTAAGTGATTGGTATTCAAACATTCTAGATCTTATAACCAAGTGTTATTGGTGAAATGCTTAAATAAACTTCTATTATGTGTCTGCATGTCCAACTTGTTTCTGTACCAAATCCCAAAATAAAAGACCAACAGACCTCATATAACCTCTACCTATTTCTTTAGTTAGATCAGTGGTTCACAAACTTTTTTTGAATCACGGCACCCTAGTGTATCAGCATTGTTTTCACGGCACCCCTAAGCCAACAGTTTGTTATTGAGAAAATCAAAAAATTGTAGTGAAGTAGTAATGTGAAGTAAATTTTGCCATCCTTAGGTTCAGTTATATGGTGGTGGACAGGTTTGTACTTCTGTTTGTCCACATATTTACATTACATTGACCATAAATTTGATTTGTTGCTGGGCCACCAACCTGAGGCACCCATGCAGGTGTCCTGAGGCACCCCATGGTGCCACAGCACAGAGTTTGGTTTAGATGATGAGATATCAATGGATTTTATCCCAGAACTTCCGCCTTCACAGGGATTTACTACAATTTGGGTGGTAGCAGAATGATTATGATTTGTCTTACTCAACAAACTTTCGTCAGCCCCTCAGCAGAACTTTTTTTGAAACCTATATCTCTGCTTAGTGTGACTTTTCAAATTCACTTGTGTCGGAGTGAGGAACATAGGGCCTGATTCAGAGCCGTTCGCTATTTGCGGTCGTTCGTTCAAAAACAAGGGGTGGCTATTCAAATGATCCGTTCGCAAATTGCAGTCTGTTCACACCTCTAAGTCTGAACGAGCGAGCAAAACATACGCTCGTTTATTTGATAAAAACGCCCCCTGGCCGCTCGCACCATACGTCATGTCCGCTATTTATTAGATTAATCGAGTACATCGTACAGCGTATGAACTGCTAGCTATTCTTGTGGTTGGTTTTTTCAACCGCTATTTTGCGAGCAGTTCTGAGTTAAAAAAAACCAAGTGACGTGGTCAATGACACTGCTGTATTAATTATGCACTCCCTTAAAACGCCCGTTTTGACCTTTAAGCACGCCTGCGTTCGAATTCCACTCCCCCGTTTTCAAACACCTTCCCCTGTTACCACCCACATACGCCTCATTCTGTCACTCAAAATAGCAGGCACTCGCTATATTGCGTACAAACGATTTTCGGCCGCACTGACTGGTTCGCGCATGCGTACTAAAAACCGTACGCATGCGCAGATGTGCGAACATCGCTCGGAACGAGCCTACGGCCGCTAGCGAGCGGCTCTGAATGAGGGCCATAGTTAATAGCATGGTTTTAATTCGCTTTTTGCAGGTCTCTACAGATACAGTTGGCCTACCATTGTCAATTAAAACAGCGAGAACTAATTCAGTATTCGAGAATCTATGTCTGGTACCAACAAATTTATTGGGTGGACATGAATTTACATACATTAATTATACACTATTTCAATAAGCAGTGTCCATTTCTTGCCAGTAATTGATATCCTCCTCAACTTGTTATTTAGTCCTTCTAATTCTGTCTTATTGATCTTAAATCTTAATAAGAAATTACAAAGGAATTGGAAAAATCTGATTCTAAGACTGAGCAAGGCCTAAAGCCGATAAATACCATAAGCCAACCAAAGGATCGTGTGTAATAGGCACTCCAAATTCATACTGTTAGGTAACAATCGGCTAAGTTGGCAGACATTAATTGGTCCTTTCCCAGTCATAGCCAGGCCAACTCCATCTGTTGTGAAAATTAATCTCCCAACTTCTGTGCACTTAAATGCTAGAATACGCCAGGAAAAATGTCAGTATCCATTGAAGTCGAAAGGTTGGATGTGCGGCATTTGTAACCAGATGAAGGCGTAGATGCCTCTGAACTACTTTGGTCCTTTTATAAACAGTATGAAGCATGGAATGCCTGAAAGACACCTGTTGTGAAGAAAGGGTCTATCTCAAATTGCAACATTTGTCAATATGCACTATATCCAGCAATGTGACTGTCATTTTGACAGATTATGACGTTGTGACTAGTGTCTAGTCTTTGCATTGTTGACCTGTTCCATGTTGACTTCAGCCTTCCTTTGACCATAGACTTTGTTTTATCCTGTAGCTAGCGAGATGCCCTGGCTTCGCATCGGAACAGTTTAATCTCTCCAAAGCCCCCTGTATCTTATAACCTACGTCATGTCACCACAAGTCCCCTGCATATCACCACAACCCCCTGCCTCTCACTTCTGCCTCCTGTATCTCACCAGTGTCATCACAACCCCCACTGCTGCCCTGCAGCTGGCTGGGGCCTGGCCACTGAGATCTGCTGGGAAGTTCAGGAGGATCATGGATGAGAGATCTGTATTGCAGCTACCGTAAACATTATCAGCAGCATGTCCCCGGGGCTGGGGCACCTGTGCATATTTCCGCTGCCTCTATGCTCACTCCTCCCTGGCTGCTGAACATGGCGATAAGCAATATCCTCTTTGCACAATGTACCCTGTATTTCCTGGGCTTTCTGTTGAGCTTCCACGACATGGTGCCTCTGTCCGAGAATAGCGCTGGCTTCCATGGGAGGTGCCTCCTGTTGTCCGAGGGTGTGCGGCTGAGTGGGAACATCGCGCTGGAGAGGGAGCACTTAACGGTGGAGGAGTGGTGGCCGAAGTCCACCTACAGGTTCAGCGTAGGGATGGACATCTGAATCTTATGGTTACTAACCATCAATGTGTTTGTTTTCCTGATGGTAGTGTTTTTACCATTTGTTGGTGGCAGTCTGATGTTTGCCACCATCGTTCTATGGTGTTCTGATGGGTTTTCTTTTTTTAATTTCCGATAGCTATGCCTCCCCTGGCTTCTTCCTGGCTACTGTGTCTGCATCAGGGCATCTTCATGGGTTCGTTGGAGGCTGTCTCTAAAGGTGTGTACACACACCGATTTTTTTGAACGATTTCACTATAGCGACATCGTTATGGTTAAATCGTTTATAAAATCGTTCATCTTTTTAAGGTGAACGATAATTGTTCATGCGTGTTCACGCTTGTAGTTCATTCTGACTGTACAACAAACGATTTTTGTTTAGAAAAACATGTTGTGCAGAATGAACGATGGCCATTCACTGAATGAATGAATGATTAAAAAATCGTTCATTGTTCATGACAATCGTTCATTAATTTAGTAACTAACGATTTTTATAAACTATTTTGGTTCACTTTTTCAAGGGAAAATCTGGACCAAAATCGTTGACTAAAATCGTTGGTTACTAACATCGTTATGTGTGTATGCACCTTTACTCTCTGTATGCCGCAGATGTGACCCTGCTCAGACCCTGACACTCCTCTCTAGGCTGCTTCTAAGCAGGGCACATTGCTATCTCTGATTGGCTCTCACTGTCTGTTTCAGCATTCTGGCCAGCTCCTATGGTGCAATTTTTTTTTCAGTGACTTGGCTTCACTAAAATCATGACTGCCTGGCTTCCTTTTGTCACAGATGAATGGTTCATACACCTAAACCTTCTTCGACCAATGCTGTATAGAATAGTGGAAATCCCATCATAATCCACCCAGTGGTTCAAGAGATTAGCCCAAATGAACACCCAGACCCTAAACCAGGGATTTAATCAATCTCTCTCTCCCTCTCCCTCTGCTACTGTGTACCAGACCTCTACTTGTCTTTGACCACTGCTACCATTACCTTCCTCTTTGATGTGTACCAGATCTCTTATTGTTTCTAACTACTACTATTATTATCTGTCTCCACTACTGTGTACGAGACCCTGGCTTGTCTCTGCCCACTGCTATTTTACCTCTGCTACCATGTATGTGACCGTGGTTTGTCTCTAATCATTGCTATCATTAACTTCCACTTGATACTGTGTAGTGAACTTTAGCTACACTCCTGAGTACTATCCCGTCAGCCTCTGGATTCCATACCCTTAAGAACTGCACTATCATAAGTGTCATTGGTGTTGCCCATAACAACTAAGGTTTCATCTGTATCTCTATTATATTTCTAGTAAAGGGAACAAGCATATGCCAGGTCACTTCAGTCTGCCCACTGCTCCACCCCATCCCACTGTGCCTTGCCCCCTCTGTCCGCTGCTCTGTTCCACTCTACCACCATAATCCCCGCACCATCCCTATCTCCCATGGCAGCATACCTACTTCCCATAATGGTGATTTCTGCTCTCTCCTATAGTGGGTGTCTGCAGTAATCTGCAGACGCAGGGCAACGCTCAGGTCTCTAATTATGTCTTGATGATCACTCTTCATTAACACTCACAATACTTCTCATCCCCTGTACCATACAAGAATATACGTGCAACACCTTAACACATCTGCTGCTCATATCGCCATCCATACTGAGCTATGGACTCTTCCATATAATTCATCATGTGTAATCTATCTGGTCCTAGTACTCGTACACGCACTCAACCTAGCGTTACCAGTATACTCACACCCATCTCTCCACCACTTTAACTTCGCATGGGTCAATGATACTTGGTTAATTATATACCTGCCGTTAAGCAACCAGGGTGGTATTATCAGGTTGCAATTATTTACTCTCTCTAGGAGCATATATAGATGGGACCATATAATCAACTCTTAAAAGGTTGAAAAGAAAACCCTATATGACCTATAAAATAAAGTATACCGAACACAGTTTCATTGGGTTGGGCACAGGATGCCGACGATCAGAATACCGACAGTCAGAATCTCAACAGAATTTGGTAAGGGACCCTAATCCTACATCCCCCAAGCCTAACCCTTCCCTCCCGCAGCCTAACCCTAATACTCACCGTCGGGATTCTGGTGCCAGGATTCTGACCGCCAGGGTGCCAACTACATCCAGTTTCATTTTACAGTTCATATATTTAAATATTTGCTGAAACTGTGACTGTCAAATCAGGCTTAATAAAGTAAAATCACTGTACAGAAAAGCAAAATCAATTCATACACCTTCTACTGGAGAAAAGTTTTGCTAATTTACTTAATTTTTATGTATCTTCCTCTTCTTTTCAGCCACGTGTTTATATCATCAGGCTAGGAGCCGTATTCAATTTGAGCGGACCCGCGATAATTTTCCGCCTCCTGGACTTTTCACCTGTTTTGCAGGCGGAAAAGTATAGCGCGTGTGCCCACGTAATCAATTTGAAAGTAGGCGAAAACGGGACCCGGCGAAACTTAAACAAGCAGAAAGTCATGTCAGATTTGGGGAAATCAGCCTGGCACCCCCCAAAAGCTGCTCTGACATGGGGGTTAGCTATGGTTAACTTCGATTTGGTTTGCTGAAGGAATTTGGTGTTTTTAAACGGGCTCAATAGCTGCTAGATAGCGTTTTTGTATAAGTGGTGAAGAATATTATTCAGTTTTTTTTGTAGAAAATAACTTATCCCAGCAAATTTGGGGTACATGAAAATGGGGGGCAGCATACTTTAAAGCTGGTAAAGTTTAAAAGATCATGAAAAATCCACCTGCCGCAAGCACCTGCAATGAAAAAAAACACCTGGGCATACTTGGGTACCCCCCTGGAGTCTAGTTCGCTAGTTTTTAACTTTGTCCCCCAACATTTTTTTTTCGCCCCCAATTTGAATGTGATTTTTTTAGGGTGTTCTTAAGTTTTTTTTTTAAATTTGATGCAGTTTACCTTTGGGGGACTGTCTGAAGGCTGCACGGGGGTTCCCGAAACGTTGCACCCCAAAACCCCAATTCTGCACTTTTTTCCGCCTGCTATTCATACGCAAAACTTTTTCGCCTATTACATTGCATTGACTTTCCGCCTAGGAGGAAAGTCTTTGAAATTGAATACGGCGATACTTTTCCCGCCCAGGCGAAATGACGTCATCGGCGAAACTCTTTTTGCCGTTCTCGGCTTTTCGCTCCAAATTGAATACGGGCCTAGTTTGTTTTGTTTTCTAACCCAATGATATGACATTACTGTCCTCTGGAGACGTTTGCATCTAATGCAGAGAGCACAGCGGTGCTGCTTCATATCCAAGGATGATGGAAGTAAACATTTCTGTCTGATGATATAGACACAAGGCTGGAAAGCTGGAAAATAGTTTTTTCCTTTTGCTCTTTGTTTACAGGTTTCCTAAATATTACTGATTGCTGCTCATTTTATTTCTTTTGCTTTTTCATTATTAAGCGCACTTGCATTTACACTTTTATTGTTTTCGAATGTTGGCAGCCGCAGGCTACTGTCAGGGAACTGTAAAACCTGCATTTGAAAATATTGAGTTTATTATACATTGGTTATTACAAAAGTTTGCAGCACAATACAAAACCAAGGAACATCTAAAGGCAGGCATGTAACATCTCTGATGGAAAAGTGCAGTAGACATAAAATAGAATACATTCCAATTATTATTTTACTGCATTTGTTCAGTACAGTTCTGATAAGTAATTCACATATACAGTAAGAACAACCTTACTCTGAGCAAAATGTGGTTTACTTGATGATAGGTATTAGCAATGTCCCTTGCACAAAAAACTGTGACAGGATGACTACAGAGATACACGCCCATGTATTAGGACACAATTGTTCAATTGTGTATCTGCTGCGAATAACAGCCATAAAATGAAGACATTTGAAAAATAAAACATGGCAAATCTTCACTGAAATGTTACGTCCGATAAAACAAAGCACTTTGGGCCTGATTCAGAGCTGAACGCTCTGACCAGAGCGCTCGCTCTGAATCAGGGCCCTCCTACCTGAAAATGGAGCGGCCTCCTGGCCGCTCGCGTAGCTGTGGGTGACCACCCACAGCATATGCGAGCGGTCAAAAAGATGGTCGCGATGGTCTATGACCATCGCGACCATCGGGCTTGCGACGAGACCCTGCGGTAGGGTCTCGCTACCGCAAGCCCAGGAGTGATTTTGGCTCTATCAGAGCCAAAATCCCTCCCACTGACATCACTAGTGATGTCAGTGGGGCCGGCTTCAGACAGTAGGCTTTCCCATGGGAACGCCTCCGTCTGGCAGCCACGCCCCCGGCACGCCCACCAAAGGGGGCGTGCTGTCAATCAACATCGACAGCATGCCCCCTTTGGTGCGAGACCCGGAGCGACAGAGAGCCCGTCGCTATCCGGGTCTCGCGCATGCGCACGACGGAGCTCCCTCCGTCGTGTGCATGCGCAGTGGGGCAACATCGACCCGCTTGCGAGCGTCCTTTGCTCGCGAGTGGGTCTGAATGACCCCCTTTATGCGAACTGCACCTAGGGCCGGTTCTAGAGTTTGTGGAGCTCAGGGCGAGTTTCCTTTGGTGCCCCGAGCTCAGGGGGCATGGCCTGATCAGGGGTGTGGCCATGGGCAACAAAAAAACAAACCTAGAGGAAATAGTAATTGCGAGGCGCGCTGCACAGGATGCGCCAGGGTTGAGGGAGCCGTTTGCCTAAGTCTTACCTTGTGAATGCGGGTCCCCCCCTTGCTGCTGCACCCAGAATGATATGCGCGACATCATCACGTGGCGTGGTCACGCCCAGCATTATGGGAGACTTGGCCTCCAAGTGGTATGGCGCCACGGTTAGGACTAGACTATACAGCGCAGATGGACCTGTGACATCACAACCACGAGACCCGGCCTGAAAAGGGGAGGGGCGGGGATAGTAACGGGGGACTCGCCACGCTTCGGGCATGGTGGCTCGCTACGCTCGCCACAAATATTTATTCCCCCTCTGTGCCCTAGTGGATGGTAACGCAGGAGCGGTCAAGCCTCCTGCAGCGGTCACGTGATGGTTACGTCACAGAGGTCCTTTCTCCAACTAGGAAATAGCAGCAACCATGGCGCCACGGCCGTTTGTAAATATGGTACCACGGCCTCCACAGCTTACATATATCGGTGGGCAAGAGTGACTGGGCACCGTCAAATTAGATGGCGCCAGGGAGGTGACTATGGCCGCACCCTCAGGCCGCAGCGCCTCGGGCAATAGCCCTGCTTGCCCACCCTTGGAACCACCACTGATTGCACCAATTAAAGCAAGGTAGTAGCTACATCAAGCTACAAGTGTTGTATGTTAAAGAATAACTCCATAAATTACGTTATTTTCTCTGGGAAAGAGGATAGGATTTATTTGTGCTACAGCAATTATTCAAACATATTTGACGACTTTGAGACCTATCCTCTAATTCCAGAGAAGAGGTCCAAGTGGCAAATGTGTAGAGGGCATGGTGACATGTGTCCTAATGGCTCCCGTCTGCCCACTTCACTAGGATAGAGTTCAAGATCAGAGTGGGTTACCTGCTGTACCGTCAGTCAGGTTGAACTCCCTGAAATTCAGGCGTCTCGTGACATTCCATCTGGGTGAGTAGATCAGCATGTATTCAAAGTATAGAAACAAACTCAAATAAAATTAAAGTGGATAGATAGCATAACTAATTCAAATGACAATAAACGTGACTTGTTATTCTCCCAAACGTCTGTCCAATGTGGAGGAGCAAAATTATAGTGAAATTAAGTGGTACATTTACAAACGATCGGTTTTGGTTCCAAACCAAAATTGACGGACATCAACGTTGTTTTGATGTCTAAATAATGTACTAACTTCTGCTTCAATTGAAACCCGATGGATGTTTACAGCTCTAAATGCAGTCTGTTTTGAGCTGTTAGAACAAAACTGACAGAATGCACATGGACAGAATAGGATCTGATCCACGGTTTGGCGATTTTATGATTTATTTTATTTTTCTAAATAAAAGATTAAAACATATGGTGTGCGAGTCCTGGTTTTATTTGAATATTTTCTTTACAGGTGGACTAGAAGTACCAGCGTGCCCTTAATGTCCAGGCATGCTTGCTCTTATTCCACAGGTGCCAGAGCAGACCTGTTGATCCACAAGTGCCGTGGCAGACTTGCTGGTACCTGTAGTCCGCTTGTAAAGCTGGTGGGGGGGCATTTTCTTTCTGGAATTCCAACCTTGGGCTGGCCAGTTAGGGGCTGGTTAATGTGTTGGCAGGTGGACTCCACACTGCATGTCCTCTGCCATAGCATTACCCCCACGAAATGTTCAGCCTGGTGCTGGTTACTGGAAAATTAAGGGAATCCCATGCTGTTTTTTCCCCCTATTTTCCAGTACCAGTCCTGGGTGAGAGGCACGGGGCTGATTATGGAATGGAAGGGCACTCATTTTTTTTTTATTTTTATTAACCTTTTAATTACATTTAACCTAACAAAGCCTGCACAGATTATAGTGATCTGTGCAGCGCTTTTCCCAAACTTGTCTATTGTTTGGGCGGGTTTGCCATCGGGTTTTGGTCGGTTTCAAAACTGACCATTCGTAAATCTCTGGTTTGTATAGTCCTTTATGTAAACGTTTTGATTGTTGGTTCGATGCTCTAAAGTTGGGGTTTCAGTCTGTTTTTCCTTTAGTAAATATGTGGTATTGGTGAGTTTGTACAGTCGACGGAAAATCGACCAAAAACACAAGACCAGCCTTTAATAAATTTACCCATAAGTGTATTTTGGTGTGCGCAGGATTGTGCAGTTTCAAAATATTCTGTTTATTTTTGTCCTTGTCAGCAGAGATGCCTCTGTCACCACAGGAGACCACTTTTTAAAACAATTTGGGGAGCTGACGTTAAATCTACAAATATGAAAAATGCCTTGCATACAGTAGATGTGTATAGCGGCAGCAGAAGCTCACATAATGTCCAGGCTCCTATGTACTTTCCCTATCTCCTCGTGCCTGGCCGGCCACGCTCCTCTGTTAATCTTATTGTGCATCTATCTGGCATCTTAGGATTTACACACTCGCACTTTTTGGGGCCGATTCAAATGAACGGGAAGGTAACAATGTGTTGTTTCAGGAACGCAACATTCCACGTTTTTTCTTTCACCCCATAGAGGTGCGCAGGAAAACTTGTGATGTTGAGTGTATCTCACATATGGCGGATATTGTGTGCAGCCGACATCGCGGCAGTGGTTCATCTCATTGACTTGAGTCTGCCTCTTTGACTTCACTGACTGATATTTAAATCAGAACCCCATTTAACAAGACATAACCCCATGCTAAAGGGGTTCCGTCCTTCTTTCAGTATTCAACGAGCAGTGGTAAGCTTAGCTCACTGCTGCTTATCACTGTACCTTCTATAGATGGCAAAAGCACAACGGTCCCCATTGCTGACAATAGGGGAACCAGCAACAGCCTTTCCGGGCTTCAGCACTGCCTTCCAGGCTTTGCCGAGTCCCTGCCATATTAAAGTGCCGTGTGCATGGCATTTTTTATCACTGCAATACTAAATGAAATATGCTGCTGATAATAAGGATTGTTGTTGTTAAATGGGGGGTCCTTAGTTATCAGTAACTGAAATAGAAATTATAGTATCTGTCACTACGAATCTTGGATAATTAAAAGCAGTTTGAAGCTCTACATATTCTAAAAGCAATTCATGAATCCTTTCATTGTATGAACATCTGCCAATTCTAATGTCCTGTATGGAGTGTGGCTAGCAGTCTAGAATAAAGTGAAAAGCTATTGCATTGTGAAGGAGATGATGACATGTGCCAGGAAAGTGGTGTCATATTACTTTATCTGGTATTTTTATGTCGTAAAATAGGTACATAAATGTGTAACGATATCTCATGAAATATGCAACTAATGTAAAAGATAACAAATTAGGTATATGATGTATCGTAGTGATCAAAATGAATCTAAATAGCCAGGAGAAAAAAAAATATTTATATACTGTAAGTCTCGGCTCTGCAACAAAGATCTCGTTGAGCTTTGTGCTGCAAAAAGAACATACCTTAAAACCTAAAAAATGATTCTTGAAATTTCTGATGGTGAACTGATTTCCCAGGAAGAGACCATGGGGGCGATTCAATTCAGCGCGATGCTGAATAGCCCCGAAAAAGTTCCCGCTGTCAATTGACAGCGCCATTAAATCCAACTATAACCACTTATGGCCCGTATTCAATTTGAGGCAAAAAGTCCAGATCCGCGATACTTTTTCGCCGATGACGTCATTTTCGCCTGTTTTGAGTTTCCTCCGTATTCAATTTGGAAGACTTTTCGCCTAGGCGGAAAGTCAATGCAATGTAATATGCGAAAAAGTTTTGCCTATGAATAGCAGGCGGAAAAAGTGCAGAATTGCGGTTTTGGGGTACAACATTGCAGGAACCTCGTGCAGCCTTAAGACAGTCCCCTAAAGGTAAACTGCGTCAAAAAAAGTTAAAAAATATTCGGGCCACCCAAAAAAAATTGTTTCATTTTGGGGGTAAAAAATAAATAAATAGGGGAACAAAGTGCCAACCTACCTAAATTAATTCAGGTTGGGTCCCCATGTATGCGCCAGGTGTTTTCTTCATTGCGGGGACAAGCGGCAGGTGCAATTTTGCAGATTTTTCAAAATAACTTTAGGGATTTAAAAAAATGCTTACCACCATTTTCATGTACCCCAAATTTGATAGGAGTAGCTATTTTCCCCTCCAAAAAAATCTAAGTACTATTTTTTACCACTTCTTCATAGCCGCAGAATTGCACCTTGCGCGGTTATTATAAACCCCGACTTCCTTCAGCAGGCACAAATGGGGGTACCCATAGTGATCCCCCATGACTGGACATCTTTAGGGGGGTCCCAGGCATTTCCCGAAAATTCACGTTTTTTTTCGTAAATGGGGTGAAGGGTCATTTTAATAAAACAGGGATAATTTTTCAATTACTTATAGCGGTGAAAAAAAAGTCCAGATTTGGGGATTAGAGGTGCAGGCTTAAAAGAAATAGCCTGCACCCTTGGGAATGCCCCCTTAAAACAAAATGTGCAAAAAAAAGATGTAAAAAAAATCTGGACACCCCAAAAATGTTTTAAAAAATTTTGGGGTGAAAAATAAAAATAGGGAAACAAAATGCCAAACTAACGAAATTAATCTTGGTGGGGTTCCCAAGTATGTGGCAGGTGTTTTTTTCATTGCGCAGAGTAGCGGCAGCTGTAATTTTGAAAAATTTTTAAAATTACCTTTAGGGACTTAAAAACATGCTTACCTACATTTTCATGTACCCCAAATTTGATGGGATCACTTTTAAAAACTAAAAAAAAAACACCCAAGTGCTCTTCTGCATCACTTCTTCAATGTCGGAAAAAATAACCACCTGCTACATCTATTTAAAAAGCTGAATTTCTTCTGCAGCCAAAAACGGGGGTACCCATAGTGATCCCCGAGGTCTGGACATCTTTAGGGGGTCCTACAATTATTTCCCGAAAATTCACGTATTTTTTCACCGATCCAAGACTCACCTGTTCCCGATTTCGCCTACTTTGGAATTGAATACGGGAATAGCGGGCACGTGCGCGATACTTTTCCGCCTGGAAAACAGGCGAAAAGTCTGGAACTGCTAGGAGCGCTGTGGTGGGCAAGTGTGACTGTCTCCAATCTCTCTGTAGCCCAGGATACTGTTTTTCTTACCCTGTCACTTAACCTCTTTGTGTTTTGTGTGAGGTCTGTATGTAGCATGACTGGCAGGTCTAAGGCTTCGCAAAAGTTATTTACCTGCAAAAAGTGTGGAGTAAAATTTACACAGGGACAGTCATCTACCTCCAGATTGTGTGACTGTTGTTATACGGATCAGCAATCTGCAGAGATGTCAGAACCACTGTCTTGGACGCAGGTTACATCTGTTATGTCCTCTCTCTCGGCTGAACTAGAGGCTTCTCGCAGAGAAAGAGAGGCTTATAGGTCAGCTGCTACAGAGGAACCAGCATGGGCGAGACCCTAGCTGTTTCTATGAAGGGGATTTCCAAAGCCAAGACAATGGCGTCCGCTCCGCAGGTCTCTAAAAAGAGATTGTTACCCTCAGTCCTCCATTGGGATGACCCAGAGGAGGAGGAGGATATGCCCGAATTAGAAGAGGGTGAATATGCCCCAGATTCGCCTAAAGAGCCTCTGGAGTCTGATCCTGAACAGGTATCAGAGGGAATAGAAGCCTTGATTGCTGCAATACGACATGTATTGCACATACAGGAAGAGGACTCAGGTCCTGCAAAGCAGTCTTTCTTTCTTAAGAAACAAAGACAAGCTGCGGCTTTTCCTATATCGGAAGAGCTGGATTCCCTTCTAACGACAGCCTGGGAACATCCAGATAAAAAGTTTCAGATGTCCCGGCGTTTATTATCTTTTTACCCTTTTCCAGCAGATAATAGAAAGGCTTGCGAAACTCCCCCTATGGTAGATTCATCTGTATCGCGATTGTCAAAAAAGACTACGCTCCCTGTTCCTGGAGTCACGTCTTTAAAGGACATGTCCGATCGGAGACTGGAGAGCACTCTTAAGTCCATTTACACCGCTGCAGGGGTGACTCTTCGTCCAGCGATAGTTAGCTGCTGGACTAACAAGGCTATCGAAATTTGGGCTAAGCAATTGGCGGACGGAATGAAGGATCAACTACCTATGGAGGAACTCATTCCGTTAGCAGAACATATAGGTGAAGCGGCAGCTTACCTTGGGGAGGCGTCTAAGGATGTTTGTTCTATTGCCTCCAGAACTTCAGCTCTGGCAATTTCAGCACGGCGGGCGCTGTGGCTCAAAACTTGGCAGGCTGACGCGGAATCCAAAAAGGCTGTGGAAGCACTTCCTTTCACTGGACATGTACTATTCGGGGCAGAACTAGATAAATGGATATCTCAGGCTACTGGAGGTAAATCCACTTTTCTACCATCTGCAGCTCCTCCACCTAGACTATCTTACTCAGGACCTTCGTTTCGGTCCTTTCGGGCCCTGGGTCGTTCACGTGGTCGTTTCAGAGGATCATCAACGTCTCGTGGTACCAGAGGTTTGGTAGAACCGCAGCCACCAGAGGCTCGAGTCTACAGGAAATTAAGTCCACTTCTAAACCCAGTGCATGACGGGCTTCCCTCTCACCTGGGGGACCCCAGAGTGGGAGCGCGTCTTCGGGACTTCAGAGAGGTCTGGATGGAAACCTGTGCGGACGCTTGGGTCCGAGATATAATAATTTGGGGCTACAAGCTAGATTTCCAACTGCAACCCCCGAATCGTTTTTTTACCACAGGTTTGCCAGAAGTGTCGTCTTAGAGAAAGCAATAGACAGGCTTCTGTCCATGAAAGTGGTAATCCAAGTCCCCAGTCATCAGAGGGGAAAAGGATTTTACTCCAGTCTTTTTGTCGTAGCAAAGCCGGACGGCTCGGTCAGACCCATTCTAAACTTAAAGGATCTCAATCCATACTTACAGATCTTCCGGTTCAAGATGGAGTCTCTTCAGTCAGTAATTGCAGGCTTGGAGGAGGGCGAGTTCATGGTATCTCTAGATATCAAGGATGCCTACCTGCACATTCCCATTTGGCCACCTCACCAGGCTTTCCTGAGATTCGCAGTTTGGGATTCACATCTCCAGTTTCAGGCCTTGCCCTTCGGCTTATCTTCGGCCCCACGGGTATTCACAAAGGTTATGGCTGTGATGGTGAGTCTCCTTCGGAAACAAGGAATCACTATTATTCCGTACCTGGACGACCTGCTCCTGAAGGCGAATTCCAAGGATCAACTGTTACAGGACATCACCGTGACGCACAACCTCCTCATTCGTCATGGATGGATTCTGAATTTTCCCAAATCACATCTGCAACCGACACAGAGATTGCAGTTTCTAGGAATGATCATGGACACCGTGTCTCAACGGGTGTTCCTTCCCCAGGACAAGATAACTTCCATTCAGGAGATTGTGAGGTTGGTCCTTCGACGTCGGCAGGTTTCGGTTCATGCATGTATCCGACTTCTGGGGAAGATGGTGGCAGCCTTCGAGGCTGTCCAGTACGGTCGTTTTCACTCCAGACCTTTTCAGCTAGATCTACTATCACAATGGTCGGGATCCCACCTGTTTCTTCACAAGAGAGTCCGGTTACAACCCAAGACTCGGATTTCCCTACTGTGGTGGCTAAACTCAGTTCACCTTACGGAGGGAAAGAGATTCGGGGAGTGGGATTGGACGCTTCTTACCACGGATGCAAGTCTAAGAGGCTGGGGGGGCAGTAATTCTAGAGCATCACTTCCAGGGACGCTGGACAGCACAGGAAACGAGTCTTCCAATCAACATATTGGAATTAAGAGCAGTTTTCTATGCATTACGGACAGCAGCTCACTTTCTGAGGGGCCGAGCAGTCAGGGTCCAGTCCGACAATGCCACAGCAGTGGCATACATAAACAAACAAGGAGGCACCAGAAGTCGTGCGGTCATGAAGGAAGTCAGCAGGATTCTGATCTGGGCGGAAAGCTACGCAAGGTCGATTTCGGCAATCTTCATTCCGGGCATCGAAAATTGGGAGGCAGATTACCTCAGTCGTCAGGATGTACATCCAGGAAAATGGGCTCTACATCCACAGGTGTTTCAACAGCTGGTCCAACGGTGGGGTCTTCCGCAGGTCGACCTCATGGCATCCAGGCAGAACCATCAACTGCCCCTTTACTGCTCTCGAACAAGGGATCCACAAGCGGTGGCTGTGGATGCACTGTCAACACCATGGCAGTTCCAATTCATTTATCTATTTCCTCCATTTCCCCTTCTCCCTCGAATCCTTCAACGCATCAAGAGAGAACAGGCCAAGGTCCTGCTGATGGCTCCGGACTGGCCTCGCAGAGCTTGGTACTCCAACATTCAGCTCCTGTTGGTAGACAATCCGTGGCCCTTACCACTCAGAGAGGATCTGCTCCTTCAGGGTCCTTTACTCTACCCAAACTTAAAGCAGCTACATTTGACGGCGTGGTTGTTGAAAGGGCCATCTTAAGACGTAAAGGGATACCTTCCAAGGTGATTCCTATGATGCTTAGAGCCAGGAAGGAAGTTACTTCCAAGCATTACCATCGTATTTGGAAGGCATATGTAACCTGGTGCGAACGTAGAGTTCTGCCTTCTACAGAGTTCAGTCTTCCCAGATTTCTGCTTTTTCTGCAAACAGGTCTCAACAGGCCTTCGGTTGGGATCTCTGAAGGCACAAATTTCAGCACTCTCGGTGTTCTTCCAAAAGAAATTGGCCTTATTACCGGACGTGCAGACTTTTCTGCAGGGTGTGGTTGGATTACAACCACCCTTTGTTCCTCGTACAGCTCCATGGGACTTGGACTTCATCCTGTCTTTCTTGCAGTCTTCGCTGTTCGAGCCTTTGGAGTCGGTGGAATTGAAGTATCTTTCATGGAAGGTGATACTTCTGCTCTCTCTAGCTTCCGCCAGGAGGGTGTCGGAGCTTGGAGCTTTATCATGTCGTCCACCATATTTGATATTTCATGAGGATAGAGCTGAGCTACGCACCAGAATGGATTTTCTGCCTAAGGTGGTTTCGGCCTTCCACATCAATCAACCTATTGTGGTTCCGGTTCTTCCACAGAATTCTCCTTCTTGTAGATACTTGGATGTGGTTAGAGCTCTTCGCATATATGTAGACAGGACGGCAGCCGTTCGCAAGACAGATACTCTCTTTGTTTTCTATGATGCTGCTCGTCCGGGTTGGCCAGCTTCCAAACAGACACTGGCTCGATGGATTCGTCTGACCATACGACAGGCGTATATGGCCTCGTCTAGGGAACCTCCATCTTCCATTACCGCACATTCCACTCACTCAGTGGGTGCCTCGTGGGCGGCTGCTCGAGGCGTTTCTATGGAATCTCTATGCCGGGCAGCTACTTGGTCGGGCCGGCATACTTTTGTTCGGTTTTACAGATTTGACACCTTTGCGACTTCTGCAGCGCAATATGGTCGGTCTGTTTTGCAGGGTTCTCAGCGCTTTCCCACCCGTGATGGGAGCTCTGGGACGTCCCCACTGTCTTGAAGTCCTCCAGTGTCCCCTAGTGGATGAAGGAGAAAACAGGATTTTGGTACTTAACGATAAATCCCTTTCTCTGATTCCACAGGGGACACTGGACGCCCACCCTGCGCAGTTCTTCCTGCCACACCTGTTATGCCTGTTGGCGACATGTTTGTTTAGGGTGATGTTATGAATATTAGAGACATGTTTGTCATCTCTTGTTTCATTCTATGTTACTTTCTTTCCACCTTTCAGTTGTTATGTGTACTTTCGCCTCCTCCTCTTCTGTCAATCTTTTTTCTCTGCTCCCCTTGGGCATGGTTCTAATACTGGCCTATAGGGGGTATAGAGGGGAGGAGCTAGTCTCAATTCATTTAAATTTAAAGTGCCAGCTCCACTCAGCACCGTCTATACCCCACTGCCTTGAAGTCCTCCAGTGTCCCCTGTGGAATCGGAGAAAGGGATTTATCGGTAAGTACCAAAATCCTGTTAAATCTTACCACTAGTTTGTGCTGTTTTTGTATAGTAATCAATGTGTCTGGAAGTCGCATGAGAATCAGTTACTCATATCAGTGGTATTAATTCTGTACTTTTGTAGATCTTATGCAGGTAGGTTATACTAGCCTGGAGTAACTAGTGTAAGTACTGAATGTTCAGGACACATGGAGGACTAAGATGTATTTAAACCTTCCAGAGAGATAAAGTGGAGAAGTTGCCCATAGCAACCAATCCGCTTCTAAAGGTGCGTACACACGATACGATTTTTATGAACAATATTAACGATATCGGCCAACGATAAATCGTTAATTTTTATGCAGTGAACGACCAACGATGCACTTTCCCACATGGACGAGAATGATATCTATGGTCGTCCATACGTACAGGCCAATTTGGACGATTTCATCACGATTTGCATGTTAAGAGATGTGGCAGGATGACATCAATGAAATATATCTATCCTAGATATCTTTCAGCGTGTACCATCAATTTAGTTTGTCCTGCACTACACAAAAGTTCAAGGGAAATCGTTCAGCGATATCGTTGGTTGTGCAGATCGTACCATGTGTAACCAGCTTAACTGTCATTTTATAGACTGTGCTAGATAAATTAATGTTCGAAGCTAATTTGTTGCTGTGGACAACTTCACTTTATCTCTCTCGAATGTTTGATACATCTTTCCTTTTGAAAGCCAAAGGGTTTTCAACAAGCATGGGAATTGTTCACTCCAGAGGTTTGGTGCTCTTAAAAGCCAGGAAATAGTCAGAGATTAATGTCAAGGTTAATGCCGAACATTTGGTACATTTGAGTGCCATGGGTTTATCAGAGGACGAGATCAATATTAGAGTCAAATGTTCAGTAAAGAGACATAATTGTTGGAGAAGGAAAGGAGGTCATGGTTAATGCCAAAATTTTGATACACTTGGAGTCAGTCCAGAGCGTAATTGAATCCAGAATTCTGGCAATGCTGAAGTCATTTTGCTGGATTTCTATAGCTGCTGAGATGAGTACAGCATCAATGACCTACCCCCTAGCCCATGAAATTAGAAGTCTTGAACAGCCCTGTCAACACCTGCCAGTATGCGGGTCTCATGCAGACCTCCCCTCCTGTTTAGATGTTTACAAAAACTGCCCATAATTTTGCAGCCATGTTATAGGGGTGTAATATAGGGGCAGTTTTTTGACAGTACACCCTTCTTAATAAATTACTTCCAGGCCACTCCAGATATGCTGGGATTTGGATATTAAACACCTGGATTAATGTGAAGGCATGTGCACTATTGACAGGTTTCCATGAACGTTCATCAAGATAATACAGATGTGTCCTCATACATCTAGCCTCAACAAGCCACCACGCAGCGCAAGATGCCTGGCGCTAGTGAGCCGCCATGTCCTGTGCCGCTCTGCTAGCACTGGGCGTCTTCTTTGCCAAAAATGTGTATTAGTCGCAATACGATGCGACTAGGACGCAACAGAAAACTGCACTAATTACTATGATATGTGTCACTTGTACATCTGTGTGCAACTCACCCTGTATACGAAGCACAAGGGAACTTGGCGTGGAAAAAAAGATTCTGCCGCTGCATTGTAGTACTTATATAGATTAGGAGACTCAGTCGCACACAGATATGGCCTTCGTTCAAAATTCCTCCATCACTTGGCTTCCTGGCTCTTAATCTTCAAATGGCCTCTCAAGACCCATTTCTTCCTCAATGCTTTCCAGCGCTCATCCTAACCCACTACTCTATGTTCCTTCCTCACTATCTAGCCCATTTGTGTCACCCGTTTGTCTGACCCTCCCCTTTAGCATGTAAGCTCTCGCAAGCAGGGCCCTCTTCCCTCACGTGTTTGTTCTTGCCTTACTTTTACTTTAATTTACAATGGCACCTAAAATTTGGTTACTGACACCCTGCTGCTTATTTCGGTGTTATGCAGCATTGTTTATAAATCATGTACTTGTCCTGCATTGTCTGTACTATTAATAACTGTTGTCTTGTGTGCTCATTTGTTTCTGTACTTTGTAAGGCGCTGCGGAACCCTTGTGGCGCCATATAAATAAAGGATAATAATAATATACAAGTGTAGTAAAATCCATGAAATTCTCTTTCCAGGGACTTGAAGGAATAGGCAGTGGTTGAAGATGATCAGCAGGACATGAATGATGTGCTGTATGTTCTGTTTTAGGCATAAGCTGGACAAGCAGAAACCTAAAGGCACTAGACTCAGAATCCGCCTCTTCGGCTTATTTTGACCCACTATGCTGTTGTAGCTAGAGATAAATGAAATTGGGACTTTTGGAGGGACTAGTTAGACTTGCTCCATTATAATGTTATATTAGGGAGGGGGGGGATAATGTTTAATTGATGAGGTTTCCCAAACCATAATTTACCTTTATTAAAAACGTAGAATAAAATATTTGTTCTAGAACTGAAAATGGACACCATCAGTACAGTGACACTGAACGTGGTAGTATATATTACATTTTCACGTTTTGCAACTGAAAATATTGTACTTTTCTGTTGTGTGCAGAATGCTACTCTAAACTTTTGTGCATACATTCTAGCATAATTCAATCTGAATGGCTTTTCAATGGAGTTAATAAAGTTTAAGATCTGGTGAAAAAAAACAAAAGGTTTTCAAACAGCTAGGCTGGAATCATGGCATTCCAAGGATTCCTCATCACTGACACCCAATCAGAAACTTTTTCCCACGCTGGCCGCTTATGATTGGCCGGCGGTAAATGTGAGTTTCTCTGCTTTGATCACATAGCGTTATTGAACTGATGTGTAATTTTTTAGGATTTTTATTTCTTTCCTCATTGACCTGTGGGATGAAGTAAGAAGAACAAATTTTATTTCCTGTTAGACTACAGCAAATCGAGAACAAAGATTTTATATTTAATAATATGCTATGTTATGCGTTTGGGAATTTTCTAATTTGTTAAAATATTGAGTGTGTTCCTTTTATTTTCTTACTCTCTTGAAGTAGACTTTTTCAATAACTTCTGGGCTGCCGTACGTCTAGTTGAGTCATTCCCAAGTGCTGGTCAGACCGCAAACGTTTTGCTGGCTGGGGACCCAGCTACCTAATTAGCAGATTAAGTTCTTCCCTTCAGCTGCAGTTTTAAATGTGGATTCAAGATGATGTAGTTCTCAGTATGATCACCAATCTTTGCGAGGCCAATATTAGTAAGCTCACGGCGAATCATATACCTGGCAAAGGCTGACCTATCTGTTGTCTCAGTCTCCGTTTCCAGACTTGCTAGCTCTGTACAACCGTTTGTTATATAGCAGATATATATTAAATGTTGGAGGAAGATATAGTTGTAGATGGGTTCTGTCCAAGAGGAGGTTTAATTTTTAAAGTTGTGTTTTTAATCTGTTTGATAGGAGGCACATGATTTATCCAAAAAGGCTTTGTGTCATCATCCTGGAGATTGGGGCTCTGGCAGAAGGGGAGATTAATCAAGCCTTGGAGAGAGAAAAAGTGGGGCAAATCCCCAAAACTGCCAATCAGTGTCTAAGGGGTAAATTTATTAAAGTGAGATTTTTTAGAATTGCATTTTAAAAGTGATGTTGCCCATAGCATCCAATCAGATTCTAGAAGGTGCTAGTTAAATGCTAAGTAGAATCTGATTGGTTGCTATGGGCAACATCACTTTTAAAACTCACTTTAGTAAATTTACCCCTAATTGTCATTTCAAAGTCTGTGCTAGATAAATGACAGTTATGAGCTGATTGGCTGATTTGTGCAACTTGTCTGCTTAATCTCTCTCCAAGGCTTGATACATATCCCGCAGAAGGAGTAGAATTACCACAGATTGCATGATATTGTACATTGAGGTCTGCTTCTTGACACAAGGTCTCCCTGTAGCTGATGCACCTACATTTATATATAAACTCAGTAGCATCAGATATCCCTGAGTGACAACAGTAATTATTTTATTTTTTGTGCATCATGGGCTCTTTTAAAGTTATCTGAATGACTTGGTCCAGTTCATCATGTTATACTGCAGCTTGTAGACCCCTAGCAATAATTTTATATGGGCTAAAGTTGTGTTAATTCTAGCACCCTGCACTTGTTAAAACACGTGCAGTTCCACTTTCCTGTCTGGGGTGTCGCTCTCTGCTCTGGTGCTACTAGCACACAAACTGCTGAATCTCAGCCGTTTGTTGCATCAGCTGAGTGTTCTAGAAGCACCAGAGCAGAGAGCGACACCCCAGGCAAGATAGAGGAACTGTACGGGTTGCGACAGGTGCAGGGTGCTAGAATGAAGACTAGCTGAAGTCGTTGTCTGCTTGCACACAGTCTCCGTTTCATGTACTCCCTGGCGTTTAACATACATATTTATATTTTATGTTACCAGATTCAGAAATAAAAATTATTGCAAGAAATTAAACCGTACACATTGTATTTTTATGTGCATTTAACTTCCCGATCTATCACAGACAAACGGTATCACAGATTGCCGTTACACACTAGACCAGAGGGTCCCAAACTCGGTCCTCAAGTCACTTTAACAGTCCAGGTTTTAAGGATATCCATGCTTGACCACAGGTGACTTAATTAGTGCTTCAATCAATTTGATCTAGCCACCTGTGCTTAACCATGGATACTTCTAAAACCTGAACTGTTGGGGAGCCTTGATGACCACATCTGGGAACCTCTGCACTAGGCGATTTAATGAACGATCATCATTAAAATGCACTGCTGCACACACGATATCGTTTGATTGACCGTGCATCACGGTCAGACGATCCCGATTGTCGTCCGTGGGATCGCACAATTGTGCGTATAGACTAGACAGTGTTAGACGATCTGTCGTTCCAATACTCCAAATCATCCCGATATCGTTCTAGTGTCTACCTACACCCAACAATACAGGAAGCAAAAATGCAATCAAAAACAGTTCACTATCTAGCCAACAGTGTTTTGTTTCTAGCAAGCACTACACGGCCGAAAATGTGTGGGCACATCCTTCTAATTAGTGTGTTTGGTCACTTATGCTACAGTAACGAATAAAGTCGAGCATGGAATCGCCATTGTCAAACAATAGCAGTAGAATGGGTTGCACTGAAGAGCTCAGTGACTATCATCGTGGCACTGTTATAGGATACCACCTTCCTAAATTAGTTTGTCATATTGCTGTTATGCTAGAGTTTCCCCAGTCCATTGAACGTTTTGTTCTTGTGAAGTGAAATAGTAGGCTACATATTGTCACAGTAATGGGTTGCTGAGTGTTGGAGCTCGTAGCGTGTGCAAGTCACCAGTCCCCTGTTGCAGCACTAACTTGTTGAGTTCCACTCTGCCTCTAGAAGCAATGTTGGCACAAGAACTGTTCACTAGATGCGCTTACATGGCCGAACAAATGCACACAAGCCTCTAATTTTAAGTACCAGGACAGGCTGACAAGTTTTTACAGGTCTAACACATAAGCAGCCTTCACTTAACTCACAGCGTGCAATGGTAAAGGTTACCTCAATTAGTGTAAAGCACAGTGCCAATAGACTGGAGCAGTGGAATGGCATTTTCTGGAGTAATAAATTATGGCCAGTCCATTTGGGGTCTGGTTGTGTATGTTCAAATTGCTTAACAGTTGTGTAACAATCAAATGTAAATGTGCTCTGTAGCCTCCCTTTAATACATCAGTAGTCTTTGGGAGTTTTATAAGTTTAGCTTTGCATTATTTGGAGTGTATTGAAACTTTATTGTTATAATAATTCACTGGGTGGAATTAAATTGTTTTAGCGCACCCGATCTCCCGTCTAAAGTGACGGGAGATCGCGGGTGGCTATTCAATTGATGGCAATTATCTCGGTTATTGCGCCCATAGAGGTCAGGTTTAGCCGTGAAAAACGGCTACACCCGATCAAAGTGCTACTAATAATAAAGTGAGGGCGAATGTGAAATGCGCAGAGTATTGCTTAGTATGATCCTTAGCATAACACCAAACAAGGTGTTATACTGTGTACACACTGGCCAACATATCGGCCGTTCATTAGAAAAACCAATATATTGTGTGCCCGTCGGCCAGTGTGTACAGACGATGTGTCTGTGAACGACATCGTTCACAGACATATTGCGCCGGCTGTGAAGCACAGCTTATGACAGATATATCTGCACATCGTGCTGTGTGTATGGGCGGTCAGCCGACTGCCCAAACACTTGCTGTAGAGGCCCCCAATGACTGGCAGCTCAACTAGGCGGGTACGTGTAAATGCCTGCCCAGTTATGGCACCAGTCACGGCACATTGGGTCAATGATTAGTAGGTGTGTATGGACTTACCAGTCAGATTGGATGGCGGTAAGAGCTTGCAGAGTCACAGCATTGATCCCTGTGACAAGTGGTAAAGTTACCAGGTGCAAGATCCTTTTCTCCGTCATTACAATGGACAGGCTCAAGTTGCAAACACTCCTAATATACAAGTGGGAAGTTTTATGCTAATCTTGTATTGAAAAGCACTCCAATCTATGGACAAGCATTGGTGACTATATGACCCTATTTCAATGTACTGAATATTGAGACAACCCCTGATGATAGGGGTCTCATAAGGAGACGAAACACATAGGGTAAAGAGGTTCTGAGATCCACTATAAGGATACACAATCGAACTTTGAACCCTAGAATAAGGGTGTAAAAATCTTATAACACGATACGAACTGAGGTACAGCAAAGAAGTGAAATCCCCAGGTCACACCTGGCGCTCTATATACCATATAATTATAAATTGTAGAAGCAGAATATAGTGTTCAGTAATAATCTTTTGCACAATATACAGCGCTGCAAAACCTAATTGTCAGTTGCTAGTCTGACATGCACAACAGAGAAAAAAGAAAACTAAATATTAGTTGCGCTGCTGTAATGTAATTTGCCAGAATGATCCACATCAAAAACTTCTCTGAATCATAAAAAACATTTAATATACATATAATAAATGACATACAATGTGTATATGTGTGTTTATATGTATGTGTGTGTGTGTGTGTATATATATATATATATTACACACACACACACACACACACACACACACATATATATATATATATATATTTTTTTTTTTGTGTGTGTGTATATACAAGTGTGTATGATGTATGTGTATAAATATATATACTGTATACATACAGTATATATACACACACACATATATATGTGTGTATGTATGTATATACATATATATATATATATATATATATATATACATACACATGTAAGCAGGAACAGTTTTATTTATATATATATATATCAATGGATATCGCAGAGCCTCTGATTAGGGATGGCAACCGACCATTGATGGTTTGCAGACCATCGATGGTCTGGCTGAAAACAAGTGGTTTGTCATTGCTGGTGGCCATCATTGTTGCACCATCGATGGTAATTCTCAATTGATGTTTCGGAAACATCGGCAGTTGTGGTCTAGACCAGTGGCTCTCAAACTCTGTCCTTAGGACCCCACACAGTTCATGTTTTGCAGGTCACCCAGCAGCTGCACAGGTGTAGTCATTACTCACTGACACATTTTAAAAGATCCACAGGTGAAGCTAAGTATTTCAATTGTGATTCTGTCAGGAGACCTGCAAAACATGCACTGTTTGGGGTCCTGAGGACCGAGTTTGAGAACCTGTGGTCTAGACAGATCTCCTCGACCAATCGCAAAACAATTGATGGCTTCTAACGATGGTTGAACCATCAATGCTACAGCCATCAATGGCCATCACTACAGTATAACATAAAAATTGCTATTTTTATGTTATACTATGTTTTAAAAAAAAAATTTTTTCAAATAAAATAGTGATGGATAAGTTTAAAATTATGTTTGTGACCTAATTCAATCATAAAAGAAACTGACAATTTTGGAGCGGTTTTTGGAAAAATAATTCGTCAGTTAAGTGGTTAAATAGGGATTTGATTTCTAGAATCAAATTCAGCTGGATTTTCTTAATTAGTTAGATTCCCTTATTAACCGATTCAGAGAAGTTTTACCTATATAGCAATATGCTACAACCACTCTTAGAAATACACATTAAATATCTTCAACCTCTATAACTAATATTGGAGAGTGATTACATATGAATATAAATATACACATAAAAAAAATATAAATTCATGAGTGTATAAATCTATAAGTATACATATAAAAATAAACTACTAGAAAAAATATATATATTTTTATTAAAATGAAATAATAATAAATAATAACCAACAGAAATATATATACATAATGAAATAATAATAAAAAATAATGAATAACATTTATTTCAATTCTATAAAGTGTTTTCCTTAATTCATTTGTAATTCTATTGTTAGACCATCATTAGTGTGGTTCATTTTCTATAGGTGCATATACACACACAACGATTTTTTGAACGATTATCGTTAAACGATATCGTTTAACTATAATCGTTTGAAAAAATCGTTCACTTTCTGAGTCAAACGATGAACGATTATTGTTCATGTGCATTCACGTTTGTAGTTTGTAGTTCAGTCAGACTTGTCAACTCAACGATTTTCATTAAGTTAATATGCAAAAATCGTTTGTAGTTCATAAAAATCGTTCATTACATTTAAATGAACATAGTAAATGAACAACTTTAGTAAACGATTTTAGTTAATTTTTTCAAGGTAGAAAATAATTTACTAAAATCGTTCATTAACTCAATCGTTGTGTGTGTGTATGCAGCTTTACTCTTTCTAAACCACATGCATCTACTAATACATATTGTATATTTATTCAACAATCTTGTGCTCATATAAGAATACATATTTATCTTAATCTTTTTATTTATTTTTATTTTTCTTTGTTCATCTCAAGATTACCAGATATCCCAAGTGGCTACTCTTAGAGGGGTATTCAATATGAAACGTTAACTTCACTGTCGAAGTTAACGTTTCATATCGGAGTTTTTACCTGCGTTAAAGTATTGGGCGCGCGCACGCTTATCCCCGTATTCAATATAAAATTAACGAAAACGGGAGCCTCCGAAGTTGTATTTGCGTAAAGTTACGAATTTTTCCTTAAAAAAATTGTAAGACCCCCCTAAAGTTGTAAAAACATGGGGGATCACTATGGATACCCCCATTTTAGCCTTTAAATGAAAGTCGGGGATTTAAATAGCCGCAGCAGGTGTTTTTTCCCGACATTGAAGAAGTGATGCAGAAGAGCACTTAGGTTTTTTTTTTCGTTTTTTTAAGTGGTCCCATGAAATTTGGGGTACATGAAAATGGGTACTTTAGGGACATATTTTGATGTCCCTAAAGTAAGTTTTTAAAAATTCTGCATTTGTGCACCTGCCGCTATAATTCTATTCTAGAAAACACCTGCCGCATACTTGCAGAATAGCCCTGAACCTATTTCCCTATTGTTAATCATTTTTTTCCCATTTTTTTTTTTTTCACCCCAATTTTTTAATTAATTTTTTGGGGTGTCCCTATTTTTTTTTTAAACTTTTTTTGACAGTTTTTTTTTAAATGTCATTCCCAGGGGTGCAGGCTATTTTTTTTTAAGCCTGCACCCCTAAACCCCAATTCTGCACTTTTTTTCGACACCTATTCAATGGTGAAAAGTTATCCCCGTTTTTTATCAAAGACTTTTCAAAACTGCGATAAGTCTTTGAAATTGAATACGGTGTAAATGTAAAACCTGCGATAATGACGTCATAAGTGCGATATTAACGCAAAAACGATGTTATCGCTCCCATATTGAATACCCCTATTAGTGCTGGATTAATCTCAGTAAGGCAGGGATAGATAGCATACATATAATGGACATGAAGACATAGGGAAATTATCCTGAGTGTGCTAAATAAACATAGGGAAATTATTCTGGGTGTACTGTTTGGGATATGGGAAATGATGCTGGACAGACGTCCACTTGCAACAACCCACTCCCTAATCACCCTATTAACTCTCTATATTGTCAATACGTCTGAATGGAAAACAATGTTTGAATGGAGAAAAACATTTTATCAATTGGATTGGTAGCTCCTAATATATTCTCAATTAATCTAAACAGGAATATTCCAAAAATAGATTGAGACCTTTCGGATGGAGAGTGTCTACCTTGAAGATCCAAGATGATTCTCCCAAGCATAGTTTCTTGAATCTATCTCCTCCTCTTTTTGTTCCTTCGTAATGTTCAACTACTGCTTGAGGCCCATCGGAATGCCTCCATGTACTAAGGAGAAATGCCTAGACACACTATAACTTTGCAATTTGTTGATTATATTGCATCTATGTTCCCTGAATCTGGCTTTAATAGCCCTGGTGGTTTTTCCAACATATTGTAATGTACATGGACATTCGAGAACATAGACGCAATATACTGATTCACAATTTACAAATTGTTTAATGAAGTGGGCTTGTTGGGTGGAACTGGACACTATTGTGTTACATCTGTAAAAATCTTATACCTTGAGAGTGGAACATCTGCAACTAATTAGTTAGGAAAAGGAGATTTTAGTTTATTTTTATATGCGCCCTCTAGTGGTTTGTTTTTGGGTGTTATTTTGGTATGCCCTTGTCACATCCACTGTAACATAGTATGCAGATACACTCGCAGTCGAGCACAATATAGGCATGCAGCATATCATTTTAATCAGCAGAAGCTTCTTGTGCATTCTATTTGCATTGCTGTGCAAATAAGATGCATTTGAAGGCAAAAAGTTGCACGCAAAAAACAACGATCAGCGCTATCAAGCCACACAGAGCTCCCGCGTTGTGTAGCGCAACTAGTAACGCACGAAGGATAGATGTATCTGGACACATCTGCACAAGTGTCACATAGCATATTTATCAGCACAGTCTCCTGGTGCATCCTAGTCACTTCGCATTGCAACTTAGATGCATTTTCGCAAAAAAGGACACAGGTGCTAGCAAAGTCTCACGGGATGAGGTATATATACAAACCCAGACATAAATATATTCTAACTCCTTGTTAGGCGCTTGTCTATCTCCACTTTGTTTCAGGTTTTTATACTGATCCACCTATCTGTTATCTGATGAACAAGCAGCCACTCATAAACAAGTTTTGGGGAAGTGTTTTTTTTTTCAATTTACCCAATTTGGGGATTATATACTTTATTACTGTTTCACTTGGTTATTATTGCACTACTGTTACTAGATTGCACTGCTACACTGAGATTGTTGCCTAAGTGTAGCGCTAAAAGCCTTTTCACGTTCTATATATATATATAGTGAAGCAGAATTTACCAAGCGTTGGATTGTTCACCCACTAATAGGGAACATGAGCTGGGTCTAGACCGTCGTGAGACAGGTTAATTTTACCCTACTGATGAGGTGTTATCGCCATAGTAATCCTGCTGATAAGTAGGAGGAGGCGGGGGAAACGCATTAAATCTCCAAATAATTTTTACATATATAATATTTATCTATATCTGTCTAAATATAATCGGAGCCTGATCTAAATTACATGTGCGATGACCTGATTGTGGCTGTTGTACTTGCACTTCAAACCTGCACGGCGTGTGCCACAGCTCCCACTGAGTGTATGACGTGTACGTGCCGAAGCAACTGGCGAGAAGAGGACCGGGAAAAGGGAAGGGGAGGTGTTGGTAGAAAGGGATGGAAGATGGCTAGGAAGAGAGGGGCGGGAACAGGGGTAGCTGCCAATTGGGCGGCACGACTGAGGTGACCCAGAAGTATATATTTACTGTATGTATTTATGTATAAAATATAGGGCATGTAATTTGTGACTAATATTGCCCCTTGTATACAGTGATTTGTTGCAGAATCACTGTGGCCTGATCTCTTCAGCCTTTTTAAATTAAAGCCGCAAAATAAGTGTTCTCCTGTTGTAGCGAAGTGGACAAGTCATAAAATGCTGGTGTCATGAACATGTCATAGATTCCTTTTTTCGGTAAGAAACTGAGCCAAGCGGCACTGAAGCTGGCTGTCCTATAATTTGTTTTCTAATGCAGATTTAAATTATAAATGAGCCCTACTTAGGGATGCAAAGGGAGCCTGAGCTGTGTTTAAAACTGAAATACTGTAAATATAATTGCCTTTAAAAATCCAACTGTTTGTCCAAATGCCGGATGTCATCATATGAGCAGATCTGAATTTTTACAGTTTATATTTTACAATACCATAAAATATTTATATTCTAAACACATAGCACAACTTTTGTCGCAAGTAAATATTCCCAAGTACTGTATGTACAACTGCAAAATAATATTGCAGAACATTTTGATTCTAAATTCTCTAAACTTAACCTACTAGGTGGTTATTTTAAACATCAATAACTCATAATACAAATACTTGTATTAACAAATAGTTTTTCAAGTGAAAGCTTTTTAATGGGATTTACGCAAAGACAGAAGAACAGTGGAGTAGTGTAGATGTTCATGTGTTTTACAGGTAGAGCATCTATCCAAATACACTTACGTGCCAGAAACACTGAGACTGCTGCTTCCATTCCCAGAACACGCCACCACGACCCCACATGGTATCTTCTGCAATTGAAGTATGTATTATATATAGGCAGATCTCTTATTAAATATAGGCAGATCTCTGCAATCCGTTGTTGTAGAACTTGCATTGAAGACGGCAGCGTATTACGATTTAAACGACTTTGAACCAGGCTTGATAGTAGATGCCAGAGGGATGATCGCTCCAACTCCGAAATCAATATGAAATTTGGATTTTCACATGCAAAAATGTTAAGGGGGTACCGCGACTATACATCATCACTGAAGACAATCAGCGAGCGACACAGCTGTGGCCAACAGAAGACTGTGGCACGTACAAAGAAATTAAAAATGACTTCACTGGCGCTTTAAAAATATGTATAAAAGCAGATACAATCCAGTAAATAATGGTTGTAGAGGGTTTCACGCGCTGTGAGGTCGCTATTTCCTCCCACTGCATAGGACTAGACGATCATCTGGTAAGCAGTCTCCTCCATAATGTTTTCAATAAGGAGTAAATACCAAAGAAAAAAATATATATAGTGTAATGCCATTTATTTAAAAACCTATAGATATAACGATTACTGTCTATCGGCAGAACTGACTACTGACAGTTGGCAATGCACATAAATGTGTGGAGTCTCCCAGCTGCAGTCTCGGGTAAGCCTCTGTCCAGAGCTCCGTCAGTGCTGGATTGTATACCTCCGTCACGGTAATCTGGCACGGTTAGTAACATTTCACTGCCGTGCAACATTTCCGCAGATGACCGCAAAATTCAAAAGAAGCCGCTGATAAGTAGGAGGAGGCGGGGAAACTAGTTAAATCTCTAGATTATTTTTACGTATACTACTTGGAAAGAGGAGACCCGAACACCGGTGCTAAGAGGAAAAGAACGGTACCCTCCAATCATAATCTGCAAACTACAAGTAAGAGAGCTAGCAGCTGGGGAGGTATGAGTTACGGAAAGTTCGTTTTATAAACTGCCCAAGTACTCTTCCTCACTAACCCCTGAGAGCCTAATCCGTGTCATTATTTTACTAACATTTTTTATTTTTGCATGCACTAATCCAAATTTCCTGGCCAGGTTAAAAGACCACTAACATTATAAATGGACATGTTTTTTTTTTCATGTGGACTTAACTACTAATTACCGGCTGGACTGTGGGCCACTATAAGACATTGCTGTGATGTTTTAAGTTTGGACATTTGCAAAACAGTGCCATATATATATATATATATATATATATATATATATATATATACATACATACATACACACAGTTAGGTGCATAAATATTGGGACGTTGAGAGAATTTTCATATTTTGGACTCTATTCACCACCACAATGGCTTTTAAGTGAAACAAACAAGATGTGCTTTAACTGCAGACTTTCAGATTTAATTTGAGGGTAATTACATCCAAATCAGGTGAACGGTGTAGGAATTACAACGGTTTCTATATGTTAAGGGGCCAAAAGTAATGGGACAAACTAAACAATCCTAAATCTGACTTTTAGTTTTTAATAATTTGTTGCAAATCCTTTGCAGGCAATTACAGCCTGAAGTCTGGAACGCATAGACATCACCAGACGCTGGGTTTCATCCCTGGTGATGTTCTGCCAGGCCTCTACAGCAAATGTCTTCAGTTCCTGCTTGTTCTTGGGGCATTTTCCCTTCAGTTTTGTCTTCATCAAGTGAAATGCATGCTCAATCGGATTCAGGTCAGGGGATTGACTTGGCCATTGCATAACATTCCACTTTTTAGCCTTAAAAAACTCTTTGGTTGCTTTTGCAGTATGCTTCGGGTCATTGTCCATCTGCACTGTGAAGCGCCGTCCAATGAGTTCTGAAGCATTTGACTGAGTATGAGCATATAATGTTGCCCAAAACACTTCAGAATTCATTCTGCTGCTTTTGTCAGCAGTCACATCATCAATAAATACAAGGGAACCAGTTCCATTGGCAGCCATACATGCCCACACCATGACACTACCACCACCATAGAAGACAAGAAAAAAGCAGTCGGCGCTAATAGGGAGGGTGTTTAAGCACTAGCTGCTCTCTCAGGAATTATCCACAATTCCTTAAACTGCTATAACAAAAAATGGACAGAGCGCTCCGTGGTATTTTGTTCTAATATAATATGATGGTTATTTCTAAATAGATCTAACTAACAGTCTAAATGATGTACTGGTGGGCAAGAACTTTGGGCTGGATGTTCAGGACAAGAGTCCTATTATTATGGAAATAGTCCGGTATCCAAATGCAAAGTCCCAAATAGTGAGATAATGTATATTTGTCCCAATTGGGGATATTACAGTCTAATCGTAATGCCTCCCTGGTGTGCAATAACTTGAGGCTGGTTGTTGCCGACAGATGATGTACATAAATAAATCAGGTGGGCAACATCTGTCGGCAGAGTATTCGCACGTTTTAATTTTTTACATTAGGTCAGCAAAAACTGTAGGCAGATTGTTGCTTTAAAAAACCGTAGTCTGGATATTTGTGAAATGCAGTCTCCTTCACCTCCACTTGCCTCACCACCTCAGAAGAGGAACGCAGTATCAGAGTGACAGGTATAACGGAATGCAGTATCATAAGGTAGGAATATGGTGACTTACCTGACCTTGAAGTCTGCTGGTCCTGTATCAATCTTTGTCCATAATCACTGCATGTGAGTGTATGTGGGGAGACTATGTAGTAAGGATGACTGAGTAATTAATAATAATAACTGTTTATTCAACAGTATAACAAAGGAAGAAATACCCTTCAAACAGGGATTGATAGTTAAAAATCACAAATGGGTATAGGTGAGTGTCCCAACGCGTTTCATCTCATTAAGAGACTTTTTTGCCCTTGAAAAAGTCTCTTAATGAGATGAGACGCGTTGGGACACTCACCTATACCCACTTGTGATTTTTAACTATCAATCCCTGTTTGAAGGGTATTTCTTCCTTTGTTATACTGTTGAATAAACAGTTATTATTAATTACTCAGTCATCCTTACTACATAGTCTCCCCACATACACTCACATGCAGTGATTATGGACAAAGATTGATACAGGACCAGCAGACTTCAAGGTCAGGTAAGTCACCATATTCCTACCTTATGATACTGCATTCCGTTATACCTGTCACTCTGATACTGCGTTCCTCTTCTGAGGTGGTGAGGCAAGTGGAGGTGAAGGAGACTGCATTTCACAAATATCCAGACTACGGTTCGTTTAAAGCAACAATCTGCCTACAGTTTTTGCTGACCTAATGTAAAAAAATCAAACGTGCGAATACTCTGCCGACAGATGTTGCCCACCTGATTTATTTATATACATCATCTGCCGGCAACAACCAGCCTCAAGTTATTGCACACCAGGGAGGCATTACGATTAGACTGTAATATCCCCAATTGGGACAAATATACATTATCTCACTATTTGGTGCTTTGCATTTGGATACCGGACTATTTCCATAATAATAGGACTCTTGTCCTGAACATCCAGCCCAAAGTTCTTGCCCACCAGTACATCATTTAGACTGTTAGTTAGATCTATTTAGAAATAACCATCATATTATATTAGAACAAAATACCACGGAGCGCTCTATCCATTTTTTGTTACTACCACCACCATGCTTCACTGATGAGGTGGTATGTTTTGGATCATGAGCAGTTCCTTTCCTTCTCCATACTCTTCTCTTCCCATCACTCTGGTACAAGTTGATCTTTGTCTCATCTGTCCATAGGATGTTGTTCCAGAACTGTAATGGCTTTTTTAGATGTTGTTTGGCAAACTCTAATCTGGTCTTCCTGTTTTTGTGGCTCACCAATGGTTTACATCTTGTGGTGAACCCTCTATATTCACTCTTGTGAAGTCTTCTCTTGATTGTTGACTTTGACACATATACACCTACCTCCTGGAGAGTGTTCTTGATTTGGCCAACTGTTGTGAAGGGGTTTTTCTTCACCAGGGAAATAATTCTTCTGTCATCCACCACAGTTGTTTTCCGTGGTCTTCCGGGTCTTTTGGTGTTGCTGAGCTCTCCGGTGCGTTCTTTCTTTTTAAGAATGTTCCAAACAGTTGATTTGGCCACACCTAATGTTTTTGCTATCTCTCTGATGGGTTTGTTTTGATTTTTCAGCCTAATGATGGCTTGCTTCACTGATAGTGACAGTTCTTTGGATCTCATATCGACAGCAACTGATTCCAAATGCAAATGTCACACCTAGAATCAACTCCAGACCTTTTACCTGCTTAGTTGATAATGAAATAACGAGGGAATAGCCCACACCTGTCCATGAAATAGCTTTTGAGTTGATCGTCCCATTACTTTTGGCCCCTTAAAAAGTGGGAGGCATATATAGAAACCGTTGTAATTCCTACACCGTTCACCTGATTTGGATGTAATTACCCTCAAATTAAATCTGAAAGTCTGCAGTTAAAGCACATCTTGTTTGTTTCATTTCAAAGCCATTGTGGTGGTGACTAGAGGCCAAAATATGAAAATTCTGTCAATGTCCCAATATTTAAGCACCTGACTGTATGTGTGTGTGTATATGTATATATATATATATATATATATATATATATATATATATGTATGTATATATATATATATATATATATATATATATATATATTGTTTTGAAGTATAATATTAAATCTATAATCGCTTGCGCTTTCATATATTTTGTTTATTCTGGAGTGTAGTAGATGTGCCTCTGGTGGTTGCCACTGGCATATATGAAATGCAGTGTCTACATAAAGGTGTGTTCTTCACCAGGTTACCCCTTAGGAAAGTAAAACATTTTACAGGTGGCCCATAGATTTACCTGCTAGTCAGCAGCTGGAGACAGGTCAGAAGTCATGGTGATAACAAAGGTTTAAGGTCCAGGTTAGAAGCAGACAGGAATTGTCAGAAGACAAGTAGGGTCACAAAGACCAAAGTACAATAAAATGACAATTATCTAAACTAATTATGACCTAAGGTAAATTGTATAATCAGTTTGTTTGGATAATTGGAATATATATGTATATACCATGTGAGATGGTCCAGTTCAATCTGCTTGGTCAATGGAAGTTGGCTTGTTGTGGGAGATCTGTCAGGGCCAGCAGCTCCAAGGGGAGTTAAGTTAGTGGTTTAGAAAAAAACACTAGAGCAGTCGGATGATGCTCCAGCAAAGAGGGGACCCTCTGAGTCCAGAACGGTCCTCACTGCCAAGACAAGTAGGTCTAAGAAGGCCACAGCTTTGTAGGACCAGAGATGTTAAATAGACTAGAAACCATCCTAGTGACCCAACCAGTCTCCCGGAGGCCCACAAGAAGGGGAAATTCGTTTGGAAAGTCCGACAAATAGGGATTTATAGAGATGAATAGTGAGAGCAGCTCCGTCACAATACCACTCACTTGAACCTCTGTGTACTCTGTGTTGCTGTGTGATGTGCACGGTGAATTTTTGAACTTAGTGCATGGCTTAGCTTTACCCTAAGTGGATCTTAAAGACATACCCGAGCTCAGCTTTTCACGAGAAGCCACAAATTTGCACTGAGTATGGTTAATAGCGTTTCTGTGCACAGAGTCTGATAGTGGCACTATAGCTTTATAGCTTAGTTCAGTGGCCTGTATAGGTATATGAAATACACTCACCTGGTGCACTGATGGGTACTGCGATGGCTCAGCAGTGTTCAACTGCAATTCATCTCTGCCCAGAAAACAGTGTCGCAGCAGTGGAATCCCTCCGAGTGCATCATGGGCAGACATATTAGAGCATAGACCAGAGGTTCAGAAACGCGATCCTCAAGGCACACCAACAGTTCAGGTATTAGAGATATCTATGGTTGAGCACAGATGGTTAAATCAAATTGACTGAGGTACTAATTAAGTCACATGTGCTCAACCATGGATATCTCTAAAACCGGAGCTATTGGGGAGCCTTGAGGACGCGTTTGGGAACCTCTGGCATAGACAATAAATGTGAAGGCTCCTATCAAAATGTTGCAGGGAGATTGTAGTGTTGATGGTACTTATATATGAGACAAAGGAGCTCATTTAGACCCGCTTGCAAGATGCGATCGCTCGCTGGCAAAAAGTGGCCAGATATGTAAATTAAGTGCTCGCACTGCGTCGTGTAAGGACGCCCACTGTGTGTTAGCAAGCTACGGCAAAGTGCGCTCGCAAGTGTCTGAAGACGCCCCCTTGCCTCTCGCAACACACGTCATCTCCGGGAAATGTATGATTAATCGGGACCATCGCGAGACATAGGAGCTGCTCGCAGCCCTTGGGGTTGCCTTTACCCGCCGCAAGCACTGCAATCAGTGTGGGCTGAAATATATGCAGGTGACTTCTTCAATGACTCTGCTTTACTAATTTTACTAATTATGCACACCCTTTAAACAGCGTTTTGGGGGACTGACGCGTTCGCAACACCACTCCCCCGTGCACAAGCACCTTACCCTGTTACCACCAACAAACAGCACTATCTGTCACTCAAAGCAGCGACCTGATAGTGGCTTACGAGCTACCAAAATCAGATCACAACGAATGGCTTGCGCACTCGCACTGCGAATTATACGCATGCGTTAACAGCGTGCGATCGCGCCTTAGCGAGCGGGTCTGAATCAGGTCCAAAGTTCATACAACTAGTTCATTTTCAACAGTCTTAATCTTGCTCCATACTTTGATCTATCACCTCTCACTACACTTCTATCTATGTCACCAAATGCTTATTAGTAAAGTGCTGTTATCACCTGTACAATCTAGCATTGTGACTAGATGAGTAATACAGTGCTGCAGGGTTGTAATTGCAGAGGATTCAAACTATTGCCCCGTGGCCCTTTATCTTGTAATAATAAAAAAGAAAACTGTTACAGAGCTTAAAATCTATATCTCACGCTACATTACTCATATGTGTTTTCTTACCTCTTGATCATTGTAGCAAAAACATTAATACTACTTAGTGCCTAGAAATAGAATTCTCTCTGAGGTTAAACCGTTAATGTTGTCTTATTGTAGGTCTGATTTTTGTTTTTATACTAGCCCATTTAAATGACTGTGCTACTCCTTAGCTGCAATTAATTTGGTGAGTACAGAATATCTAGACAAGGAGGCATGGCATACCAGATTGTGAGAGCGTCATGGGCAATGTCTTGTCAGACCAGGGTTGTGGCTTGTGTTTATATGCTGGTTTTACCTCTTTTACAGATCTTTATGATGGGTACAGTAGGTTTGTAAACTCAAAACATTTATTTTCTCAGTTTCTTCAAATATTTTTTTAAAAAAAGGACATTCTCATTCTCTAGGGTGGAGAGGATCAATCCAAAGGCTTTTACAAATTCAGATTTAATTAATGGGCTAAATACAAGCCTGGTATCTTTTATAGTCCTTTAATAGACTGAAGCGAACCATACACACAGCAGTTGGTAGAACCAGTTTATTTGGGTTGACTCAAATTTAAGTAGCAATCCAGACTGATCGTGACTGCTAGACAATAGTACTGTACAATACTTTCCCAACATTCACATACTTGATTTACTTGTTGAATTGTAATAATCTATTAAGTAACATAATTTAGTAAATATACTTTTTTAATCAATGGTGTGCATGGGTGAACTGCTGTTATTCTTAATCATTAACACATGGCCTAGTGTTCATTCTAGCACCCTGCACCTGTCACAACCCGTGCAGTTCCTCTGTCCTGCCTGGGGTGTCGCTCCCTGCTATGGTGCTTTTACCACATTCAGCTGATGCAACAAACTACTGAGATACAGAGCAGAGAGCGACACCCCAGGCAGGAAAGAGGAACTGCATGGGTTGTGACAGGTGCAGGGTGCTAGAATGAACACTGCAACTACTGGATACAAAAGGCCTTTTATTTAACATTAATAGATATTAAAGGCTCTGTATTGACAAACTGAATAATAATCTACATGAAATAACCTGTTATTTTACTTAACTAAATATGCCCATCATGTTCTCTGCCTTTGTAGCAAGTTTCCTTGTGAGGATGGAGTTGCTTCTTTATATAATCAGGCAGGCAGGAACTGACCTATTCGCTTGGGATGTAGTCAGCATCCCGGGAGTCAGGATGCTGACATATTGTTGAGGTATGTATTAGGGGGAGGGTTAGGGTTAGGCTGCGGGAGGAGAGTGTTAGGCTGCTGGAGGGGAGAGTTATTGTTCGGCTGTGGGAGGGGATGGGTCCAGGGTTAGGCTGCGGGAGAGGAGGGTTGGGGTTAGGATTCTGGAGGGGAGAGTTAGGGTTCGACTGTGGGAGGGTTACGGTTAGGCTGCTGGAGAGGAGGGTTGCGGTAAGGGTTGTAATATTGACAAAAATCTGTCAGGATTCCGCTGTCTGTATTCTGACCATTGGGATCCAGTCCCCAACCCATTTGCTTTGCAGAAATGCATAGTGTGAATTGCTTGATGTATAAATCAAAGGCAGTGACTCCAATCAGGGCACAGTCCAAAAGAATTAGCCACCAGGGTCTTAATTCGGGGTGTGCAGGTGGGGCCACTGCCCAGACTGCAAGGCTGAATGGGCATCATACCCGCTGCTGTGTTGGCACCTGTATTTGGCTTGCATGGTGTCTGGTTTGTAACGGCACATCCTAAGGTTCCGGCCCCCTCTTCTTGATGCCATGATGACACGAGTAAGGGGAATGGCTTTGGTAGAAGGCGTTACAAGTCTGTCAAGATGATACTTTATTTTTAGCAGATGTACAGTGGAATATCCAAGTAATACTTTACAATGTGCTTTATCTTTTATTGTTAGAACTTTGAGTGGCCCTTTAAAATGTATTCTCAGAGGGCTCTGAAAATCTACATTTTTCAGAGCAGAAGCAGCCATGCTGGACCAGCCCCAGAACCCGCCGGGAGTGCTGGCTGAATACATGCTCTATGGATTGTGAAACATAATTGCCCCATTGAAAGTGAAGGTAACCAAATCCAGCTGTCCTGTGCACCAATAAGTCAAGTGTTGTTATGGTGCTCAGAAGGAGGGGGAGTCGTCTTTGCATTCCGTGTTCAGTCCATATTTCGGGTCTGAATGAGAGGTGCATGCAATGCCGATTTTGAAAGTACTGCGCATTTGTCTCAGTGGGTTACCATTGGGAGATGCAGGACAAATTTGGATGGAAGAGCCAAGGATTTAATTGGGAGGTTCTAAAGAAGCACTGACACAGGACTCCATGTTCAGACCAAGAAATTGCACCTGCATAGGGCTAGTGCTAGTTTTGATCTTGCGACCGATAGTGCATCTAAATATGCACCGAGATGGATTAGCACTGCTGCCAGTAGGTGTCTCAGTAGGAACATTATTGGTTGCGTCATTAGCAAAAAGAAGCAGAGGCAGAAAAAACTGCAGCCACGTTTGTGTGCACCTCTGAATTAGGCTCTTAATTAGGAATGTCTCGGTTTGCCCAACGATTCACCCCAGAAGATACAAAGTTGCGCTTCGTCCATGAACAGTAGCTGCTGTATCTTCCTGTCTTCCTTAATCATGTTACTCCAAAAAGCTCTAATAAGTTTATTGTGATTGGTTAATTAGAACCAAATTAAAACATTTATCCAGATCCTACAAATGTATGTGTTTTATATATATATATATATTTTTTTACTCCCTTTTGAAGAATTTCATTTAATCATGATTATTATAAGAATATTTGCACTGGTTCTTCTACTTCAGGTAGTGAGTCTTGAAGCAGTACATCAGAATCTTAGTACTCGGCAAAGAATCAATAAGAAATGGAATCCTATCAGTGAAAGTATTTACACCAGAATAAATCCACCGTGCATGTTACAGAACATCACCTTCTTCCAGAATTACAGTACAATACATTGCGTAGCCTGAAATTATGCATGGAAAAAATACACATGCACCGTACACAATTAGGTTTAGCTGAGAGAGTTCACATGCCTTTATTTTTTGGTAATTATTACATATCTCATAGATGTATACCAGGAGCTGAACATATCCTGAACATCTTGAAAACAATGGGTATGTTCTCTATTCTGTACATATGTGGCTGTATCTGCGTACAATAGCTTAAAATATATGCTATCGTTTTAACAAATGGACTACATTAGTAAGGTCACCTGCCCCAGTTATTCCTGTTGATGGGGACTTGTTTTCTTTAATGACTCAGAACATCTATTCCTCTTTCCTTAGTTGCACTTGGTAGCTCTACCCACCTTGTTACTTTGATTGAATAGTCTATCTGAAATGTCTACTTTGCCATTCTTATCCAAACACATTCACACCTTGAGTACTTTGTTGTGACTGCCCCCTGCTTTGAAGTTAATATTTTATTTTATTTTACCATTGATATTAAACTCTTTTACTTCTTCTTCTGGGTCCATAGGGCTCCACAGGGGAGACAATGGCGTGTAGAAGGGAGCTAAAGGATCGGACACCAACAGCAAAGCTTTTCAATCCCAGGATGCTCCGGTTCTTCCCCCTATACCCTGCCCACAACGTGAGGGCAATTCAGTTTTGTTGGTGTCTGGCAGGAGCTGGACCACCTTTTTAACAGCTTACTATTATGATTTTATTTATTTTAATATTTATCTTCTATGAGCAGCAGCACGAAACTGTCCACTGCTGCTCCATCACCCCTCCGTAGCGCCGTGACATCAGCCCGTGGCTCGGTACTCGCAGCAGGGCTCTGTGAGGGACCTAGATAGCAGAGGCTCCCTGCACCCCAGACTGCAGCTGGGAACAAGGGGACAGGTAAGGCGGAACCCCGCTCACAGGGATCCTCATGTACAGTATGTGCAGTCTTACCTCCGGTTTTGGGAGACAGATCAGAGGCACTGACGTGGACACCGGTTCGTCCGGGACTCCACTAGACCACCAGGGCATATATACTACTAGCACAGTGCATTTTGTAGGGCCAGGGGACCCGGTGGTTGAAGTCAGCATAGGGGACAAGGTGCTTTCCCTGTGGCCCCTCCCCCAACTCAGGGCACCATTCCGCTGTGGTCTTGCTACCTCCTGAGCTGCTCCGCCCACCCCCTCCACCCCCTCAGAGACTCTCGGCAGCCATTTTCTGCATTCAGGTCTCCGGGAATGCTGGATCCAGTCTCCCTGTATATCTCTCCCAAGGGACAGGTTATACAGCGCTGTAGCCTACCTGCCACTGCGGTCTGTGTAGTTGATTTTAGTGCCCTCTGCATTGTATGTAACTTATGTTAGTGCTGCTGTCTGTTTTCTTTTCATATGACTGTCAGCTTATACCTCTCCCTTTCTTCCGGTATAACTTTGGCATACTGAAGTATAAGGGGTTAATTGTACCTCACATCTCCATATATTTGTGAGGGTTATCACATACTACATATCTCTGTTGCGCACTACACTGTGCCATATTGTGTGTTATATTATTCTTGCAGCCATGTCAGGCAGAGGCAAGAATGACAAGCAGCCTGTCCCCCCACTCTGGTGTCTTGTAAGTCCTGCTCAGGTGGGTTAACTTCAGAGGACCTCATTCAGGATGGTGTGTGTGCATCTTGTTATACTGCCTCGGGCCCATCAGCCCCGATATCCTCTCCTCAGGGCCCACCCTGGGCTACCTTTTCACAGGTGCTGGCAAAAATTGCGGACCATATAATGATCCCTGTGATAGCTCCCCCTAGTGGATGGCAGCAGGTACTCCCTGCAAATCCTTTACCTCCCCCATGGGTAGAGGTGCTTTCTACCTCGGTGCATAGTCTGGCGGAGACCTCTACAGCCATTCAGCAAATGCTGCAAAAAGAGAGACCCATAACTAGTAAATCTACTAAGCCTGCTGTGATATCTTTCAAGTCCACCCAGCTATCAGATTCTGATTTATCATCTGGGGAGGCAGAAGAATGCAGACCTCTCTCACTCTGACCCACCTTCGGGAGATGAGGAGCCCCCCTCTAAATTGAATATACCTGCACTTGTAAGAGCTGTAAAAGCTATTCTTCAAATAGAAGAAACAGGACCTGCTCCTAAGTCAAAGCAGTCAACTTTTAAGTGACAAAAGATGATTTTACCATAATTCCCTTACACCGATCAGCTTTCTGATAATATGAGTGAGGCGTGGACTATGCCTACTAAAATATTTCAGCTGCCTAAACCTTTAAACTACTTTTTATCCTCTTCCCGCTACTGATTGCATTAAATGGGAAGTTTTGGCTCCGCTCACGGAAGGCAGACGCGGACTCTAAAAATGCTTTGGAGTCTGTGGACCAAACAGTATATCTCCTGAATAAGGCAGAGTTGGAAAAAATTGTGACTACCTTAGCAGCTTCTAAGATGGCAAACCTGCCCTCTGCATGTAGTGCGAAGCCTAGGACATCATCCTTTCAGTCCATTTGTCCACAAAGAAAAACAAAAAGCCTGTTCTTTTCAAGGCATCAGGCATCAACTAAGGCTTCCAAGTCTAGGACCAAGCAGACCTGGAACACTAGACGACCACCTACCAAACCTGAGGACAAGCCCTCAGTCTGACGGGGCTCCCAGGGTGGGAGGCCGACTACTTCAATTCGCCCAGAGCTGCCGTCAGACCACAACAGACGCTTGGGTAAGAGAAGTGGTCTCCCACGGATATGCCCTATCCTTCCTGAGGCGACCCCCCCCCTCCCCAGCAGTGCTTTTGCACAGGTCCTCCAGCGGACCCAGGCAAGGCCCTGCTGATCCAAATAGCCATTCAGTCCCTACTTCTCTCAGGAGTAATAATTACGGACCCCTCCGCACAGTGAGGAAGGGCTATTCTACCCTGTTCTTAGCTCAGAAGCCCAACGGGTCTCATCGGCCTATTCTAAACCTCAAGTCTCTGAACAAGTTTATCAAGGTGCCCAGGTTTCATATGGAAACCCTCCGCTCTATTATAATGGCTATGGAGCCTAGGGACTTTATGGTGTCTCCTTTTGATGTCTCTTTTCATGTATAGACTACATTGTTGAAAACTTCGGGAGATTTCTACTTTTTGAAGCCGTTGGAACAACCTATAGCGCAATAGTGTAAGACCGTTCTTGTTCAGAGGTTAGAACATTCTTTTATATAAATTCTATTGTATATACACCGTTTTCTGATCTAGGCAGCATGTTCCAACACAGAGTTAATCGTACTACTCTATTGAAAGAAACCTTTTCCTCAGAAACTAACAATTCTTTGATGACAGAGGATGAAACATTAGATGGTCTGATGAATAAATTAGAAAATATCTTTATTAAAGAAAACAGGATCTGGTGGGAAATTATAACCCTCAAACAATATATTGCTGCTTTTCAGAAATTTTTAGAAACAAATGGGAATTTTTTAAGAACTGTTCATTCTAACTGATTGACCTCATATTGCATGAGAGAAAAAATTAGATGAAAAATCTAAAAGAACAGATATCCCAATTTGAGTTATTTATCAGTCCTTTTACTGATATGGAGGATTATAAATGACTAGAAACCCAGATTATTAATAAAATTAGGAAAAATGAAAGGGAATTTATTGCGAAAATGAAATTCAGTAGGTATAAGTTGTTTATCCTAAACCAACAAAAAGATCTACAGTAGATTAATAATAGAAAACCACATAAAGAGAACCCAACTCATTTAAATAATAATAAATACAAGTATGATCCCTTCCCTCCACGTAGTATAGGTAGCCAATATGGGAATTTTGGCATAAAGAGAAATCCACCACGTGAAACTAAGGATTCTTATCGGATCGTACATCAGGTTTAGGGAAGACACATTCCCGTACATAGAGGACCTAAATCTGACCAGTGGTCTCACATTCAGAGACAGGACAATCAGTATATGAGGAATGTGAATCACAAACAACGAACTTTTGAGGAAGAGAGGAAATGGGGTTCACCCAATTTATGGGGACGTATTCCACCCTTTGATGTTTTGAGTGGCGAGGAATCCAATTACGTACAGGGGGTAATTTTTTTAGGAATGAGGAAGTTCCAAAGAAAGTACCATTAAAAACTATTAAAGATAAAGCTAATTTCACTATTGGCAAAAAAAGAAAAAAACTAAATAGTCATAAAAGAGGATCTAGAGCAGGAAAAAGAAAATATAAGCTTAAAGGTAGAAAAAATACTGCACCTATAACCCTATTAACAACATGTCTAATACACAGATGGTATATATGGGCTTGATGATGGAGGTGTCAAATCTTTAATTTAAGTACATGTCTTAGATGAAATTGAGTTCAAAGTGTTAAAGAAAGGTTTGACATTCTCCCCCCACCAATGATGTCAATCATTTGGATCTATATGTTGACCTTCAGAAATGTATTCGTAAACTTTCCATAAAAATACTTTTTTGGTGTACCTTCTGAGCCAGAAGTTACAACTAACAATATTTTAAAGAAAAAAATCTATATTCCTCCTGACCCACAGCCGAGGGTGTTTTATAGACACTTTTTACAAAAGTGTACTTGATGATCTTGAGAAGATGAAAAACAGTGCTCCTAATCGTAAAAACAATCTAAATAAGATAGTGCGAGTCCTTAAAATCTTTACAAGAGTATAGAAATATTATAATTAAGCTGGCTGATAAGGTGGGGGTGTACTGTTATTTTAGATAAGGATACTTATGTCAAAGAGGGTATGCAACAGTTAAATGATGGAATGACATACTTAAAGTTAACAAGTGATCCATCCATGAATATCTTTAAATCATATAAGACACTGATTAACCATCATAAAGAATTGGGGGCTATAAGTACCGATGTATCTGAATATTTGATAAATGAGAACTTTTCGTTTGCTGTGTTATGCCTATTATCAAAGACACATAAGTGTACTAGTGACCCACCAGGTAGGCCCACAGTGGCAGGGACAAATTTCATCACTTCCAACCTCTCAGCATATATCGACCCTTATTTACAGCCTTTGGTCATTAAAGAAAGATCGCACCTAAAGTACACAAAGGATGTTCTTAATAAATTAATGAGATTAGAATGGGAAGAAAATGTCTTTATCATCACTGCAGACGCTTCATCATGGTATATAATCATTTCCCACATTCATGGTATTGAAGCCATTAAGGTTACACTAGAATGTGAAAATATGGATGAGATGTTCTGTGATTTTTTTAATTGAAGGGATAATGTTTATACTACAAAATAATTACTTTAATTTTGATGGCAATTTTTATAAGCAACTTGTTGGTACCGCCATGGGCCCCAGGTTTTGAACCACCTATGCCAATCTGTTTATGTCCAGGTGGGAGGAGTCTCATGTCTGGTCAGGGCATGGCTGGAGTGCAATCCTGGTGCAGTGGTGGCGGTATATCGATGATTTTTTATTTGTATGGCAAGGTGATGAAGAAATCCTGAAATATTTTTGCATTTATCTCGACAATAATCCCTTGAATGTATGTCTAACTTTTTCTATAATTAAAAAATCTGTACAATTCCTCGATCTGCAGATTGAAATAGTAGATGGACAGATAGAAACCAACAATTTTATTAAACCGACGGATTGCAACACATATATTGATTAAAAAAAAAAAAAAAGCAACCATCTTCCTTCATGGCTTAATAATGTTCCTAAGGGACAACTGTTGAGATTAAGGCGGAAATGCTCTAGGGATTTTATATACAATAAACAGGCAGAAGCAATGGTTAATAACTTTTATTAAGAAAGGATATAGTTTATCTAGACTACAAAAAATATAGAAGTGGAAATGGTGGATAGAACCATATACAAAAGAATCGGGGTATCCTTAAAGACGATATGTTAAATAAGATATTACCCACTAAACCTACCATTATATATAGAAAGGCATCCAACATTAGAAACAATGTGGTGTACAGTGCACTTCCCATGGATGGAAAACGTATTTTCCCAAGGAACAAGGGTCATGCAGAATTCCACAGTCTAAAATCACTTTACTGGTCATTAATGGGAAGAAATTAGAAATTATGGATTTTATTACATGCCAAACCAGCTATGTAATATATGCGATTATATGTACATACAACCTAGTATGTATAGGTAAGACCAAACATCAAGTAAAAATTACATGGGCAGAGCACGTACGTAATATTATTAAAGGCTGTGAGAACCACTCTTTTTTCACATATGTGGATATTGTTGTCATCAAAGTGTGATTAAGTGCCCTTAGGTCACGGATATTCATGTATCAATCAGAATTATGGTAATAACCAGATGACATGAGCAGATCCCCCTCTATCAGGGTTGCTAAGAAACCAGATAGTTCATAAATAGCCGCAACACATTATGGGAGTTGATGTCAACCAACTTTATTCCACCATCACACTATGGGGGCTGTGTAACAAACATGTTTCTGTTTGTGGTTGATTCATGTTTAACTATTTTTATAGGAATATATGTTCCTCATTTTTACCCATTTGTATTTTAGTTTGACTTGAGACACTCATCTTGAAAAAGACGCAACAGTGCAGTGTTGATTGTCTTTTTATCCATGAATACTACATACCCAGTGTGACCCATAGCCCCACTGTATTGATACATCCAGGATCCATCTTCTGCAGTGGATTGTTTTTTGTTCACATATGGTATGCAAGCCTCATGTTTTATCTTGTTTATAATAAACTTTTATTGAATTAGTTATATTTTTTGACCCCCTCCCTTTTTCTGGATTTTTTTGTTATATGTATAGCGTTCTGAGGATCTTTATTGGGTATATAATGAATGAATAAAGAAACCGCTTAATGCCCATACCATATTTACACAAGTAATCATACATGTAAGCACATATACTGAGTGATGTACCATCTACACTCTGGGTGCTTTTGATGGGAGTCGGACATCTTAAAGATCTTCTGGATGTGGACTTTCTCACCCTATTCTATGTAAACGGACACGTGGGGTGATGACTTATTTGTGTATTGTGATGATAGCTGAAAGGAGAATCCGGTAATGCTGTGATGATGGCTGAAAGGAGAATCTGGTAATGCTGTGATGATGGCTGAAAGGAGAATATGGTAATGCTGTGGTGATGGCTGCGCAGGAATGGGTAAACTCAGGAGACAGGTTCAGGCAGGAGTGGGTCTGCTGGAAGGTGCAGTGCTGATCCCAGCGGAGTGCGAGGTAAGGCAGAGCAGTGCAGGCTATGCAGGGAGCCGGAGGCTGTCAAGGAGCTAGGGCAAGCACCGGAGCACAAGTCTAAGGTTCAGGATCGCAAAGAACTGTCTCTCACAGCTGACGCTGTGAACACGTTGCACTGGCACGTACAGGGTGCTCCAAACACCCTTTAGTACCCAGTAATGGAATGTGATAGGCCAGAGAGAGCAGGTGACCCACAGACGATTGGCCTGCTATGTCACATGGCCAAAGACAAGAAGGTGGCGCTCAGACAGCCTTAATGCGGAGATGCCACTAGACTTACCCTGGCCAGGATTGCCCAACCCTGGCAAACCTCTGTGCACAGGGAATGCCAGTCTCCACATGCCAGCTCCCCCACCAGAAGGACCGCGCCACAGCGCCCTCGCCGGTAAGGACCGCAAACCTCCACACCGCGAAACCCTGGTCATGTCATGGCCACCTGTCTTTTAATGGCTTGACTCTTGAGACACCCCTCCTGAGGTCTAAGGGATTTTCTGTCTCTGTGGTCGAGACCATGATCAGAGCTCGTATACTGGCCTTTGCCTGGATATATTCCCGAGTTTGGAATACATATTTCCAGTGGTGTGCCCCTAGAAACTATGACCCTCAGGTTTTTAAGGTTTCTTGAATATTTGCATTTCTTCAGGCTCGATTGGATCTTGGCCTCCACCTAACTTCTCTGAAAGTGCACGTCTCTGCTCTATCTATCTGGTTTCAGCAAAGAATTGCTCCTCTACCAGATGTTCACAGCTTCATGCAGGGTGTGCTACATATACAACCTCCCTTTTGTCCCTCCTGTGGCTCTGTGAGATTTGTCAGCGGTGCTCCACGCACTTCAGCAACCTCCATTCGAACCCTTAGAATCAGTGGATGTCAAGTGGCTCACTGCAGAAACTCTTTCTTCTGGCTATAGCATCTGCCCGTAGGGTCTCGGATTTAGGGGAGCTTTCCTGTCACTCCCCCTTTTTAATTTTTCATCAGGACAGGGCTGTTCTTAGGACACAACCGGGTTTCCTTCCCAAAGTGGTTTCTCGTTTCCATATTAATGAGGAAATTGTTGTTCCGGCCTTTACATCACCAGACCTCTCGGTAGATGAGGCCTCCTTGGATGTGGTCCGTGCTCTGAAGATCTACGTGGACTATACTAGTTCCATCAAGAAATCAGACTCATCATAAATGGATTCCATAAGAAGGGATGGCCAGCTAACAGACTCTGGCCAGATGGATTCGCATGACTATCTAACAGGCTTACGCGCAGACTGGCATTCCTGTGCCAGCTACAGTATCTGCTCATTCTACTCGCACTGTGGGTCCCTCATGGGCAGTCCGGGGCAACGCCTCTACTGAACAACTATGCAAGATGGCTACATGGTCTTCTGTCCATTCCTTTCTTAGGTTCTATGCTTTTGATACATTTGCATCTCAGGATGCTTCCTTCGGCTGCAGGGTTCTCCTCTCAGCTCAGGAGCATTCCCGCCCGTGAACAACTGCTTTGGGACAACCCCATTGTCTCCCCTGTGGAGCCCTATGGACCATGAAGAAGAAAATGAGAGTTATGGTAATACTTACCCTTGTTAACTCTTTTTTCGAAGTCCATAGGGTCCACAGGACACCCGCATTGAGGCTCCTGGCTTCTAAAGGGTTTCTTCTCTTGGTCACTTGTTTCCTTCTCTGTGTGAGAGTGTGATTGATTGTTCAGTGTACCAGTCTTCCTTCTCTCCTATCCTGCTCCTGCCTTGGGCTTGTTAACAAAATTGAGTTGCCCACAGGGGAAGGACCGGAGCAACCTTGGATTGAAAAGCTTTGCTGTTGGTGTCCAGTCCTACAGGTCCCTCCTACACCCCATTGCCTCCCCTGTGGACCCTATGGACTTCGAAGAAAGAGAGTCAACAAAGGTAAGTTTTACCATAACGCTCCTTTTTTTTTTTTTTTTAATTGTGGTCAGGCCATAATCCTTTAATACAGGTCACAAGGATTCACATACTCTACAAGATAGGTATGAGTTTAGTTTATATCTTGCATACCTGTGAACAGACCCATTGGTGCCATCTGAAAGGTGTGATTTATCTACGCGTCAGTGAGTGTGAACCAATTTGGATATGGTTCAAGCAGATTTATGACATTTTCTGAATTGTTTTGATACTTGAAATTGCAGATCTTGGCAGCTGTGTAGCTATACTGGCTAAATTGAAAGTGGATGATTATAGTAAAAAGTTTTTCTAGTGTAAGAATCAAAACAAATTTAAGTCCTGATTAAATTATCTTGCCAAATAAGAGCAAATTATTGTACATAGTTTTTTTTTTTTTACTTTGTTTCAATCAGTATGTTTTTGTAATGCAAACAGACAAGGCTGTACCCCCTGATTTTCGCATTGGTAATTGAACCGCTTGCATCTTTCATTTGGGGATTGTCCAGAGTGCGGGTGGACCACTATAACTTTGTTTTTAATTGTGAATCATACCCTGCTGATCTAAACACAACCAAGAACTTTCTTGCCTAGCTCGTACAAAATTATGCATAGCTATAGCGAGTTTACGCTCTCTAAAATGAATTATTGTAATCCTGAGCCATTGCGCCTCCATGCCACCCCTCAGGACAGTAAATGTTTCACTACTTCTCAGAAAGCAGAGCAAGAGAATCAAATATTTAGCCATGTTTCTCACATCCTGGTAAGAACTTTTGTATCCGGAAAACGTTCTCCCCCTATTTGAAAAACTGCATTCTAACCTATCCTTCTGAGAGTGCCTCATCTCTTGGCTGGACAGGATCATATCCGTAAAGATGAACACAACACTAAGTGGATATACCTCTTTCTAACCCTTCTTGTTGTGTTCCCACTCTCCAAAAATTAATTGTATGCTTTATCTTGGAACAAAAGACCTTGGAGAATATCTATTAATCTTATTTACCCACTGGGGGAACTATTCTTCCTGCCAAAAAATTGCTTTGTCTAGCGACCATTTGCTATTATGGCTCAACTTCGAGGCTAATTTAATGCATTAATATAGTGTTCATTCTAGGTCCGGTGCCATTGGGGCACACCTGCATGAAAAGGGGGTGGTTTTTTAAGACGTGCCCCTTTTTGTCACTCTTGGGGACGTGCCTGGCACTTACGGACATGCCTGGCTGCACACAAGCGCTCCTGTCTTAGTAAATAGATGCCGGGTGCATGCGCCCGACATTCATGCACCGGCGGTGACCGCTGCTCCGCTACTTTCTCCACCCGTGGGAGACTGCGGCCCGCGGGTGGGGACGGAACCCACAGGCAAAACAGGAAGGGGGCAGCGCCCAGCTAAAACTGCCTAGCTGGAACGCTATTAATACCATCTCTTTCCTGTCTGAGTTTTACACAAAGACATGGACCATCCACCTTCACATTGCCGCCATCATTGAGGTTCTACATAAAGATACTGTATCGGATATGTACTCACTGAAGATCAATCTCACAGTTCCAACCGATCGCTTGACTCCTATTTGGGACTCTCCAGACTTTCCTTCAGCATTGTCTCTTACATGATTCTCCCACTGGCTTTGAACAGCTTTTAAATGTCTTGACATTTTTGCCAAAATTTGCCCATGTCTCTCACTCTGTGGCTTTCAGCAAAAATGTTCACCACATAGAAGTTCATTTGAGTTCCTGTCCTCTAATCCCCCTATTTAGTCTCTTTGAGATTTCATCCCATTCGATATTTCACCTTCATTTGATGCCGAAGGGGATGGTATCTTCACGCTATCACCTTATACTTGACCCCCTCCACCCCAATTCAAATTATCATGAGTTGGAATAGGAGAGTCTCCTTAGACCCAAGCCTGATGAGACATGGGGCGATGTGAGAACATAGTGATAAGATCCTTCTGTATGACGATAAACAACATTTCCTACAAAATACATTATTGGTAGTATTACACCCCCGAAGTTGCATAGGCTATTCCATGGAACCTCTCCTTATTGCTGGAGAAGCTGGGTTCACAGAGGTACTTTCCTTACATTAGGGGAGCCTGCTGAGTTATTGGCCTTTACTGGGACACAGTTCTGAACCTTTGAAAATTGTTTAAAAAGTTGGACTTTTCTTATAACCTTTTTACCCCCAGACTTAGTTAAGTAGTCTAAGGGTGGGTACACAATGGACGATATGTACCCGGGACAATATGTCAGGTGAAATTCCTGCTAGGCTGTTTTAGCGGGGTGCCACACCCTGCCCGATTTTTAAAGGGCAGATAGCGCCCTGCCCCTCTTAGTGGTGCCCTGCTAAAACAGCCTGCCAAATGCTGTCCCCACCCACGGAAAATAGCGGTGCATCGGTCATTTACTGAGTCAGCAGTGCTTGGGGGCAGCCCAGCATGACCGTAAGTGCCGGGCATGCCCCCAGGATTGACTAAAAGGGTCGCGTCTTAAAGACACACACCCTTTTCTCATGGCCACGCCCCCTTTCCTGGCCCGCGTGCACCTCCGGCGCTCGCAAGAATGCCCCTATCTAGGTCCGGCGCCAGACCTAGAATGAACACTATGGCCGACATATCGTACCGCAGGTACACATCTAAACGATGTTTTTACAGTGTTTGCGCACAATTAGATTAAAAAAAAAAAACAAGGTGTATTGTGTTGTTTCCATGACATATTATGTTATTCTCTTGACCTGACAAAATAAGGAGTCTTGAAAAATGAATAAATAACTCCACCCATAACAAAAAATCAGATTTGGTTGGAGATCTGTAATTAACCATTAATCCAGTGAATTATTCACCTGTGTTCGAAGTTAAACCCAATCCGGCATGTTTGCATGGTGTCTATTCTGATTGCCTGATCATACAAACTAGAGCAGAGTAGGGTTGAACCCTGGACCACAGGTAAGTACTATTTTGGATTAATGTTTAATTTATAGAATTAAGTTTTGGATGGAGTTTGTATTTATGTCAAGTGCTTGGTTTATAAATCTCTGCTGGATTATGTAAAAAATACTTTGCTCAATGTAATGAGCTCCAGGAGTTTTAAGAATTAAGCCTGTATCTCAAACTCTATATTCTTTCTGTTCTTCCAATGTTGAATATGCTTATGACCCATTTAAAGTAACTGGTAACTGTAATTAACATCTGTGTAATTTACATTTTATTATTAAATGTTACTTTCAAAGCAAAACATTATTTGCATCCTTGAACAGTCTGGCTCTAAGCAAGCAAACATTGGCTGAAAGATAACGGCGTAAGAAACCTATTCCTTATTATCCAAGAAATGGTTTACCCAGTTTGGTCTCATAAGTAGATGATTAAGTATTCAACCTTAAACTGGGTACACATTCTACGATGTGTGTACCTAGCGACGGAACAACGGAATGTAACAATACATCACGTGCGTCATACATACTGCACAATCCGGTGTATGGTGGCGGGATTTATCACTGCAGACTGCATGTTAGAGCACAGCAGATAGGACCATGCGATGAACAACCCTCGTAAACGCTTAATCTTGTGTACAGTTAGTTATCCGTGCGATCTATCGTACAGATCCGGGGCGTGTCTATAATGGGTGCAGGGTGTGTGGCGCACATGGGCCCCACACCACACACCCTGCACCCATTTATTCAATATTTACCTCTACGGAGTCCTGCATCATCTGTAGCATCGCTGTACATTTTACCGGCCCATGCGCAGTAGGGAAATCGCTGCGCAGTAGACTCTGGCACAGACTAGAGCCCAGAGTCTACTGCTGTGCTCAGTGCGCTGCCGGGTAGCGAGGAGGGGGCCCCGGATGGACACTGCACACGGGCACACTACTCTCTTAATACGTCCCTGCGTACGATATATCTTATAGTGTGTACCCAGCTTTAGACTGTCCCTTATACAGACCATCATAAATAATTTTATTTGAGTATTGTGTTACTGTTTCTCATTTAAAGACTGTTGTTGTCAAAAGTATTCAGTGAAAATGCAGATGTACTAAGCTGTGGAGAGTGAAAAACTACCAACCAATCAGCTCCTAACTGTCATTTTTCAAACACAGTCTGTAACATGACAGGAGCGGATTGGCTGGTAGTTTATCACATCTCAAAGTCTTTATTGTATGTAACTGTACTGACATTAGTTGTTAGATGTAGTGTTAGGACATGCTTTCATAAAGGTAATGAACTGAAACATGCAATGATCTAATCAGCACAGGATGTTTCTGTGATATGATAGGTGGATGCATACGTCCCCTCATAGTGTAAAAGAGGAGTTCTTCCTATTGCATGAGTAGATATAGTATAAAAGGCATTTCTATGAGACTGGGTTGATGTATCTCAATTAAAGAGCGATAGGCGAAGTACATTTTGGTGTATTTTTGTCTATATTAAAATTTGGGTACTTTTCGATGGTAACATTATCCTGTAATTTGAACATAGAATATGTGGAGCTGCCATCTGTTACAAATTCCTCTGCAGTTCCAGATGATGCGTAGCCATGACCCTTTGTTTATTTGATTTTACAGTAGCAACTAAGAGTTGTATTTCCAATGTTGCCCTGAAATGCTTTTCTTGAATACAATTGGTAGTACTAAATTATTAAATGGGAAATACATTGTAATAAGCTTGTGTATGTTTTAAATAGTTTAAAGATGAAGAAAATCTTTGGATGTTCTTGGAGTTAGCAAAAATAGATGTTCTTTAAATATAAGAAGTTTGTGGGGGAAAGGGGCGGAGTCACTGTAGGGGGCGTACCCAGCACTCCCTGCAGTGTGACTAGAAGACAGTGATTTTCCTACTTTTTCATGCATCCCTCCTAGTTTGCGCACTTTACTATTACTGCACGGCATTACAGCCGCCAGCCCCACGTTTCCTCAATTCCTACTTACTTAGGAAGCCTAAGATAAGCGATTGAGCCAATAAACCTGAATGTCAAAGAGTTTACAAGTTGATTTCATCTCTTTTGAGGGAATTGGTATGTAATGCTGGCTGTCGGGATGCCTATTGTCAGGATACCGACAGCGGCATCCCAATGATTGGTATCCCGACGGGTTGGTAAGTATACTTACCCTCCCCCCCCCAACAACCCTGAATTCAACTCCCCCCTCCTTCGTGCCTAAACCTAACCCTCCCCCCTTAGTGCCTGACCCAAACCCCCCCTAGGGGTGCCTAACCCTAACCTAACCCCACTAACTGCCTTAACCCTCCCCCCCGCGGCTAAGAGGATGGGCGCCCTGGACTTGCCTCGTCTGTCTGCTTTCCGGCGTCGGGATTAAGATAGGCGTTGGCATTTCGACGCCTATCTTAACTCCCTTGTCTGGATATCAGCGTCGGTATTTAGACCGGCGGCCGCTGACTACATCCCCTTTTGAGAAGGGGGGATATTTTGGGACACTGAATGGGTTCTATAGACATAGAGTACTACAAAGATTATGTAGCTAACTACATAACCTAGCATTCTGTCACATACCACTTGCACTATTTAGTCTGTTTGAATTCAACTGGGAGATAATAGTAGAAGATAACTTTTTCAATTCAAAATCTGTGTTACTGGCAAGCCAGTATTCTTAGTCTTCTTGTTGAGAAATTAAAATAGAGATTTAAGGCAGGTCTCCAGTACACGATATGCTCCATGAGCGATATCGTCTAGTGTTTGCTATGAAGTGCTGAACGATATCGTTCAGTGACAGCGTTCTCCCTCCACGTACTTCCAGAACCTGATGATATCGTCAGGTTGCCATGCAAGTACAGATGAAAGATGTCGTCAATGATCAGCGGGAGTGCGCATCGCTGGTTATTGACTGCATACCCAATGGACGATATTGCGGACAATGAACGATAACGGTATCGTTATCGTTCAATTTATCGTCTAGTGGATATCCGCCTTTTAGAGAAAAGGACTTGCTGCTGTAAATAGCTAATTTAATTAAGAAGCCAATATGATGTAAAATTCATCACGACCATCCCAGACAGTTAAATTCCATGTCAAACCATGTAAAGCACATTTAACTTAGGGACTGGAAAAATTGGTCCTTGTCCCATTTGGGCCATTTCACACAGGAATAAGATAAAGAGTAAGACTGGGTACACTTTAGAGCGATATGTCCATATCTCGTTTCCAGGCAAAGTGGAACGACATATGGTGTGGATTGCACAGTGTGTACGGCCAGTTGCATGCTCCCAAGCAGGGACGTAGCTAGGGTAGTGCATCCGGTGCCATCGCACAGGGCACCACAGGTCAGGGGGCGCTGTTTGGGCCTGTCAAATTTCTGTTTATTATCATTCTTGCTTGTAGCCAGTAGTGGCTCCAGGCACGGGCAAGCCGATCCGTCGCCCGGAGCGCTACTGTTTCCGGAGGGCGCAGGAAACGCCCACCTCCCTCCCTGCACTATAGGACATATTTAAGCTCGGGGGAGTGAGCGGAGGAGGGAAGGGGCGGTAACACGGGACGGCGCTGGGCGCAGCACAGCCTAGCGCCGGCCCTGCTTGTAGCTTCCTCTTATTTCATCCCCAGCATCTCCTGGCCTATCCTATCTCTTCCCTGGCCCTTCCCCATGAAGCCATGGCCCGTTTTTGGGTGTATTATGTCCCTTTGAAAATTGAGGGGGGCGCCAATGCTCTTTCTGGCACATGGCACCAAAAAGTCTAGTTACGGCTCTGCTCCCGTGGGTCTTATACAACATCTCCTGATCTGCATTGCTGCACGGCAAATCAGAAGATATAGTGTACGACTCCATGCTTCTAGATGCGGCCGCTAAACAATAAATTGCGCGGTCCAAAGTTGTTACGTCAGCCATCCTGTTGGCCGGGAAACACCTTGTTCTAATGTGTACCCAAGGGAAGCAAGCATCCCACGCTGGTCACAGGGTCTTACTTTGACAATACTTTGGAATAAGGGAAGACTGGAACCAAGGGATGATTGTTTTATGATTGGAGTGGGTGTGATATATCAAATCGACTTTCCGAATGTTGACATTGTGAATGACAACAGTCTACATGTCGACAATGCGATTTTGCATTCACTATTTAACCCTAACCCTACTTGCACCCTAACTAATCTAACCCTAACATCAGGTGTCAATATACAGAATATTAAAATGTCAGTGAGAGATTGATGCATACAGAACGCAAGCCTCAACATTTCTCTTATAAAGGGTAAAGAAAATGAATGCTAATTGGCACTGAAACAATGCTGAGTACTAATGATATCTCTATGATTCTTGCACAAAGCAATTAGTATACAGAAATGTTCATTACAAATGGAATTCTAATATTAAAACAATTAAGAAATGAATTACAAATTGTGGGATAAGACCTATGCAAAGTAACCATTTTAAGATCAACTTTCTGTAAGATGCCAATTTGATGCTCCTAACTGCCATGTCAAACACTGTGGTCTATTTACTAAGCTGTGGATGGAGATAAAGTACCAACCAACCAGCTCCTAACTCATTTTTCAAACACAGCCTGTGACATGAAAGGTAGGAGCTGATTTGCTTGTACTCTTTCTCCTTTCTCTTTATCTCCATCCAAGGTTTATGTACATAGACCCCACCACCTGTAAAGAGACAGGAGTGGATTGGTTGGTACTTTCTCTTTCCAAGGCTTAGTACATAGACACCTATATATTTTATTTTATTCATGTCCATTTATATCTGCTTCTGGAGGCATGTATGTAACTGATCACTAATTACTTAAATAAATAAGTAAGTAATACCTTAATTATTATAGTAGTACATTTCTCTCAGAATCTGATATGGTTAAACAGCTTTTTAACACCAATACAAACATAATCAGATTGTAAGTAACAGGTTCATCAATATTTAATAAAATGAAATACTGTACCGATTAACAAAACATAGCGAACTAAAGATACTATCTTGTATTTACACTCCTATCTTTTAGGAAGATCGCTATTACCCACATTTACATTACTGTAATTGTTTAACTGGTTTTAAAAATGACCATATATTTGTAAACTGTTTAAATCCTTGTGGACTCCATTGGTTTTTACAGATAAGCTTACAGATAAAATGGGGAGCAGACAAGCATAACCTCACATACATGTTATAGATAGAGCTCGTAGAGGGGAGGAATAGTTGGCACTCCTAAAGATATGGCACCAGTATCATTAGACAACGGTCTTAGTGGAATCCATTTTTAACGTAGCTCTTTATTCATGACATTGGGTACAGCGATACCAGTGGCTTACCAGCATTTCTAATAATACTATGACATAGAAAAATCTTGGGGTAAATGGTTTCAGCTGCTTTATAGTTACCTACAAAATTAAAATAATATCTACCGTGACAATACTGGGCTTGTGGGTACACAGATATGGGCAAGCGTATCGTCCATATTCGAATAGACATCGGATACCATCTTGCTTTTAAGGTTATTTTGGCAAATATGTCAGTTCAGCAGCTAACAATATTAGCTTAAGATAAATATAGTGGTAATTGTAAAGGAGGTGGGGTAGGAATATTACTCTACATACTGTACACAGTTCTCCCACAGGTACCTTCACTCACATTTACATCATTTGAAGTACACTGTATCAGGACTTTCACCCCTTTCTCTGTGCAAGTTGCTGTTATCTATTGCCCACCTGGGCCACCTCAACAGTTTCTGGAACATTTTTCTGCCTGGCTTCCTCACTACCTATCATCAGACATCTCCACCATTGTTATGGGTGATTTCAATATCCCCATTGACAGTCCACAATCTCCTCATGCCTCCAGACTACTCTCTCTAACCTCATCTCTTGGCCTCTCCCAATGGACTGACTCCGCTACTCATCAGGAGGGCCACTGCCTTGATCTTGTATTCACTCGACTATGCTCAGTTTCTGATTTCACTAATGCTCCTTTCCCTCTCTCAGATCACAACCTTATCACCTGCACACTCTCCTCCATTACATCAACGTCTTTGAAATTAGCCAAACCTAAACCTAAAACCCGCAGAAATATTGATGCTATTAACTTTCAACAATTATCTACCTCTCTACAACAACAACTCTCACCAATTTCTACATTCACTTCTACTGAGACTGCGGCATCACACCTAAACCAGATTCTAGAAAAAGTTTTCGATGAAGTAGCTCCAGTTACCCATCACACACAACGTAGAGTTAGACGTCAACTGTGGCATTCTAACCTAACAAGGCATCTACAAAACTCTCACGTAAAGTTGAACGTCAGTGGCGAAACTGACTTCCTCACAACTGACTCCAACTGACTTCCTCACATATAAGACTATCTACAACTCTTATCGTGCTGCTCTGGACACTGCCAAACAAACATATTTCCAATCTCTTATCTCTGCTCAAGCCTCTAACCCCAAGCGACTTTTTAATACATTTAAACTGCTTCTTACCCCACCTTCACCCAAACCACCTGCTACTATCTGTGCACAAGATTTTGCTTCCTATTTTAAGAACAAGATTGATGAAATCCAAAATGAAATGGTATGCTCTTCTTCAACTAGTGACTTGCTCAATTCCCTACCTGAATCCTCTGGCACATTCTCTTCATTTGATCTCACAAACGAAGATGAAGTATCTTCCCTCTTCTCATCCTCCTACTCTATTACCTCTACTCTAGATCCTTTACCCTCACAAGTCAGTAAAGCTCTGTCTCCTGTGCTTATTCCAACCCTAACTAAAATCTGTAATCTCTCTGTCTCTACTGGCAACTTCCCATCACTGTTCAAGCATGCAGTGATTACTCCTATTCTGAAAAAACAAAATTCTGACCCCAACACTCTCTCAAATTACCGTCCTATCTCCCAGCTCCCATGCCCCTCCAAGCTACTTGAGAGACTTGTCTACACCCGCCTCACACACTTTCTTAACTCACATAACTTATTGGACCCACTTCAGTCCGGCTTCCATTCCCAACACTCCACAGAGACAGCACTGACTAAGGTAGTAAATGATCTGGTCACTGCCAAGGCTAAAGGCCATTACTCACTCCTAATTCTTCTAGATCTCTCTTCTGCTTTTGACACTGTTGACCACTCTCTTCTCATACAAACACTGCAATCCCTAGGTCTTAAGGACACAGGGGGTCATTCAGACCCGCTCGCGAGTGCAGGACGCTCGCAAACGGGTCGATGTTGCCCCACTGCGCATGCGCACGATAGAGGGAGCGCCGTCATGCGTATGCGCGAGACCCAGATAGCGACGGCCTTTCCGTCGCTCCGGGTCTCGCATCAAAGGGGGCGTGCTGTCGATGTTGATTGAAAGCACGCCCCCTTTGGTGGGCGTGCCGGGGGCATGGCTGCCAGACGGAGGCGTTCCCATGGGAACGCCTACCATCTGAAGCCGGCCCCACTGACATCACTAGTGATATCAGTGGGAGTGATTTTGGCTCTGATAGAGCCAAAATCACTCCAGGGCTTGCGACAGCGAGACCCTACCGCAGGGTCTCTGTCGCAAGCCCGATGGTTGCGATGGTCTTGACCATCGCGACCATCATCATGGATTCTCGCATAAGCTGCGGGTGGTCACCCGCAGCTATGCGAGCGTCCAGGAGGACGCTCCATTTTCATGGAGGAGGGCCCTGATTCAGAGCGAGGGCTCTGGTCAGAGCATTCGGCTCTGAATCAGGCCCACGGCTCTTTCTTGGTTCTCTTCCTACCTATCTGATCGCTCTTTTACTGTTCGTTTTTCTGATTCTGCCTCCTCTTCACTACCTCTATCAGTTGGAGTACCGCAAGGCTCTGTCTTAGGGCCTCTGTTATTCTCAATCTATACCTCCTCTCTTGGCAAACTAATCAGCTCTTTTGGATTTCAGGGCCTGATTCAGAGCCGGACGCTATTTGCGCTCGCTCGTTCAGAAAAAGGGGACGGCTATTTAAATTGAGCGCTCGCTCTTTGCGGTCTGTTGACGCCTCTATGTCTGAGCGAGCAAACGAAACATGCGCTCGCTATTTTGTAAAGACGCCCCCTGGCCGCTCACATCATACGTCATCTCCGCTATTTATTTGATTAATCGAGTACATCAAAAGGCGTCCGAACTGCTCGCAGTGCTTGTGGTTGGATTTTCCTACCGCAATCATGCGAACAGTTCAGGCTAAGAAACAACCAAGTGACGTGGTCGATGACGCTGCTTTATTAATTATGCACACCCTTAAAACGCCCGTTTTCAAGCACCTTCCCCTGTTACCACCCACAAACGCCTCATCCTGTCACTGAAATTAGCAGGCACTCGCAATTTTGCGAACACACGTTTTCCGACCGCACCGACTGGTAGGCGCATGCGCATTACGACCCATACTTATGCGCAGATGTGCGAACATCGCTCGGAGCCAACGAGCGGCCGCTTACGAGCGGCTCTGAATCAGGCCCTCAGTACCATCTGTATGCGGATGATAGTCAAATCTACCTATCTTCCCCAGATTTATCACCATCTGTACTGGTCCCTGTCACTGAATGTCTTTCTGCAATTTCATCTTGGATGTCATCTTGCCACCTGAAACTTAATATTTCTAAAACAGAATTAATTATATTTCCACCAGCCAATAACAGTTACCAACCTGATCTTTCTATCACTGTTGATAACTCGACAATCCACCCTGCCACACAAGCTCGCTGCCTTGGTGTCATCCTTGACACTGAACTGTCCTTTGTTCCTCATATTCAATCTGTCTCAAAATCATGTTACATACATCTAAAAAACATAACCAAAATTCGACCATATCTCACACAAGACACTGCAAAAACTCTAATCCATGCACTTATTATTTCCCGTATTGACTATTGCAATAACCTCCTTACTGGTCTTCCCAAAAACAGGCTATCTCCATTACAATCCATTATGAATGCAGCTGCAAGGCTTATCTTCCTTGCCAAATGTTCATCATCTGCTGCCCCGCTCTGTCAGTCCCTCCATTGGTTGCCGGTTTTCTACCGTATTCAATACAAAATACTCTTACTTACACATAAGGCTATTAACCAAACCACACCAACATACATCTCTTCACTCATTTCAAAATATCTCCCTACCCGACCTCTCCGCTCAGCACAAGATCTGCGTCTCTCATCCCCACGCATTACTTGCTCCCATTCACGGTTACAGGACTTTGTTCGGGCTGCACCCACTCTATGGAATGCCTTACCACGCACAATACGACTTTCCTCTAGTCTCCAATCCTTCATGCAATCCCTGAAAACTCACCTCTTCAGGCAAGCTTATCAGATCCCAGAACCACCCACATAACCTTCATAGCCTCCATATGTAATTACATCCCCTTTCACAGTCCACGCACAACCTCACACATCGTCTTTCTCTCACATCCTCATGACATTTGGCCGACATTCCGGTGTAAATGGATCATGCAGCCCACCAAGAAACTGTGCATTCTGGCTGGACCAAAATGCAATATATAGCACCTATCCTTGTGTATCAATGCCTATTTCCCTATAGATTGTAAGCTTGCGAGCGGGGCCTTCCTACCTATATATCTGTCTGTTATTACCCATTATTGTTCTATTAATGTTTACAATTGTAAAGCGCAACGGAATATGCTGCGCTATATAAGAAACTGTTAATAAATAAATAAATATAGTGGCATAATTGAATGGGTAGAATGTGGATCCATTTGTTCTCCTAACACAAGATATGTCAAGTAATGTGCTCCGTTGCTATAACACATAACAAATGCTTCTTATAATTGCTATTAATTGTGTTCAATATCTGTGCTAATTTAGGCTAAATAATGATGCCTAATAATTTAAGTTGTCGGGTATTCACACACTAATGTGGCATCAAATTGGCTTCTTGCGCAGTCTTTACAGGTTACTTAGCAGAGGTTTCATCTTTGTTTTAATCATTATATTCAGTAATATACAAACATTATTTGTAATGAACTGTGTGATATTTATTTTAATTGTTCTAGGCACTAATCATACAAATACCATTGGTAACCTGAATTTATCAGTGGCTTGCGGTGCTGATTAGTATTCATTATTTGGACACTTTATTAAAAAAAAGCCTTGGCCTTGCTTTTCTTTTTATGCGTCAGTTTCTAATCTGTTGTTTGCTTGGCCGGGGCTGTAAAAGGTTTTTAAGGTTAAAAACTTCTGCAGTCTCATAATATCCAGGAAGGGCAATTACAAATGCATTTGACCTATTATTGGTCGATTTTAATGTTTTTCTAGTGCCACCCTCTTCTTATTTGACTTATGCAGTTGAACAGTGCTGTTGCTGGGTTGTGTTTAAAATAAATACACTTGCCTGAGAAACTTAATTTGGCGCCTCCAAATATAATAGTTGGCAGGACACACCGTAATTCGGTGCCCTCCTGCTACGCTTGCTGTGTCTCACCCACCCTGACTGTTACCACCTTGAGGCAGTTTAAGTAATATTTTTTATGTTTGTATTTTTTTTTGTATTACACAAAGATAGATAGATATATCCACATTTTAGTTTACTTTGTGATAGTTTTAGATTTGTGTTTTAGAATAAAATATTACCACCATATTAGAATGATCATTCCTTACTATGTCATTTATGTGAATTGCAGAATAAATACTACTATTGCATTACTTATCTATTGATGGTGCCTAACTAATCTTTTCTCTTCCCGATTGTGTTCTATTCTTGTTAAAACAGCGCTATCCCTTATTATCTCTTTCCGTTGTGTGAAATGCTTGCTGATAACATGATAGCCTGTCAACAAAATAAAGATATTTTCTGTATAATGTTAAGCCATTGTGACGTGTGGGGGGGGGGAGGCTATTAAGTGTTTTAAAGTTTCCACTGTTTCCTTGGTAGCCTTCTTGTTAAAGGGAAATACGTTTGAGATGCGCTGGTGAATAACTATTATAGAAACCCTTTACAACTGGAGAAAATTCAAAACAATGTACTATATAAGGCAGGAAGATGAATTCTTAAAATAGTAAAATTAAATACCATTAAAAAAAACAAAAACAACCCACATGTGATCAGTAACAATTATTCAGAGCATCACAAACTTTTTTTCTGTTTTGCTAGTTTATGGAGTTTACAAATGTTTCCCCTTAATTTGAGATTGCTGCTACATTATATTATTATTTAAGGAACTGACATTGGTGTGCTTAGCAAAGGTAATTTTTTGCTTTTCAAGTTTCAATAATGTATTAAAAATCGGCACCATTACTGTCATTAGCTAAAGTATACATGTTCTACACTATGTGGAGGCAGCCATTTTGTAGGAGAAAACCGTCTCTCATTTCACTAAAGTCCCTAAAGGATGTAACTGGTTCCTATCGAGTCGATGGCTTCAGTCTTATGAATGGTCATTCAGTTCACAGAAGGTTCTAGACAACAGGTTCCCTGTATGCATTAAACGTCAGGGTTGGACAAACTACAGGAGCAAATGTGTCCATGTGCTTTGCATTGTAATGGCATAAAATGAGTATTCGGGTTCAAGCAATTCACTTATGTTTGTGAGAAAATATGCAAAACAATATTGGTAAATGTTATTTTATTGTCAAAATTAAAATCCAGTACCGGAAATCATATATAACAAGTAAATGGTATTTAGTTGAGATGTCATTACTTAAGTTTGGAAAAACAATGCAACATCTATTTTTACTGTCTTTGTTTTTCTTGCCGTTTAACTTTATAAAATCCATATTAAGTGCCATTTTCATTACCAGGTTGAAAGAATTGTTGACAAAAGGAAGAACAGGAAAGGGAAGTGGGAATACCTAATTCGATGGAAAGGTTATGGGAGCAGCGAAGACACCTGGGAACCGGAGCACCACCTGCAACACTGCGAGGAGTTTATTGATGAATTTAATGGACTGCACCTAAACAGAGATAGGCGAGCTAAATCCGGTAAGCTTTTACGTGGGACCGCAGTGGACAAAATGCCCCACAGGTCATCTGACTCTAGGAGAGACAGAGGAGCAGCGCAGAAGCGACGAAGGATACATTCCTTACAAAAACAGAAGAAGGTGTGTACTGCCAAATATTCCCCAGGAGACAGATCAACAAAGACCTTAACATACAGAACTACTCCCAGCGGGCTGCAAATTATGCCGCTGAAGAAACCCTTGGAGAATGGGGACTCTACTAGTCACATGGAAGACCAGTCCTTTGAGAATGGCTCAGATCAGGGAAAAAATGACCTTGAGGATGACAAAGTGAGACAAGGTTTACCAAGTGGGATGGAAGTGTGTGATTCAAATATAATCAATGGAATAGGTATGTAAAAAAAACCTGTTGTTTTATAATACGCATTAAATGGTCTGGATTGTTGTGCATTCAATGAATAGAAAAGTCATGAGGAATATCTGCCTTCACATTGTGGGATTTAAGTGTCTTTTAATAGATGTGGATTTTTAGTTTACGTTTGCATTGGGGAATTATAAAGCAGAGTGACATTTTAACTCTCAGCTACATACTCAATTCTCTGAAATGTTCGGCTGTGCACAATGCGGTATTGTATAGCATAGTAACTGCTAATTTTTCAAAATTGTCAATATTGTTGGTCACAGAGTGGCACCGCTGCCACCATTCCGATGACAGTTTGCGGCTTTCGCTCACAACTGAATGGCCTCCATCGGCTCTAAAGCAGTTCTTGAGAAAAGGTTTCTGTTTTTGTTTTGTTAAAATTTTGCATCAAGTTAGAAACAAGAGTTTTGTGTCCTACTATATAAAAAGTACAGTTTTCATTCTCTAGAAAACTATTTTTTATTTATTTTTTCCTTCATCTAGAAGGATTTGGCTGAGCACTAGGACAAAAAGATGAGAGATAGAAAACACTTGTTCAATGGAATTGTTCCACTTCCACCTGCACATCATGCCATGAGCTGATTGGTGGGATGTATTGGAGGCAGGGTTACAGGAGGGGCCATATCTATAACTTGCAGTGCCATGCCTGCTCTGTCATCATTTCTAGCTATGAAGGACAACGCTCAGCCATCTGTTCTGTTAGCAGTTAAAGTAGGGGCATAAATTGAGGGGTCTATGTACTAAGCCATGGGGAGAGATAAAGTACCAACCAATCAGTTCCTAACTGTCATTTTTCAAACATAGGGGCAGATCTATTCAGCTCTGGAAAGTGATAAAGTGCAGAGTGATAAACGACCAACCAATCAGCTCCCATCATTTTTCAAACACAGTCTGTAACATGACTGACAGAAGCTGAGTGGCTGGTCACTCCCCACTTTATCACTTTCCAGAGCTTCATACATCTGCCCCCCAGCCTGTAAAGTGACAGGAGCTGATTGGTTGGTATTTTATCTCCATCCACTATAGTGCCAACCAATCCGCTCCTAACTGTCATTTTTCAAAGGAATAACTGATTGGCTGCGCTAATTCAACAACACTTATGATGAGATGGTTTGGAACATAATTATTTGTGAATAATATAAAATAATAATTTTAATTCAACAATTGCATAGTATAAATCTAAAATCCTGAATTGTGCATATATACTTCGTACAATGTTAAATTGAAAAACATACATATAAATATAAACAATGGGTTAAAAATATACAAAAAGAAAAAAAAGGGGGGAGGGGAGGAATGAAACAAAAGAATAAAAAAAAGATTTTTTGAAGAAAAAAATCAATAGTTAATCAGTTCTTCCTGATTGTGTTGTTGTAACAAGGCTGAAGGTTAGAAATGTATCCTTATAATATAGATACTTTGTTTCATGGCAGTATTTGTGTGGCTGGGCAACAGTTACTTTTGTTTGCTGCTATAAATATAAATATTTGGCAACTTTGTAGTGAGCTCACCCGATTAAGTTGTGTTGGCCGCGTCTCTGTATGTTCTCTCTTCAGGCTGAGTGACGTGGCAGCCTGCAAACATCCGCGGTTGAGACACCGGGATTCAGGTGAAGGTAGCCGTGGTTCCCCGTTACTCGCAATGTGTTTCTTCGCTGTGCCGTGGAGTGTATCTGCCGCTGAGCTTGAACTTTTGTTCTTTCTCACAGCGGGATCTCCCGTTTGGAGTAACACAGCTCCGTAGCCAGCGGTTGGAACTTGGTTGTTGGAGTCACCGATTGACTTGATTGGGGTCCCGCTGCTGTAGGCAATTGCGGTCAGGATAAAAATAGCACAGTTCCGTAGCCAGCAGTGGGAACTGAGTTGTTAAAGGCACCGGTTCACTAGATTAAGATCCCGCTGCTGTAGACAATTGCGGTCAGGGTAATGGTCTTTTCCGGTTGATCGACCCACAAATGGTACTTATGCTTCTATTGATGAGTATGCCACAAGTTCTGTAGAGTGCTCAACGCGTTTTGTGTGTCTACACACCTTCGTCAGGAGCATGTTGGAAAAAGAGGAGTCAGCCCTTTTGTGAGGTTCTCTTTAATTAGCATAATTGGAACCATTTTCAGCTGTGGATTTTTTTCCCACCGCTAATCAAAAAAAGCAGAGAATGAGAATCACAAAGGCTCTCTCTATTCTCTTTTGGCTCTACAAAAATTGAGAGCATTATTTTTTCTAAACCTGTTTCATCTCTACCAGTTTAGGAATATAGCATTGTCACAATAAAAAGTATCCTAAAACTCTAGCTATATGTATCAGAGAGGATAATCTATTTTTATGTACACATTATTCGATTTAAATTTGTAGAACTGCAATAATATAATATAATATCTTTAGATGCTATGAGGATATAATTTAACCATTCTGCTTATATATTTATTACAAATATCAATAAAAAAAATACTAACAAAAAATATTTAGAATTGGTGTACAGCCATTCTAATAGTAACAATGTCATGACATAACAACTGCAAATAAATCAATATGCAATTCTATATAATACGGATAATTTTGTATTTTCACCTCTAATATACTATCTGTATTATAATAAAAAGGACAACAGTGACTACGAAAATAATGAAATATACACATATAAGAGAAAAATAAACAGACAGTCATCCATACAACAGAGACAGTGTCCAAGTAACCACCCCAAAGTAAATTCACGAACCCTTATACACAGAGGTCGTTATATATATAAATCACTAAGGGATATAGAAGAACACAATTCTCACATGCAATCCAATAATAGACATCCAAATCAGACCATTTCAAGTCCATTCAGATGGCAAGGAGCTAGACCAAAAAAACCTTATTCACATATCAATCACCAGAATCGTCCTTTTCAAAAATCAAATCACACAGATACAAATCATCAAATACAAGGGTCCTTCTCTTTAAACAATCAATACGAACCAATACAGCCACTCACACCAAAAATATCAAGAGACAGAGAAGGAGAGGAAACAGAGGAGGAACTAAGACACACAAGAAAAAATGCAAAAATACAATAAAGCCGAAAAGCATTTATAATTTTTCCTTAAAAACTCTCACAGATTCTCAAGTAAAATTATTAATGAAAGGATTAAAATCTGCGCCTTCAAATAGACCCAATCTATTTGAACTCTTCACGGAATTAAATCGTTATGTGAGATGTTTGTGTAGGAAATTATTTTTCACCTTAAAAAAGATTGACCAAATGAAAATTTCAGAAAGTTCACAACCCATTGTTTTTGTACTCGGAGGATGATCCCTATATTGGCATTCTCAATACATTACTTTTGGAAAGCTCCAATCCGATTTTTCCACCCACTCTCACCCCTGTAGCCATATATGACATAAACAATACAGAAGATCCAGAGAAAACAAAATAAATTTAAACGCAAGTCGAGGTTTTTTCCAACACACAGTAAAAGCACCCAAATTGATGTATTTTACAAAACAACACTAGAGCAATTTAAAACCTTGTGTGCTCAAGAGGGGGGAAAAAAACCCAATATTCAGACAATTTGTCTGGTCCAGAAAGATCAGCCCTTAAACAATTAATGTCAGATGAATCTATTATCATCAAAGCCGCAGATAAGGGCGGGGGGATTATCATACAGGACAGAACAGATTATCTGAACGAAGCATATTGTCAATTAAAAAATCCAAATTTTTGCAAAATATCGGAACAGGATCCATCTTACCAGTTTCAGAAAGAACTGAAATCACTTTTATCTAGAGCATTAGAGGAGGGGGTGATATCCAGAGAAACATTTTTATTTTTATTGCCCTCACATCCAGTCACTGCTACGTATTATCATCTACCCAAAATCCATAAATCCACCACAAATCCCCCAGGACGCCCCATTATATCGGGCATAGGATCACTGACATCCAACCTTTCCTTTTTTATTGACTCCCATCTCCAACCCTTAGCCTGTACTCTCAGATCACATATCAAAGATACCACCCATTTTTTAGATATGATTCAATCTGTGCAATGGTTACCTACATATAAATTCCTCAAATTTATTTGCAGTTATGTCATGACATTGTTACTATTAGAATGGCTGTATACCAATTATAAATATTTTTTGTTAGTATTTTTTCTATTGAGATTTGTAATAAATATATAAGCAGAATGGTTAAATTATATCATCATAGCCTCTAAAGATATCATATTATATTGTATTATATTATATTGCAGTTCTACAAATTTAAATCAAATAATGTGTACATAAAAATAGATTATCCTCTCTGATACATATAGCTAGAGTTTTAGGATACTTTTTATTGTGACAATGCTATATTCCTAAACTGGTAGAGATGAAACAGGTTTAGAAAAACTAATGCTCTCAATTTTTGTAGAGCCAAAAGAGAATAGAGAGAGCCTTTGTGATTCTCATTCTCTGCTTTTTTTGATTAGCTGTGGGAAAAAAATCCACAGCTAAAATGGTTCCAATTATGCCAATTAAAAAGAACCTCACAAAAGGGCTGACTCCTCTTTTTCCAACATGCTCCTGACGAAGGTGTGTAGACACACAGAAACGCGTTGAGCACTCTACAGGACTTGTGGCATACTCATCAATAGAAGCATCAGTACCATTTGTGGGCCGATCAACCGGAAAAGACCATTACCCTGACCGCAGTTGTCTACAGCAGCGGGATCTTAATCTACTCAACTGGTGCCTTTAACAACTCAGTTCCCACTGCAGGCTACGGAACTGTGCTATTTTTATCCTGACCGCAATTGTCTACAGCAGCGGGACCCCAATCAAGTCAATCGGTGACTCCAACAACCAAGTTCCCACAACTGGCTACGGAGCTGTGTTACTCCAAACGGGAGATCCCGCTGTGAGAAAGAACAAAGTTCAAGCTCAGCGGCAGATACACTCCACGGCACACCAAGAAACACATTGCGAGTAACGGGGAACCACGGCTACCTTCACCTGAATCCCGGTGACTCAACCGCGGATGTTTGCAGGCTGCCACGTCACTCAGCCTGAAGAGAGAACATACAGAGACGCGGCCAACACAACTTAATCGGGTGAGCTCACTCCAAGTTGCCAAATATTTATATTTATAGCAGCAAACAAAAGTAACTGTTGCCCAGCCACACAAATACTGCCATGAAACAAAGTATCTATATTATAAGGATACATTTCTAACCTTCAGCCTTGTTACAACAACACAATCAGGAAGAACTGATTAACTATATTGATTTTTTTATCTTCAAAATTTTTTTTTTTTTTTTATTCCTTTGTTTCATTCCTCCCCCCCCCTTTTTTATTTTTCGCATTATATTTTTAACCCATTGTTTATATTTATATGTATGTTTTTCAATTTAATAGCATTGTACGAAGTATATATGCACAATTCAGGATTTTATATTTATACTATGCAATTGTTTAATTAAAATTATTATTTTATATTATTCACAAATAATTATGTTCCAAACCATCTCATCATGTGTTGTTGAATTAGCGCAGCCAATCAGTTGTTCCTTAGTATTTGAAGTAATTGCACAACTCTTGTTTTTGGGCAGCAGCTTTTTCTCGCACCATTAAGATCATATAGGGAGTGCTGTCATTCTTCAGTTTTTTGGGGTTTTTTTGTCATTTTTCAAACACAGCCTGCAAAGTGACAGGAGCTGATTGGTTGGTACTTTATCTCCGTCCACTTTATCTCTCTCCAGGGCTAAGTACATAGAACTCTCAATCACACTCCTATACAGCAAACTTTGAGGGAAGGTATGAAATCAGTATTGTTTGTTCTGCTCTTCTATATATGCCTGTTAGGCAGTTTTCAGGAAATCCAATAGCAATAGTACGTACTCAGTAAAAGCCTCATTGCAATTTAAAGTTAATTAACCCATACAAAATAATTAAGAGCTATATCCTTGTGCCCCTCTCACTTTGGTATGTACTGTAGTATTGCCTTCAGCATTATTTAAATTGACACAGATGATATGAGCTTTCAGAGCCAACCAGAGGCTTTGTTTGAAATTTGAAGCTTTTTCCGTTGGGACGATGTCACAGGATGTTTCGTGGGCACACGTCGAGCATGCTCCTACCCTTTCCTGACATCCATGTATTCTAGTACTAAGCTGATCTTACTCTTATTGAAGTGGGTTTGCCAGTCTGGCCATAATTACCAGAAAATATCCTATTTACTGAGTGCTAAGTGAAATTCCCAGCCTTCAGAAACCATTACATTTTACACAAGCCTGAGAAATGCCAGGGAATGCTACAGAATGAGAACATTGCATGGCTGTGGCTTTGTATTTACGGAATAAACACTCAGAATAAAGAGATCTCCCTGGTCACAAAAAGATTTTTATTTAAGTGATTGAAGCATTCTTGCTAAGTGGTATCAGACCAGAAAAGGCTTCAGTCTGTGTAAAATACCTGGAAATCAATGCAGTATTACCAAGGCTCTTGAAGATGCAGTGTCGGAAAAATCTGAAAATAATCACTGGTTATTTGTACTTTACAAGCCGTTAATTTGGACAAACCACTCGTAAACCCAAACCACTAAGCAACTAACAGTAATGCAAAAACATGATCATAAAACAGTATTTTACTCACAGAGCATCTATGTTGCCAAGTTTCTTTGCTATGTGCAAACAAAAATATAATAGACTGAAGTTAAAGAAATATAGGATTCTACTGCGCACACAGGCGGCTGCAGTGGGGGAGTACTAGAGTCATCCACCTCCTAAGGGGTTCGTACATAGAAATGTTAAGTTAAACCCACTACTGCGCACAGCCAATATAGATTGTCATTGTCAAGTAAATATACAATAACAATATACAACAATAAGAAATAGTGTGTGTGTGTGTGTGTGAGTATATATATATATATATATATATATATATATAATATGTGTGTGTGTGTGTGTGTGTGTGTGTGTGTGTGTTAAAACAATGGATCTGAATAATTATAAAATCACTTATTTTTTGTCAAATCCAGGTCCTATCCCAGGTCAATAGGGAATTGCAATCCTATCAGTGTGGGAACTCTTTGTCTTTCTCCTGGGATGATAGACTCTTTATCCCGTATTCCCCAGAGGTATTTAATTATCACTGGATCCTTCAATCATGATCCCCAATGTTTTTTAACTGTGTATCCAAGTTCTTTGTGTTGGCTATTATACTTGTAATAAAAGGTATTCCTAATGTATCTTTCTTCTTTTTCGTTTTGTCTTTCTTGACCAGGACATCTTCTCTCTTGCATGATGCATATTTATAGTATGGTTTTTCCAATGTCATTGGGTCGTATCCTTTCTTCTTAAATTGTTCCTCTTTATCACGTATTCCTCAGGAAAGGGAAAATAAGAAAAAAAAACGGGGGGCACCAATGGTGTAGTATGTTTTTTTATGATAATAGTCCCCCCCAAAAAACCAACATTATATTATCTGCTATATTGCTTCCCTTAATTTGTTGGAACCCTGTCCCGCTCCTGACATATATTTTGTATAATCCAACGTATCCCTTATGGGACACGAGTTGAACAAGGAGAACAGGAGAAAAGGGAAGAATCATGGGGATTATCCAAAGACACTTTGACACGTACGTCTCAGCATGTCTTACCGTGAGTTGGGGTATGACCATAATCTTGTTTATTGTGTCTATTGATATTATATATGTGAGTGGATATTCCATCTACTATATGAACCATATAAAGAACGTTGATTGAAAGACTCCGTATTTACGTGAGTACGGTATGACTACTTGTACGTCTTTGATATAAAGGGGAGCAATATAGTCGATAATATAAACTTTTTTTTTGGGGGGGGGACTATTGTTATCAACACCATTATCAACACCTTTGGTCTCCCCCCTTTTTTTCCCCGTTTCTGAGAAGTACGGGATAAAGAGTCAATCATCCCAGGAGAAAGACAAAGAGTTCCCACACTGATAGTATTGAAATTCCCTATTGACCTGGGATAGGACCTGGATTTTAATAAAATAAGTGACTTTATATTATTCAGATCCATTGTTTTAAATATATATATATATATATATATATATATATATAGTATTTCTTATTGTTGTATGTTGGTATTGTATATATATTTGACAATGACTTAATCTATATTGGCTGTGCGCAGTAGTGAGTTGTACTTAATTTTTCTATATACGGACCCCTTAGGAGGTGGATGGTCCTCCTCTAGTACTCCTCCACTGCAGCCGCCTCTGTGCGCAGTAGAATCCTATATTTCTTTACCTTCAGTATATAATCCCTGTCATCTGGCATAGGAGATCTACAGCATCACCATAGTTTACTCATAAATATGTTTGCACAAAAAGAAAATTTTAAAATGTTTATGAATAAACAGAAGTCTGTACAACTCCAGGATGAGGGTTTGGAGAGTATTATGATAAAATTAGAATATTAGAATATTTGGTGGGAACTGATATCATTGGAAAGGTACCTAGCGGATGAAATTATATCCAGGGGCCTAAGACTTGATATAACTACCGACCTTCACAAATAAATCACCAGCATTCGAAAAAGAATGGCTGCGTATTATCGATTACTGTTCCCTGTGGCTTATGAGACTTATAGTGAGGGAAGGAGGGAATTAATTAAAAGAGGTAGAAACCGAAATACAGTAGACTCCCTTAAAGAAATGGTAGAACAGTTTTCAGAACTTCAAGACTATAAAGAGAGGGAACAAAAGATTTTGGTCAAGATTATGTACAATGAGAAAGAGCTAATGCAGAGGAAAAAAATATATGAGAGATATTAAAGATTTTAGAGAAAGAAAACAACATCTCATTACAAGAAAGGAAAATAATTTCTTTAAGCCAAAGGAACCCAATTTCTGGAATAATAAAGTGAGATTGAATGAGGATGTAGATATAATATTAAGATCTGATAAACCCTATAGACTGAATTCTCTAATCAACAATAATAATAAAGTTGAAAATAGACTCTCTAATAGGGGGGGGATCTACTCCTGTTTATATGCGCTTCGACAAACCTGGCCAGAATCTCTACAAATTTCAGGAACGGAGGAGGAATGACTCATCAGACTACCAAGGATCATATAGGAGGGTTCCGAGATCTCCACACTATAGGAGACAAGAAAGAGATAGAACATACTACCAGAAACCCCATTCCCCTCTTAAGTTTTCAGTACAACTTTCAGAGAGGTTTGACCTACTTAGGGATCTAGATGAAAAAGATTAGTTTTAGATCAAGGAACAGAAACCTAGAAAGGTAAAAACTGGAAGGGGAAAACGAGGATTGACTTCCACAAAGGAACATCATAAGAAACACTATAGTATAAGAAATTAAAAGAAAAAAATACAAATAATATGAACGAGTACTCTGGAATACAGGAACAACTAAAGGAAGACCCTATAGAATATACAAAGATTTATAACCTTAGTAACTATAACCTTACAGAACATGAAGAAAATATATTGAAAAAGGGGCTCAAATATGCCCCTTCCAACAATTTGGACAGATTTGAAGCATTTATAGATCTTCAACGGTTCATAAGGAAGTTAACCTTGAAGAAGTTCTTTCATGAACAAGACAAAAGTACATTAGAGGATAACGAAGTAAGAACCCTTTTAAACCCAAATCCATATTTTTTTCCTGTACATAAAAATTTTTGCTATATTGAAACCTTCGTAAGGATGGTCAAAGAGATTGGGAATAAACCCTTTAAGAGAGTCCAAAAATCGAATCTAAGTAAGAAAGAGAAAGAGGCACTACAAAATGTAAAAAAATAATAGAAAAATAGTAGTGAAACCAGCCAACAAGGGGGGAGCAGTGGTCATACAAGATATTGACAATGACAAGAAAGAAATATAGAGGAAGCTAAATGACAAGAAAACCTACAAAAAACTAAAAGGGAACCCTGCAGAAAAAATAAATGAAAAACTGTCAAACCTTTTGGAAAAATATGAAAATAAAATAATAATTACAGGGAGTGAACGAAAATATATTACAATACCTCATCCATCAATACCAATCCTGTATACACTCCCAAAGATACACAAAAACAAAGAATGTCTGCCAGGTAGGCCTATTTTAGCTGGGACAGAATCCTTATAAAAAGTCACTTGGTGACACAGCAAGACTGACTGAAATTTAAGACATATTGGAACTGTGACTCTAAAACAGGGTGGGGTCTGGGTCGCCCACCCCGCTATTAGTCACCAAGTATCTGACTACATATAAGAAAGTGTACACACTTTGCTTTAACCATTTACCCCCTCTTTTTTTTCTGCCTGCACCCACAGTGCTGCATCCTTTGTAGTCTGACAGCGCTGAACTTTTCCATGTGATTCAGATGCAGCCCGATCCTGGCATGACCCAGAGACGGTGATGCGATGACATGACGTCACATACCTGCATTCCGCCTACAGCTACAGTGATGCAGTGACACAGCAGGGCAGGCTGCAGTGCAATGAAGTTGAATCAATGTGTTTATCTTTTTTCCTGTGGGGGCCAATGTGCTTATATTTTTTTTTGTGGGGGCCAATGTATTTATATTTTTTCCTGTGGGGGCCAATATGTTTGTATATTTTTTATCCTATCAAGAGCCAATGTGTTGGTGTTTTTTTTTTTTTTATCCTATCGGGGCCAGTGATTGTATCTTTGTATCCTATCTGGGCCAATGTGTGTGTTTTTCTTCATGTGGGGGCAATTGTTTTTGTTTTTTCCTACTGGGGACAATTTGGTGTATATTCTCCTACCGGGGCCAATGCCATCTGCTACATGCTTCATGGGATTTAGATGGGACCCAGAAAATGTCAGGTAAGGCCCCGATTTTTCGAAGTGAGGGGTCCCTGGGACCCACTTTTTTTCTTTTTTTTTGGCTCACCGCGATCACATAGATAGAGATATATATATCTCTATCTCTATCTCCCATGTCCATTTATATGTAATAAATTCAGTATGTTGTTAACACTTAGGAAAATAAATTCAAATAATTTATCCAAATATATTTACCTGTAAACATATTTTCAGTGTATACAATAATAAATTCACACTATGGAACAATAGTCTTGTGCTGAGACCATTTTTTGATTCATTAGGGAAGGTCGCGGGACGCAGGAGGTTGCATGATTTACCAAGAGTTCAAAAGGTCTCACTAAAATTGGATAGTCTCCCAGAAACTCCAGAAGGGTTGTCAAGCATGGTCTAGGTTGTAAGGATATCTACGATTGAGCACTGGTGGTTTAATAAAAAATACACTAATTGAGTCGCCTGTACTCCTGCTTGGATGTCCATAAAATTTGTTAAGAGGACTGGAGTTGGAAACACTGCAGTATTGAGGGGACTTTACAGTAGTTACAAAGGAACACCCCAAATCAAAGGATGTTGCCGCTAATTATTTTTACATGTTTTTCTTATTCTAAAACTGATGTTATTTAAATGTACTTCTTTGTAAATTGTTTTTAAATATATTTAAAGGAGAATCATTGACAAACGGCGGATTGGGCCCACATAGTCCCATAAAACGGAAACTAGATTTGGAAAAGGATTACGTCTTCGATAAGCGACTGAGATATAGTGTCCGTCAAAACGAAAGTAATTGCCGATTCCGGGACATTGTCGTCAGGAAAGAAGATGGCTTCACTCATATACTTCTATCCAGTCAGACGTCTGATAACAACGCCTTGACACCCGATGTAAGTTAACCTTCTGTATTTTTCTCTTTCATTATCAAAGGCATTGAAGGAAATCTGTATATAAAGTCCTGCATATGGTGCTGGAATGTTAAAATGAGGATAATTATATTACTGTGTAAATTAAATATTACCTACAAATTGCTATTTATATAGTTCGGTCAAACACGTGGCCTGTTGTGTTGAACATCTAGATCACAGAATGAGCAGCTTAACAGTCAAATCAATTATATGTATCCCTATTTCTCAGATATGCTAGTAGTACAGCATAAACAAGTGTATTACCAGGTATTTATTACCAGTTATTTTTATAGCTCACACATATTCCACAGCGCTTTACAGAAAATGTTTGGACATTTACATCAGTCCTTTCCCCAGTGGTGCTTACAATCTATATTCCCTACCAAATGGACACACACACAGGTTCATTTTTTGGTTAACCTATCAGTGTATTTTTAGTGTGTGGGAGGAAATCTGAGAGCTCGGAAGAAGCCCACGCAAGCACAAGGAGAATATACAAACTCTACACAGTTATGGCCATAGTAGTAATCAAACCTAAGACCTACCTGAGGGAGTAATGATAATCATTACATCATCCGTGCAGCATAAATTAAACAATTTTTATTATTATTGAGTTTTTCTGTTCTAGAGCCGCTTACATAGAATGAAAATGTATGACTTTTTGACTCAGCGTAGATACACCATTTGTGTTCCTAAATATCATAGCAAAGGATAAGGATTTGGTTAGTGTGTTAGACCATCACTAATGTGTAATTAGTGTGTTAGACCACAAGTAATGTGTTAGACCAAGTATTGTGTTAGACCATTACCATATCACGCCTGTTCCAAAGCTATAGTGACATCTTTCTGTTTTCACTTTGCCGAGCTTTATTCCAAGGATTTACTATTTTAGTATATTAATACTTATGCGGGCCATACACGGGGCGATTTGAAAACGTACGACACCTCGATACTTTTTGAAATTCAGCCCGATGAATTGCATGCTGCTGTGAATGGTAAACGATGCATCTTACAAGATGCTTCGTTTACCTATTTACCAGCATGACGGATCACAGATGTTTTTTCCATAAGATCTACGATGCCGATGTACGACGGCGGGGACGCGCATCGCCGTCGTACAGCATGCCAAAACACACACGATATGCACGATTAATCGTTGCGATCGATCGAAATCGCGCATATCTTATAAAAAAATCTTACCGTGTATGGCCGGCCTTAGAACATTCATTGTTGAGTTTTATTTCTTTTTTCTTTTTTTATATCCGCTTTCATTATCTTAGAATTGTTTTTCTATCTAAAAAGAAAAGCTTTTGAACCCACTGGGAGATGTGTATAAATAAAATCTGTTAACTTTATGTTCCTCAATTTCTTTGCTTTCCAAATCTGGTTATTTTATGAGCGATCACATTGGAGTATGGTTTGCTAAAATAAAAAAATAATAAATTATTCTCAAACAATTTAAAGGAGGCTAATTTAAGGTTTGTAGTCCTGGCCTTAGAGGTTAGTGACTTTGCAGCTTTATTTTGCGTAATTCAAATTTCACGGAACTACAGACGTGTCCACATGCACCTACCCTTTTTGTATCATATGGCACCTGACGCAACTTACACACTCCGCCAGGGCAGTAACTTCAGGTGTGCGACCAGTGCCACCGCACAGTTCTCTGTGGGCGGTACCATCGCTGGCCCTTGCTTCTGGCTAGCAGAGTACCTGGAATAGCACCCTGCTCTGTTGACATGGTTAAAATGTTAACTCTTTCAGAATGTCGTCATGGAACATGTTGACACCAAATGTCAACATATGGTTTGTTGGATATTTTAACCTAAATCTAACCCTAAAAATCAACAAAAATCCATTTGTCAACTTTTTGATTTCGACATGTTAAATTTTTCACATTCTGAACATGTCAGTATTGATTGTTAACCTAATTACCCTATCAACATTCCGACAGTCAACATTCTGAATGGGGACCTTCTGAATGTCGGCAAGTCGACTGCATACCCTCTCAGAATTGAGCGGGATAGCCTATAGGAGGGGGTCGGGCATCATGCTGTACTTATGCAGCCTCCCCTTCCCCCATAGAAAAATGCTGTGCTGAGTCCTTCCTAGGGCTTTATTTAATTATTGCAGATGGAATCCACACTTGTATTCTGACCATTTTTTTTCATTATTTAATTTTTATTACGAATTGAACTGTGGATGGGAGTTATTTTTGTGCTGGAGGAAGAAACCTGATAGGTGAGCCATCAGCAATATTTGGAATGTGCCGAATATTCCACAAGATGGTGCTAAACTCTACCTGGTCTGCCAGGCTGTATTGACATGATGAGGAAATAGAGGAGGGTACACTAATGTTCATTCTAGCACCCTGTACCTGTCACAATGCAGCGCAACTTTCCTGCCTGGGGTGTCACGCTCTGCTCTGGTGCTTCTAGCACACTGCGGTCTCTATCTCAGCAGTTTGTTGCTTCAGCTGAGTGTGCTATAGAAGCACCAGAGTAGAGAGCAACATCCCAGGGAGAAAAGAGGAACTGTACAGGTTGAGACAGGTGCAGGGTGCTAGACTGAACATTAGGTACAGTATGACAGCTTAGACTTCTATCTTATGAAACACACTTTTTATACTTGTCACCTGAGACCTCCAGTCCACAAGTAGATGTTTCAAACAGTCTAACATATGCTTATTCTATGGCAGTAGAAACATAAATATTAGTTCTCTGCAAGTGGCCGTAAAAGTTATTGAGGAACGGGTAAACCTATATGTGGTGTGGACAATGTTAATTAGACCATTTTTACAAAATCTCAAAGCTTTAAAGGATCATCCTCCAGCCCGGATTTATACTTTGTACCAGCCTATACAGCTTTATCTGGAGAGTCCCACAAGACCACCCTACTATTGCATTAGATCACCATGGCTCCAGCCACTGCTGTATCTCATCTGTGTAATGTCAAGAACTGGAAATCACTTAACCCTCCTCATTGCACTGGTACAAAGTATTAATATACAGGATAATAATAATTACTCCCATAGTGTAAAGAATGTCCATATAAAGCCAGTCTCCGATTTCGGAGGTGACTTCCAATATCTATAATTATTATAAATGTTTTTATTTTTATTATTCCATAAAATACTCAGTAACAATTCACTTGTATAAAAAGGAAGCAGTCGGGAAGCCGACGGACGAAATCCCGACCGCCGGCTTCCCGACTGTCTAATTCCGGCAAGGTACAAATGACAGGCATCGAAATCCCGACCCCTGTCATTAGACCTACGCCGGGAGCCCAACACCCGGCTTACCGATCGAAGGTAAGCCGGACGCAGAGGGAGGGTTAGGTTAGGGGCTCCCAGGGGGGACTTAGGGTTAGGCAACCCCTCGGGAGGTTAGGGGTGGGCTAGGGGAAGGGTGTGTTGGGGTTAGGTACCCCCCCCCTGGGAGACTTAGATTTAGGCTGTTGGAAGGGGGGGAGGTTAGGGTTAGGCACTTGGGGGGGGGGGAGGGTTAGGGTTAGGCACCCCTAAAGGAGGGTTACGGTTAGGGGGTAAAAATAGGTTAGTTAGTACTTACCTTTCTAGCTTCGGGATCTTCACCCCTGTCGGGCTTCAGCGGCCGGCGGTAAATCATACTGATTCCGTATAAAAGTAATTATTAACAATCATTTTTGCAGCACAAGCATATTCCGTTGCTCTTAAACAATCCTATGTAAATAACAATTTCTAAAGTTACTGTGTTATAAATTTCACCCGTAAAATTAGCAGAATGCCGGCCCTGCATGTGTGTATGTGTATATATTATATATATATATATATATATATATATATATATATATATATATAATATATATATATATGGTCTTTTCACAAATACAGGGCCTGATCGTCCGCCCTCCCAATCTCTACAGGGCTCCGCAGAAAGAATACATATTGATGTAAAGTTTATATTTGAAACAAAGGTGCATATTTTGTATCCTTGATCAAATGCTATACATTATCATTTATTTTTATAGTGCCACCAATGTATGTAGCCATGTACAGAAAATATTTGTTATTCATATCAGTCCCTGTCCAATTGGAGCTTACAGTGTAAACTCTGTAACATACATGTGCACTGCACACACACACACACACACACACACACAAACACATGGTCACATTGTGTCAGAATCCAATTAATCAACTCACTTTTTGTATTGGAGTATGGGAGGAAAGCACAGCGGGTGGAGATGGCAGCGGGCCGGCTATTTTAGCGGGGACCCGCCATAAGGACAGGGCGCATTTTAGAGTTTCAAAATTGTGCAGCGCCCAGCTAAAACAGCCTAGTGGGAACACTACATAATTTTAAAAAGGTCCAGCAGCATTGCTTATCAGATCTGCACAATGGGGGCTGGTAGATTCACAAACCCTGTGCAGGACCAGTGATGTAACAGCAGTTCAGATGATTGTAGCTTTCTGCCTTGACTCAGATGCCATTAGCACACAGGTATAAACATGTGAAAGGAGCCTGAATTGTCCAGAATGGAGTGAGGATGTTATGGTGCGTACACACTTGACAATCGATAACGATATAGTTGTTCGATCTCCCGGGTGTGCATTACGATCGATATCGATCATCCAGCACATCATGTACCCACCAACAACTATAACGACCTGCGATCAACGATCGCGGGTCCCTATAGTAACCTGGTCGATATCGAACAGGTTGGCCTGAAGGCACGAGTGATGGTCGACATCGACCATACGTGCCCACGCATCGCAGGTTGTTGGTGGCTGAAAAATGCACGCTATGAACGATAACTATATGATCGATGTCGTTATCATTCGTATCGTTCATTTAAGTTGTACAGTGTGTACGCAGCTTAATACTGTAGCTATTTAACAGCTGTAGTGGAACATCAGAGTAATGTTGCGCAATGTACTTTACTTTCTAGAAAATGGAATTTTAATTGTTCTCCATTTGCTCTCAGTCAACATATGCTGCCACATGTAAAGAGCTAAACTAGCACAATATCTATAATTGGATTTTTTTTTTATTATCAAACAGAGTAGCTGCTCCTAGGTAATTAAATTAATATCAGTACATCGTAACTAAGCACTTATTAAAGGTAATGTTTGTTCCTTCTGATGTATTCTGTCCGCTCAAACTTAGACAATAACACATTAAACAGTAAGAAAGCAATGTGAAAAGTCTTCAATGTATCTATGTTGGTGGGAGAGCAGTGTACAGGGAGATGCTCTATACATAGATAGACCCAAAATAGTAACAAGTCTTCACTTATCAACACCGTAGCAAACCTCAGGGGCGATGTAATAATAGGACATGACACCTCTGGGTTTAAAGGGACTGGCCCACCTGGGATCAAGCGGAGAAAGTGAGGATATTGACTAACTGTAAGGAAGATCTAGGTGAAAAGAGAAGTGGGGTTTCCATGACGACCAACACTCTTGGGAATTCTCACGATTTTTAACCACCTCTGTCGTGGTCACAGGAGGAAGGGAGTATTTCTAGGCAATCTGTTGAAGCCGGCTTTCTTTTGTTGTTCTGCTAATGTAATTACTGTAGCCTCAAGAGCACAGAAGCTAAACGTAAAGGAAAGTTTAGATATCACAGAAGATACTAGTAGAATCTTCCTATTGCCATTCTGATGTGTATCTAGAAAATTAATGCTCTCATGTTGTATACAGAAGTCTCCAGTTCTGGAACAAATATTATGTAAGGGGTATAGCCAGGCTGTTTATACCCTGGAGCACTTAAACTGTTAATTCCAACATAGACCCACAAATCACTACATTATGCCGCAAAGAGTTGGGGCTATGATTGCAGACGCAGCCACTGTAAGTACAGAGAAAAAGCTGTCTCAGTCTCCAAAAAATAAAGAGAAATTCAGTCTGTCATAGGGGGGTGTTCAAGAAAAGTTAGTCAGTGATGCCAATGATTGCTATCAAATTGATTGGCTGCTTACTGATATCCACAAAATGGATAAACCAAAAATAAGGGAGAACCTTCTTTTAGTTAATATACAGTCGGGTTGTGAGTATTTGAGATACCTCAAAAGTATAAACAAACAAATGAATATAGTCCTACCAAATTTTCTTAGCTGAAGCAATTGGGAAGAAAGGTGAGTGTCATCTGTATATACATGTCTCTAGGCTAGGTTATGGCCGCCTTCTGCTGCTACAGGTCCACCAGCACCCGAATTCACTTGGTGGAAGGATGAAGTCTCTCAATCTTATAATAAACACAATAATTCAATAAAACATAATACGTATTTCCCAGGACATACAGTACCAAAAAAAAAAGGAATTATATCCCACCCATGGCATCAAGATAGGAGACAAAGATCCCATGATGAAAGATTTAAATAGAGGGAAGAATAAAACTCTGCAAAGCGACTTTCAAATATAAAATCTCTCATGGCAACATTACTAGAGCTCTAAAGGGGCCTATCCATTACACGACTTTTTGAACGATACGACCAAAACCAGGAGCCTTTGGTCGGAACGTTCAGAAAGTTGTCTAATGGATAGCTGGCAAGGATCAGCGATGCACGTGCACGCTGGGTCCTTGCTGACCCCGACTATCTACAGAACATGCTGGTCAACCTGACGACGATCGTCAGGTTCCACATGTTCCCAGATAGGAGGTCGGTATCCTGCACTGGAAGACGTTCAGTGAACGCCATTCAGTGTGGGCACCGCATCCAGTGACCTGAATTACTGAACGCTAGTCGTTCAGTTTTTCAGGTCGCCTAATGGATAGGCCCCCTTAACATGACCTCATAATAATCTAATCACTATCTGAAGGTGATAACAGATGGTAATGTCCACCTGGCAAAAATCAGTTGAGCAAAGCTGTATGAGATGCAGATGAAGTTCGGTCCTGCTTGTGCAAGTTGAACTGTGACTTACCATTCAGAATTCTGATTTATTTTGGGATCTGGGGAGCAGAAATCTGCAGTATTTATCTACGTCTGGTCTCATCTTAAGGTTAATTTTCATGATGATCTATTTAGTGGTTGTGAAGCAGTTGGAATCATCATGTTGTTCTGTTTTTGGAGTACAGCATTTTGGTACTTAGACCAGAGAGTTTCTTTTTTTTTTTTCTCATCAAAAGGTTTTTTACTAATGGTCTTTATCAAATACAACTGGACAATGTTCTTCTTGGAGAGCAGAGATTTAGGAGTATATTTACTAACCTGAGTGTTTTCAAAGTTTTGACACATTTAAAATGGTAATAGAAATAAATACTACATCAGGCGTGCTTAGCATTTATTTCTATTGCCGTTATAAATCTGTCAAAGCCGCCGATGATCGGCAGTTTTGACAACCCGTTAGTGTTTTCCTTGTGAAGATCTTGTTGAACATGAATTAAAGGGCCGGAGGTCCTTGGCGGTTACCTTGTTTTTTTTTTTGTGATCATTCTTATATTTTCAAAACTTGGAGTCGATTACCCTGTAGCAGAGGTTCCCACACTCAACCATTATAGTCCCGATTTAAAGGGTATCCATGCTTGAGTCCAGATGGTTAAAACAAATTGACTGAGTTACTAATTTAGTCACCTGTGCTCGAGTATGAATATCCTTAAAACATGGACTGTAATGGCAGAATTTGGGAGCCTCTGCCCTATAGCCTTATTTACTTTTTCAATCAAAGAGAATATAAGAGAATGTTGGATCTGTGCTTTCACTAAATTACAGGTTCTCAAACTCTGTCCTCAGGAGCCCAAACAGTGCATGTTTTCCAGGTCTACTCACAGAATCATAAGTGAAATAATTAGCTCCACCTGTGAATCTCTTACAATGTGTCAGTGAGTAACGAGTACACCTGTGCTCCTGCTGGGTGACATGGAAAATGTGACGTATAGGGTCCTGAGGACCGAGTTCGAGAACCACTGCCATAAAGACATGAAATGATACAAGGTGTATTTATCAACAGGATTTTGATGCAATAATTATAATAGGTTCAAAAAGTTGTTGACAATTTTTTTTTTAAATGTTTAAGTATATATATATATATATATATATATATATGTGTGTGTGTGTGTATGTATGTATATATATATATATATATATATATATATATATATATATAAAATGTATGTATTATATATATATAATTTATTGAAATTTATTATAATTATCTACTACTAGAGATCTGTTCAGTGATGTTATGTTGGTCTCCTACACTAGATTATGAAAGAGGTCCGGCGGGCTTTGTGCAATGCTTCATCTGATGACAGTAAGCTCCTGCTGCTTAGTGCTGTCGGTAGTGTATTCTGCAGTGGTCTTGATTATTCATACCTTATCGGGAGGTTATCTACAGACAGGAGGAAGGAAAGCTCAAGGATTGCAGAAGCAATACGGTATGTGAACATTAGCTCCTTCTATATAGCTTAGAGTATTGGGACACAATTAAAATACCTTGTAATAATTAACAAAAGTTTAATTACTGGTAAATAACTGAAATATCTGGTTACAGTGTGATTTCAGCACTATGATATGGTTTTATTTGAATTACATTTTTATATATATATATATATATATATATATATATAGAAATAATTTAGAATATATTCATTCTACTATTGCTGTAGTGTGAAACTTTGTGAAAGGATGTGCTGCTTTTGGAAACCCCAGGCTTCTTACCCTGTATACACCCCTCACTTGTAGTCTATGTACAGTATGTCCCCAAAACTAGCACATTTCTTAATAATGATCTGACTCTACTTGTATAGATCATTATAGGCCACAGGTGGCCAGTTTGAACATTGATTCTCTCATTCAGCGCTGAGGACAAATGACCGGATAGGCCCATGTGTGACCAGAATTATTTTCCACTTTCGCTTTTAAATCCAATAAAAATGTTTCTTTTTAAGGGATTTTGTAAAGGCATTCATCCAATTCAAGAAACCAATTGTGGTTGCCATCAATGGCCCGGCTCTTGGCTTGGGGGCATCCATCTTACCTCTGTGTGACATAGTTTGGGCAAGTGAAAAGGCTTGGTTCCAGACTCCATATGCCACTATCCGCTTGACCCCCGCTGGCTGCTCTTCATACACGTTCCCTCAGATACTTGGTGTCGCTCTGGTGAGTTGTTTTTATTTCAAAATATCTGTTTTCCACTATGATCCACTTAAACCTGAGTTCTGGTTTGATAATGATAATGGACAGCTTTAGTAGATTTAGAGCTTGACTATTCTAAATGTCCACGTTTTTGGCATTAACCATCAAAGCTCTTCCTCCATAGGCTAATGAGATGCTGTTTTGTGGGAGGAAGCTCACCGCACAAGAGGCATGCAGCAGAGGCCTGGTCTCACAAGTTTTTTGGCCAACAACGTTCAGTCAAGAAGTTATGCTCCGAGTAAAAGAGATGGCTGCCTGTAGTGCTATGGTAAGGTGCTTCTGCCTTTGTGTGATCATGTGCTGACAGAACCCATTACACTGCCATTTGTGACGAGATAAATCATTATGCCAATATACCCAGGAAAACATGATGTGTCCTGGGTTCCCTCTATCTGGGGCCTCTGTTTGCAGCCATTGTCTACAATGGACTAAGGATGTGAGTTCTGGTTGCTGTATTTTTGGTACTGCCACCTAGGCAAGTAGTCAGTGTAAAATCTAAATATTATATTTTATAATAAACACTATAATCATTACCAATAAACTTATCCCTCATCCTTCACAAAGTAGCTGCCAGTTCTCCTTTCCCTTCACAGTGTAGCGACCAGTGTCCCACTCCATCCACAGTATGGCTACCTGTGTCTCGTAGTGCTCCATCCACAGTTATGCTGTATTGCTTTGTTATTCACTGTAAATTCTGGAGTGATGACTCTGCAATCTGATTGGCTGCTCAGATATACAGCGTGTAAATGACAAATATAGTGCAACATTAAAATAAGGAGTAATACATATGATTGTTCATAGCTGCTCCCTAACAAAAGAGCCCCAGTCCCAGGTGTTCCACTGAACTCTTCAGTTATCTCTTACATCCTTATAGCATACTAGCTGATGTACCTAGTTTCACCCAGGTAGACCTTATATATTTTCATTTCTTGCTTACCATCTTAGCTTACTTTATTTTATGGCTTTGGTGTAAACGAGTGTGTCGAGTACAGAGGTGTGGCTGCAGCGCAGTCCAATATTCAAATAAAGGGAGCCCTCCAACTGCCACCCCAATTGCTGCCAAACATCACTGGCAGTTGGTGTGGCTCCCCTATTTGAATATTGGACTGTGCTGCAGCCCCACCACTGAAGTCACCACTAGATCCCAGACAATGAGCTTATAGTCCCACAGCACTTGGGACATGTTGCTTTGTCACCCAATCACCTCGATCGAGAGGAAACATTTTACCACTTTACACCCCCTTAAGTGGTCGTATTTAGAAAAATCTCTGCTTAGTCTGTGTTTACAGATGTGTCCACATACATCTAGCCTTCCTTCACGTTAAACAGCCTTTTTAGTGGTAGAGCAAATCGTATTTTCATGCAACTTTTTTCGTTTAAAATGTGTCTTATTCACAATGCGTTGAAAATCTTAAGCACTGTAACGCAGCATTTCTCATGCAGATACACCTGCAGTTGCACACAGAATATTATTTTAATCAACTGAAGCTGTTTGCGTGTCCTATTCGCATCTGTTTAAGGGGAAAAGTTGCTCCGCTCTACCGAGTGCACGGCACTCGCGTTATGTGTAACGTGACTTGTAGCGCACGGAGGATAGATGTATGTGGACACATCTGTACGTCATGGAAGGACTATCCTCCCCAAATTTAATGTTTCTAGGTTAAGGGGTTTGGGCAGGGCGTTGAAGAGACAGTCAGTCAGGACATTGCACAGGGGGAGGAAACTTTTGCGTTTTTCACAACCTAATTTCAAAAAATCCATGCTTAGTAGGTACCTACGTCATGAAAGGCATATACCCCCCAAATTACATGTTTCTAGGTGTAGGGGTTTGAGCTAGGCGTTGGTGAGTCAGTCAGTCAGGACATTTGTGTGTGTATATATACTGTGTGTGTGTAGATTGTCCTTTTATATAAATAGTTCTCTACCCTTTTAAGTGGCAGCGTTCTCTCCCTTCAGGTATTAGAGGAATCCAAATGTCTAGTCAGAAGCTTCCTAAAATCAGTTCTGGTGGATGTAAATGAACGGGAATGTCAGATGTTGAAACAACTCTGGAGCTCACCCAAGGGCCTGGACTCTCTATTCAGCTACTTACAGGACAAAATCTATGAAGTCTGATTATTCCCCCATCAGACTAAAGAAAGTTTTCTTTCCACTTCCGTCTTCACGTCTGCGATAACCTTGAAAGATGCTTGAGACATTGTTTTGCCAGTGCCCGAAATTATGCAATGAGGTATTCCACAGAGTTGGTCATACTGCTTCCAGATTTTATTTTATTTTTTCTTCGTATGTAACAATAAGTTTGGTACAGGCTTCCAGAAGCATATACAATTCACGGAGTACTGAAACTTCCATCTCCATAATACATGGATTACATTCCATCAGCCACCAGGACAGAAATACTGCGTGAGCTGTACTAAGTTCTTTCACTCGCTACATGAACTTAACGATGACACTCGTCGAAAACCTAGTTGAAGTAATAATGTGAGAATTGCACTTTGTACCTTTTTTTGATTGTTTATTTCTTGTACTTAAGTATTGGATGATTTGTATATATAGTTTGTTCAGCTGTTTGGATTTATTCTCGTTTTGTTTTATTTGTTGTTTTGGAGTAAAACTCGTTGTTTTCTTCTGTACTGTAAATTAGCCAACTGAACTAATTTATTGTTTCGAAGTTTCTTTCCAAGGGTAAAAGTTCAAATGTTTTTTCTTTGGGCATTTTTCCACTTTTACTCATTTCATGCTAAATATTATTAGCAATGTAGTTATATATTATACCACCAAAAAAAAAAAATGTAAAGGAAGTCCTGTTGCATTAAATGTCAGTGACCCTTTTCCTTTACGAGTAGTGTGGCAAAGCTTATTTTTATTAATGGTGACCTCTACCTGCAACTTAACATGAATTAGAGTTTAGTGCATTGAAATGCAGAAATGTACTGCAAGGTTCTTTCAGTTGTTGGGCCCATTCATGCCTGTAAGGATCGGTGCCGCTCTTGCGTTTGTCAACAATTCAGTGGCGTTGTCGTGACTTCTACTAGACTTCCTATTGTCATGGGAGTGTCACAGGCAACGAATACTTAAAACTCTGCTGCCTTTTTGAATCTGAAGTGGTTTTAGCGTAGTGTGGATCAGCAAATGCAGGCATGAGGGGACTGTAACTGGGGATTTCCATGGTAGGCTTGTTGCGGCCACCACCAACCACCTTAAACAATGTTCTGTCCCTAGTTATGGTGGCTCGGAGCTGTGCACAGCCAAACATTGTGGCGGTACATCGCCAAGCAGTGAATTCCTCCCTTAGCGTTATTATTTGTAGATTGACATACCTAGCTCCATCTAAAACAAAATGATAGGCTAGTGTGCGAAAATATACAATATGATGAACCTTGTGTTGTTTGTTTAAAAGAAAAAAAACATGGGGGTTTGTAATTTTTTGCTTTGAAATGCTTATTTTTTTTGTTTCTGATATTTATTTAATGTTTGTATTGTTACAAAGTATATACATGCAGCTGAGAGGTTGTAAAACTATTATTATTGTTGTTATAAGTTTTAGCTGGTCTCCCTTGTCCCTTAGTCACCTTATTTGATTAGCACTTTGACTTATCTTTGGGTATAAAGGGCGTTCCTGAAACAATTGAAACGGGTTTCCCCATCTATAAAAGCAACTTAAAATTGCAATGGATGTATTATTGCTGTATGTGAAACTCTTGCAGATTTCTGAGACTCCTGAAAATGGCTGACATAAACTAACAGTTGAACTGCAAACTTGTAAATGCATAACTGAGTTTTTCCATTTTATTTAGACTCTGTAATAGCTTAATACTGATTTTATTTATTGATTAACTATTTTGTTTGCACTCAAACTTATTAAAGGGGATACAATTTACTTTCTCCTTTAGAAAAATTACATATGCGTCTAGTATTTTTGAATAACAATGTGGTGGTCACCTGACCTGTAATATTCCCACTGTTCTTGAAAGTAGGGATTCCCCTTTCTGAGTTTTCTACAGCAGTGGAACTGCCTACATTCATTATAATGTATACAAGCAACTAAAAAAAAAAATTGAAAACAAGATGTACAGTATATTGCAAAATCTCTTACAAAGCAAAAAAACTGGAATGCCATTGTCCATGAAAGGTTTATTTTTAAAAAAAATATTGGCATGGTCAAGCAAGCTCTCTTGTCAGTTGTAAATTTGGCTACTGGGGGGATAGTTTCATTGGAATTAGTGGTTATAATTTTATGGTGCGTACACACTGGGCGATTAAAGTGGACGACTGAACGATAACGATATCGTTATCGTTCAGTCGTCCACTTTATCGTCCATTTTTAACACAAAAAAGATGAACGATGACGACGACGCGCGTTCCCGCGGGTCGTTCGTCATCCTCGTTCATCGGGCTGACATGCAGGCCAACCTGACAACCTCGTCAGGTTGCTGCATGTCAGGGAATGGGTGAGAGAGCCCGGCGCTGAACGATATCGCTAATGATATCGTTCAGCGGCTGTGCTCAATGTCATGAACGACATTGAGCACAGCCTGCCGGGGACACACTAGACGATATCGCTCAGGGAGCATATCGTCTAGTGTGTATGCACCTTAAAGTGTACCTGTGGAGCCAGGCGTTTTGTGAGCTGCACAACTGATTCATGGGAAATCAATATACCTATTTTCTAGAAACCACTGACTGCACTTCTTGCATGATGTCTCAGTGATCTCACTAGTTTCCACTGAAATTCTGGACTGCCTTGTCACGAAAAATTGATCTACTCACAAATGGCTGCCTCCACTCTGTATGAGTAATGGGTACACTAGTATCCATAGAAATTATAGGCGCCATTTTCACAAAGAATAATTGTTTCGTTCACAAAATAGTTGCATTCGCTGTGCCACTGATACAGTTCAGTTTTAACCGGTACACTTTTACCTTGACTGCTAGCAACATTACTTTCTGTGTACAAAAGTATCTACCAGTATGCTATATACTTTCTTAGTTTTGACAGAAAGTAAGATTTAATAAAATGACAGGACATTTTCCCTTGACGAACAAAATTAACGTTATTTACCCTTTAACAATTAGTCAAGTTATTTTATAGACAACCAGTATTGGGACATATTACAACAAAATGCAGTTTACAATGAGATCCTCATGGTACTAGGTAGTGTCTTGTCTACTAAGTATGGACCATTGTGAGAAATTGAAGAAATAAAGTTTTCTAGAATAAGCAGATAAGCTAGCCATGTACTTAGAAATAGACCTCACAGTATAATTTTCTAGTACTGTATTTTTATAGCGTCTTGCCTAAGATATTATACACTTGCTTAAGATTTATTTTGACATGTTGTGCTATGATGTGCTAGTTATGTCAGGAATATAGGTAGCTGCCTTTAAAATATATTAGTATGTCCTTACCACCTCACGTGTATATTTGTTCGACTACTCTGACAGTAGACCCAATGCAATGTTCAGGAATGTAATATTTGCAGGTTATTGTATGTTGTGTTGACCTTTTACCTCCAGCCTAGTCTCATCCCAGAAAGCACCTACTCTTGTGTCAGTAGAAATTACATGGATGAATTGTAAAAAAAAATTAATAATTACGTTTAAAAGAGACTTTTTTTTTTTTTTTTTCACAATTATAAAAGGACTCATGTCTTTTTAAATTTAATAGTGCTTCACTCCTGGTGGCATGCCCACATGTATTTAGGTCACACGGTTTGGATTTAAGAAGAAATCGGTGAGCTGACTCCTCAAAGGCATCTTCATAATGCTCAGTTATTCTTACTGTAGTTCTCTAGTATAAAAAAAAAATTATATATTCTGTATCCCTAACTGGGCATTTAAAACCAATAATGAGGTACTTCTGTCACTGGAAAAGCAGCATTGGTAGATAAAGGCAGTTAGTGGCTCCTACCAGTGGTTTTTGCAAGGGGCAGCGGTGGTAGTTGCTATGCAGGAGACTGCGTTGCATTCTGCTTAATTTGAACTTTCAAATGACGTCTTTAGATTGGGGCTTGGCTGGTACTGACAGGTTGACCCTACACTTAAGCATCACTTAAATGTGTAAACATTTCTGACCGTAGTTGTCTGTGATTTATCTTAACAATGATCGATAGCACAATGGATGACATCAGCCTTAGATTCCCAATGCACTTAGTTGATTATTAATATTTAATTAAGTTTCACTACAGATGCCTATGTATGAGGCAGTATGACAGATTTGTCCATACACGTGCTTAACCATACCTGTAGGTCTAGTTGAACGGCGCGATCCAACGTTGGGCAAATCGGACAATGACACACTGATGCTGTCATCAACCGATCAGATTAACCATCTGCCCTAATCAGATGTTGATTGGGATCTAAATTTTGCTTGAAGAGACCTAAATGCTACAATTTATGGTACAAAATGGACACAATTCATGGCATGAGACTTTAGGGTTTTTATTTTTACCTTTTTATGATCTAAATTTAAAACGAAGACATTAGTACTTCTTGATACAATTTTACTTAGACAATCATTTAGCATAGGATCGCCCAAGAGGAAAATAATTGCCAAGTTACTTTTATGCTTGTATGACATACAATGTCGCATATATTTTGAAGATGCAGCCCAAGGTATAAAACATTATAACTAATGATTGGAAATGGTTCGAAGTTTGAGAAATGTGCAATACAGGGCAGATTATACACCCTCCTTTTCTGCCGATTAATTCCTTGATCTAGGTCGCCAAGATAGTTTTTAGGACCCATTACTAGAAGGTGTGGCCATACCCCACTGTTAATAACATTCATGGCAACACCTTCTATTATAAGGTACTTGGCTCCACCTCCCTAGTAGGCCCATGAGTGGGTACTCCGCACCCACTGCCACTTTACACCCCCTCTCAGTGACCCTGGGTCTGCTTAAGTCTTATGTATTGTGCCATATACATAGCAAGTATTGTTAATATTCAATAAGGGTCTGGTGTTTATAGGAAATATGTGCCCTCAATGAAACAAAGTTTGTGGAAGAATTTTTTTTTCCTTGCTGAAATTATTTGGCACATTGTAAAAAAAAAAAAAAACAATTTACCTCAGAAACTTTTGTCATTATTGATAAAATGTGCAAATTGTTTTAAAATATTTCTGTATAACTTCATTGTTTGTGTGCTCAATACATATGAATAGATTAGTTCTAGAGCATCTGATTTCTTAATCATTTCAATTGTGTTAATTGAAAAGAAAGTTTATTTTTTGAAGCGATGGTGTTGATGTCACTAGTTGGTTGTGTTTTGAGAAGCTGTCATTGTTGCTTTGTTAAATATATATTTATTTGAAGTACAGGTTTGAAAGCAGACTGTTCAATGTCTTGCATTCAGTGTTACAGAACTTTTGTGTTTTATTTTGTCTGTATACTACTTATTTTCTATGCCACTTGTGCCTCAGGCCTTATTTTACCTTTAAAAGAGGAAGAAGTCCTTTAGGAATTCCTGAGACAGCGAGTCACTGCAAAGTGATTTATCATTCAGCAGTTATGACCACTTTAATGACCACTAAACCACAAGGTTACAATTTCCAGTTAATCTGACATTCCACTGTATCTTTAGTAAGAATGATCACCTCCCCACTGCATTTAACAGCAAAAGACTCTCCCACATCTTCAAGACCACGTCCTAATGGGCTCTGATACAGGTCAAAAAGCTGAAATTGCAGGCATATTAGTTCATGTGATGTCACCAGGTCACACATTACTACAAAGCAAGTCTGCCTTCTTGTCAGTTGTGGTCACTCATTTTAGCTTACTGATATACAGTGCCTTGCAAACGTATTCACCCCCTTTGTATTTTTCACGTTTTGTTGCCTTACAACCTGGAATTAAAATGGATTGTTTGAAGGTGTGCATCATTTCATTTACAGAACATGCCTACATCTGTGAAGTTGTGTTTTTTTTTATATTGTCAATCAAACAACATTTAGGACAACATAACAGAATACTTCAGTGTGCATAACTATTCACCCTCCTAAAGTCAGTACTTTGTCGAGCCACCTTTTGCGGCAATTACAGCTGCTAGTCTCTTTGCATAAGTGTGTATGAGCTTGCCACATCTTGGCCATTCCTCAAGGCAAAACTGCTCCAGCTCCTTCATGTGGGATGATTTCCGCTTGTGAACAGCAATCTTCAAGTCTGACCACAGATTCTCAATTGGATTGAGATCTGGGCTTTGACTAGGCCATTCCAGCACATTTAAATGTTTCCCCTTAAACCACTCGAGTGTTGCTTTAGCAGTATGCTTCGGGTCATTGTCCTGCTGGAAGGTGAACCTCCGTCCCAGTCTCAAATCACAGGCAGACTGAAACAGGTTTTGCTCAAGAATATCCCTGTATTTAGCACCATCCATCTTTCCCTCGACTCGAATCAGTTTCCCAGTCCCTACTGCTGAAAAACATCCCCACAGCATGATGCTGCCACCACCATGTTTCACTGAGTGGATGGTGTTCTTGTGGTGATGGGATGTGCTGGGTTTGCGCTAGACATAGCATTTTCCTTGGTGGCCGAAGAGTTAAATTTTAGTCTCATCTGACCAGAGCACCTTCCTCCATACATTTGGGGAGACGCCCACATGCCTTTTGGCAAACTCATGTCTTCTTATTTTTATCACTAAGTAATGACTTTTTTCTGTCCACTATTCCATAAAGCCCAGCTCTATGGAGTGTACGGCTTATTGTGGTCACATGCACAGATACACCAGTCTCTGCGGTGGAACTCTGCAGCTCCTTCAGGGTTACCTGTGGTCTCTGTGCTGCCTCTCTGTTTAATGCCCTCCTTGCCCGGTCTGTGAGTTTTGGTGGGCGGCCCACTCTTGGCAGGTTTGTTGTGATACCTTGTTCTTTCCATTTGATGATGATGGATTTGATGGTGCTCCGGGGGATCATCAAAGATTTGGATATTTTTTTATAACCCAACCCAGAATTGTACTTCTCGACAACTTTGTCCCTGACTTGTTTGGAGATCTCCTTGGTCTTCATGGTGTGATGCCTCTTGCTTAGTGGTGTTGCAACCTCTGGGGCCTTTTAGAAAAGGTGTGTTTATACTGACAGATCATGTGACACTTAGACTTCACACAGGTGGACTTCATTTCACTAATTATGTGACTTCTGAAGGTAATTGGTTGCATCAGAACTGTTGAGGGGCTTCATAGCAAAGGGGGTGTTTACATATGCACATGCCAATTTTCAGAATTTTATTTATAAACATTATTTTTTTATATATATTTTTCTAATTTCACTTCACCAAATTAGACTATTTTGTGCAGATCCATCACATAAAATTCAGATAAAAAATAATAAAAAATTACAGGTTGTAATGTAACAAAAAAGGTAAAAAGCCAAGGGGGGGTGAAATCTTTTGCAAGGCACTGTATCTCAGGGTCGTGAAAGACAGCTGGAAGAATATATTTTGGTTCATTTCAGTACTTTCATGTAAAATATTTGGCTCCATAATACACAGCTTATAATATATACATGAAGCTAAATTCTCAGGTAGGGTTAAAAAAGAAGCAAACAAAGAAACATTCACCCTACCCACTACCCTTAATGGAGCACCATGCTGGGATCAATATAAAACCAGTACCCCAGAGCTTGCAGCTTCTGCTTGGTCCTCCTGCTCACACTTATGTCAACGGCCATTGAAAAATTGTGAGTGATATCTCCTACGGCTAGCCAGGAACACAACTTTTATGTCAAATTACTTGCTCATAAAACATTTATGGTGGTATTATATTGCGGTCTTCGTCTTCCCACTAATCTGTAATCATGATCCATTTTTATGTGTTTTAAATATATATCCTGTTGTTCAATTCCAGAAGCCTATAGTCTATATAGCTAATAACTCAGGAAGAAATCAATTATTAATCACAGTAGAACCCAAATTCATACTATCCCACAAAGTAGGACTAAAATTCATAGTATGCAACACACTACATCTTCAGTTCACCCCTCTGTCTATCAAGTGCCCATCAGATCCTGAAAGAGAGCATCACCATGAGGTTTTGCTAAATGGTGGTGCTAAGTCACCAATGTCCTGGAGTAGTGAGGCACTTCCTCTAAAGTCAAAATGAAAGAAAAACCAGTATAGGACCAAGCAATCAGCGAATCTGGTGCTACCAGCTGTGAGACAAAATGGAGCAGCATTGGTGCTATCCCCTGCTGTGAAAACAAATCTCCAGTATCACCATAGCATCTAATCCTGGACCCAATGAGCCTAGAACAGCAGTAGCTCGTGGTGGGACAATAATCATGCACACCATGAGGATCCAACAGGCATTGTGGGTGAAGCTTATCCCATCAGTTGCAGCAGACATGACATTTCTATAGCACACAAATGTTACTACTGTGCATCACATTAAGACGAAACTCCTTTGCTTGATTAACAATCCTGATCTACTCTGAGGCTGTGGCAGTGTCTGGGTCCCTTTGAGGTCACAGTTCTCTTTCACTGTGTCAGCAAAGCTGCAGCGTTGAATTGGGCTCCAGCCACCCACTTGGTGTCATCTTTCGGGTGCAACGGAGGAGGCAGAGCCACACTGTTTGAATCTGGCTGGCATGCAAGCCTCTTCATGTGACAGGCAGGGAACATCCTGCACTCTCCTGCAACCACCTTCAGAGGAGCAAATTTTACTTTTTTAGCGTTATTTATACCTGGGTCTGTACAACCTAGTCGCCAGGATCTTAGTTGACCTGGTGGCCTGGATTTGTTTTGAGTCCTGCCTTACACTGCCATGAGTCCCCCTACACACACACATACTTGCCAGCAGAGCCCCCACAACACAATCACACAAATGGTCGATAGTTGACATTCATATTGTCAACACCACAATGTTCACACTGGAGTGTCAACATGGTACAACATGTCAACATCTTCAGAATGCCGACTGCTAGTGAAATGTCAACATCTTCAGAATGCCGACTGCTAGTGAAATGTCAACATTTTCAGAATGCCGACTGCTAGTGAAATGTCAACATTTTCAGAATGCCGCCTGCTAGTGTAAGGCACCAACTGGAGTGTTATGATCAGACTGCGGGGGGGGGGGGGGGGGGGGATTAGCCGGGACCTAGAAGACGATGCTGGAGATGCTGCTGCCGTCAGGACCATGTAAGACACCACCAGGGACGGTTTGTTGTCATGTCAACAGGTCATTTGTGTATGCATAATAATGGTCAACATGGTCACTGTTGACATTTTGACCATGACAACATTCTCATGTCGACATAACTGTAGACCAACTTACCTGAGCTCACATGATTCTGAAATTTATTTTTATTTGTTAACATAATAATTATGCCTAATCAGAACCCACATCCCAAATAATAAAATTGGCAATATAACGGCCAGATAAAACAAGATTCACCAGAAATGGTCGATTACAAACGTAATGATCTTCAAATACACCCATGTATATATTTGCAAAACTCTGAGCGAATCCCGTGTCCATGGCCCTGCCAAGTGTCTGCAAATAATACGTGTTATTGAAAACTAAAATACAAGAGAAAGTCTTGTTGTTCCCTTGAGATACAAGAATCACCAATAAGCATAAATATTACGGCCTCAACACCCTCTTTGTGTGGAATTTGGGTACAGAGTGCCCGAACATCGATGGTTAGGAATCCATGATGGTGTTGCCACCTGATGTTGGACAATGTCAGATTAGCCACTGAAATCAAAATAGAGTATAGGGTTGAAAGTCAGCTAGGAGACTATTGCAATAACCAAAGCGGTGGATGATGAGTGCGTGAATTAAAGATTTAGCATTTTCTATAGACGTTTATAGATCTAATGCAGGGAACAAAGGACTGTTCTGTGTCATTGATTACACCTAGGCAGGGAGCTTGAAGGCCAATGTTTATTGTCAGTTTGTGAACAAAATAGAGATGTCAGGTTGGTATTCACTGTCCCTGATAGTCACCTAGTGTATGCGCTGTGTATGCACTGTCCCTGATAGTCACCTAGTGTATGCGCTGTGTATGCACTGTCCCTGATAGTCACCTAGTGTATGCGCTGTGTATGCACTGTCCCTGATAGTCACCTAGTGTATGCACTGTCCTGGATTATCACCTAGTGTATGCGCTGTCCCTGATAGTCACCTAGTGTATGCGCTGTGTATGCACTGTCCCTGATAGTCACCTAGTGTATGCACTGTCCTGGATTATCACCTAGTGTATGCACTGTCCCTGATAGTCACCTAGTGTATGCGCTGTATATGCACTGTCCCTGATAGTCACCTAGTGTATGCACTGTCCCTGATAGTCACCTAGTGTATGCGCTGTGTATGCACTGTCCCTGATAGTCACCTAGTGTATGCGCTGTATATGCACTGTCCCTGATATTCACCTAGTGTATTCACTGTCCCGGATAATCACCTAGTGTATGCGCTGTGTATGCACTGTCCCTGATAGTCACCTAGTGTATGCACTGTCCTGGATTATCACCTAGTGTATGCGCTGTCCCTGATAGTCACCTAGTGTATGCGCTGTATATGCACTGTCCCTTATAGTCACCTAGTGTTTGCGATGTGTATGCACTGTCCTGGATAGTCACCTAGTGTATGCGCTGTATATGCACTGTCCCTGATAGTCACCTAGTGTTTGCGATGTGTATGCACTGTCCCTGATAGTCACCTAGTATATGCACTGTCCCGGATAGTCACCTAGTGTATGCGCTGTATATGCACTGTCCCTGATAGTCACCTAGTGTATGCACTGTCCCGGATAGTCACCTAGTGTATGCGCTGTGTATGCACTGTCCCTGATAGTCACCTAGTGTATGCACTGTCCCGGATAATCACCTAGTGTATGCGCTGTCCTGGATAGTCACCTAGTGTATGCGCTGTGTATGCACTGTCCCTGATAGTCACCTAGTGTATGCGCTGTGTATGCACTGTCCCTGATAGTCACCTAGTGTATGCACTGTCCCGCATAGTCACCTAGTGTATGCGCTGTCCCGCATAGTCACCTAGTGTATGCGCTGTGTATGCACTGTCCCTGATAGTCACCTAGTGTATGCACTGTCCCGGATAGTCACCTAGTGTATGCACTGTCCTGGATTATCACCTAGTGTATGCGCTGTGTATGCACTGTCCCTGATAGTCACCTAGTGTATGCACTGTCCCTGATAGTCACCTAGTGTATGCACTGTCCTGGATTATCACCTAGTGTATGCGCTGTCCCGGATAGTCACCTAGTGTATGCGCTGTGTATGCGCTGTCCCGGATAGTCACCTAGTGTATGCGCTGTGTATGCACTGTCCCTGATAGTCACCTAGTGTATGCGCTGTGTATGCACTGTCCCTGATAGTCACCTAGTGTATGCACTGTCCCGGATAGTCACCTAGTGTATGCACTGTCCTGGATTATCACCTAGTGTATGCGCTGTGTATGCACTGTCCCTGATAGTCACCTAGTGTATGCACTGTCCTGGATTATCACCTAGTGTATGCGCTGTGTATGCACTGTCCCGGATAATCACCTAGTGTATGCGTTGTCCCGGATAGTCACCTAGTGTATGCGCTGTGTATGCACTTTCCCTGATAGTCACCTAGTGTATGCGCTGTGTATGCACTGTCCCTGATAGTCACCTAGTGTATGCACTGTCCCGGATAGTCACCTAGTGTATGCGCTGTGTATGCACTGTCCCTGATAGTCACCTAGTGTATGCACTGTCCTGGATTATCACCTAGTGTATGCGCTGTGTATGCCCTGTCCCTGATAGTTACCTAGTGTATGCGCTGTGTATGCACTGTCCCTGATAGTCACCTAGTGTTTGCGATGTGTATGCACTGTCCCTGATAGTCACCTAGTGTATGCACTGTCCCGCATAGTCACCTAGTGTATGCGCTGTCCCGCATAGTCACCTAGTGTATGCGCAGTGTATGCACTGTCCCTGATAGTCACCTAGTGTATGCGCTGTCCCGGATAGTCACCTAGTGTATGTGCTGTGTAGGCACTGTCCCTGATAGTCACCTAGTGTATGCGCTGTGTATGCACTGTCCCTGATAGTCACCTAGTGTATGCGCTGTGTATGCACTGTCCCTGATAGTCACCTAGTGTATGCACTATCCCTGATAGTCATCTAGTGTATGCACTGTCCCGGATAATCACCTAGTGTATGCGCTGTCCCGGATAGTCACCTAGTGTATGCGCTGTGTATGCACTGTCCCTGATAGTCACCTAGTGTATGCGCTGTGTATGCACTGTCCCTGATAGTCACCTAGTGTATGCACTGTCCCTGATAGTCACCTAGTGTATGCACTGTCCTGGATTATCACCTAGTGTATGCGCTGTGTATGCACTGTCCCTGATAGTCACCTAGTGTATGCACTGTCCTGGATTATCACCTAGTGTATGCGCTGTCCCTGATAGTCACCTAGTGTATGCGCTGTGTATGCACTGTCCCTGTGCACTGTCCCTGTGTATGCGCTGTCCCTGATAGTCACCTAGTGTATGCACTGTCCTGGATTATCACCTAGTGTATGCGCTGTCCCTGATAGTCACCTAGTGTATGCGCTGTGTATGCACTGTCCCTGTGCACTGTCCCTGTGTATGCGCTGTCCCTGATAGTCACCTAGTGTATGCACTGTCCTGGATTATCACCTAGTGTATGCGCTGTCCCTGATGGTCACCTTGTGTATGCACTGTCCCGGATAATCACCTAGTGTATGCACTGTCCCGGATAGTCACCTAGTGTATGCGCTGTGTATGCACTGTCCCTGATAGTCACCTAATGTATGCACTGTCCTGGATAATCACCTAGTGTATGCACTGTCCTGGATAATCACCTAGTGTATGCACTGTCCCTGATAGTCACCTAGTGTATGCACTGTCCCGGATAATCACCTAGTGTATGCGCTGTATATGCACTGTCCCTGATATTCACCTAGTGTATGCACTGCCCGGATAATCACCTAGTGTATGCGCTGTATATGCACTGTCCCTGATATTCACCTAGTGTATGCACTGTCCCCGATAATCACCTAGTGTATGCGCTGTCCCTGATAGTCACCTAGTGTATGCGCTGTCCCTGATAGTCACCTAGTGTATGCACTGTCCCTGATAGTCACCTAGTGTATGCACTGTCCCTGATAGTCACCTAGTGTATGCACTGTCCCGGATAATCACCTAGTGTATGCGCTGTGTATGCACTGTCCCGGATAATCACCTAGTGTATGCGCTGTGTATGCACTGTCCCGGATAATCACCTAGTATATGTGCTGTATATGCACTGTCCCTGATAGTGAGATAAAAAGTGCAGTGTCAGTATGCCGCAGGTGAAGGTTGCTTCTGGCTGTCCTCTGATATCATTCACTGTTTGTTCAACTGTGTTGTGTACCTGTGCTTTGCCAACACTTTGTAAGTAATACACTTATGCTAGAAGAAACTTATTCCCACTTCGACTGTTAAAATATACTTTGTCTAATATCCATTCAGATTCCCCTCTAAGGCATTTGCATGCCCATTATACACCCAACAGGGCTTCCCCACATGCTCCTTTTATGTCCTTCAAAAGCCTCTCACATCTACCCAACTTATTACCACTAGAGTGCATGGAGTGAGCAGAAAAGAGCACACATTCCGCCCTCTCCCCTTATTGGATGAGCCATGTAACCTATCTGTGTTGTCAGAGCCGTAACTAGACTTTTTGCTGCCCTGTGCAAGAAAGAGCATTGGCGCCCCCCTCATTTTTCAAAGAGACATAATGCACCCAAAAAAGGGGAATGGCCTCATGGGGAAGGGTCAGGGAAGAGATAGGAGTGGCCAGGAGATGCTGGGGATGAAATATGAGGAAGCTACAAGCAAGAATGATAATAAACAGACATTTGACAGGCCCAAACAGCGCCCCCTGACCTGGAATCGGCCGCACTACCCTAGCTACGGCCCTGTGTGTTGTGCAGAGGTAGTCATGTAATGTGGATGCAGGTGCTGGTTCACACCAGCTGGCATCCTCACCCAGCCACTGGTGGTGGTAGCATCTTAGCAAAACTCTGCTCCCAGCTGTGAGTCACATTTAAAAGCACAGAGAGCCGTATGTGGCTCGAGAGCTACAGCTTGGCCTCCCTGCCCTGTTCACTAGCAACATCCCTTACACATAAAATGCTCTTCAAGCCTCATTTTCTCTCACAATGTAAAATCTGTTGACAGAATCCTAATTCTTTCCCTCTTCAGTACAATTCTGTTCCTCAGGTATTTCTGTCTCCTACCTCAAAACAGTCACAAATTTATTACATTATGATATTCAATATCAGTGTTTCCCAGCTCCAGTACTCAAGGAACCCTAACAGTGCATGTTTTCCAATCTCAGCGCATGAGCACAGGTGTTTTTATTACTGACTGACACATTATAAAATATCCACTTGAGGTACTATGGTACTAATTATTTCTCATTAATCCTCTTGTGATTCTGGAATGCTACGTTCCTTGGGGGGCTGGAGTTGGGAAGCACTGGTCTACATATTCAGTGGTCAAAAGGATTCTGCACTAGTCTGGCTTTGCTGGAATGGGAGTGGCACAAAAACAATAATATACATGTTTTCTAAGAAAAAAGTTACCTGTTCAGCCTCTGCTGCTCGTAGACACAGGCTCACTGTTTCTACTACCAAATCTGGGCCAACTCACCAAAGGGCGCAACTGCTAGCTACAGGCACACGTGAATGGGCCGCAAAGCACTGCAGTGAGTTTCTGCAATGTTGCCTGTCAAATTGAGCCTGCAAAGAAACTGCACCAGCTCCTATGCTGCAATCTGTCCAGAAAGCCCAACAGTCTGCAGAGATTCTCAGCACTAATAGGAAAGGGGATCGTAGCAGCATGTCATCAAATCTAATACTGGTAAGTGTATTTTTATCTAACCATGGAGGAGATTGATCAACCTTCTAGAGAGGACAAGTTGTTTATAGCAACCAATCAGCTACAAGCTATTAAAGGGGGGCACTCGCCAATCAGCAGAAAAAGTTTTTAATCTACGTACTGTACATTACAGAAATATGTGCAGATCATGCAAAATACGTAGGGACACCAAGCAATACACTTATGTCCTGCAGCAAACTCCAAATGCCCCAAACTAGATACAGTATAAATGGAATCGGTATGTAATCCCACCAGATGTGTTCCTGGCCCGAACAGTGGAGATTCCGACTGGGGTTGGTAAGTACCCTAACCCCCCCCAACCCTCCCTTAGTGGTGCCTAACCCTATCCTTCCCCCGGTGTTGCCGAACCCTAAGTCCTCCTAGTGGGGCCTAACAACCCCCCTTCCCGCACTCTATACCTAACCCTTCCGGGGGAGTGCCTAACCCTAACCTCCCCCCAGTGGTGCCTAAACCACCCTTCCCCTAGCCTAACCCTAACACTCCCCGGGGGGTGTCTAACCCTAAGTCCCCCCAGGGGTGCATAAAACTAACACGGGTAACAGTCCCCGCTTAACTTCATTCGGGATTTTGGCATCTGGCTAAAGATAGGCGTCGGGATTTAGACTCCTATCTTTAGTACCAGGTCGGACTTCCAGTGCCAGGATTCCGACGGCCGGCATTCCAGGCAGTGGTAAGTTAACCGCATCCCATATAAATACCTTTAATGCTTATCAATAAATAAATGCACCTCAGAACCCTGATCACGACATCCATGTGTTCTGTAAGATAGGCAAAGGATCTAGCAGTTGGAATACAAATGGGAAGTATCAAATGGAACGCAGGGCAAAGGTATCAAGCTGTCAGAAAAATGACAGTTTAGTGCAAGTGTAGTAAACAAAGACCATTGGCCAAATGTAATAGGGTGAGAGTTTGGAAAATGTGAGCGTTTAGCAGTAAACTATCACACTATTACGTTTATCGAGTTGTATCTTCAAAATGGGAAAACATCTGGATGAGAGTTTAAATTGTGAGGTTTTTTTTATTCTGAAAAACCTGCGAGTTTGCTTGTTCTCAGACTCTATTACATTGGAGTTTAAAAAGTGTGAGGAAACTCTCCCGTTTTCTAAACTCTCACCCTATTACATTTGGCCCCATATCTGCATTAAACACTTCCAATGATGTTCAGAAGAAAAATTATTGTTTTTATTCATAGATAATTAACACAAACCCCACACAATCGGCAGATGCCCTCTCTGTGGCTGGTGGTCACAGTCACCATGGTAACAACCAAACCAAATCATCCACTGTGTGTTGTGGTCAATGCCCATAACCACCCGCAATAGAAGACAAAGCTAGGCACTATGGGAACCAACTCCCTTGTCATCCAATAGCTGTCAGAGAGCTATTCCGACATGTTAGTAACGGCACTGGCTGATCTGTCTCAGAGTGTGGAGCATGTTACATGCTCCAGGAGCATCCAAAGAGAGGTGTCCCTAGTACGTATGCAGCAGGGGCATTTTAAGAGAGGAGGGAACCCGTGTGTAGCCTCCATTTGGGACCACTCCTCTCTGTCAGCGCACTGAGCGCTGTAGATTCTGGCTTCATGCCAGGGAAGGTCTCCAGGAAAATGGCTTTTCTGCACATGCGAAGATCACTAGTAAAATGGCCGCCGCCATTTTCCCAGTGAGCTTTTGCTGCTCAGCAGTGCCCATCCGGCGCTGTGGAGCAGCACATCGGAATCTGCGGAGAGGTAAGTACAGTATATTATTAACTATGGGTGTGCGGTGTGGACCCCTCTGGACCCAGGGGCCCGTGTGTACTGCACACCTTGCACCCATTATAAAGACACCTATATTATGCAGGCCATACATCTACAGGCCGATTCACCGTTCTGCCAATTCGGTCCGCAAATCAGCGATCCTTTCTGTGTTTTGATCCCCATAATTTTTGTGTCGGAATCGGTGAATCGAGATGGTCCAACATGTTGGATTTTCCCAATCTCCTGAGTCAGACATTGGCAGCAGAGGCATATCTATAATGGGTGCAGGGTGTGCAGTGCACACAGTCCCCCGGGTCCATCCTGCACCCATATTATTTAAAACTTACCTCTCTTAGGTCCCGTGCCGGGTGTCAGCGCTGTACAAAAAGCCAGAAAAATGGACGCCCAGAGTCTACTAAAGCTCCGATGGCTGCACAGCTGCGTTAGTCGGCTGCCAGTCGCCGGGAAGAGAGGAGGGTGCCCCGGACAGGGAATGCATATGGGCCCCCTCCTCTCTAAAGATGCCCCTGATTGCCAGAATGGGGTATTGCCCTGATTACAATCAAACTCCACTCCTGCCTAAACATGACATTTTTTTTTTTTATAAACATCATTGGTATTGTGTTATTCTGCAGGTCCATTGTGGAGGACATTAATTTGTTGGAACTGTATTGGTTTCAGAAATAATTCTAATTGTATTGCTCTTCTAGACTGAAAATAATCTCAATACAATGAGTGTACACTAAATGAATAATTCTGTTTGAGCATGAACCAAAATAATAGGCACCAAAGTAACATAACAGGATGTCTAGCAATATTGTTTCAACTCCTAGGGAAAGTAAGTATTATGTAATTTTAATGGAATGGGTACGTAAAGCCGGCTGTCGGGATGCCTACTGTCAGAATACCAACAGCGGCATCCCGATGGCTGTTATCCCTACAGGGGTCGGGTAAGTATACTTACCCTCCCCCTAACCCTTTCTTTTAGTAGCCTAACCCTCCCTCCCTACCACGCATCCTAACCCTCCCCGTTAGTGCCAAAACCTAAGTCCCTCCCCCTATGTGCCTAAACCTAACCCTCCCCCTTAGTGCCTAACCCCCCGAGTGGTGCCTAACCCTTCCCCCTAGGGGTGCCTAACCTTAACCTTTCTCCCTCCCACCCCCCTCGCGGCTAACGCTAAGGTCGTCCCAGCCCTACCTCTTTCGGCCTGCCGTTGGGATTAAGATAGGCATTGGTATTTTGACGCCTATCTTAAGTCCCTTGTCTGATTCTGATGTCGGTATTGAGATGAGAACTACATCCTGTTTTATCATTATGTCTTCAACCTTTGCAGCTTTATCAAGCTAACAATACAAAAAGAAAAAACTTTAATCGGACATTTAAGTTCTAAGAGCCTGATTCAGCGTTGTACCCTAAGCAGTAGCAGCTGTGACAGTTGTCTTGTGTATATAGTCACCTCTTGACGGCTTCTGTCAGCTGCCGCTGCACCCAAGGATGCAGCATCAGATCAACTGCGTGTACATTGGCCAGCTGAGTAACCCTCAGGTTCGTCAGGATGGCCGTATATTTTGCGCTTCCGGGTCCAATGAGCTGCATCGGAAGACGCAACCACTGGCCTTGGCACAACTACAAAAGGGGGCCGACACTTCCCCCCCCCCTCACCCCCATATTCTGGGACGCCGGCCCTTCCTCATCCCCGAATGGCTGCAACATGTATATCATGCTGCAGCTGAGGGGGCACTACAACCGTCATCGCAGACACTGATCGGCACATATGCAGTACAGATCCAGCGCATGTGCCTATCGCCCACCATCAGAGGTGTACGCAAACCATCTGGTCTGCATACAATTCTGAATCAGGCCCTAAAATATATGATTAGCAATTTCCATTATACATAATTTTGCAAATTGTTAGCTGGAAAAATCTCTTTGCACCTTGATTATAGGTTTAATCTTTATAGTTCCCTTAAATGGCTATACATGTGCAATTTAATCATTTATTTGTCTGGTATGGCCTACAATGGCATAATATTTTAATTTTACCCTTCAGATGTATTGCTTGTTCTAGTCCGGGGTCTATTTATTTAAGCATCAAATTCCAAAGCATAATTACCATAAATAAAAAAACAAACAAAAGAAATCAAAGTTGGAAAAAAATGATGTCCTCCCTAAGGCACTCTAAAAAATAAATGCTATTTAATTTGAACATTCTCCCTAAAGATCAAGCTTTAAAATAAATGAAAAAGTAACACAAAAAAATGAACTTATTAAAAAAAAAATCCATGAGATTTTGTTTTTTAAATATTTCAGTCAGTCTCTTTAAAATGATTCACTAAAGTATTTCAGGCCAATCTCATGAGACACCTGAGCGCCTAACTACAGAAGTTCATTAAGTACCAAGAACATTACGAACCTCCCATGCCGCAAAATAAGAACAGACTTCATATACAACCAAAAAAATAATCAGTTTGCATTTTGCCTTTTCATACAGTTATATTTATTTTTACTTTATGTCAGCGCTCTGCTAATTTGACCAATAAAACAAACATTATATAGTGCTAATATAATTAATTGGTAATACAAAAATGAGGAATAGTTATTAAAATGCAGCAACAGAAATGTAGCAATGGTGATAAATACATAGGGCCTGACACAGAGATGGACACAAACGCCATCGCAGTTGCCATCTCTCATGGATCACGATTGCGAAAATATGCTAATGGCTCACCCGCCGTCCAGTGCTTAGTCGCCCGCTGATAGCATCTCACATCCACCGCTCACATACAAAACTGGAAACATGGAACGCAGATCTGGCGACCAGCAGCCTTCTGAGTAAAGCTGACCATACACGGTGCGATATAGCAGCTGATCCGACGGATTGGTACGATATCGCTGCTATATCGTACAGTGTATGGGCATGATATTGGCCTGTGCGCGCTCCCGTGGGATCGTACATCGCACCTCTATATCTTACATGCTGTACATAAGATCTGATGATGCGATGTTCAATCTCTTGAAGTGCTACAGTATGCAGGGGGGGAGGTGGGTGCCGGCATATCGGGCAGCAGATTGCTCCGTGTGTGGGGACCACCCAATGTTTTTAAGCCACACCCCCCCGTTAATTCCCCCAAATGCTTACTTTGTAAGTAAATAATCTGTGTGTAATCGCAATTGAATTGCTGCGCGTGCGCAATGTGGCTTACACGCATCCGCAATGGCTAACAATCGCTCAATCTGCGTAAATATTGCCATTGTGTCCACATCTGAATCATGCCCATGGTTATATGAGAGGGGTTGCTTCAAATTAGGTGATACAATTATCAGTTGTGAAATATAGAAACATAACATGGTCACATGAGCAAATTTATTTTGTAGTATTTTGTTTATTTTGAAAAGATGCCACTTGTCATATGTATGGTACAGAACATGATACAAAGTAAAGCATACGCATAAATATTCCTGTTTTCAGACAAATTTTCTGCACCAAGGATAGGGCTGGCAGGTGTGCCAAAAGGGAGGTGGGGGGGGGGTCTGTACTAATTATGCAGACCTGGACTAGTCTCCGGGGCCCAGGCAAGCTGTGCAGGAGGAAAAATGCCCCCTCCTTGGTGCCATTGACTTTTTTGTTTTTGTCCAGTAGGTGTGACCATGTACCTCAGGATTTGGCCACACCTCCCTCATCATCTGACGCCCCACCCCTGCTCTCTCTATAGCCCTGAGGGCTGGTGCAAGTGTGCACTGATAGTGATGATGGCTATGAAGCCAAGTGCACAGACCAGCCATAGAGATATGTGCAACTCCGCGTGAAAATACGCATTTAGGGCCTTATTCAGCAGTGCACGCTAGTCCCGATGATCGGGAATCTGCGCAGGCGCATGACCCGTTCTGCGATCCCACACGGCGACTGGCAGCAGACTGTTGCCCATGGAACTTCTATGCTTATGGAATTTTATCTGTAAGTCTCCAGTCCTGTGATGCCCTCTCACCTCTCTCTCCCAGTGGAGTACCTCCTTCCCAATCATGACTGGATCTATCACCTCTCTCTCCTGATGGAATGCCTCTATGTTATTCTTGATTGAATTGTACTTGGTAGTAGGGTGGCAGTCTCCTATGAGGGGTTGACTTGGGATACCCCGTTTGGCTCTGTAATCAAACTGACAGAATCTAAAACCAAACCACCTAGCAGTGTGGGAAATGCATCTGACACATTTATTTGGAGGTTGGTCAAGTAACAGTCTAATATGGGCTAAGGTTCAATCATGGTAATGTATCACAGTGATAAACCGAAAAACAGGCACTGTGGGTCACATTGATAAGTGATGAAGCAAATACGTCTCCATAACAATGGTGGAGCACTTAGAGTGCATCATGTTGGGCAGCACAGACGGTGTAAAGGTTAGCATTACTGCCTCATAGCACTGAGGTCATGGGTTTGATTCCCACCACGGCTCTGACTGTGTGGAGTTTGTATATTCTCCCTGTGCTTGCGTGGGTTTCCTCCGGGTGCTCCGGTTTCCTCCCACATTCCAAAAATATACTGGTAGGTTAATTGGCTTCCTACAAAATTAGCCCTAGTGCGTATGTGTGTGAGCATGTGATAAGAAATATAGATTGTAAGCTCTTCTGGGGTAGGGACTGATGTGAATGGCCAAATATAATCTCTGTACAGCGCTGCGGAATATGTGTGCACTATATAAATAACTGGTAATAAATAAATAATAAATGTTATGGCTGTGCTGGCTAATGTTGAACAATATTTCAAAGTCCTTATAAGATTATTTATCTTTACTCGTATACTTATTCGTAATACTTTATTTTTGTTGTATACTACATATCAGGTTTTATAGCATTACATATAGGGGTCAATCATATTTCGTGTGATGTGCCGTTGCAACGGTGTTAAACATAGCACCCTTCGCAGCCCGATTCAACCCTGAATTTGCCAAACTTTGCTTACTGCCCAATGGGGCTGTGTACAAAATTTGGCAAATCCGGGCTGCCATAAAGTGTGGCCACTGCCGCGATGACTCGCACTGGCGAGATCATCGCATGGAATAGGACTGACCCCTTACTGTTAATTTATGTTATAATATCAGGAAATCACAAAAAATAGTGTAAATATGTAAAAAATCATTCTAACTTTTAATATAACATAGAAATATAACAAAACCTTAAAGACAAACTTAGTTGACAAGGAGGAGGGTAGATTGGCTATGCAGTCAAATATGTGTTAAGGGGGGTATCCACTACAAGATCTGAAAACGACTGCACAATTACGACATTGTAATCGTGCAGTCATTTGTCAGTCGTGTGATGAGCCTACAGTGAACGAGCAGACGTTTAGTGCAGGGTCATCAATCATCTGGAAACATGCTGAACCTGATGATATCGTCAGTTTGACCAGCATGTTTGCAAGATGATAGATGTCTAAACGACCAGCGGGCACGTGCATTGCTTGTAGTTTTAGACACTTTTGCAAATGATTGAACGTTTGAACGATCGTTATCGTTCAACTTAATCGTCCCTTTAGGCATCCAAGTGCTAAATTTGCAACCTCAAGGTCACTCATTGTTTTGCACCTGAGATGATGAAGATGAATATTGTCACAATATATAGGCCATGGAATTTGTTTTTGCTTTTTTCTTACTATAACATAGCATACTCTTTTATATACTGTATATATATATATATATATATATATATATATAAAATATACACAAACAGGGCTTCTCTGGTTATTTAAGGTTAGTGATTTGATTGTATTATTTATTCTGAAGACAATGCCGAATTAAATAGCATTGAAACGTCAAGTACAGTGCTTGTGAAGGCACCGGTTTCAGGTAAAATTGATTGTTTAGTGGTTGTGCTGGATTGCCTATATATATATATTGTGATGACACAGGGGTAATTAGTGTCTAAGGTGCTCAATCAGGATCCACACATCTTTTCAGGTATAAATAAAAGTGCTTTACTGTCAGCATACTGTAGAAAGAAAATAACAAACACCTAGCCCACATTCAGAACACTGACTCACTTCTTTGCCCATGACTACCTTTGAGCAGCTAGTCTGCATCATAAAATCTCTGCCTGCTTCTCTGCAGGTATATCACTGGCTCCAGCTTAGCTTGGCTGCCACAGCTACCCAAGGCACAGTTCAGTCTTGAAGGCCTTCCCTGTCTCCTACAGGTAGAGGTTCGGGCTTCCTCAGCCTGCAGCTTAGCTTCTTCAATGTCACATATACAGTCTGAGGTTTTTGGTCCTCCCTGCCTCCTGCAGATCTGGACTCAGGCCCCCTGGCCCCCAGGCACACTGGGCTTTGTAGCTGCCAGTCCCCCTTGGACTGAATCCACATGCAGCCTGACTGTAGGCCTGCCTCACTAGCCCTCATCTGAGCTCCCTCCACAAGGCAGCAATTAGGCGAGCTAACACCTGGCTTATCTTCCCTGTGTGGGCAGATCCCTCCAGCCCTTGACAGAATCCATGGTTAACTATTGCCCTCCTTGGTGATCCTGTCACTATATATATATATATATATATATATATATATATATAAAAAATCACTCACAAAGGCAGCACTCCCAATATTGGATGTAGTAGATGCTGGTGCCCTCCTGAAAATCCCAATAGAATGGCTCCAGTATCACACATTGAACTTTTCAAAGACTCAATACCAGTGCTAAGCATACGGGAAAAAGTACGTATAGAAGAGTTATTAGACTGTGGTTCAAATGTACTGCTTTTTTGCAGTTTCTTCAGCTACCTAGGAATATAACTTCCCATCTGCTCACTCATGTCACTACTAGCCTTGGTTTCTTTATAGTGTTCATTAAGTTTTCAACTGGCGGGTCAATTTGTATTTCTCCACCTCTCCTTGTAAATCATTAAATCTGAACGGGGGCAGTACAAACGTGGCCATTACCAACGGAGACGAATGCAGCCGCTGGATGGCCAGACTGATTCATCACAGCAATGATGAACCCTCAACCAGGTAATCAGGCCAAAGGTAGCAGTGTTGCAGGCATCCATCCCATCCGGACAATAACTGTTCCCAATGGGAATCCGGACGCACATGGTGTAGTGGCCACAAGGAATGTAGCAATGCATTGTCCATGGACAAGAGCAGAACTACATTCCATAATGACAGATTTCCCTGACCCTAGGAAAGAACTAGCAAAGTGCCAGAAATTTGTAAGGGATTTAGGTAATGCTCATGAGCCAACAAACAAAGATTGGCAAGTGGTATTACGGGCATGTCTTCCACACAATACCAACGTGAAAAAGTTTATCACGGCCTGTGTATTGGATGGACATAGTCCCACAACTGATGAAGATAATCAGGACAACGTAGCCCGCATTGTCACCCAGCTGGCCATATATTTCCCAGTAGTTGTTAACTGGAGTAAAATTTTTACCATTAAACAGAAAGAGAGTGAGTCTGCAGGAGATTGTTTCACCAGAGCGCTGCAGACTATTACCCAATACACAGGTATAGAGGATATAAAACAACACACACCACAGGGAAATGACAATCATGGTGCTTATGGATGGTCTTAAAGACACTCTAAAGGCCAGGGTTCAGACCTCACTTCCTAGATGGAGGGGAATTATGGAAGACACACTCAGGGAATCTGCAATAGAACATGATAAAAACATCCTTAGGAAGAGAGAAATGCAGAACGAGAAACTAATGGCTGTTAGTATTCAAGCTCTGGAAGAAATGCAATTGTCAACGCAGCACTCTTATCACACACAGCCACAATACACTCATCCCATACAACCTCCAAACCCTTATCCCTATACACAACCACAATCTTTCCTCATTCCCCAACCCACACAACAACCACCTTTCACAACACATCATCCACAAAGGTATTATAGACGTAATGAAGAGGGCCACATAAGTAAGTTCTGTAAGGCCAGAAAGTGGGCAACGCCAAACCAGGGAACACCGAGACAATTCCAGCCATCACCTGCTCACGTTGCAGCAGTGAGTGCTTTGCTGGAAGAAGATAGTCAGCTCTAGGGGTCAGGTCACACCTGTAGTCTACAGCCAGTCAGGTTATCTGGGGGTACTAGGGAAGAACCTGTAATGACGGTTGATGTAGCTGGTACTAAACATTCTTTTCTTGTAGACACAGGGGCAACCAGATCAGTGATAAAATCTCCATCCAATTTACAGGTGACCAGCAAAACAGTAAGAGCAATGGGTGTAATGGGTAAAGTACAACATTATCCTTTAACCAAATCTGCAAAGGTTACTATCGGTCCATTGCATACCAGGCATTCCTTTCTCCTGGCAGCAGTGGCCCCTACTAACCTGCTGGAAAGGGATTTGTTCTGGGATGTGTCATTTATTGTACCCCTGATGGTATATTTTTATATATCCCAGAGAGAGTTGCGCATGTGGTGAGGGATATATTTGACACTCCCTAAAGGTTAATGTTTCACTCTACTGTTCCAGATAAGAATCCATCTCAGGTAGAACAGATGTTATCTCAAATACCAGGTTCAATCTGGACCAAAGATGGACAGGACACTGGATTAATGGCAAACATAGCTCCTGTAATGGTAAGTCTAAAAAGTAGTAGGCAAGCTCCAAAAATTCCCCAATACCCATTAAAACAAGAGGTAGAGATAGAGGATTATCCCATAATTGAGCGGTTATTACAACAGGGAATTTTAGTCCGTACAGCGAGTGTAGCCAACAGTCCCATCTTTCCTGTGAAGAAGAGTGGTGGGAGGGGTTATAGGCTGGTACAGGACCTTAGAGGGGTTAATAAGGTAGTAGAGAGCCAATTCCCAATAGTGCCGAATCCAGCTGTTATTCTAATGCAGATCCCACCAAATGCAACCCATTTTACTGTCATTGACCTCTGTTCTGCCTTCTCTGTCCCTCTTCATCCTGACTGTCAGTACCTATTTGCATTTACATACAGGGGGGCACAATACACATGGACACGATTTCCCCAGGGCTTCTTAGACAGCCCCAGTATCTTCTCCCAAGCCTTACACGACTGTTTACAATCTTTTCAACCTGCCAATGGATCAGTTCTAATACAATATGTGGATGATTTATTGTTGTGTTCTGATTCATTTATGTCATGTTTAAATTATACTAAACTTTTATTGCTTCATCTCTCCCAAACAGGACACAAGGTTGCTAAGGACAAACTACAGCCATGCCAGTCCAGGGTTACATACTTAGGACACTAACGCAGGGGTTACAATATCTGACTACTGATCGAATCCAGGCCATACAGACCATGACACTGCAGCGTAACCAACAGCAAATCCGTGCCTTCTTGGGAATGTGTGGGTACTGCAGAATGTGGATCCCAGGTTTTTCTATTTTGGATTTGCCATTACAGGACTTAGGGGGTCATTCAGAGTCGGTCACAAGTGCTGAGCACTCGCAACCGACTCGATGTTGCCCCACTGGGCATGCGCACGACGGAGCCGGCTCCGTCATGCACATGTGCGAGACCGGCTAACGATGGACGCTACATTGCTAGGGGTCTCGCAGCAGATGGGATGAGCTGTCAGTGGTGAGTGACAGTTCGCCCCATTTGGGAGGCGGGCAGGGGGCATGCCTGCCCAAATGGAGGCATTCCCGCCGGAACGCTTGCTGTTTGGGGGCGGCCCTACTGACATCATTGCTGATGTCAGTGGGTAGCTTCCTGCTCAATCATAGCAGGAAGCTCCCTGGGGCATACGAGTGCCCAGACCCAACCTTAGGGTCTGGTCGTAAGCCCCCATGGTCGCGATGGTCTTGACAATCGCGAGCAACACCCATGTTGGTTGCTAGAGCTGTGGGTGTTAACCCACAGCTTAGTGATTGACTAGGAGGCGGTCGTTCAGGATGCAAGCGGCCGCCCTGATTCAGAGCGACCGCTTGCAACTAACGACCACCTCTGAGTGAGGTCCAAAGTCTCTTCCTCAAAGCCCGATCGTGTCGTTCACACAGAGGAAACAGAGCAGGCTTTCCTTAATCTTAAGGACAGTCTGACAAGAGCACCTGCATTGGGAATACCTGACTATGAAAAAACCTTTTGAATTATATTGTACGGAAGCCGATGGTTGTGCAGCAGGTGTCCTCACCCAAAAACATGGTGACGCTAGCAGACCTGTAGCATACTACAGTGCCCAATCGGACACTGTGGCAAGATCATGCCCAATGTGTTTAAGAAGTGTAGCAGCAATTGCTCTATTGGTCAGTAAGAGTGAGGATGTAATATTAGGCCATGATATGATTGTTTATACACCCCATGCTGTATCTGCTTTGCTGAATTCTGCCCAAACCAGATATGTTTCCTTAGCTAGGTTCACAAAATGGGAACTAGCTCTAATAGCACCTGAAAACATCACCATTAAACAGCACAGTATGGTAAATCCAGCAATGTATTTACCATATGTGCCTCAGGATGCACAAAGGGTGAATAGAGGTGAGTCGCTGGCGGAAGGTGAGTTTTGCAGGTATACTGATGCACATGATTGTATGGAATATTTAAATCAGACCTTTACTGCAAGACCTGACATACGTGATATACCTTAAGAAAATGTAGATGTGACGTTTTACATGGATGGGAGTTGTCATAGACAAACTGACACAGGAGAGAAATGCACAGGTTATGCTGTTATAAATTATGAGGACATCATAGAAGCCGAACCCCTTGGTCCACCTCATTCAGCCCAAGTGGCAGAGCTAGTGTCACTAAGAAGAGCGTGTGAATTAGCAGAAGGCAAAGCTGCTAATATCTACACTGATTCTAGGTACGCCTTCGGGGTAGTACATGATTTTGGTGCTCTATGGCGTCTAAGACATTTTATGACAGCAGCAGGTACACCAGTCGCACATTCAAAACATATAAAAGGACTATTGACAGCGATTCAAATGCCTAAGGCAGTGGCCGTCATTAAATGTAAAGCCCATACATGTGAGGACGATTGATATGCAGAAATTAATTGAGATGCAAAATTTGTGTTCCATTCAGGAAAAGGCAGTCTGGAGATCCAAGGGATGTGGACAGGAGTCCTCTGGACTCTGGAGAGATGGACAAGGTAAGCCGGTGGCATCCAAGACATACTACCCAAGCTTGGCTGAGGCAGCGCACAGTCTGACTCACCTGGGAAAGCAAGGTATGTACAAGTTGGTCAAGGCATATTGGTGTGCACCAGGTTTTTCTTCCCAAGTTGAAAAGAGGGCAATGTCCTGCTTGACATGTTTGAGGAAGAACATTGGAAAAACAATACCAACTGAGCCATCCCACATCCCTCCGACAGACGGACCTTTTCAGGTAATACAAATTGATTTCATCCAATTACCACCCTGCAGGAACTTCAAGTATGTATTAGTTTGTACAGATGTATTTTCTAATTGGGTAGAGGCATATCCAGCTGCCACTAATACTGCTGTGTTCACTGCTAAAAAGATTGTACAGGAGTTCGTATGCAGATACGGTATCCCTAGAACTATTGAAAGTGATAGGAGTACTCATTTCACAGGTGATGTCTTCCAGAGTATGTGTAAGTTGATGGGTATTAATAGTAAACTTCACACCCCCTACCAACCTCAGGCCAGTGCAAAGGTAGAGAGGGTAAACGGTACTATTAAGAATAAACTAAATAAGATCATGGCAGAGACTGGACTGGGATGGCCAGAGGCATTACCCTTAGTCCTTCATAGCATTAGGACAACTCCTAGACCCCCTCTTAATCTGTCCCCCTTTGAAATACTGTTTGGTAGACAACCTCATTTGATTGTAAGTCAAGAGGAAGATTTGAAGAGTAACAACAAGGTTACTATGAAGTATCTTATAACAATGAGTAAACAGTTGAAACAGCAGCAGCAGAAACTGAAATTGTTGTCAACTGATATGCCAGAAACAAACTGTCATGATGTCAAACCTGGAGAATTTGTTATGATCAGAAATTTCTTATGTTCAGGTTGTCTGATAGATCGGTGGGAAGGTCTGTACGAGGTGTTGCTGACGAGTACTACATCCTTGAAGGTGGCAGAGAGAGATACCTGGGTCCATTCAACTCACTGCAACTGGTGGAGATACAAGGCGGAGTCAGATAATGTCGACCTGTCAATTGCGAGCTTGTTCCGGGAGGGTTAAAGGTTGCAGTGAGATACCTGAGCTAGAGAAATTGTAGATCATTGTTTTCAGCGATGGAGTGGCCTGCTGTGGTTATCTTTGTGTTTTCTTACAGAATTTTTATCATCCTGGGTTGTTTGGGGATTTCTGGTTTCTGTGACGGAGGACAAATAACGGAGAGGGGAGCTAGTGTTGATATCGATGGAGTTGAGTTGGGAGAAGGAGCTCTAAACCAATCACGGGAGTATCTGACCCAACCCAGTACAGTAATTGCTAAGAGATCTGTTATGTCTGAAACTCGGAGACATTGTGAAGGTCTATCGTCTGAGGAAAATTGTATTTGTGAGTTTTGTGGGTCTCTAGTCGATGAGAGATGCATCCAGCGGTGCCAGCCTAAGTATAACCCATATAGGGGTGGGTATCCTTTAGAGGATTATCATAACATGGTGGGCAAAGTCTTAAATCAAACTGACTGTTGCTCTCACGTGACTCAGGGACAGCATAATGTAGTGTTAGTGCCATTTCCATTAAATGCCTCTGAGGTTTTAGAATTGCAAAAAGGGAAAGCGCTGGATGAAAAATTCCTTATGTCCAAACCACTTAATTTTAAACTCCACCAGTACCAAGTAGATAGATCACTTTTATGTTTGAACATCACCAACCCCAACAAACCAGGAATTTGGGAGGTGACTGGGAATAACCAGACGATGACCTTCTCACTAAGAGCTGATAATGAACTTATAAATTTTGAACTTTTATGCACAATTAGAACAGGTGGAAGACACTTCCGGTATAGATATACACTTAGTTCCACCAAGGAAATGGTTGGTAGGGTACGAGAAGGGTACTGTGCCAGGATTATACAACCAGAAACGTGTGTTAGTCAAATGGGAAAATCTGAAATAGGATTATTTGTTAGAGAATTATGTTCGACAATAATGATATATTCTATCACTTATGTACTCCCAGATGATGTGTATTTTATATGTGGAAAGCATATAAGTGGCTCTCTCCGAGTTCCAAAGGTTTATGTTATTTGGGAAGTGTACTCCCAGAGGTTATGTCCCTTACACATGGTGAAATGCTTGGTATCCATAAAAACACACCATCTCTATATCTTCATATGCATTATGAACACTGGTGACCCCAAGGAGGTGATAGACCAGAAGATGGATGAAATTCTGCAGCTGAAATGGGAATTTCAAAAGAACCATAATACTTCACTGGTTGAAGAAGAGGAAAAAGATAGAAGAGTGGTTCACTTGGTTGAACCATGTGAAATGGTTCTCCGGTCTAGGAGAGTGGGTCCAGGAACTGGTTGCTACTATGAGTAAACTCCTGATCCTTACACTGATTGTCATCTTAGTAATTGGCTTATGTGTCAGGTGTGTTCCTGATGTATTGAAGTGTGGAAAATGTACAAGGGCGAACAGAGAAACCGAGATGATGGTGATGAGCAATGATATTATGATACCAAGGTCAAGGAAGAACTGTATTACAATCCTGAATTAGAGTGTACCATCAGATGTTGTATAGATATAGCCATGCATGAAATGTATGCTGGTTGTTCACAGGGGGGTTCATTACCGGGAGTGATGCCTGAAGGGGCCAAGTCTATGGTTGAGGCCATAGGTTACTCTCAGGCAAATTATATGATACCCTGTGCTCAAGCTCCTACTTTGTCTAATCCCTCAGTAGAGCCCAGATGGGCCCAGGATATAGGATGATGTCTCGCTCAGATGGAAATGTCCCAAAATAAATGATAACATCAGCAGGGACCAAAGCCGCTGACAAACGTTCAGGGCATTCCTCAGTGAATTTTCGTGGAGAAGAGGCTCCAGCTACCTCTTTCCAGGAAGAAGGGGAATTGGATTATGACTGGGAAGACACCTCAAACTGGGAGAGTGACTCCCATTCTGATTCATTTCTATGTTGACAGATGCGGTTAGGGAGACTTTGCATCTACAGAAAATAGCTTTTCCAGTAACTAGTTCAGTTTCTTTCTTTAAACATAAGAAGAAACATGTACTGTTTTCACATTTTGAGGAAATATTAAAAGAAGCCTGGTTAAAACCTGATTCCAAATTTCATATTACAAAAAAATGTAAGTATCTTTATCCTTTTTCGGAAGAGGATACCAAGCTTTGGGAAACTCTGCCCATGTGGGATGCTCCTATTACTAGGTTGGTCAGGAATACTGTTATTCCCACAACACAGTCTATATATAACTCCTAAAGATCCTATGGATAGGAAGAATGAGGCTGTACTTAAATCTTTATTCACTTTGTCAGGAGACACGCCCAATTCTGGCCAGCGCCTGTGTGATAAAGGCTATCAATCCCTGGATGAAACAGATGATTACTGGATTCAATCAGAGGATTTGCCTTAAGCTAGCTCTTTAGCTGATCATATTTTGGAAGCTCTAACCTATATAGGTGAGTTTCATATTTCGGCTTTGGCCATTTCTGCTATGGCTTAAAACATGGAAGGCAGACATAGAATCCAAGCATGCTTGAGAAGCATGTATTTTTGGAGGAGGCTCTTTGTTTGGTCCAGAATTTACTACAATTATTTCTCAGGTCACAGAAGGAAAAAGTCCTTACCTTCCTGTAACAACACCAAAACCAAAATCCCCTAGGTTTCGTTCCTTTCGGACTCAAGGCAGGGGAAGCTTTCAGGCCTACTTAAGGGCCCCCGAAGAGGGACTTTTAGGAGACATGCTGACCCCAGCACCAGTCGCCCTGCTGCTAAGCCAGCAGGTAAATCCTCATGACTGTCACGAGACTGGGATCCGTCTTCTGGTGGGAGGCCGCTTACTCAAATTCCAGGATACTTTGATTCAATCCAAACCAGATTTTTGGGTAAGTCAAATAGTAACCAGGGGTTACATCTTAGATTTGGAGGGTCCTATCCCAAAAAGATTCTTTTCCACTCCTCTCCCTGTGGATGGTTGCAGAAAGGCAACTCTCATACAGGCAATTTCTGAGCTTTCCGATTCTGGAGTAATTTTTCCGGTTCCGGTACTACAGCAAGGGCTGGGGTTCTACTCCAATCTTTTCTTGTTAGACAAACCAGATGGGTCATTTCATCCCATTCTCAACCTCAGAGGGTTAAATGCTTATCTCCATTTGGAAAAATTCAAGATGGAGTAAGTAAGGTAAATTGTTCCATGGAGGAATAGGGATTTCTGGCCTCCATAAATATCAAGGATGCCTACCTCCATATTTCTATATGGAGGGGTCATCAACATCTTCTGCTGTTTGCAGTGGGGCATTGGCATTTTCAGTTTCAGGCTCTGCCATTCCTTTTGGCCACCGCTCCCTGAGTTTTTAAAAAGGTTATGGCACACATGATCTCCCTACTCAGGAGTGGGGAGATAAATGTAATGGCTTATCTGGATGATTTGTTGCTAAGGGCATGCTCAATAGCCCCATTGCAACAACATCTTCACATCACCTTAGGCATGCTTCAGAGATTCAGCTGGATCATCAATATTTCCAAATCAAATTTAATTCCATCTCGGAAGATGGTATTTTTGGGTATTCTCTTCAACACCCAGGATCACAGAGTATTTCTTCCACAGGCAAAGATGCAGGATCTGCAATCCAAAATAAGGACCATTTTACGGATGTCTCATATCTCAGTCCTCAGGGCTATGCAGCTACTGGGAAAATGGTGGCTTCATTTGAAAACATTCCTTTTGCCAGATTTCATGCCCGTCCACTGCAAAACCAATTGCTTCATCGATGGGTTAAGCCAGACCTTCGATTAAACAGGCAGATGTTCAGATTATCTCTACAGACTCTGCAGTCACTTTGGTGGTGGCTACAGGATGCAAATCTGAACAGGGGTTGCCAACTGTCAGTAATAAATTGGACCATTGTCACCACAGATGCCAGCCTGACAGGCTTCTAGACAGGCACCTACAGGTCTGTCCAGGAAGCCTCTCTTTCCATCAATATACTGGAATTAAGGGCAATTCTAAATGCATTGGTCCAGGCTCAATTCCATCTAAGGAGCCTACCAGTGCGAATCCAATCAGACAATGCCACGGCAGTTGCTTATATAAACAAGCAGAGTGGCACACAAAGCTGGTAAGCAATGAGGTTTCTCACATCCTTCATTGGGCAGAAAATTAGGTTCCAGCTATTTCTGAAATTTACATTCCAGGGGTGGACAACTGGGAGGCGGACTTCATAAGTAGTCACAGTGAGCATCCAGGGCAATGGGAATAACACCAGGAGAATCTTCCAAGGTATGGATCTCGGTCAAAGGATCCTCAGGCATCTTTGGTGGATGCCATGACAGCATCTTCACTTTTCCACCTGCATCTTTCCTCCTTTGGTAATGTTACCAAAGGTACTTTAGTGGATTTGATTAGTGGCATGGCTGGTCATTCTGGTGGCTCCAGACTTACCACGCCATCATTGGTATGCAATTCTTCGGACCATGTTGGCAGACGTTCCGTATCGCCTGCCCCTGCTTCCAGATCTGTTACTTCAGGATCTATGCCATCACCCCGATTTGCCTCACTTGGCTTTGATGGCATGGTTCTTGAATCCAATATTTTGAGGGCCAAAGGGTTTTCAGAATCTGTGGTGAAAACCATGACACAGGCTCACAAACCAGTTACTTCCCAGATTTATCATCGATATGGAAGATATATATTTCTTGGTGTGAACAACATAAGTTCAGTCCTGAAAGGTTTCGAGTATCTCGTCTCTTGTCCTTTCTGCAAAAGGGGTTGGTTAAAGGTCTTAGGGCTTGATTCAGACCCGGTCGCAAGCGCTGAGCACTCGCAAATGGGTCGATGGTGGCCCAGAGCGCATGCGCATGACGGAGCTGGCTCCGACGTGCACATGCGCGAGACCCAGATAGTGATGGGCAATCCGTCGCTACGGGTCTCGCACCAAAGGGGGCGTGCTGTCAATGTTGAGTGACAGCACGCCTCCTTTGGTGGGTGGGCCAGGGGGAGTGGCTGCCCAGATGGAGGCACCTACCATTTGGAAGGGCGGCCCCACTGACATCACAAGTGATGTCAGTGGGAGAGCTTTCGGCTCTTTTTGAGCCGAAAGCTCTCTGGGGCTTGCGGCCACGAGACCCTACCACAAGGGTCTCGTCGCAAGCCCGATGGTCGTGATGGTCTTGACCATCGCGACCATCATCCTGGCCACTCGCATTAGCTGTGGGTGGCAACCCACAACAATGCGAGTGGCCAGGAGGCTGCTCCATAAAAAAAAAAAAAAAAGACACCCTGATTCAGAGCGAGCGCTCTGTCAGAGCGTCCGGCTCTGAATCAGGGCCTTAGATTGTCCTCTCTTAAGGGACAAATTTTGCCCCTATCGATCCTGTTTCAGAGAAATTGGCCTCCATGCCTGAAGTTCAGACCTTCTTGCAGGGGGTTCTTCGTATACAGCCTCCTTATGTCCCCCCGGTTCCTCCGTGGGACTTGAATTTAGTTCTGGAGGCACTTTAAAAGGTACCATTTGAGCTTTTGGAATCTGTAGAATTGCAATATCTCACTTTGAAGGTTGTTTTCCTTTTGCCCATTGCCTCAGCCAGAAGGGTATCTGTGTTAGCGGCTCCTTCTTGTAAATCTCTGCTTCTCACTTTTCACAAGGATAGGGTAGTGTTATGCACTAAACCTATCTTTCTTCCAAAGGTGGTATCGGCTTTCCATATTAAGCAGAATATTATCCTTCCAGCTTTTTGCCAGGGCTCAGTGAAGCTGCTTCCTTAGCACTGTTGGATGTGGTACATGCGTTATGCATTTACTTGGACCGTACTGTGTCTTTGAGGCATACGGATTCCTTGTTGGTGTTGATTGATGCACCAAAAAGAGGCTGGTCAGCCTTGACAAGGATCCATCGTTAGATGGGTCACTTCTGCCATACGGCAGGCATATCTGTGCAAAGCAGCTACCTGGTCATCCGTACACACTTTTACAAAATACTGCTTCCATACATTTGGCACAAGTGTTGGGCAGAAGAGAGCAGTCGGTTCCGATGCTTTCCCTCTTAATTAGCTTGCTTTGGTATATCCCATAAGTAATGGCATCCCCCATATGGATGAAAAAAGAAATTTGATTTTTACTCACCGTAAAATCTCTTCCTTGGAGTCTTTCTGGGGGATGCCGGGATACCTCACTTGTTTGGTTTCATACTAGATACCTGTTGGTTTCTGGTTTCTCAGTTCTTCTGTGGACTTTCTCCGGCTTTGTTAAATATAGACTGAGCTTATGGTGGAAGGGGAGGGGTTATATAGGGGGTGGGAGCCAGTTTCAATTAGTGTCCGACTCCAACCCTCACTATGCATAACCCAGAAGTAATGGCATCCCCCAGATGGACTCCAAGGAAGAGATTTTACAGTGATTAAAAATCTTTTTTTTTTTAATATTAACTCCGCATCAATGTTACTATATTTTGACAGTGGTTAGAGTTTAATCTCTTAGAACCAGAAGTGGTATCCTCCGCACAGCTGCTTTGCGCATGATGGATAATTTGACTCAACAACTCATGGTGGCATCACTGTGACTATTCGATGGCCATCCCTAATTTGCTATTGGTTTAGCTGTACTATAAAGCATTCTAGTGTTTTCTCTAGGGTTTTGTAATGAAATTGCCATCACTAATAAAATATGTATAACAAACTTAGAGATTATCACAAAACAAGGATTAGTGGTTGGGGCACTGGTTCTGTAGCATTGGCATGGTAAATATTTTTAAGGAGAGACCCCCTACTACTCCAATAATCTGCTATATTCCTCCTCCATCCTATTCACCTCTCACACGCCTCACTAACCATTTCCCGGTGAGGTGATTTAAGGAATGCTATCAATACCACATTACATGATTGGACATGTCTACCTTAACACTCAAAAACTTAAACTATAAACTTTATTCAGTATTTGTGAAAAAAATGAAAATTAATTAAAAAGTAAAAATAAATTAAATAGAATAAAATAAATATTTTAAAATGGTATGTAGTATTATTATTATTATTATCCTTTATTTATATGGCACCACAAAGGTTCCGCAGCGCATTACACAGTACATAAATGAGCACACAAGAAAAACAGTTAATAGTAATACAAAACAATGTAGGACAAGGATATGGTTTATAAACATAGCTGCATAACACAAGCAGCAGGACTGATCAACCAAGTGTTAGGGGCCATTATGGGGAGTTAGGAGTAAATGATACTATAAGTAGGGGGAGGAGAAGCACATGTGGGACGAGGGCCCTGCTTGTGAGAACTTACATTCTAAAGGGGAGGGCAGACAGACAGGGGCGACACAGATGGAGTAGATAGTGAGGAAGGAGCATGGAGCAGAGGGTTAGGATATGTGCTGCGGAATGTGTGTGTTTAAGATGACCTGATGTTATGTCAAAAATAAGTCTTTCATTCGTCTTTCTCTATGACAAAAAATAGATTTTGATTGTGTTATTTACATGAGAGATGTACAAAATAAAGTTGTCGCACTTTAATTATTGTGTTACATTTTAGCATCTAAATACATCCTGATAAAAAAATGCAGCTATTATGGGACTCTCCCGCCATCCTAATACAGTAGTGACTACTTTTATCCCAGCTGCTGGGTGCTATGCCATACTCCTGTGAGTAGGTGCATCTCACATGCTAGACCCACCCACAAATGGGTGCAGCCATGCCCAACATGCTGTGGTCCCACAGGATGTTGCTGTACCCAGGCCCAGAATTTCTCTTGGCAGCCCTGGAGGTGACAGACAGAACCAGGAGGGTATAGTAGCGGGGTAGCAAGGCCATGGAGGGAGGGAGGTGGTTGAGAGTGGATGAACAGGGAAGGTAGGGGAAAGAAGCAGAGGGTTGGAAAGCAGACTGTTGAGAGAAAAGAGGGGGAACAGCAAGTGGAGGAGACAAGAGGGGGAGGATAGGGATGGATAAAGTAGAGGATTATGTGGGCACTGCATATGGGGAGTGTTTGAAGTAAGAGTGTTCATGCTGTGGACAAGGTAATAAGTGAGATGAGAACTGGAGTGGAGGCTGTGTGATATAGAGACAGTGTTGATTAAAGTTGTTACATTTTCAAAAATACAGATAAAAGAACAGTGCTGCTAATGTATGAGCACAGGTCCAAAAGTGATATATAAAGAGAGAGTGGGTGCAAGAATTAAATATTAAACGAATGATTAAAGTGGATAGATGTGACGCAATGGGAAAAGGCAATACAAACAACATTTTGTGTAATATGAGGGCAAAATTACAATGTACTGAGCCGATCCAGTCCAAAGTGCTATGATCAACAAAGATCAATCAACAAGAGCAGCAGCAGATAGAGAAGTTTTTGCAATGTCCAAGCAGTGAGTGCAGTAAGGAGTATCCTGGATATTCATAAAGCAGAAGATGGTGAATTTGGTAATTGACATAAATATGTTGCTTGTTATCGTTCAGAAACTATTCTAGTTTTGAGGATGTTTTCCCTCAGTTTTCCTCCAGTTTAACTCCGGCATAACTCTGTCTTAGTTATCAAATTGTAATTACACTTATAATCTAACACTTTAAACCTAACGCTGACTAATGCAGCCAACGTCTAGGCAGCCTTACTGATCACTAATGACTAAGGTTACAAACATGTCTCTGTGCTCACTGATTGGGACCCGACCCCTGAGCTCAACACACACTAAATTGGGATGCAATAAAGTCTAAGATAAACAATTTGTGAGAGGGGAGTGGACCATCACAGATTCACAATACATTCCTAACTACCTTTATAGAAATTGCTCCTAATATAGCAGTAGTGATAATTTACCTGTAAAATTGAGAGAAGAGAAGTCACATCATTCTTTGCATGGTGTGCATATGGCTAATATGATCTATGGCGCAACTCCGTCTTAGTTATCAAATTGTAATTACACTTATAATCTAACACTTTCAATCTAACGCTGACTAATGCAGCCAACGTCTATGCAGCCTTACTGATCACTAATAACTGTTGTATGTATGTGTTTTAAATTCTAATAGGGTTAGACAATATATATTACTGGATATTGTACATCTATGAATTGATAACAGTCACTAATTCATTGTTTAGGGATGGATAGAAATATATAGTAATCTTCCTCTCCAACTCTTCAACCACTCCCTTCACTGGCTCACAATCTATTCTAGAATCCAATTCAAACTCTTCATCCTCATCTTCAAAGTCCTCACCTACTCCCACCTCAACATTTCTGAACTTATTGTTAGATATATACCCTCTCCGATCTTCCTCTGACCTCTCACCTGCTAACCACACCTCTTACTCCCACCCTAAGATATCTACTGTGCTGCTTCCAAACCATGGAACCTCTACCATGACTAACCAGACCCTCCTCCACTCCTTCAAATGCTCCCTCAAAACCCATCTATTCTTTATAACAATATTTTGGACATGATCATGAGGGCCAGAAGATACATGACAATAGTTGTAAAACTGGATATTTAACAAATAACAGACAAAGAACACGAGGTTGCTCCCATCACCCGTACTGTGGAAGATGTAACAACAAGATGTCAGGACTCTAAACACAGGCTTAAGGACAACAAAACTATGCCAGAGCAACTGGATGGGGACCTATGCCCAGCTACTACTGCCAACATTGGAACAAAGATTCGTGGACTGCATTTAACCCCAGCAGATTGAGAGATTGGGCAGAGTGGACAGTGATAGGCCACCCCCATTCAGAGCACATCTAAGGTAATTATTTATAAATCCTAAATAACCTGTTAATAGCAGGGCCCTCTAACAGCCTGCTTGTTCACTTCAACATGTTGGGGACTGTGATATCATTTTCAAAGTTACATTGGCATCCTAATATATATATCTTATATATATAATTAGTCTGTTTGTTTGTTGGCCTGTCCGGTTATGCATTTGGACACCCCTGCACCGATTAGGATGAAACCAACGTGAGGTTGTCCAGTTGGATCCTGGCCAGATTTTAGCCGGTCGGACCTCCTGTGTACGCTGGGAAGAACTTTGACCCAGGGAGCCTGTTCTGAGCCTTCCACTAGATGGATTTGTTGAAAACTTCATAGGGGCATATTCAAAGGGGTGCGATAACAGAGGTTTTTCCAGCAGGGGCGGGTTTTTTCGCTATTCAATTAGGTGCATTTTCTTTTCTATAGGTGTTTATGCTCACACCTCCAGATCAAGTGTGATTATTTCTAATATCTCTAATTTTAGGAACAATCAGTGGGACTTGCTCTGGTACCATGGTGTCACCCCTCCCAATGACTAATTAAGCTTTTGGAAGTTAGCTTAGTCAGTAATTACTCAGCTTCCGAAGTGCTGTCTTCTGCATCCAGCGTCGGGACCTGGACTCGAGCAGCAGCGGTCACTATGTAGTGTGTGTGAGTGTCTGTGTGTGACCCCCGGTGTATGTGTGTCCCCGCAGTGTCAGTGTGGCCCCCCGGAATGGGTGCTGGGAGAACTAAATCTCCCAGCAGCCCTTGCCCCACCCACCAGCCCCTGGAGCCTCCCAGCAGCCCCCTCTCCAGTGAGAACATGGAGGGGAGGCCACTGGGAGCCGCGGAGACCACTGGAGACCTCCATGTAGGTAAGTGCAGAATCTTTATTTATCTTTTACGCGGCGCAGGGTTTCAGCCACTTTTTTAAAATTGGATTCTGCGGGCATCGGGAGAGTGCATACCCGCGGTAATCCAAAATTGGGCGCGAGGGGCAAAAGGTTTTTTACCTAGCTAAAGCCAAATTGAATATGCCCCATAGAGTGGTAACATTGATCCCAGAAGACATACTAGGGGGTTTGAGGTCCCGGTGGGACTTCCCGTTGTATTATGCTGGGCAGAACTTTGACGCAGGGAGCCTGTTCTGGGCCTTCCACTGGATGGATTTGGATGAAAACTTCACAGGGGGTGGCAATTAGTCTGGGATGCCTTATGGAGTGGTAGGGGTCCCGGTCAAACCTCATGGCAGAGTGTGCCGGGCAGAACCTTGACCCAGAGAGCCGGTTCTGGGCCTTCCACTGGATGGATTTGGAAGACATCACAATAATCCTAAACCAAATATAACTTAACTCGGACAATGCAGGGTACTTCAGCTAGTTATGAATACATGTTTATCCTAACTGCAGCAAAGAATGTATTTAATAATCCTACAGTATATGGTTCATGTCGTAATTGTAAGACATGCCCTATATCTCGAATATATCAATATTTCTGTCTTTACAATGATGTAAGCAATGTAGCGTAAATTTTTACACTCATGTATGTGCAAATAAAAATTAAAGCCAAAACCAAGATTGAAGTAATATTAGTAGTGGACACATCAAACCCTTGACACTTGCTATAAAGGAAACATATGGTTGCAAGTTAGCCTAATTGTGTTGGATTTTGTATTGGATGACTGTCTTACTAAAAACATTTTATGTGTTTTGCCTAAATTCTTAAGCTTGTAGCATTTAGGGCATTGTGATTGCTCTTTGCTGACTTTTAAAAGTTTATTTTTGTTTGTGATATTATCATTTGGTTAATCTTAGTTGTGGCTTCATGGTCTTTTTCCAACTTTGGCCAATATATAAGTATAGTCTAGACTTTTGAAAGTCATGTGTCTAGCACTATGTAATAAGTGTTACAGCTGTAAACAGTATGTTTAAAAATGTTTAATTGTTTCTCTCATTTTCATAGATGTTGAGGAAAAACAGCTGTCACCGCCACCCTCAAGGCTAGACATTGAAAACCCCTTCACAAGAGTAACCAGCCCCAACACCTGCCCATAGATCTCCAGGGGGTTTAAATTGTAGAGGACATGCATCAATGGAACACAATTAAAGGGTGATGGAGATTCAGTTTCATCAGCTGGCAGTGCAAGAGAACAGGTAGAAGCTCTGAACGGCATCAAGCGATTCACAGATAGTTTTCTATTTTATTTTTGATTTTAAATACTAGAATTTACAGTGCTGTTTTTCTGGTTTAACAGGTGCTGGGGAAACTCTGCCTTAGATTGGTCTCTGCACAGGAGAGTTTGGCATCTGCCCTAGAGAGATTGGTCTCAGCGCAGGAGAGCCAAAATGTAAGCACGTAAGGAATGTTGTCTGTGCTTCAAAGAATGAGTGGGCAAAATTTGGCAATAGCATCTGGCCATCGTGATGCATCTTTCGTGGTTGAGCTAGAGATACAATTGCCAACTGCTTCTTCAGCTCCTATACCGACCACTGGTCAGCTCACCCATAGCCAGATGTGCCCACAATGGGGGAACACTATAGCCTCATACTGTAGCATGGGATGTAGTTAGGATACCGGCAGGCTCTATCCTGCCCGCCAATATCCCAACAGCCCGATTCTGGCATGGGACTAAAAATAGGTGTCGAAATACCGACACCTATCATTAGCCCCACTACTAAAGCCCGACACCCGGCTGGCCAAATGAAGGTAAGCTGGGTGTCTTAGCATCTAGCCGCGGTGGGGAGGCTTAGTGTTAGGGACCCCCAGGGGGACTTAGGGTTAGGCACCCCGTGGGAGAGTTAGGGTAGGGAAAGGGGTGTTAGTGTTAGGCACCATTAGGGGGGGTTAGGGTTAGGCACCCCACCCGGAGGGTTAGGTTAAGGGTGCGGGAAGGGGGAGTTAGGTTTAGGCACTAAAGAGGGGAGGTTAGGTTTAGGCACTAAAGAGGGGAGGTTAGAGTTAGGCACCCCTAAGAGAGGGTTAGGGTTAGGGGGAGAGACAGGAGGGTTAGGGTACTTACCTAATGGTGTCAGGATTCCGACCCATCTGGCTGTCGCTGTCGGTATTTGAGCCGTCGGCATTACATACCGATTCCCTGAAGCATAAGGTTGTTTTTTTATTTTTAAATGATGCTTGGAATATAGGGCCTGATTCAGACCTGCTCGTAAGCGCATAGCACTCGCAAGCGGGTTGATGGCCAGACAGTGCGCACGCACCCCGCAGTGAATGAGAAATTCACTAGCTCCTGGGCTCACTACAAACGGGGCGGCCGTTGATGTTGATCGACAGCTCGCCCCGTTTTGTAGGCGGGGAAGGGGGGCTGGCTGGACAAACGGTTGCGTTCCTGAACACCTGCCGTTTGTGGGTGGCCCTACTGACATCACTTGTGATGTCAGTAGTGAGCTTCCTGCTCTATTTGAGCAGGAAGCTCACTGGGGCTTGCGGCAGATGAGACCCTACCACAAGGGTCTCATCGCAAGCCCGATGGTCGCGATAATCGCGACCATCACCTGGCCGCTCACAAAAGCTGTGGGTGGTCAACCACAGCTTAGCGAGCGGCCAGGAGGCAGGACCCAAAATAAAAAAATGCCCATCAGACCAGCGAGCTGCCTCCTGCAGCGAGCGGGTCTGAGTCAGGGCCATAGTTATTAATAAAATGTTCTGTTTACATCAATGTGTAAAAAGTATGTACATACTGTACATTCCAATATTTGTAGGTAATTAAAATGGACTTTCATGAGGGTAGATAGTGATGTTTTGCTGCAGTCTGAAAAATGTGGGGTGTCCTTTTATACTTTGGGGCATGGTGTCTTGAAAACCTATTACACTATTAAATAGCAAATAACAGGTGAACAGGATTTGTAGTTATACATAGTCTGTATGTATGATTTCTTGACATTGATAACCCCTGCACTGCTACAGTGCCTTGCAAAAGTATTCACATCCCTTTGCATTTTTCATGTTTTGTTGCCTCACAACCTGGAATTAAAATGGATTGTTTGAAGATGTGCATCATTTCATTCACAGAGCATGCCTACAACTGTGAAGTTGTGTTTTTTTTATATTGTGAATCAAACAACATTTAGGACAACATAATAGAAAACGTCAACGTGCATACCTATTCACCCCCCTAAAGTCAGTACTTTGTCGAGCCACCTTTTGTGGCAATTACAGCTGCAAGTCGCTTTGGATAACTCTCTATGAGCTTGCCCTCATCTTGCCCCTGGGATTTTTGCCAATTCCTCAAGGCAAAACTGCTCCAGCTCCTTCATGTTGGATGGTTTCTGCTTTTGAACAGTAATCTTCAAGTCTGACCACAGATTCTCAATTGAATTGAGATCTGGGCTTTGACTAGGCCATTCTAACACATTTAAATGTTTCCCCTTAAACCACTCGAGTGTTGCTTTAGCAGTATGCTTCGGGTCATTGTCCTGCTGGTGAACCTCCGTCCCAGTCTCAAATCACAGGCAGACTGAAACAGGTTTTGCTCAAGAATATCCCTGTATTTACACCTTCCATCTTTCCCTCGACTCAAATCAGTTTCCCAGTCCCTGCTGCTAAAAAACATCCTTCACTGTGGGGATGGTGTTCTTGGGGTGATGGGATGTGTTGGGTTTGCACCAGACATAGCGCTTTCCTTGGTGGCCGAAAAGTTAAATTTTAGTCTCATCTGACCAGAGCACCTTCCTCCATACATTTGGAGAGTCGCCCATATGCCTTTTGGCAAACTCAAATCGTGTCTTCTTATTTTTATCACTAAGTAATGGCTTTATTCTGGCCACTCTTCCATAAAGCCCAGCTCTATGGAGTGTACGGCTTATTGTGGTCACATGCACAGATACACCAGTCTCTGCTGTGGAACTCTGCAGCTCCTTCAGGGTTACCTGTGGTCTCTGTGCTGCCTCTCTGATTAATGCCCTCTTTGCCTGGTCTGTGAGTTTTGGTGGGTGGCCCTCTCTTGGCAGGTTTGCTGTGGTACCATGTTCTTTCCATTTGATGATGATAGATTTGATGGTGCTCCGGGGGATTATCAAAGATTTGGATATTTTTTTATAACCCAACCAGAATTGTACTTCTCAATAACTTTGTCCGTGACTTGTTTGGAGAGCTTCTTGGTCTTCATGGTGTGATGCCTCTTGCATAGTGGTGTTGCAGCCTCTGGGACCTTTCAGAAAAGGTGTGTTTATACTGACAGATCATGTGACACTTAGACTTCACACAGGTGAACTTCATTTCACTAATTATGTGACTTCTGAAGGTAATTGGTTGCACCAGAACTTTTGAGGAGCTTCATAGCAAAGGGGGTGATTACATATGCACATGCCAATTTTCAGAATTTTATTTATAAAGATTCTTTTTTATACAGTATATAATTTTCTCATGTCACTTCACCAAATTAGACTATTTTGTGCAGATCCATAATATAAAATTCAGATTAAAAAAATAAATTACAGGTTGTAATGTAACAAAAAAGGTAAAAAGCCAAGGGGGTGAGTACTTTTGCAAGGCACTGTACATATTCAAACATGCTCTCAACAGGCACATGTTGGTGAAATAAAGTGTCAAGGGTCGTCCTTGGTACCCTTCGCTTCTCTCTCTAGACCTCCTTACTTGGAAATCTCATCAGCCATCTTTACGCTGACTGACACTCAAGTCTACCTCTCCGCCTCTGATGTCTCTCCCTAAGTCCTATCCTGTACTTATGCCTTTCTGTCCACATTTCAGGATCCATTCCTCCCCCTTTATCTTTCCCCAGTGACAACATCTCCCTGTCCTCTGTCCCCCATGTGCACTGCCTCTGTGACCTCTTTTATACCGCTCTCACCTTCTCTCCCCACATTCAGGGATAGATGATGATGATAACAAGCATATCCACAATTCCCAAAAAGTTAAATCATGCTGTACTTATGACTGAAGTACTGCTATTATTATTATTATTATTATTATTATTCATAATAATAATAATAATAATAATAATAATAATGATTCCCTTATCCTCTGTCCAATTTCTATAGTGACAGGTCTGGAACCAGTGTCCAAGGTCTTTTTCTGACAAAACATCCCCCTCCTCTACTAGCACATCCTCCATATTGGCGATGTTATAAATATTTTGATGTATATGTGTTTCAAAGAGCGGTCAAGATACGAAAAACACTCTTTAAGCAAGCCTAAGGCTCTTTCTATGACCAATCTGGTTAAGGCATATGCACAATTTTATTCAGTTCTTGCTCTGAGTCTGAATGTAATAGAGGTTTCAGGAGCAACAGTCACAAAGGGTAAGTGCTGTCTCCTGCAATCACAATAAACACATTTTTAGACAAAGATGTACATCCCATCCACAATTCGTAAATTGTCAGACTGTTTAATAGACATAGAAAAGAAATAAACCCACAGCGTAAGAATTTTGTGTATTATCAGTACTAAGATATTTCACTAGAGATGTGCGCCGACCCCCGTGTTTTGGATCTGAATCTGGTTTTGGATTTTTTTCCTTGGTGTTTTGTTTTTAGGTTTTGGTTTTGGATCTGTATTTTTTCCAAAAAATGATCTAAACAGCTAAAACCACATAATTTGGGCCTGTTTTTGTTCCTAAAGTATTATTAACGTAAATAACAATCAATTTCAGGCATTTCTAGGCATTTTTAACCACCTCACCGCTCACAATATTGATTTCACTATTTTGCACCAATACAGGCCAAAGGCTGCAGCGAGCTGGCTGGCTAAAGTAAGCAACAGAGCAGCAGCACAAACACACGGCAGTTTAAAAAAATATAGGACATCTATGAAACATTGCCACATAGCAGTGGCAGGCAGGATGGCAGTTTAATAAACTATAATAATGTCAGTCGGCAATGCTCTAAATTGTACCAAATGTAATGAGGTGCAAGATGGAATTGTCCCTCCCACATTCTTTTATGTGGGATATTAAAAAGGACATGCACAGTTTAACAAACCAAGCACTTTAGCCACTAGGACTGACACTTTCGTGGCTGAAGTCCTTGGTTTGTTTGGGCCCCCACAAAACATTTTTTAGAAGGACTAACTTCAATTATTAAGGAGGAGGTTGATGATGAGGGTGTTGGTGGTGAAGATTGCATGTGCTGGTGCAAACTGCTGGTAGCTGATACTGGTCTGCTTGTTATTAATTTACAAATTATAGTTTTGTTAAACAAATTGCATGAACTCGCTGCAAATTACATAACAGGGAGGAGGTGCCTATATGGTTAACGTCCCTTCCTCTGCTAACTTTGGCTTTACAAATGGAAAAGATGCCTTCACAACTGTTTTCAGAATTTAGATTAAAATAATTCCACACCCAAGATGTTGCTTTTCTGGCTTTCTTTTTATCATTAGCAAGAACTGCTGCCACTGGTGGCTGATTTACGCAAACCACATCCTTATCATCAACATCCACTTTAGCGTCAGATAGGACACAAATTTCCCCCTGTCACAATCGTGGGATTTGGAAGCTGTGTTCCCGGAGTGGGTCTTGGACCTGTATTACTTGGCGCAGACGCTCGCTGGAGGAGACTTGGCTTAATATTATTAAGTTTCTCCGCATGAGAGGGTGCAGCGAACTGATAGGAGTTTGAGGAATGTAGAAGTAGCGTGGTAACTTGGAAGCTACGTGGAGTGGCTGGACAGCCTTGGATAGATGTTGGTAGCTGGGCGGCTACGTGGAGCGGCTGGATAGCCGTGGGTAGATGTTGGTAGCTGGGTGGCTACGTGGAGCGGCTGGATAGCCGTGGGTAGACGTTGGTAGCGGAGTGGCTACGTTGAGCGGCTGGATAGCCGTGGGTAGGCGTTGGTAGCTGAGAGGTGAATACTAGCAGGAAACACCTTCGGAGCGCAGTGGGAAGGCTCACTTAGTAGAACTAAGAAAGTAGTTGCACTGGCAACTTGTGTCAGCATTGGGGTACCTTTTATAGTGGACACTGGGAGCTGACAGGCTGAAAGAGAAGGAGAAGACTCCTCATTGGTGGTAGTGGAGTCACATGGGCAATCCAAGATGGCCGCGCCCATGGACCGGAGGACAGCGCTTCTCAGAAGAAGTCAGTGGGGACCAGCGACCAGCAGAGGCCAGCGCGGGAGCAGCAGAGCAGCGGGACCCTGCAGAGGACAGCGGAGACCGGCCAGAGAGAGAAGGAAGCAGCGCACAGCGCAGGAGCCGGAAGACAGCGCGGGTCAGCGCCCGCAAAGGTAAGCAACGGGGTCTGAACCTGGGGTCTCCAGGGTGGCGTGTGACAGTACCCCCTTCTTCATGAGTGGCCACCGGACATTTCCTTGGTTTATGAGGAAATTTCATATGGAACGCTTTGACCAGACGGGGCACATGGACATCGGAGGCATTTATCCAGATTCGTTCTTCCAGACCATAATTTTTCCAGTCGATGAGGTATTGAAGACGATTGTATCGACAACGGGAATCTAAGATTCTGTCAACTTCGAACTCCTCTCCTTGTAGTGTTTGAACACTAGAAGCTTTGGGAAGGACCTTCTGAAATTGGTTTAAGACCAGTGGTTTTAGAAGAGAAATATGGAATGAACTTGGAATGCGAAGAAATGGAGGAAGTTTTAGCTTGTAGACCACAGGATTCAAGACTTTGACGATTGGGAATGGACCAATGTACCGCGGGGCAAATTTCATTGAGGGAACTCGGAGTCTTAGGTTTCGGGTAGAGAGCCAGACCATATCCCCAGGCTGGAAATTGGGAACCGCTCGTCTTTGGCGGTCAGCAAATCTCTTGTACCGGGCTGAGGTTTTAGTCAGAGAGGAATGAACCTTCTCCCAGATGTTGGAGAACCCTTGAAGAGACATCTTGGCCGTGGGCACATCTAATGTTGGAAGAAGAGGGAAATCTGGCACTCGAGGATGATGACCAAAAACTGTAAATAAAGGAGTTGAGTTGGTGGATGTGTGATAATGATTATTGTGAGCAAATTCGGCCCAAGGAAGAAGTTCAATCTAGTCATCTTGGGAGGAGGAGACAAAAGTGCGCAGGAATTGTTCCAGGTCTTGATTGACCCTTTCGGTCTGACCATTGGTCTGGGGGTGATAAGCGGTAGAAAATTTGAGTTTTATTTGAAGGGCTGAGCAGAGTGACCTCCAGAACTTCGCTACAAACTGTACTCCCCTGTCGGAGATGAGCTCTTGAGGAAGGCCGTGGAGCTTGAAGATCTCTTTTATACAACTCTGGGCGAGTAGAGGTGCAGACGGAAGCCCAGTAAGAGGTACAAAATGAGCCATTTTAGAAAAGCGATCCACGATAACCCAAATTGTGTTGTGGCCCCGAGATGGAGGAAGATCAGAGATAAAATCCATAGAGAGGTGAGTCCATGGCTTACATGGAATTGCAAGAGGCTGGAGTTGACCGTGTGGAACCCGCCGAGGTATTTTGTGTTGGGCACATTTGATGCATGACGACACATAAGACCTGATGTCCTTTTTCATCGAAGGCCACCAATAGGACCGCTGTATGAACTCAAGGGTTTTATCCATACCCAAGTGACCAGAGAACCGGGAAGCATGGGCCCAATGCAGTAACCTCTTGCGGAGTTCTGGAGTTACGAAAGTCTTCCCAACCGGGGGTATAGAAGATAATTTGGTAGAGGCGAAGAAAGCTGGATTCAGGATTGGTTGGGGCTGTTCCATGGGTAGATCAGGGTCGCTCGTCATGGAACGGGAGAGTGCGTCGGCTTTGAGATTTTGTGAGCCAGGACGATAGGAGAGTTTGAAGTTAAATCTGGAGAAAAACATGGCCCACTGGGCTTGACGAGGGTTTAAGCAATTTGCAGATTTAAGATAAAGCAGGTTCTTGTGGTCTGTAAAAATGGTAATGGGGTAGTGAGCTCCTTCTAGAAGATATCGCCATTCTTCGAGGGCTAGTTTCATGGCGAGTAACTCTTGATCTCCGATGGTGTAGTTCTTTTCTGCAGGCAAAAACTTCCGGGAAAAAAAACCACAGGGATGAAGTTTTTCATCTTCAAACCGCTGGGAGTGCACAGCACCGACACCTTCGGAGGATGCGTCCACCTCCAGGATAAATGGCTGGGTGGAATCCGGTTGCTTTAAGATGGGAGCGGAGATGAAGGCTTGCTTAAGGAGTTGAAATGCTGAGGTAGCTTCGACGGGCCACTTAGTTGGATCTGCTCCCTTACGGGTAAGGGCTGTAATAGGAGCTACCAGTGTTGAAAAACCTTTCACAAACTTGCGATAATAGTTGGCAAACCCTAGGAACATTTGTATGGATTTTAAGGAAGAAGGGAGAGACCAATCAAGAATGGGTTGTAATTTTGAAGAATCCATTTGAAGGCCTGTTCCGGAGATAATGTAGCCCAGGAATGGTACACTTGAGACTTCAAATACACACTTATCTAATTTGCAAAAAAGTTGATTGGACAGCAATCTCAGAAGGACTTCATTCACCTGGTATCGATGAGTTTGGAGGTCTTGAGAAAAAATCAAAATGTTGTCCAAGTAAACAACCACGGACTTGTACAAAAGATCATGGAAGATTTTGTTGACGAAAAACTGGAAGACAGCTGGAGCATTACAGAGGCCGAAGAGCATAACGAGATATTCGTAGTGCCCATCCCTGGTGTTGAAGGCCATTTTCCATTCATCGCCTGGACGGATACGAATTAAATTATAGGCCCCTCTTAGATCGAGTTTGGTAAAAACTGTGGCTCCCTTGACTCTATCGAATAACTCTGTTATGAGAGGAAGAGGATAGCGATTCTTAATAGTTATTTCATTAAGACCCCGGTAGTCTATACACGGGCGCAGCCCACCGTCTTTCTTTTTTACGAAGAAAAATCCAGCCCCGGCTGGAGATGTGGAAGGTCGAAAGAAGCCTTTACTTAAGTTTTCCTTAATGTACTCCGACATGGCTTGAGTCTCGGGGAGAGATAGAGGGTAGGTTCGGCCTCTAGGAGGATTCTTCCTGGGAATCAGATCTATGGGACAGTCCCAATCACGATGGGGAGGTAATAGATCTGCGCTCTGTTTGCTGAAGATGTCCAAAAACCCATCATAAGCTTTGGGCAGGTCTGTAGAATCCTGTATGACGGAAGATCGGACAGGTACTACCCGCTGAAGACAGCCTTTGAAACCCCAAGAGGTTATTTGCATAGTGGTCCAATCAATTTGTGGTGAATGTCTCTGTAGCCAGGGTAGCCCGAGGACTAAAGAATGAGAGGCTTTGGGAATCACTAGGAAGGACAGTTGTTCGGTATGAAGCACCCCAATGGTAAGTCTAAGTGGTGCTGTACCTGTCTGTCATAAGTTAGGAGGAGGCGTTTCCCAGATGAATTGGACAGATGGGACAGGATCTAACTAAATGTTGAGAAGATCCGCAGTACATACAGAGGTTCTGTCTCTGCCTTTTCTGACGCTCCTCAGCCGATAGACGAGAGCGGTTGACCTGCATGGGTTCCTCGCCCATAGGAGGAGAGGGTAAACGGGAAGCTGGCCTTCCGCGATCAAGTCTGCCTCTTTCCAAGGCACGCTCCCTATGACGAAGATCCACCTTGTTGCAAAGGGAAATTAAATCGTCCAAGTTGGTTGGGAGGTCACGGGAAGCTAAGTCGTCTTTGAGTCTTTCTGAAAGACCACTCCAGAAGGCAGCGATGAGAGCATCCTCATTCCAATTGAGTTCTGAGGCCAGAGTTTGGAACTGGACTACATATTGACCGACGGTCCTGCTACCCTGACGGAGGCGTAGAATATCAGCTGATGCGGAAGTGGTTCTTCCTGGTTCGTCAAAGATCTTGCGAAATGTGGAAATAAATTCGGAATAGTTGGAGAGCAGAGGATCCGACTTTTCCCAAAGGGGAGAGACCCAGTCGAGTGCTTGGCCAGAGAGCAGAGAGATAATATATGCCACCCTGGTTCTGGCTGTCGGAAAATTGGCGGATTGTAGCTTGAACTGGATTTCGCATTGGTTTAAAAAACCCCTGCATAATTTGGGGTTGGCATCGAACTTGCTCGGAGGGGAAAGCTGAAGATGAGCAGGAGGTAGAAGCGGGGGAGCAGGTGACACCACAGAAGGAGAGGCGGCTTGGGAGCCAGCGGGATGAGCCAATAAGGACTGAATGATGTCCAAGCATGACGACATATCTTGGATCAACTGGGCCTGAGATGTCTCCTGTCTTTCCAGACGAGATAGTACATCCTGTGAGGGATCTACCCCAGATCCTTGACCACTTGCCGAGTCCATCTGGCCAGTGCAAACAGTCACAATCGTGGGATTTGGAAGCTGTGTTCCCGGACTGGGCCTTGAACCTGTATTACTTGGCAGACGCTTGCTGGAGGAGACTTGGCTTAATAAAGTTTCTCCGCATGAGAGGGTACAGCGAACTGATAGGAGTTTGAGGAATGTAGAAGTAGCGTGGTAACTTGGAAGCTACATGGAGCGGCTGGACAGCCGTGGATAGATGTTGGTAGCTGGGCGGCTATGTGGAGCGGCTGGATAGCCGTGGGTAGATGTTGGTAGCTAGGTGGCTACGTGGAGCAGCTGGATAGCCGTGGGTAGATGTTGGTAGCTGAGTGGCTACGTGGAGCGGCTGGATAGCCGTGGGTAGGCATTGGTAGCTGAGTGGCTACGTGGAGCGGCTGGATAGCCGTGGGTAGACGTTGGTAGCGGAGTGGCTACGTGGAGCAGCTGGATAGCCGTGGGTAGATGTTGGTAGCTGAGTGGCTACGTGGAGCGGCTGGATAGCCGTGGGTAGGCATTGGTAGCTGAGTGGCTACGTGGAGCGGCTGGATAGCCGTGGGTAGACATTGGTAGCGGAGTGGCTACGTGGAGCGGCTGGATAGCCATGGGTAGGCGTTGGTAGCTGAGAGGTGAATACTAGCAGGAAACACCTTCGGAGCGCAGTGGGAAGGCTCACTTAGTAGAACTAAGAAAGTAGTTGCACTGGCAACTTGTGTCAGCATTGGGGAACCTTTTATAGTGGACACTGGGAGCTGACAGGCTGAGAGAGAAGGAGAAGACTCCTTATTGGTGGTAGTGGAGTCACATGGGCAATCCAAGATGGCCGCGCCCATGGACCGGAGGACAGCGCTTCTCAAAAGAAGTCAGCGGGGACCAGCAGGTGCCACCGTGGGAGCAGTAGAGCAGCAGGACCCTCCAGAGGACAGTGGAGACCGGCCAGAGAGAGAAGGAAGCAGCGCACAGTGCGGGAGCCGGAAGAAAGCGCGGGTCAGCGCCCGCAAAGGTAAGTGACGGTGTCTGATTCTGGGGTCTCCAGGGCGGCATGTGACACCCCCTCATCCTCCTTTTGCACTTCCTCCACACTATCATCCTCATTTTTTATTATTTCACCACCTAATACTAGCACAGCCATCATGGCGTCAGTGATCCGCTGTGAAACTGGGTGACAGCTGTTATACTTACTTCCTCTATCAAAGGACTGTTTAATAGTCAATTGTTTTTTTTAAATTACTTTCCGATCTCGAATGAGGATGTTGATGATGATGCAGGTGTTGGTGTTGGAGATCGAAGGCTCTTGGATCCCACAGAGAGGGAGCAGGTAGGTGACACTGGACTTGTTATGTTTTGAGTTTTGGAACTTGGCGACATACACTTTGATATTTGATGAATGCACTCCAAATGACGTAACAAGGAGGAGGTTCCTAGGTAGTTTAGGTCCCTCCCTCTACTCACTCTTGCTTTGCAATGGTTACATGTGGCTCAACATCTGTTGTCCGGATTGGGGTGGAAATAATTCCACACGTGAGAAGTGGATTTTTTTGTCCTTTGCCCCAGCATGACAACAATGGGCTTTGGCTTTTTCAATACATGGGCAACAGCTGTTGCCGTACTTATACAAAGGACATCCTCTGCATCAACATTCTCATCACCAACATCTTCATCATCAACATCATCATCATCCTTAGCACCTTCAACTACAAAAATATCCTCCTCCATGTGCAATTCCACATAAGCATCCTCACTGACTACATCTGCAAGATGTTGACTGCCCTTCCCCACATTTACAGAGGGCACACAAATGTTGGAACTTGGAGGATCTTCCAGTACACTAGTATTTAGGTCTAGCTCACACATGGCAACCGCTGACACACTTGCACTCTCCTCGGGCATTTGTGATTTTGATTTCTCAGGGCACACAGTTGTTTTTTCCAAAGAGCTATCAGAATCAGAAACAGCAGTCTTCATAAAGAAAGGCCAAGGCCCTATCCTTTTCTTGCCACTTTGTGTAGTGAATGGTATATTGCCAATTTTTTGTTTATCTAAAGGCAAATTTCCTAGCAATTTTTTTTTCTTAACTTCAGTAAAAGTAGCTTTACCATATCGATGGCGTGACTTAAGCCCTGGGGCATGGGCCTTCATAGAGGATGAGGAAGTTGATGGCCTTGCACTGCTGGCAGCAGCTATAACATGTGGTTCTTGGCCTTGCTCTCCTGTCATATGACAGCCCTCCATATTTTCTGTGGTCTTGAAGCAGTGTCACAAGCACCAATAGTGTAGCCAAGGTGCGGTTACAAACTTCACACACGTGCAGGCGTGCGCACACAGAAAAAAAATTTACAAAAAAATACACTGGTTTTTTTTGCTGTGCCACAACTTGGGCCCAGAGCACAGATTGATGACGACTGGAGTCGGGCAGCACTAGGTTGCGTTGCCGACTTGCTAGATCTTGTGCGGCTAAGCCTAACACACACAGACAATTATTTGAAAAAAAAGACAATATGTTTTTATTTTTTTTCCAGCTCCAGAACTTGGGCCCAGAGCACAGATTGATGACGACTGGAGTCGGGCAGCTCTAGTTTGTGTTGCCGACTTGCTAGATCTTGTGTGGCTAAGCCTAACATGCACAGATACACAGACAATTATTTGGAAAAAAAGACAATATGTTTTTATTGTTTTTCCAGCTCCAGAACTTGGGCCTAGAGCACAGATTGATGGTGACTGGAGTCGGGCAGCACTACGTTGCGTTGCCGACTTGCTAGATCTTGTGCGGTTTAGCCTAACACGCACACAGACATATATATATTACACAAAAAAATATATCTTTTTTGGGGGGGGGTCCAGAACTTGGGCCTATATGGACACAGCAGACAGCACCAGCCCAGATGGATCAGCAACATCCCAGATAAACACAGCAGACAGCACAGTGACAGCAGTAGGAGCAGCCCTGATGGATCAGCAACAGCCCAGATGGACACAGCAGACAGCACAACAACACCAGCCCAAAATGGATCAGCACCAGCCCAGGACACAGCAGACAGAACAGCACATCATCTCCCCCTAGCCCTACACTACCCACCCTACCTGTTCAGTCTCCACAACCGGAGTGAAATGGCGCCCGCCATGTCCCTTATATATAGAGATGAAAGCTCGCGAGCCTCGAGATTTCGTCTCTATGGTTTTGCCTCGATTTGAGAGATCCGAGTAAGGCGGGAACATCCCAGCCGGCTTGGATCCGACTCGGATCTACACAATTCAGATCTCTGCTGCATCCAAATAGTGTCCATCTCTTAATCAGGAATGCTTACGTCATTGTACATGAGCCCCACAGTTTCCAAACTACATTCCATTATAGCAAAACAAATATATATGGATGAAATAAATCAGGAACTAGAAAATGAAGCAACAAATTACCTGCACATGTAAAGATAGTACCAGAGCTGTTCAGAATGGATTATCGTTCACTTCTCAATTACCGCAAGCTGCTGTCATGTCACCATGCTGCAAGTCATTTCCACAACCCTTCAAGTGTGCTTTGGAATAGGACATCCTTGTTTAGCTTGGAGAACATGTCACCTGTGTTTTCTCAGCAAGCATGCTAATAACTCCAAGCCTTTGTAACACAGATCGATAACCTATTAGCATGTGATGTTGATTATTTTTTTCCCCCACGTATCAACCACTTGAACGGCTTATTCTTTAATGCATTTAAAGTGTGCTGAAAATAGCAGCTTTGAAATTATATTAATTATGTTTTTTCAAATAAATTGAATTGCTAAAGTGAAAGTGGTTTGTTCAATAACCACAGGTGTTTAAACTAAAACATTATTTAAAGTCCAGATATTGCATACACATATCAACGTCAGCCATTTTGAGAATACAGTCTATCAATTCACTTTATAGCAATGACATCACGGAGGTGTACAAATTCACTCAGTGATGTTACCTGTACCTAGTGACATATTGAATAACTAACCTTACCTCATACTTGACTGCTTTTGTAATCTCTACTCAGGAAGAAGCCCAGAGGAGAGATGTAGCTGACTGGAGGAGGGGGCAGGGCCCGGAGCTACGTGTCACTAGGCCCTGTCCCATCACCGGGAATGCTGCAACTCGTGGGTCGATCGAGATGGGGCAGGATGATGTAACTTTCATAGATAACCCTCTGCACCAGCTATAGCTACGCCCATGAGGAGAGGCATTTTGCAGTTGCGGGCTAGGCTGTGATGACACAAAATGTGTCACCTTGCCCATGAACTTGACCTCTGGGTGATTGCGCTGAGTTTTACTGGTAAGGGCTCCTTAAAAGTAGGCAAGAATGCCCTGTGCAAAAAGCTGAGCTCCATTTATTTTACTATTTAGCCATGCTGCATTATTAAGTAAGCACAAATAACTGTGTGACTGACCACCTCTCCTCCCGCAGCATCCCGGTGGTGAGAGGTGGATATGTGGTCAGTCACGTGACTCGTGGGGGTAGGAACTTTTGCTGAAATTACATTGATCAGACAACTTCTGAGGAACTAACTGTTTTGATCCTTGGTCCTTTGAGTGGTACAGTATACATTTAAGACTCACCCATTCAAGCTCTGGTCGGGGAAGATAAGCACAGAACCAAATATCAAAAACCACCCACTGGACACAAGGTAGGAATAGCCTTATGGACAGACCAATGCTTGTTTACCGAAACCATCCTGTCACACTTGTGTTTGTCTGTGGAACCGGGGTCGGGTAGATGTCTATTTGAGAAGTGGGAGGTGTGTAGGCAAAGCTGAAAGGCCTGTGGAGACCTCTTGACATGTAAATAGATGCTTCCCTGACCGGGAATCGAACCCGGGTCTCGGCAGAGAGATGCCAGATCGTACCCACTAGACCATGGCAAAGAAAGTTAGTACAGCATAAACAAACAGAACTACACCAGCAGGATAACAATTGAATGTAATCAGAGCACAGCTGAGCTTCACTCAGTAGGGACTGAGCTAGAAAACACACAGTTGATTAGTGGAGAGTCAGAGATGAAGCAGAAGGGAAGAAATGCTAAATCAGTGCTGGGAGACCAAAAGTCATTAACACTACCGTGGATTCAGGATTCCTTGTAGCAGAGTGGAAGTACAGGTGAACCACATAGATGGTAATTAGACTCACCACAGGAAAAGTCACAGTCTCTAAAAATGTTGAAATCTTGCAAACTAATAGATAACTGGCTCTACAGTCTGGAGGTGAAGGTATCTGCAATCTCAATTCTGGAACAAATATTGCAGTTATTATTATAATTTATTTATATGATGCACAAGTGTTCCGCAGCGCCTTACAAAGTACATAAACAAATAAGTTGACCAGTGACTTACAGTACAATACAATACAATACTGGACAAGGAACAGTTGCTAGGAAAGGCACTAAATAGGAAATTAGTCACAGAGTTCAGGAGTAGCTTTGACCAGTAAGGACTGGGTTAAACAGCAGCAGTACAGCAGGATAGCAGAACTGCACTGCTCAGGATACTTACTACTTTAAGGAAAGTAGTTCAGGAGCTCAGTGTAGTATAGGCTCATTAGCAACTGAGCTTAGACGCTGTACTGGTAATTTGCTAGAGTCATTGGATGAAACTTATACCCCTGGGTTATCTGTGAGAGGCTAAACAGAATCAGGTGGTTCAGGGAGGCTCAGTCTGGCATCAGATTGGATGGATCGTGATCAGGTGATCGGAACCTGTCACAGCAGTACTCCAGGCAAGGCTCTGATGTGGATTGCAGCCTAGCAGGCCCAGAAAACTGACGCCTATGCATCCTAGAATGGACAAAGGATGCTGGCACCTTGCTATGAGACTGGATCACAGCGTAAGTGACCCAGGGGCACAGAAAATAGGAACGGGTTGTGACACATCCTACCGAAGCCTCATGGACATTATCTGCCCTACCTGGACATCACTAAATTTGCTCTAAAAAGAGCTTATTTTTTCTTATATGTGTTAATCCTCTTTTTGCAGGTGCAACTCATACTTTAGCACTCATTCTAACTTTATTTATGTTTCCAGCAACACAATTCAGGCAAGAAACTTCATGCTCACCCAGGGCCGGATTAAGGGGTGGGGACAGGGGCGGTCATCCTGGGGCCCCCATACACAGAGGGGCCCCCACCTCTATGCTGTTGTGTGTTTGTGTTAGTGTGTATGTATGTGCATACTGTATATGTGTGTATGTGTTTATGTGTGTGTATACTGTATATGTGTGTATGCATGTGTTTATGTGTGTGTGTATACTGTATATGTGTATATGTATTTGTTTATGTGTGTATACTGTATATGTGTTAGTGTGTATGTATGTGTATACTGTATGTGTGTATGTATGTGTTTGTGTGTGTATACTGTATATGTGTGTATGTATGTTTATGTGTGTACATGTGTTAGTGTGTATGTATGTGTTTATGTGTGTATACTGTATATGTGTTTATGTGTGGGTATACTGTATATGTGTTAGTGTGTATGTATGTGTTTGTGTGTACACTGTATATGTGTGCATTTTATTCATGTTATATACGTTTGCTACATAGAATATATATATATATATATATATATATATTCAATGTGTTTAATACACACGTGCATAAATAAAAAATAATGATAATAATAAAAAAAATATATATATATATATAATGTATGTAAACCTCCCAGAAAATCCTGTATTTGCCCCTGCCCACACAGGGTCGGGGTGACCCTGCGGAGAGCAGGTGTCCAGTGTACCCTGTTCCGGAATGGGGGCTGAGCTGCCGCTGATCTGTGTTCTGAATGCAACAGCACAGTCAGCGAAGAGCGGCTCCCAAGTCCCCTCATCAGCATCCCATGACACATCCTATACGCGACGCTGATCACCAGGGCTGCTATCAGAAATGATGGGGTCCGGGACTGACAAAATAGGCAGGGCCCCTCCCCTTAAGTGGGGGGGGGCAGTTTGTCAGAGGTGGACGTCACTGTGGATAATGTGGGTGAACAGCGTGATGGTGAGGGTGTGAGCATTTGAGGGTATGAGCCGTGGGAGGGAGGGTAAAGGTGTGAGATCAGGGTGAGGGTGTGAGAGCAGGGTGAGGCTGTGAGCCGTGGGAGGGAGGGTAAAGGCATGAGAGCAGGGTGAGGATGTGAGAACAGGGTGAGGGTGTGAGAGCAGGGTGAGGGTGTGGGAGCAGGGTTTGGGTGTGAGAGCAGGGTTTGGGTGTGAGCAGGGTGAGGGTGCGAGAGCAGGGTGAGGGTGGGTAAAGGTGTGATAGCAGGGTGAGGATGTGAGAACAGGTTGAGGGTGTGGGTGTGAGAGCAGGGTGAGCGGGTGAGAGGAGGGTGAGGGTGTGAGAGGAGGGTGAGGGTGCGAGAGGAGGGTGAGGGTGCGAGAGCAGGGTGAGGGTGTGAGAGCAGGGTGAGGGTGTGGGAGCTAGAGTCTATGTACCTGGTCAGTCTCCAGCCTCTCCTGCCCATCCTTCCTCTGCACCATCACGCGGCGGCTGTAGATAGCTTCTCCGCTACTGCGCCCTCTCTCCCTGGCTACTGACTTCCTTGCACAGCCTCTTTCCACTGGCAGGCAATTGTTGCACCTGGACAGAGAGAGGGATAGGGACCCGGGGTACAGGCAACGGCACTTTGAATATAGCACTGGCCGCAAGCCAATCAGAGCTTGCAGACCGGCAGCCAATCAGGAGCCACAGCTGCGGCCGCTCCTGATTGGTTGCCGGTCTGCAAGCTCCAATCAGCTTGCGGCTGGCTCCAAATGTAAAATACTGCCGGTACTTGTCCATTCCACTGCTACCTGGGCCCCCTTTCTGTCCGGGCCCGGGACTATAGTTCCTTCAGTCCCCCCCCTGATGGTGGCCCTGCTGATCACTGATGCCGGGCCTCAGTAGCCACTCTGCGCTCAGCCTCTCAGCCATTAATGTCAGCATAATGCAGCTGACACTTTAGGAAACATAATTCTAATATTAATTCAATCTTGAAAATGTTGCCAGAATAATGGAATTGAACCATTATGTGCTTGAGACACAAACCAATGCAAACATTATATTTTAAGAGAGCTTTTAAGAATGTACAAAAGCCCAAATAAATGCAATTAGGGATATGAATGTTAACATTAAGTCATTGCACCAATGCCACCCAGACGTGAGGCCCACTCTAGAGGTGGTGCTGCAGGTCCAAGACGCTCTATACCCTCCTCTACGCAGCCTCCTAAAAGAAAACATTAATCATTACAGTCATGAGTGTTAAAAAACCTTGTTTGTATTTTTTTACACACACATTGATAGTTTATTATTGTTCATGGCCTATTGAAGGTATTTTTTGATGATTGGTTGAGCACATTTGTTCCATACTGGAATGGGTCAAGTTTGGAGGTGTTTTGTTTTGCAGATGCTCTGTAAAAAACATTAGAAAACACATTTTTACCAAAGTTGTGTAATACACTTACAGGTGAAATAGCTGGCAATCACTGAAGCCCTAACCTGCCTCCCACTTTCTGTGGCCACAGAGTCACCAGATGTAACAAATATAATGTATGTAAACCCCCCAGAAAATCCTGTATTTGCCCCTGCCCACACAGGGTTGGGGTGACCCTGCCGGCTCACTGTCTATATCATAATCTTTTGCGGGAGGTTGTTGCAAGCGCAGATTATGCAATAGATAGCAGATGAGTATAATATCAGATATTTTATCAAACAAATAGAGCAAGATCCCACCAGACTTAGCAAGACAGCAGAACCTACATTTTAATAGCCCAACTGTAAATTATATCACATTTCTTATGTGCATCATTATATTTGCACTCAGCCGGACGTCTCGGAAGTGACAATGCAGTCAGTAGCCAGGAGAAACAGACATAGCACAAATCCCCTGTAATGCAAATGCAAAACTGCAGGTGAAGGTTAACATGACATAATTTATAGGTGTATAGTGACAATGTAACAATAGGACTGTGTACTTATCCAGCAGCCATCCATCCTTAACTTAGCATAGAGAGATTACTAACTGAGGATAAAGGCATATATCTTAAAGGTATTTTGCAAGGGCAAACCAAGAGAAAAAAAATCCTTTTTGAGGCACTCTTAAATAACTAGTGTGTTATGATAATTCTTAAAACATAACTTTTAATTCTACCTACTAATCTAAAATATATGAAAAAACTAATTATTTTGAAAAAAACTTAATTTTGAAAAAAATGATAGTAAATAATAAAATGGGTGAAAATATTAATGAGTACTTCCGGTCACAATTATTATAGTAAGTCCTATCTGGTAAGGTTAGATTCTTCGTATGGTAATTAACCGCAAAAGAGATGTTATATATTCTGTGTTATTTAGTACAGTGCAAATTACAATTGTGTAGAATATTGCATAAATTCCTTATAGTAATAAATAGTGAAATATTCCACATATCCTGTATGATAGCAACATATAATTGAACATTTTAAATGTAGACATTCACCTTCGTGTCTGTTAATAAAGAATTTACTATATTACACAATACCCTTATTCATAATCAATATGGATCATATAAAACACTGGTATTTAATATAGTGCTAATCTTTGGGAAGCATAAATGATCGTCATGGCTTTCAATATCCCAGATAGCAGCATATAATAAAGAAAAAATTGCACATAGCCCATGAAACGATGATAAATCTTGGTACTAAAAAAAAAATAAAAAATAAAAATGTTTACCTTTTATATAACACAATTCCCATCCTCCATATATTAGACAAAAAAGACGTGGTTTGTATCAATCACTTATAAAAGGAAATAATCAATTACTGCCTTCAATTAAATTGCACATTACCCATGTAGCAGCAAGATAAGAAAAAACAGTTGTGCTAAATATCCTTATAGTTCACCAGATATGATAATTACATATAAGATGATTGCACATCATCCATCAGGTAATTGGTACCATAGTATATTTAAACATTCACATCAGTGTCTGTTTATAAAGGGATTTCTATATTGCACTGGACTCTTATTAACAATTAATATGGATCATATAAAGCAATGGTATTTAATATAGTGCCAATCTTATTGAAACATAAATCAACATCATGGTTTACAATATCCCAAATAGCAGCATATAATTAAGGAAAAATTGCACATAGCCCATACAATTTAATAATTAGTACTGAGGAATGATAGACTCAATTGTTGATAAGTATCAATCACTTGGAGGCAGAGTTTATCATTAACCACATTCAATGCGATTGCACATGTCCTGTTAGCAGCAATTAATAGCACGATATATCCCTATGTTGCGCAATTATAAATGTAGATAATATCATTGCACATTTCCCATGAGGTAGTATTGTTGTGCAATCAATAGCCTCTGTATCAATTAGTAGTGAGCTTGCTATATTTCACAATTCACTAATACATAGTATTGATGATATGTAACATAAATAATTATTACAATGCCAGTCTATTGGGAGCATAAAAAAATCTTCATCACATTGCTCAGATATATCAATTTGCAGTAAGTATCAGACAGATAGTCTATATATATGAAATTCAATGTTTAGATGGTATCTGAAATAAACAGTAGGAGATATAGAGATAGTATCAAGTGATGCAGTATAAAACTATTCACAAGCAATTCCACTACTAACAACATGTGGGTTATCACATATATATCTCCTTATTGTAGTGAAGTAGCAGGTGTAATAGGTCTCAGTACATATAGAGTGTATAACTTAAAAAAGTATGAGTAAGACACTTGAAGTGTCCCCCACTTCTGCTTTTACTGGTTATACGATTCCTACGTTTTGGACCAGTAATGAGAGAGTGGGGAAGCTTGTGTCTATAGAAAAATTAGTACAGTGATGGTTCGTTAAAGGTCTTGCAGTAATGGGAGTTAGATAAACCCTGATGCCAACTGGTATTGCAGGGGTTAAATTCACCCAGACCAGTCAAACCACCACCTGAAGAAAGAGACCACAAGTATTGTAACCTGCTTGTATCCTGCTGATGTGTCCAGACTATGCTGGGCAACCGGTTCCCACGTCAGCTGTGCTGAACATACATCTGCCCCTCAGTGTCCTAAGTATAGAGCGCTGTCTCTCACTGTCATGCCTGGGTAGCGCTGACTGTCAGCAAACGGCTGGAGCTCAGCGCTAAGTGGGAGTCAGCATACATACAATCTGAGGCTGGAAGCTGGAGATTTGTCAGCGTATCCGCCGGTCAGCTGAACGGGCCAACTGTGGGAAGAAAAATAGTTTGAAGTAGTTGACGCGCGTTTCACTGTTGGGCTTGTTCACAAGTCATGTGATCTCCCTTGCTCACTACCTAGATTAAATTCAATTAGTAGCCAATCAAATCAGTCATTTTTAAGATTGGCATTGTTCTTAGTCAATCGGCTGTCCCTATAGCTAATGATTGTACCTGGGACTTACTGTGGTGATTGACATATTGATGAACCAATAGCTATTTAGCAGTGAGTTATATTAGATATATGAATCCAGTATTGAAAAATGACAGAAATTATATATGTTCTAAAAAATGTATACAAGACATATATATTACAATGATGTTATATTTGGGTGGAATTGGGCTTATAATCAAATCTTCTGAATTAATTATTTATTAGTTTTATGCCAAGTTTGATTAGGTATGAAAATTACAGCCAATAGAAACAAATGAAAATAAATATTAACTAATAGCTAGGTTATTAAAAATGAACCAATTATCTTAGTAAAATAATAGCTAATTATATTACAATGTTATAAAGTAAAAATAATGAAAATAATAATAATAATGGAAATAATTATAATGATAATGAAAATTATAAAAAAATAATAAATAATAAATAAAATTATGAGAAGTGAAATGAAGAGTAAAAAAATTTAAAAAATTCACTTGTAAAGTGAATAATGTCCCAAAAGTGAATAAAAAAAAGAGAAGGGAAAAAATACAGTGTATGTAAATTAGTGAGAATAATATGTGCAATAAATTGAGCACTGTGTTAATGGTTACATATGAAAAATGTATTATAATAGTGAAATGGTGATATAATTGTGTATAATGTATAAAAAGAAGAAAAATTGTGTAATAGTGTATATAAAATCCCATAAATATACACAAATTATTGAATGTGTTCTAATTAGAATTATTAAAATATTGTGAAAAATATATTAAAAATATATTAAAAAGTGACTTATATGCTAATTAATAAGCAATAACAAATTGTGACAGTAAAATGCGGTTAAAGGATAAATTAATCCCTCAGGAATGTATCTCACTATTGTGTATATTGGTACATGATAGAAAAGTTCATAAAAAGGCACTGAAATTAATATTCTCATCCCATTGGGAGCAATGGTACCAAGTCTAAAGGTCCAGTACCTTTCCTTCTTCAGAAGTTCATTAGTTGCATCACCCCCCTTGATACCAAGGTTCAAAATCTCCAACCCGCATACTTTTAAATCTTTAGCTGAACCTCCATGCTTTGAGTAAAAGTGTCAGGCTACTGTGGTTAATTGCTTCATTTTGGTCAGGCCTGATTCCGCATGTCTAATAGTGCCCATATGTTCCAGTATCCTCAATTTGAGCATGCGTGTTGTCATACCCTCATATTTCAATCCACATGGACACATTATACAGTAAATGACATTCTTACTTTGACAGTTGATGTAATATTTTAGTTTAATATCTTCTCCATATTTATCTTTGATTTTATTGATATTAACTGTATGATCGCATATTTTGCATGAGCTACATGGATAGGTCCCTATTACGGTAGGTATTTTGTGGGGATATTTGGTGTAATGACTCCTAGTAAGATGATCTTTCAAGTTCATTGACCTTCTCCAGCTCATGGCGACCGTTTTGTCCAGTTTAGATGCCAGGTCTGTATCTGAAAATAATATGGGCCAATGTTTTTGAATCGAGTTCTTAACCTCTCTCCAATTTCCACAAAAATTATCTACAAACCTGATGTTATCAGATTTGGTATCTTCCTTACGTTTGCTTCCACCAAAGATTAAATCATCCCTTTTTGTTTGGGAAGCAAAATGACATGCTTTTTTAATTGTTTTTCCACTGTAGCCTCTTTCTTTTAAATGATTAATCAGTTCAGTACTTTTGCTCTGGTATATCATTTCATGAGAGCAATTCCTCCGAAGTCTCAAAAACTCACCCTTGGGTATGTTCTCCAAGGTGGGGGGAAAGTGTGAACTGGTATGGTGCAGAAGGCTATTGGTTGCCGTATGTTTTCTGTAAAGTTCTGTGGCAATCATATTGTCCTTATCTCTGTATATCCTTAGATCCAAGAAGGATATACTAGTAGGACTTACTTCATATGTGAATCTGAGACTAATATTGTTGTTATTAAGAGTATCAATAAATTGAACCAACTGGTCTGAATTGCCTTCCCAAATGACCAATATGTCATCAATGTATCGAAGCCATGTGATGAAATGCGCTGTATGATGGTCATTATCTTCACAGAATACTACCTCTCGTTCCCACCATCCCTGAAATATATTGGCATATGTGGGGGCACAAGCATCATGACATGAGCCAGTATAGCCCACCACAATACTGATGATTTGTTGTTTTGCATCACAAACCACCTGCACATTGGTAGAATGCCCATGATGGCAATTTAGGTATATGTGGGCCCTAGTCCTAGGTGGTCTCAGCCCAATGTGTGAGCAGTCTATAGCATCCAGGACATTTGGCATGCCTGAGATGCTATTAAAAGCTAAGTTGACATCTTGCAACTGAGACTCCTGGCTAGAGAAGCAGATAAAGGTGTAGGAGAGGGTCATGAGTGTGGCTAGGACATGGGCCAAGTAGCAGGAGAAGGTGGCTTCAAATATTCCAACCACCTTCCCTGTCACTGACTGTAAACTCCCACTAGCAAAGAAGTGCAGAGCAAACAGCAGTTTGTGTAGGCCAGATATGGCTCATGACTGTGCAGTGTCTGGCTCAAGCTGAGTTTTTTTGGGTTGTTGCAGCTGAGGCGGGACATCTGGATGACCTCGTCTTCAGACACTGCATTGAGAATTAAACACCCAAGGAAGAACCTTAGCCTACGTAGGCTCTTCGGCATCTCTACCTGCTAGTTCTACTGTGTCAGGACCTGGGGCTGTGGAACTGTCTAATTGCTGTGGAACTGAGAAACACGTAAAGAAATCCAATTGATGTGAAGCAGAGAAGCAGGTATCTGGTAATGAAACAAATCCAATTGATGTGAGGCAGAGAAACAGGTGTCTGATAATGAGCTGATAGAAAAACCATGGACCTGATTCAGACCCGTTCGCTAGATGCGGCCGCTCGCTCCCAGTGTATGCAAATTCAGCTAAGTGATGTCAAGGCAGGCGATCGCACTTCAAGGCATAAGCACACCCACTATGTCTTGACGAGTGATCACTTTGTATTTATAGATGCCCACCAGCCTGTCTTTAGCCTCCCACTAGTGCACGTCATCTCCAGGAAGTATATACAACAATCGGTACATTGGGTTCCATCAGATCTGACCGCAGTGCTTGAGGTTGCCTTTACCCTACCGCAAGCACTGTGAGCATTTCAGTGTAAAAACCAGCCGGGTGACGTGTACTCTGACGCTGCCTGTTAATTATGCACGCCACTGAAACGGCGTTGAAACACTCAGGCACGCCTGCATTCGCAACTCCACTCCCCCGTTATTACTGCCTTGATGGGCGAGTGAGTGCTTCCCGATTGCTCGAACTAGTTTGCGCACATGCAATGCGATGCAAACACATGCGCAAATGCATAACATCGGCTGTGTACGAGCAAGTGGCCGCTTGCGAGAGGGTCTGAATCAGGCCCAGAGTCCAGTAGAGGTTTACTGAGGATCAGAGGTCTGTAAACTGCAGTGGGTTCTGAATACGTGAGGCTGGTCAGTCACAAGTGAAGGGTGAGACGTGGGGTATAGCTGATAGGTGCAGGAATCCTAGGAACTGCCTGGAATGCTGACAGGAAGCAAGCAAGACACTGCTGTAACTGCAATATACCAAGGCTAAGGAGCACAGAGAACTCTCACACAGCAACAGAACACGTTGCACTGGCAACTAGCAGGGCCGCCAAGAGCCAAGGCGGGCCCCGGTAATAGGGGGCATGGCCTAATCTCAGGAGGCATGGCCACGCCCCCTTGGCAAAAAAAAGAAAATAAAAATGATTTGCAGCGCCGGGGAGGGGGGCGCTCTGAGCCCCCTCAGCCTGGCGCAAAGCCAGAGGGGGCGCGATCAGTGTGATCGCTCCCCCGCACAGGCATAGGAGACTGCTGTGGCTGCTGCTCAGCAGCCACGAGCAGTCTCCAACTGCAGCTCAGCACACGCTGTGTGCGGGGCTGCTGTGAGGGAGGGGGCGGCGGCGTCAGACCCGGGCCCCTCAGGAAGCCCGGGTAATCTGTACCCACTCCCCCCCCTCTCGGCGCCCCCGGCAACTAGAGGGTGTGCTGAACACCCTTAAGTACGATGGGAAGGTGCAAGATAGGCTGCTGAGAATCACATGCAGAGATCCAACCTGATTGGCCCATTCAGGTCACATGCCCAAAACCAAGATGGCAGCACCCAGCAGTCTGCAGCATGAAGGAGCTGCCAGTCTTACCTGTACTGGCATGGCCTGTTCCCCCAGGACCTCCTCGCGCCAACCTCCAGGAACCAGCACCCCCACCGGTAGGACCGTGCCAGAGCGCTCGCACAGGCAGAAACCGCGAGCCAGCAGGTAAGGACGCTCTGGTTGTGACACACTGTTGTTTCTTGCTAATGGGTCATTTGAGTCAGCTGGTGCAATCCACATGAAACAAGTGCCTGTGCCCACATGACAGAAAAGCCTGCCTAAGACATGTTTGGAATCACAGACAGTGCTACAGATGAGTTGGGCCCCTTTTATAAGCATTATGATTGAGATTGTTCTAATTGAAATGGTTTGCACGTGCAATCACGCCACTGATTTGGTAGTCTATTCATTTTGTGTATTGCATTGCAATTTTGGTGCGAGTTCGGTAGTGTTGTCCAACACGAATCTTAGTGAATTTGTGATTTGCATTGATTTCAATGTTAATCATGCAATGTTTGGTCCGATGGTTATACGCCATGATTTGGAGTGCAAAGTCATGTTTAACATATGAAAACCATGCATGTTGTCCTTTAGTAAATTCCCGATTTGCAAACTCAAGGATTTAACACTGAAAATCACCAAATCGCAATCCTTAGTAAATCCCCCCTAACTGTCTTTATGCCTCCTCCTCCTGGATGTCCCAGCAGTTACTCCAAATTATAATGTCTAAGACTGATTTATTGCATTATCCTCAACAATGCACTTGTCTTTTTCAGTCTAAATTGTGACAATCTCACCCTATCTTCCCTTCCTCTCACTCAGAATGCTGCCCTACCAATCATCCAGGGCTGCTGTGAACTTTAAGTGACCCCTCTAGCAAGCCCGTCTCAGAAAGTGCTATAAAAGTGGGAAGACTACCCACGAGCCCCACTAACCGTCATTTCAGCAGGTTTCTGTTCTCCCTGATGATTGGGGACTCCGGTTGCGAGGCAGAAGTCCAGTGGAGTCCCCCCTGCGCTTTGGTACCCGAACCAATAGCAGGAAGGCTCCCGGCAAGGGCGGAGCTGGAGGGAGCAAGTAAAAATGAAGCTTGGATAGCATAGTGTGTGAGCACACTATGGGTCCGGTGGGCAGTCAGCACAGGGAGCGATGTGAGAACAGAGTACAGCAGGACAGCATGGTGCAGAGACAGGCAATGGGCAGCAGAGTGGAGAAGTGTGTCAGCCAAGAGCCTCAGAGTGCAACAGCGCAGAGTCAGGGGCATGTCTATAATGGGTACAGGGTGTGCGGTGCAGGGGTGGCCCACACTGCACACCCTGCACTCAAATTTTCTAATACTTATTTCTCCGAGGTCTCGCGTCAGGTGTCTCAGCCCTGCACAAAATGCCAGAAAATGGGTGCCGAGGCCATTTTCCCGGCATTATACGCATTCGCAGTGAGAAAATTGGAGGGTGCGCCATTTTCCTGGCGACCTGTGCATGCGCAGTAGACCAGACTAGTGCCCAGAGTCTACTGCTGCTGCGGTCAGAAGCCAGTCTACTGCCGGCCATCGGGGAGAGAGGAGGGGCCTCGGATGGGGAATGCACACAGGACTCCTCCTCTCTTAACACGCCCCTGCACAGAGGAGAGAGGCAGCACCAGCAGCGCAGACCAGCGGAGTGTGTGGTAGAGCAGAGGGATTGGAGATTGGCCTTTAAGTGTTCAGCTGTTTCCTGGATATCAGTAATCAGTACTGTCATCGGCATGGGAGAGGCTGTGGTAAGATGAAGAGGCAGTCTCATGCCGAAACCCAACCTACATAACAGCTCAGAGGAACAGCAAGTAGCTGAACAGTGGGAGTCCGGATACCATATTTGATGACAGCGGTACCCCTATCAATCTGCACTTTACAGGGAAAAGAGAATGCTGGCCATTTGTTTCAAGTAAACAGAGAGTTGCTTCATCTCTAAATGTCATGTTGAACTGCTTTAGCTAGTAATGTAACATGCATATCTGAAAGACTGTCTGCTTATCCACTAATAGTGAGCTGAATTGTTTATTGGTTACCTACTGCATGCTTTCACAGAGAGACTATTCCGCAAAATAACTAATGTCATGCTGAACCATTTGATTAGTAAAGGCAACCAATGCATTTTCAAAATCATGGATTATTGGGAGCCAGAAGAGATTAGCCATTAGCCTTACCCAGTTCCTACTGAGATAGTGCCAGGGCCGTAACTAGGTGTGAGCAACTGGAGCTGCTGCACGCTCTGAGCAGGGCTCTGTGGGTGGCACCGTCGCTGGTCCACAGCACCTGCCTCTGGCTAGCAGGGTACCTGAAACTGTATCCTGCAGCCACAAGATCGCTGCTGCAGTGCTGTCTCTATTGTCCTTTGGACGCTTTAGACAGGCACCCTGCCATGTGTACAGCTGCCCAGAGCATCTTGAAGACGCGTCGGTCACTGCTGCACTTCTGGATACTGGCAGCCCTGCTCCCTATGCGTGACATCATGATGTCATATTTAAAGGGGGAGCTGTTAATCCTTGTTACGGCCCTGTATAATGCAGTTTGGCAATTTGCATCCGGCAAAGCTTTTGTTTAGAAACTGCAGTTTTATCTTTTTAGTATAAGTTTACTAAATTCTGGTGTTCCTGTATATCCTGATTGCTCTATTGGGTTCCGCTCCCAGCTACCCGGAAAGGCAGGCAAGCCTCCTGACCCTCCACCCCCCAAAGTAAACTAGAAACCCTTGCAGCGGGGAGGCTGATGACGCGATTTGCGTTGAATCGTGTCATCGTGGCCCTGCCCCCTGCTTCACAATGTCATTATTTCGGCATTCAGAAGAGGGGCGGGGCCACGATGACGCGGTCACACCCCCGCCCCCAATGCTTCATCATTGTCGGCCATGCCCCCCACTGTAAGCAGACATTCAGCTCCCTCCTTTTGGGAGATGGGAAGTTGACACCCTGCCCCCAGGCCCAGTCCGCCACTGATCCCCAGAATTGAATGGAACCACAGCAGGTATTGGAATAATTCTGCGGTCCTTGCACTTTCATTTGCAAAAGCAGTCCATATAGGTTTCTATGCAATCTTTAGATGGTCTAGGCCATTGCAGCCTATGGGCTACAAAGTGAGAATTATTTTTAAAAAGTCAAGTGTGTGAGGGTCTGGAGGGTCTCACCCATAGCTGCAGTGCAGGAGTGTCACTGGCCCTGTGTGCTCGCCTCACCCATAGCTGCAGTGCAGGAGTGTCACTGGCCCTGTGCGCTCACCTCACCCATAGCTGCAGTGCAGGAGTGTCACTGGCCCTGTGCACTCACCTCACCCATAGCTGCACTGCAGGAGTGTCACTGGCCCTGTGCACTCACCTCACCCATAGCTGCAGTGCAGGAGTGTCACTGGCCCTGTGCACTCACCTCACCCATAGCTGCAGTGCAGGAGTGTCACTGGCCCAGTGCATTCACCTCACCCATAGCTGCAGTGCAGGAGTGTCACTGGCCCTGTGCGCTCACCTCACCCATAGCTGCAGTGCAAGAGTGTCACTGGCCCTGTGCGCTCACCTCACCCATAGCTGCAGTGCAGGAGTGTCACTGACCCTGTGTGCTCACCTCACCCATAGCTGCAGTGCAGGAGTGTCACTGGCCCTGTGCGCTCACCTCACCCATAGCTGCAGTGAAGGAGTGTCACTGGCCCTGTGCGCTCACCTCACCCATAGCTGCAGTGCAGGAGTGTCACTGGCCCTGTGCGCTCACCTCACCCATAGCTGCAGTGCAGGAGTGTCACTGACCCTGTGCGCTCACCTCACCCATAGCTGCAGTGCAGGAGTGTCACTGGCCCTGTGCGCTCACCTCACCCATAGCTGCAGTGCAGGAGTGTCACTGGCCCTGTGCACTCACCTCACCCATAGCTGCAGTGCAGGAGTGTCACTGGCCCTCTGCGCTCACCTCACCCATAGCTGCAGTGCAGGAGTGTCACTGGCCCTGTGTGCTCACCTCACCCATAGCCAGTGGCAGAACTCCCGGAGACAATGGAGTAATTTGCTGCCGGGCGCCAGTCCTGAAGGGGGCACCTGGCTCCATTGTCACCCGGCCATTCCGGGCACTGCTGAGAAAGAGCTGCATGGAGATGGAGCGCCTCTGATCGGCGCTCCATCTCCAGTGGCGTAATTGCGGAGAGTGCAGGGGGTGTGGTCGCACCCCCTGCACCCTCCATTTGCCGGGCGCCCACTGAGTGTGTTACCAGTAGGCGCCCGTCTCCTTCTCTCCCCCCCGGCGGTAGCTAGAGGACGGAGCTCACACCTGAGCTCCGGCTTCTGGGTCCCGCAGTGCACTATAGGAGTGACATCATGACGTCACTCCCATAGTTCCGAGGAGCAGGTGCTGGGGACGGACGGCAGAAGGCACTGGAGCGGGGTTTAAGGTAAGTATTTTTATTTTTTTTGTACGGGTGTGTGCGCATGGGGGGGGCACTACAGGGGGCATTGCAGGGGGCTTACTCCAGGGGCTTACTACAGGGGGCATTACAGGGGGCTTACTACTGGGGGCATTAGAGGGGGCTTACCACTGGAGGCACTACAGGGGGCTTATTATAGGGGGCTAACTACCGGGGGCATTACAGGGGCTTTACTTCTGGGGGCATCATATGAGGGCACTACAGGGGGCATTTCAGGGGCCATACTATTGGGGGCAGTGGCAAACGCAGGATTTCTAGAGGGGGGTTTCCAAATGCTTGATTTTAGAGTGTGTGTGGCCAGTCCATAAGCAGGGTAGAATTAGCACTTAACCAGCTTTAATAAGCATCATACAAAGTGTATTGTGTGTCATAATTCCAGCATATAGAGGACCAGGAATAACAGTAAACCATTAGATTCGGCAGTAGGGCCATCCTGCCTTAGGTGAATGTTTTTATTTAGATGCGGGCACCATTCCAGAGTATTAGAGCAAGTCCGGGGTCTGGGAGCAGCAGAATAACCTAGCACTGCCCCGGACTTATATGTACATATTGGGCTCTATAGCAGCACATTCCTAACAGTGAATGTTTTCCAGATCTCCTAGTTGGTGCAGAGGTATATTTATTACTGGCTGATACATGTTAAAAGATCCACAGATGGTGCTAATTATTTCATTTGTGATACTGAGAAGAACATGCAGCGATAGTAAAATTCCATTATATTACTATTTCTATTGTTGTCATGGTGTGGGCTGGGGAGGGGGGTTTCCAGGCAGATGGAAACCCCCTCTGCGTTTGCCTATGGGGGGCATCATATGGGGGCACTTCAGGGGCCTTACTATTGGGGGCACTACAGGGGCCTAACTACTGGGGGCATTGCATAGGGGGACCACTACTGGGGGCATTGTATAAAAGGAACTGCACAGGGGGGCGGCGGCAGCTGAGGCTGGCATAGGTGCTGGGGGGTTGTACATTTTAATTTGGGGGGTACCAACATTTATCTTGCCTCCGGGCACCTGGGATGAAGTTACGACACTGCCTATAGCTACAGCTAGTAGTGTCACTGGCCCTGTGCGCTCACCCATAGCTGCAGAACAGGAGTGTCACTGGCTCCGTGCATTCACCTCACCCAAAGCTGCAGTGCAGGACACACATGCCCGCATTCTGCCTACTTCCTAGTGAAGTGGGCAGAATGGGGAGAATTTCCGCATCGATCGTGGGTCCCCATGTAGAGGACGGGGCTTAATGACGCGATTCTCTGAAGTTTTCAATCTGTCCACTGTCAGTCAAAATGATCACCATGAATTACTGACCTCCATGTATGTCAAACCGACGGACCGTAATACCATTCTGCAAGTGGGTAGTCATCATCCTCCGTCCCTCAAGAGTGGACTTCCGTACTCACAATTTTTGAGAATATTGAGGATATGCAGTGATCCTAATGATGCTATAAGACAGATTGATAAAATGTCCCACAAATTCTTGCAATGTGGCTATCATTATAGCACCTTGAAGCGTGCGGAAGATCGAGTGCTAGCAATATCCAGGACACATGCCCTATATACATCTGGACCTAAACAGAATTCCAACATGGTGGTATGGACCCAACAGTATACCACAGCAAGTTCTGAACTGATAAAGATGCAGTTGTACACAATGACATTAGCCGATTTGTTCAACCTCAAATGACACATTTTTTAAGTCGTGCTGCTGGCAATTATAAATGTCTAGGATGTATTACCTACAGCTTTCTGGAAATGTGTGATACTTTTTTCATCCTAGATCAGGCAAAAAGTTTGTGATCAAATATTCCCTGATATGTTCTAGTCGCTATGTGGTGTACTTATTAGATGCCCGTGTGGCATGTTTTATGTCGGTAAGACCTCAAGACAAATGAAAGAGCGCATGGCTCTCCATTGCTCCCATATTAGGGCTGCACTAGAAGGTAAGGGTGCTGATCAACCTGTGGCTAAACCTTTTAGAGACCATCACCACAGTTTATCCACCATTAAGTATAAAATAATTGATTGGGTCCCACCGCACCATCGAGGTGGTGACAGAGACAGAGCTTTATTACAGAAGGAATCGTTCTGGATTTACACTTTACAAATCTTGTATCCAGGAGGTTTAAATGAAATGCTGTCTCTAAATTGCTTTTTATGATCTTATAGTCTGCCACATGTAGTTCATTTTCTAGCTTGGATATGATATGATTGTTTCATTGGCCAGTATACTTTGGCAGGTTTATGTGCTTCATCCTTCATTAATGAGATTTATTGTTGTCAGTGATCATGACAGTCTGTTAGCAGATTTTCCTATATAGCTTTAGTGTTATTAGTTTGTTACTGTGTATGACACACAGTTTATTTATTTACATATATTAGTTTTTGACCTACAGTTCAGTCCTATGCATTGCAGTTATTTATATCTTTCCATTTGTCCTTAGGTTGCTCCCATGCTACAGTTTTATTTGTAATTCAGTTTCCATGGTGATGGCTCACGTTAGGTACACGCCCCTAGTGAGTCACCGAGCACCAGCGTGAGACACGCCTATGACGTCATCGGGACTCCGGAGGGTCAGCGTGGGATGTGCACATTGGTGTATGGTCACAGGTATGTATTAATATGTGTGTTTTTGTATTCTTTTTGATATTGTCTTGATAAAAGAGCCGCCGAGCTCTGAAATGTTGACTTCATAGACACTGTTTGTCTGCATTCATTTATCAGCCGTGGAGTGCCATCTCCTATTGTTACACTATATACAGAGTTGTCTCTTGGATTGGCACCCATGCAGGTTGTCTTTTTTTGCCTGAGTGCTGGTCTCCAGTTGTGTTTTATATATATATATATTCAGAAAAAGGTAGTACACGGCGCTGAGTCCTGAAAAAGTTAATGATATCCCAACGCAATTTCAGTTCATCAAAAGATGCAATCCCCACACGTATAGGGTGGCTGCTCCTACTCCCATATACCGCTGCCCAAGCAGTGTCAAATTCTGTAAAACAAGAGGGTTTATATATAATTTCTTTTTTTATGCTTAAATCCCACTTATAATGTCACAGCATTACCAGTTTTTCATTCCTGCAGGATAAATGCTTTGTAAATGTACCATGGAAACAGTCTCAGGACTTTTATATGTCTCCTCTCTGAGCTTACCAAAGGTGTAACTGGGAGAGTGTCCCTTTAAGTAAAACAATGACAGGTACAGATGGCTGTCCCAATACAGCCTCATTTCTTTATTCGCTTGCTTTTTTCATCCACAGATGTTCCTAAGGGAAAGATATCTGTATTGAGATGAGTACATGTTGAACTTTTAATTACTAGTACGCTATAATACCCTTGTGGGTGTTTAGTCTGCACCAGTAATGAGGGTACTGCCGCAAGATGTTACAGCAGCTCAGGAGCCCTTATGTAAGATATAATCGCTAAAGAAATCTAGAGAGAGAAAAAAGACAACTTTTTGAATCCCCATTAACGAGAATATATTGTTATATTCCCGTACATTTAGGACGTGATAAAACATCCAGAGCACTTGTTTTAGATCCTGTTTAGAAATCAGACAAAACAGAGCTCCGATTACTAATTTTCAGCTGCCCAGGAGAGTTAGATCTGAGAGTCCAATTTCAGTGTTGCAATTATCTAAATAAAAATGGTTTAATTGCAGCTGTATTTGGCTGTCTCCCGGGTCTTCTTTTCACGTGTCACACTATTTTGCTTCTATCTGACTAAATAATTGGCAAAGGATTCCACTAGGATTTCTTTTCTAAACATATAGGAATCAGTTTGTGAAACAGGTGGTAATGGCAGTAGAGTTTGTGTTATTCTATGGGATATAAAGACAACTTGCCTGAAGCTGAGTGGACGCATTTACACAGGCACTTCGGAAAATTGTGTTGCAGAAAAATTGCAAAGAAATGTTTAATTTAAATTGCACATATATTATGAGATATGTAGCTCAGCAAAGGGTTAAACACACATAGTACAAACACCAGTCATTATCATCAGTTTATCCATAAACCTTATTAAAACAATGAGGTTCATTGGGGCTAAACCTTGTGTGGAGTCTAACCTGTACTAACCAATCAGAGTGGACTTCTTGCGTTTTGACCAATCAGAAGCTGATCTGTATTGTTTAGTCAGATAGGGTTTGGGAGAAGCATGGGGCAGTATTTTAGTAATTTAGACCCATGCTGGACAAGTTAGGACTATTTAAAAGTATGACATAGCCTGGTGCTGGTTGCAGTTTTTGAGAGGAGACCACACTCTCTTCCTTCCCCCCAGCTGGGGGGAAGCTGGCACAGGATATGGGAGCTGGTGCTTGCATCATTTTTGTGGGGGCACATCAATTTATTTACAGAATTCTTTGTATAGTCACAGTAATTAGCAATGTGGATGAGGACCATCATCAACTCAGATCTTTTGAGTACCTGCAAGACATATGCCACCTAACAAGTTTATCTGTGGCTGTATCCGCCTTGGATTATCTAGCAATTATGTGAACACACTCTTCGTTTACGTCACTGACTCTTGCCCGTCCTTCCCACCTGTCTAATTTTTTTATTGCAAGTGTATGTTGTAACTGAATCTGCATATGGATGTATGCATACACATTCTGTGCCCATTCGCAGAACAAAAAAAGTGTTTTTTCTTTTACACTAAAAAACACTCATAAATCTAACTCTGCATAAGGTTCAGGAGTATTCGGTCCCCACATCTTTATTTTTGAAATGTATGGAAATGTGCTATATTATTATTGGATCTTTTTTCTTTTCTGTTTTCATTAATGCAAGGAAACTTATTTTGGTGATTTTTTTTTATTTTTTAGAAATATATGTACCAGTCAAAAATAGATATTTTTAACTGACTTTTATTGGCTGGTGCATATGTGTAGGATCTGATGATTGGCTTACTGTATAGTGAAATTGTTCTCCACTTACATCAAATCATTGTGCTCATTGGGACCTTCAAAGCAGCAGATATTTTTCTGTACCCTTCCCCAGATTTGTGCCTTGAGACAATCCTGTCTCAGAGGTGTACAGACAATTCCTTGGACATCATGCTTGATTTGTGCTCTGACATTCACTTTCAAGTGTGGGACCTTATATAGGCTGGAAATGATTTTGAAAGGCATACACCTATCAATTGAATTTACTACAGGTGGACTCCAATTAAGCTGTAGGAACATCTCAAGGATGATCAGTAGAAACAGGATGCACCTGAGCTCAATTTTGAGCTTCATGGCAAAGGCTGTGAATACTTATGTACATGTGATTTCTTAGGGTTTTTTTAAATTAAATTTGCAAAAATCTAAAAAACACTTTTTACATGTTGTCATTATGGGGTATTGTTTGTAGAATTCTGAGGACAAAAATTAATTTATTCCATTTTGGAATAAGGCTGTAACATAACAAAATGTGGAAAAAGTGAAGCGCTGTGAATACTTTCCAGATGCACTTTAAGAGCCAACCTACTAAAACAATAAAGATACCCATTATATGTATCATAATGTCGATATGTGTAACGATCATACATGGTACTCGCATACATACTGCAATGTCCCACCTCTTATCACAGCTGCCTGGGACCACTGGCTGATATCGGACACATCTCGACATCCACCACAGAACATATTCCAGTTGTCAGCATTAAGCCGCGAACTGTGTCATGCGTGCAATGAATTGGTGGGTGAGTGCCTTAGTTCCAGAATGTTGGATTGAAGTGTGTGTATGTAATTTATATATTTTTTATATATATATATATATATATATATATATACACACACACATGCATATATACACATATATATATATATATATATATATTAGATACAAAATGAACACTTATATCGCGCGTACACTGGTTCAGCTGCACCAATTAGGTGGACCTCTGCTAGTAGAGAACCTAAAAATAAAAATGAAAGAGAAGGGGTACCTTTGGTGCACTACAACTTTGAGTATTAATTGAACAGAAGAAATTTCCACCACTTAGGGGGATTTATTGCAATATTAGCTGTTGTTCAAACACAACCCTCTAGTTAGGCTTCAAATCACCATAAGTTTATGTTTTGGATATTGTTCATAAAATAAAAGCCCTATGGTAGCCCATAATTCTTATACCTGAATATTTTATTCTTGGTATATCAACAGAGGTAAAAATATAAACAATTTACAATACAAATAAATACATAAATCGCATAAAACTACTTTTAGTAAACCTGCCCCAGTACAGAAGGATAGATGTTGTTATCTGCCACCTACACCTTTACAGGTGTGAGCTCTTAGGTGGACTTCTTATGTGGTAGGTGCAGGTTTTTCAAAGCGATGACCCTACGCGTTTCGTCCACCTACGGGACTTCATCAGGGGTAAACACAAAAATGGAACTGGTCTGAACAAACACTTGATGATATGGAACTGGTTAGAACACTCAGTAGTATAAGCTTATTTTCTGTCCCTTGATTGGGAGAAATTCCTAGAAAGGCTTTTAAAAGCCAAGTAGTTCTTATAAAGATTTTACTGGAACGATTAGATGGATGTTTCTCAACCAATAAATGTAACCTAGTGTATAATGGACAGTATTGTACCAGATTCCTTAACAGCAATTTAAATATGAAGATGCATCATATACTCCCAGTGTGCATCTTCATATTTAAATTGCTGTTAAGGAATCTGGTTACATTTATTGGTTGAGAAACATCCATCTAATTGTCTGACATGCCTACTTGGATGCTGTCGCCGATGTAATCCTTTAACAGACAGACGCACGCTTGTCGCTGCTGCTTTAAGGATGCAGGTGCGGCTACAGTCCACACATTTCACAAAGACAGAAAAAAAAAGAAGAATATTTTTATTGTTTGTGGAGCGCACTTTGAGGGTTACACCACCCTTTAACAGACAGACGCACGCTTGTCGCTGCTGCTTTGAGGATGCAGGTGGAATCTAGACGGTATTTGGAACCAGGGACACACTACCTCCATCAATTGTCTAAATCCCACTGCACTAATGGCGGATACCGGACGCACGTCTAACACCAACATAGCAGTCAAGGCCTCAGTTATACGTTTTGCTTCAGGATGACTGCTGTCGTACTTCATCCTCATCGCTAGGGACTGTTGGAGGGTCAATTGTTTAGTAAAAGTAGTAGTGTTCCTACTTCCTCTCTGGGATGATGAACAACTCCCAGCAGCAGCAACAGCACTAGGAGGAAGTGGTTCTTGATCTTTCCCTATTTTATTTTTATCGGAGAAAAAATATGTTATATTGATATATACGTGCGGCTATTGCGCACACAAACACAGAAAATATTTTTTTATTTTTGCTGGAGAGTAGTGCACTTTGTGGGTTACACCACCCTTTAAGAAATGAGCCAGCCGGCTCTTTACTTATGGGACACAGGCGCACATTTGGCGCTGCTCCTTTGTTGATGCACGTGCAGCCACAGTGCACACAATTCACAAACACAGAAAATATTTTTTTATTTGGTTTGGAGTGTACTTTGGGGGTTACAGCACCCTTTAACGGTCAAGCCAGCCGGCCCTTTACTTATGACACAGGCGCACGCTTGGCACTACTTTGTTGATGCACGTGCGGCTACTGCGCACACAATTCACAAACACAGAAAATATTATTTTATTTGGTTTGGAGTGTACTTTCGGGGTTACAGCACCCTTTAACGGTCAAGCCAGCCGGCCCTTTACTTATGACACAGGCGCACGCTTGGCACTACTTTGTTGATGCACGTGTGGCTACTGCGCACACAATTCACAAACACAGAAAATATTTTTTTTTTGGTTTGGAGTGTACTTTGGGGGTTACAGCACCCTTTACCGGTCAAGCCAGCCGGCCCTTTACTTATGACACAGGCGCACGCTTGGCACTACTTTGTTGATGCACGTACGGCTACTGCGCACACAATTCACAAACACAGAAAAAATATTTTTTTTTTTAGCACTTGGGGGGAGGACCCCTGACGGACAGAGCACCCCCTGGACAACACTACAGCACCCCTTTAGGACTGGGACACTGCACAGGACTTTGGAGTGAACACAGCCCCTATGGACAACTGACTGCACAACACAGTCCAGCCAGCCCCTATGGACATTGAAGTAGTGGACACAGCCCCTATTAACAACAGCAGCACAGCACAACACAGCCAGCCCCTATGGACTTTGAAGTAGTGGACACATCCCCTATGGACAACAGCAGCGCAGCACAGCACAGCACAGCACAACACTACTCTGCACTACACAGCCGAGTGAGAAAATGGCGCCGACGCGGGTACCTTATATAGGATCCAAAACCCGCGAGACCCGGAAGGCGGGATGATGACGTTTTGCCTCAATTTCAGATCCGAGTCAGGCGGGAAAAGTCGACCCTGACTCGGATTGGCCTCGGATCGGGGGGGCTCGGGGGGGTTGGGATTTCAGAAATCCGAACCCGCTCGCCCCTAATATATATATATACACACATATATTATATATACTGTCATACCTATCTGACTGTCCTTCCCCTTTAGAATGTAAGCTCTCACGAGCAGGGTCCTCTACCATCGTGTGCTTCTTCTTACACTTTCTTCTACTCCTTACTCCCCACAAGGGCACCTAACACTAGACTGCTAACTCCCTGCTGCTTATTGTGAGCGTTTTAATAGTTATTGCAACAATGTATATGTGACACACCAACAGTTTGAGTATTTTGTATTTTGTACGGTGTTGGGTCTCTATTTTTACCAGGTTCTGAGTCTCTTGGTTCTTGATTCAGAGAGGTAAGGAATGGGTGCAGGTGTATATATAGGCAATAGTATGGTTTCAAACACAAATTGCAATTTATTTAACAGTCAATTGGTAAAAACCAACAAAAGGCAATTTACAGTATCCTTTTAATACATGTACTAGAGAATCACGCTTTTGCAGAAATTAAGATTTTATTAGACAGGAACACTGGAAGGGTCGGATACCCTTTTCTTTGGAGATTGCATTAGACTGAAGAAACTGGGTGATTCAAATGGGTTAGTGTAACAATTTAAAAGCAACAAAGATATAGTGACAATATTATGTAACAAGAATTCTCAAAACACTTTTGTATCTGAGTATTCAACTCCCTTATTGTATCTAACTAAATTCACTGCATTCATGCAATTTACTACCAATTATAATGTCCAGCGCTTTTTGTAGAGGTGGTGGACATAGGTTTTGGTATGTTACAACACTTCTGCGACGTTTGCTAGCTTTCAATTTTAGTTAGAGATACAGTATATAGAGGAAAGTTGATTGACTGAAGAACAATTAAAATCCATGCAACTAGTCCTTGCAGTAAAATAGCTGGGATATGTACTTTGGGTTAAGCAAATCATTAGTTAGTGGATAGCTGACTGCTTTTCATCACTGAAGTTGCTCTAGATGGATGTGCAACTATACTGAATAAGCTTGAGTGACATGAAGTATCCTATGCAGCTAAAAGCTATATATGGCTATTGCAGTCCGGTGGAGGGTAATATAGTCGGGCAGGTCTGATTGGTGCACACTACCGACCTCTCTGGACGCTTGCTCGTCCCGTTAGGGCTTGTTACTGCAGCAATCACCACCCTCTGGTCAATGTCCTCCCTCAGAGGGTCTCCTTGCTGCCGCCTCCTGGCCGAGCCAATTCGCCTCCCTTCCTGGCAAACACTGACAGAGAGTCTCTCCTCTAACAGTGTTCCCTCAGGTTGCCTTTGGAAACACAGCAATGATGACAGGCGCGGTCAGTAACTCAGCGCATGTCTCTCCTCTCCGGATGCTTCCTCAGAGTACTCTCTAATGGTGCACACACACGGTCAGATTTTTCTTCAGATCTGACCGATAACGATTTAAAAAATCGTTCAATCGTTCATATCTGAAGGAAAATCTGACATATCTGACATGCCTGAACGATGGACGATGAATGATGCGCATTCCCGATGGTCAGATAACGATATCTGACATCTGATGTGTTTGCAGTCAGGCTTTGACGATTCCATTCATTTTAATGCAGTCAAAAATCGTTCAATCGTACAAATCTTTGGTAAAATCGTTGAAACGTTCATCTGACAGATTTGACAAATCTGACCGTGTGTATGCAACAGACTTAACTGTTTCCCTCAACCACCTGCAAGTGGTTCCAGCAGGTTCTCAGTCATGTGACCTCCTGCTGACTGGAAGAGTCCATATTTCCCCCACTGGAGGGGTAGTCCAATAGGGCATGTCACAGAGTGCCATAAATACACTATAAAGATAGATACAACATTGGCCACATTTTCATACATTGACAGTTTAAAAAACCCCCCAAAAAAACACAATTTTACATATATATCCTCAACATGGGTTGCACCCAGGTTCTGGGTTACCACATATATAAACCATGTTCTTGTCCTGCACTGTAAATTACTTGGCAGTTTGTTATGGAGAGCAATCACCCTGATCACCCCCAACTACCACAGGGGTGACGGGGGTGGGGGTGATCAGGGCAATCACCCTCCCCCCCCATAACAAACAGCCATGTGATGTGCGGTCAGGTGAGACAGAGCCTTTCCTGTCATACTTGGGTATACTCCACAGTTCTTTTACTATACAATTTTAAGAAAATATTATAAATATCTTCTTTGTATTATTCTGAAAATTTTTTATAGTCAAAAGCCTGGAGTAAAAAGTGTATGGCAGGTGAGGACTATCTTTTCCGCTCATCCCTGATCAAAACTCACCAAATTTCCAGCACTATATACTGCTGCACCTTTGTATAATGCCCACATCTACCCTCGGGTTCATATATGTATCTGTAAATCTGGCTCTGATACTAACCAGTGCCTCCCCAGCCATTTACCTCACCACACGTCACTGAATTTTTCCTCTCTTTTAATGCTAGGACAATGTAGACTACCAACCACACTCGGACAAAGGAAACTAGGGGACCACAACATACACACACATCCACTGTAATCACAATTTTCATGGAGGCGTTTGAAATGAATCAAAGATTAAAGAGAAGTAACTAAACATTATATTGTATTTTAAACATTATATTTTCTACAACCGGTAACTTCATATCTTCAGTTACTTCTTACATCCAGTATTTATTAACTGAAATCTGTCTGCAAGCTATGAGTGGGTTAGGTTGCTATGGGAATAGAGAACTAGAAGACAAAGTGTGACAGAACTCTGGTGTGTTCCACAATGATACTCTCCTCTTAATGTTCCCATCTATCGTTATTTACATTCTTCTTTTGTATTGTAGCGAACCCTAGAGACGTTATTTCTCTCCTTCCTTTTTCATTTCTGTCTTTCGCTAACACATGAATTGGACATGAAAACAAACACGCTTGTGGGTAAGAGAGGGCTAGGTATAATAAAAAGAGAATAAGAAACAAATATTATTATAAGTAATTTACAAAAGTCAAGTTACAGGCCTCTTATTTACTTAGATGACTAGTCATAGGAGTGACTGGGTTCTTGTCCTTGATGATACAGTTGAGGATGGTTTATTCCTTTGGAATAAATTGGTGGAATATCTCACTTTACCTTTGCCCAGGAGAGCGTACTGTACATGCTTTTCACTTTTTTAGCTGTCGGGGCTCCATACCTACACATCATCAGTCTCCAACACCCTAAATTTCATGAGAGATGAAGTGGAAGAGGGGAGATGGCCCTTGAGAGACAGTGCACGGCCTTGCTTAGTAATTATCGTTCTAGATCTGTTGTTTTTAAAATTGTGCTTTCTAGCAAAATAATCTAGTTCATTAAATATGCATGTAAAATTGACATATTCTCACCCTTTTCTAGAAAACACAGGTCTAACAAGATAAATAGGAAGACATCATGATTAATTAACATGAAAATCTGCAGTTGCTTGTAGCTCTTTCTACAGCGCACAGCCACCGAAGTGTAAGGGGTATATTTACTAAAGTGTGGGTTTATAGAAGGTAAGATATTGCCCATAGCAACCAATCAGATTTTAGCTATTATGTACTAGAAGGTACTAGATAAATAAGTAGAATCTGATTGGTTGCTATGGGCAACGCCTCCACTTCCATAAACCCGCAGCCTCTTGATCGTCTAAGATAATGTGCCCTCAGGCAGCACAGCTTTAAACAATCTGCTAACCCCCTACTGGTCCACCAACCTTTTGCCTGTGAATTATGATCCCGGTGCTGCTTTGTGTCCGATTATAGCAACATGTACTTCCAACACGGAATCGGTATGTAATACCGCCGGCCGCATGGCCGGCAGTTCGAATCCCGGCAGTGTCAGGCCGACAAAGGAACATATCCCAGCAGCGGCAGCCTGACAGTGCTGGAAATCCTGATCATTCCTAGGTAAGTATTAACTAACCTAGCCTAACCCCCCCTTAGGGGTGCCTAACCCTAACCTCACCCCCAAGTGCCTAACCCTAATCCCCCCTCTAAGTGCCTAAACCTAACCCCCCCTTCCCCGCTGCCTAAACCTAAGTCCCCCCGGGGGTGCCTAACCCTAACCCTCCCTCCCCCTAGCCTAACCCTAACCTCATGAAAAGGGGGTGCCTAACCATAAGTCCCCCCCGGGAGCCCTAAACCTAGCCCTCCCCCCCCGCGAGGCTGTCCACCCCCTTTGATCAGGATGCCGGGCGCCGGTCTCCCGGTGTTGGTAAAATGAGCGGCGTCTATATTTAGATGCCGGTCATTTCACCCTCGTCGGGATATGACAGTCGGGAAGCCGGCTGTCGGTATAATGTCAGCCGGCTTCCCGATTGCATCCCTCCAACACAATTAGCACATCCTTTAAGAGTGATGCAATGGAGGTAGCAGTTGTAGCAGAACTTGCCCCACAGTGGCTACAACTCTTTTCCACAAATCGCGCCAAAAGCCTCTTCCCTACTGAAGGGAGCAGGATCTGTGCAGTGCTACGGTCAAACATGCTGCTCACAGGCAGGTCTATTTATGTAGTGCATTTTTGATCCTGGTGTGATATTGCTCGGTGTGACAAACACGATTCTTAGTGAATTCATGATTTGTATTTGAGTCCATGTAAACAATATGATGTTTGATCCTATGGTGTTTTGTGCCAAATTGGTGCGCTAAATTGTGTATCACCTGCAAGTTGCAATTGAATTGGCCCTTTAAATCTCCAATTTGCAAAATCACACCCAAATCACAGAAAAACAAATCTTAGTTAACTTTCCCCTAAAGGGGCCTATCCATTACGCGACCTGAAAAACTGAATGACTAGCGTTCAGCCCATCAGGTCAATGGGTGCGGTGCCCGCACTGAAAAGCGTTCACTGAACTTCATTCAGTGAAGGATCCTGATCTCCTATCTGGGAACATGTGGAACCTGACAATCATCGTTAGGTTGACCAGCATGTTCCGTAGATAGTCGGGGTTGGCAAGGACCCAGCGTGCATGCGCATCGCTGTTCCTTGCCGGCTATCCATTAGACGACTTTCTGAACAATGCGACCAAAACCTCCTGGTTTTGGTTGGATTGTTCAAAAAGTCATGTAATGGATAGGCCCCTTTAGTCTTCAACATATGAAAGTGGATTGTAGTGTCGCCGAATAATGGATGACCTCATGGCAGCACACTTGGGTTAGACCCCATGTTGCAATCAGACAATCTTCTTCTCAACTATAAAGATAAAACCTAAGATTTTTTTCTGTGCAATTAAAACTGGTGGTTGCCCCTGTAAAATACTGAGAAATCCTATTGTTGGGAAGTTTTCCCCATATTTTGTTTTTACCACTTGTCCACGTTTCTTCTCATGCTCTGTGGCTGCTAAATGCCAACGACATCATTCAGATGTCAACCTATTTAATAGAGCAGCAGTTTATTTCTGTTTGCATTTATGTAACCAGGTCGGAGCTGATTACCCTTGCAGTGACAAATGCTTTTTAAGTACTACTACGGATGTCAGGTCCTGTATTATGATTATGTTTTTGCTAATTAAGTATGGGCATTTTTATAGATAGATTATAATAAAATAACTGAAGCACAAAAAGGAATTTGCATAATATATATGAGGTGTAACAATTCAGAACCTCTATGAACCAAAATTTTTGGTGAAGAATTAATCGTGTGTGTTTGAACTTTTTGTGGATCTGCACCATACAAATCCATTACTTTAAATTAATTTACTTGGAAAATGTGATGATTGTGTAGAAATCACGGGAACGCAATTAAGACCCAAAAATCCCCACAAGTACATTTGCACACTAGGGGATACGTGTACTAGGTAACGCTTTTCAAAACCACCGTGTTTTTGGACGCTAGATTTAAAGTAGCAATAATAATTACAAAACACACCTGGTTTTGTATTTAATATTATTGTCCCTTTAAATCTTATATAGCGTTGCAGAGTAAATTTACCCCTAAAGGTTGATTCTGAAATGAGTTAAATTTATGAATGAAGTTTGTTCATGTGTTGTCTCTTTGATCTGGATGATATATAAGTGTTTTAATACTGTTAGTTAACAGCGAGCTCTACTAATGCAGCTATTTATGAAGATTATTTATGGTATTGGGTTTCTTTTTATGTTCAAGCTCTTGTGAGTTCTACTCACTTCAGTATCTTTTTTTTTTTTTTTTTTTTAATCTGTATTGCTTATTTCTGTTATGTGGTGCACTAGTGTCACAAGGGGGGTTCGGGCCGAACCGGGTGACACCATCCGAGGGAGGGACACACCAAAATAGCAGAGATGCTCTCCTATATTGGTGTCGCCGAGCAGCCACACTGCAGTGAGAGGCTGGGGGCTGCAGCTACTAGGCAGTCCCCAGCCTCTCCCCTGCCCATGCCCCCAAGAGTGGCACACGAGTGGGTGTGTCACAAGGCCATGCCTCCTTCACGCACGAGCCTGGAAGCCTGACTGACCACCGCACCGGGTGTCGCTAAGGTAAGTGGTGCCGCTGATGTAGTGCACATTCTACTACCATTTATCTTTTCTCCTTTTTGCCTTGACTCAATTTTTGGTATATCTGACGCAATAAGTAATTTCTTATTTATGTTTTTTTGTTGTGTCAGATCTGACAGGAAGGTATTAGATCCTCTTTTTATTCACCACCCATTGAAGAGGGCGACCATAATGCAGGTGTCCTAAGGCGAGCTCAGGGAGGTCAGAAACCTCCCGTAGAGCAGAAGGGCATCTTGTGAGGAGTGACTGTGCCTCCTCACCAGACTAGTCTTCCAAACACTACTAGACCCAGGTTCTTTGTACCAAATGTCATTCACAAGTCTATACTGCTTGAAGAAATCTTCATTTATTTTGCCAATTTCATGTGAATCTTTCATGTGAATCTTAGGTCAACTCACTACTGACTAAACAATACAAACATTTGTTTTAGTGTAACTTTGCTGAAAGATGTAGGAGCAAAATAAAATAAAGAACAAAAAAATGTTTTTTATTTTGGCATATCATTAAATACAAATTGTCCTTGGTGAAATTCTAAGTGAATAATATTTCTCTGGTAACTTGCTGGGTGTGGGGCATCTCTCTGTTTTCCTAATTAGTGGTTTCTAGTAGTTTTTCTTTAATCCTCACCGATCTGGCACGGCTTGCAGCTCTGTTGTTCTCATACTAAAGAAGAAATATAGTACACAGTATTATTTATATACAGGTATTCAACAAATTAGAGTTACAATTGAAATTGTTTAAAACCACTTAACTGGCAGAGTTACAGAGGTCTTCTAGAAAATGTCAGGGTGGTGCTAGACACCAGCTACAGTGAGATACTTCCAAGGTCTTCTAGAAAATATCCACAGGGTGGTGCTAAACAACACCTAAAGATGTTTTTTTTTTTTTTTTTAAATAAAAGTTTGAAGTAACTTTTTACATACGTACAAGTATTATAATGATATATATCTCCAATACCATTTAAACAACAAAGAGCGCAATAAATTCCAAAAATAATTTTAATTATATATATATATATAAAAAAAAAATAATAATTTATTTCATAGATAAAAATCACAATACATACAAAAAAATAAATAAATGTAAAAAACATAATATATGTGCATTTTCAGTAATCGAACACCAAAAAAGCATATATAAAAAAAAAATGAATCCACCAATAAGATGGGTAGTTCCGACCTGGAGACTTCTTTAAAGTGCAATGTCAAAAAGTCCTTTTATGAACTCCTTATAATATTCAAGTATTATAACGAAATTAATAAAAAACAAACAAACAAAAAAAAAACTGTCAATTTATAATAAAGTTTTGAAAAAAAAAAAAAATTCACCAGTAAGTGGTAAAGAAATATCCCTTAACTGTTATATACAGTATAAAACCATGTAAATTTTATGTATAAAAAAAGTAAGCAGCGACTTCCTCATGTGGTCACAGCCTGTGCAAAAAGTAAGCTAGACTCAAACAGTTTAGATATCACTAGCTGCATATCTATTGTGTGGACAACCAATAACAGCATATAAGTAAATAATAAAAACAAAGCATTGCTTTTGTATTTGAAGTGCATTGTTCTAAGTTAAAGTGTACACACAGTACAATCGGTCACAGGGCATCACAGCTGTTCACAATTTTGCAGCCCAACAAAGGACAAAGAGCTAGTGACATCACTGAGCTGTAAAACATATAGAAGTGCCTTCAGTAGCCAAAAATAAACAGGTCAGGTTTTTTTTTTTTTTTACTCGGTCTAATATCCTGGCAGCACAGATGGTGTAGTGGTTGGTGCATTACTGCCTCACAGCACTGAGGTCATGAATTCGATTCCCGGTCATGGCCCATCTGTGTAGAGCTTGTATGTTCTCGCCATGTTTGCGTGGGTGTGCTCTGGGTTTTCTCCCACATTCCAAAAACATACTGGTAGGTTAATTGTAATTGTCTTCTCACAAAAAATAACCCACCGCCATTACAATTTAGGATTTAAGGATATCTATGTTTGAGCACAGGTGACTTAGTTAGTACCTCAGTGAGTTTGATTGACCCATCTTAAAACCAGGATCGCAATGGCGGAGTTTGGGAAACTCTGCCCTAATTATATGTACGTGTGTCCATGTGATAGAGAATATAGATTCTGAGCTCCGCTGGGGCAGGGACCGATGTGAATGACCAAATATTCTCCGTAATGTGCTTGTGTAATATGTGTGCGCTATATAAAAATAACAGCTAATATCTGTAATCTTAGCAATTCTTTTGTTTAGACAATGAGGAGTAACACCAGCAAGATGCTCTGGCTCATTTTGCCACAGATTAGAGGTGGACAATTCATTTAATGATAAGGCTGCAGCTCTCCCTTCCGTTGGTATGTTGAGGAGGGTGAACGAAGGCATTAGATATATCATTTTTGCATCATGTTATTGTCAATATGGAGTGGTTTTCCGAATTTTGCCCATGTCAGACAGTACTACGTATTAGACAGGTTTTAACTGCCTATTTGGCCCCGGAGGGAACAGCTAATGGACCACAGCAGGAGTATAATACCACCATGATAGTGCACTGTTAGAGATATCCTTTATATTAAAACACTGCAAAACTCATTTAGTGGTTTGAACGATTTGTCTCCATGAGTGGGATGAGGGAGCCAGGCTTCTGTTAGCTTTCAGCATAGCAGCTGGTCCTTCATAACTTATCCCCTTTTCCACGAAAATGCTGGGTCCGACTCAGGTCTTTTAACACGTTCCAACCTGCATCACAACCGGGTCAGACCCCTTTCACGCTGCACCTTGGACCCATGCTATTGGGTGGACCCAGTTCACACTGAACCCGCGTCTGCCCTGCAAAACTTGTGTAGGTCATTAGAAATTGATGTTTTTTTAGACTCACAAAGACGAGGTCGTAAAAAGTGGGTGGTGACTGCTCAGTGCATTGCATTAATCATGGTTGAAGAGTTACCACTGTGTAGCCTCTGGAGTTCCTGTGTTTTTGTGAATTACTTTTGTCTGACAGAGAGCATGATGCAGTTGCTACCTAGTTATTTCAGGAGGAGAAGATGATGACATCATCTCTGGGCGCACCAGAAGCTCAAATCAGCGGCTTTTTGCGGTGAACCAGGTCGGATAACCCGGGTTTCATAGTTACCCCGGACCGTAGCTACCAGGGTCATTTTCCTGGGTATCGCGACCACGGCTGACCCTTTCACTCCAAACTTCGTCCCAGGTTGCCACGGCAATAACTTGGGTTAGAAGTTTGATGGAAAAGGAGAACAAAGCCTTGGCCAAAGGGCTTCTTTGACAATTAATTTCAAATTTTGTTTCAGGAGTGCTTGGTGCTCACCAGAAGGGGTCTCTATCCCAACATTTAAAAATGGCAATAGCGCTAATGTTTGCGCATGGGATACATTGCACAAGAAATGTAGTAAAGACTGCAAGCTCTCTCTTATATTCCATCCATTAAAGTTACTGTAGTTACTGGGTGTCGGCAGACGGAAGCCAGAGGTGTCTGCACACCAGATCATTTCTGTCTCCCTTACTCTAAAGTGATGGTATCTAAACAGTCACAGATAATGCACAATATGTGGTTTGTGTTATTTCCAAGAATTTATGTACATATAGGAGGTGTGACATATAAGCATGCTTACTAGTACTGTGCAGCATAGAATACATTCTGACACAATTTCACTTATATCGTGAGGAAATGATTGTGGAATTTCACATTTGTAACCAGACGTTGATATGAATTCATATATTTTGTAAGTAGGAGTCAAAATTGCCATATTTTTGCTTGTACGCCCCATCCACATTTAGCTGGGGCAATGTATTCAGACAAGTTGCATGCAGTATAATAGAACAAATTATTATAGGTGTAGAGCCTACTACACTAAATAAATTTATAAGGAAACCCATGCAAGCACAGGGAGAATATACAAGCTCCACACAGTGGCAATCGAACCCAAGACTTCAGTGCTGAGGCAGTAATGCCAACCATTACACCATGTTTTTATACTGATGGACATAAGTTATCCTTATAAGTTTTATAACCATTTGACTATAATATTTGGGTAATTAGCATTTTCAGACTGCAGATTCATATTGTACGAAGGGGTTGGGTATGGGATCACGGCACTCAGAATCCAGACACTGGCATGCCAACTGGGTTACATGGCCGACTCCCAGAGGTAAGTATCTAACCCTACCCTCCGTAGCCTAAACCTAACCCTCCCCATATCTCCAATACTTACCGTCAAGATTTCATGGGTCGGGATGCGGGCACCAGGATTTTGGCCAGCGCCAACATCCCAACCAACAGGATTATAACTACATCCCATACGCAGAGTCACTTTTTACATTCCAGTTCATATCATACTTATGAAATGTTAATAGAGAAACTGTGAAGCAAATGATGATAAAGAATGAACCCCGTATATAGAAACTTTTAAAAACTTTAGAAAGAGCTAAAAGAACAAATACAAAATTTGTAGATATGGTCTAGCTCAATGTTTTTACTTAATCCTTCAGAAAATAATGATTTCCGTTAAAATAATAATCCAAAATGCAGTAAAAAGGCGGACACATTACTGGCCAACAGGTTAAAATCTCAGTAGGCTAAATCTGCCATTCAGGGCCTACGAGATGGGAATGGTGACTCTCAAAATGACCCAGTTGTCATAAATACTATTTTTAAGACTTATTACAACCAATTGTATAACCTCTCAGATTCAGCCACTGCGGACCCTAGTATCGATCTACAAACCGTTGATTACCTTTCTTCCTGTGGTCTTCACTGTATTGATCCACAAGTGGCGGGAACACTTGGACTTCCCATTACTGAGAAGGAAACCCGTAATGCCCTGAAAACACAAAAACCATCCAAAGCTCCTGGCTCTGATGGATTCCCCAAATCCTACTATAACACGTTCCAAGCCTCCTTAATCTTACTGAGATATTTAACAAAATTTTAGATGGTGAAACCTTCCACCCTTCTACTACCAGAGCCACCATCACAGTCATTCCCAAACCAAATAAGGATCCTCTCATCACCTCTAATTATCGACCCATTTCAGTACTTAGCGAAAATTTTCAAATCAGCATTAAGATCCTTGCAACTAGGCTCAATCCCCTACTACCCAACCTTATTCACCCTGATCAGGTAGGCTTTGTCCCATCCAGACAGGCACTTGATAATACTAGATGTACAGTTGACATTATTCATTATATAAATACACATCAACTTCCTTCTCTTGTGCTTGCTCTGGACGCGGAGAAGGCTTTTGATAGGGTCTCCTGGTCATTCATGATGCACACACTTACTGCTTTTGGTTTTAGAGATAAATTTTTACAGGCCACTGAGTCCCTTTACTTTAACCCAACTGCTTCTGTTTTTGCTGGGGGATTACTTTCAGTTCCTCTCTCTATAACCAACGGGACCCGACAAGGATGCCCTTTATCAACCCCTTTTTCTTTGCGTTGATTATAGAACCACTGCCTAGGAGAAGACGTGTTAATCCTGATATTGTTGGTGTGACTGTTGGAGACTCTCAATATACTCTCTATTTGCCATCCGTGTGACATCACACTGGGGCGGGGCCACAATCACCGGTGATTATAGCAATGACCGCAGCATCCTGAGGATGCTCCGGGGAGCTGTAAGGGCAGCGGTGTGACTGTCTGAAGCGTCCTAAGGATGCTCAAGGCTGCACTGCTGCATAGATACTGGCTGCAGGGTGCCATACTAGCCAGATAAGGCTTGCAAAAAAAAAAAAAAAGCTCAGAGGGCCAGACCAAATGATTCCGAGGGCCTTATACGGCCCCTGGGCCTGAGGTTCCAAATCCTTGGTTTAAATGATCGAAGGAGGGTTGAAGTAGAACCTGGCTGCTCCATTAATAATCTTCATTCTTACCTATGCCGATTGTTTGCTAGCCCTCTGCCCCCTTATTTGGTAGCCCCAATATCTACTAATGACAGGACTGAGTATATTTGACACTAAAGGCCGGTACATCGTCTAGTGCAGCGGTTTTCAACCGCTGTGCCACGGCACACTAGTGTGCCTTGGCCGGTTGTGAAGTGTGCCGCAGCGGTCAGAGCCGCCGGGCACATTTTACAGTACTGCAGCAGCCCGGGCCGCTGAGCTCCTCTGGGAGACTCAGGCGCGCCCGGGCAGTGACCTCCGCTGCCTTCCCGCATGCTCCTCCAGCCATCCAGTCAGCACGCTGCGCCAATCAGCCAGTCTACGCCCTCTCTTACCTCCTGCCAGGCCACCTGCCTGTTTTGTGTCTGTGGGGGCCAGTCATGTTTTCTTTTCTTAGTGGGGACCAGCCATGTTTTATGTGTTAGTGGGGACCAGCCATTTTTATTTTTTAGTGGGGAGCAATGTGTTTTTTTTTTTTTGTTTGTTTCTGTGTGAGTTTTTGTGTTTCTGTGGGGGCCAAAGTATGTGTGCTTTATATTTCTGGGGCCAATGTATGTGTGTTTATTCCTGCGGAGGCCATTGTAGTGCGTTTTATTCCTGCGGACGCCAATGTATGTGTTTTATTCCTGCGGAGGGTAATGTATGCGTGTTTTATTTTTCTGGGGCCAATGTGTGTGTGTTTATTCCTGCAGGGGCCATTGTAGTGCGTTTTATTCCTGCGGACGCCAATGTATGCGTGTTTTATTTTTCTGGGGCCAATGTATGTGTGTTATATTCTTGCGGAGGCCAATGTTTATGTTTTTTCATCTGTCTCGCACGCCACATTGCCGGATGGTGTGCCTTGGCAATTTTAAATCTTGCACTGTGTGCCTCAAGTTGAAAAAGGTTGAAAATCACTGGTCTTGTGCGTACAGACATCTTGCTCGATGGGACCCGGCAGGGTACCGGCAAGTGCATATACACTTGCAGATACCGGCAGTGACGGCGGAAGGGGGGGAGGTATATAGTGAGGACCATGCTCCTTTCGGCAGCATGGCATTGCTAGCTACATCCTCTGATCTCTCTGCAAGTACAAAACTTCTGAGGATGCAACGGCTGACCGCCAGGGCGCGCATCCACTTTGTGATAGTGGGTACACACTATACGATTTGTCATTCCGATACGTCGGAATCGGCCATATCGCTCAAGATATCATCTAGTGTGTACCCACCTTAACTCTTGATATATGGCACAGGCATTGAATCTTCTCAAGCCTGGTATGGCTGATGGCAGAGAGCTACTGCTTACACGCAGCTCCAGAGACCATGGGGCTCCCTTAGAGCTGGACACACTTGAGCTCCGAATGTACAGGCCATAGGAAAAGATGTAGGCAAAATAAAATGTGTCCAGCTAAAAAGCAGCAGTGCCAACGCCGGGCAATGTGTGTACTTACATCCAACAGCGTAGAGATGTAGGGCCTGATTCAGACCTGCTCGCTAAGCTGCGGCCACTCGCACTGACCTATATTCGCCCGTCTGCGCATGCATATAGGCATATAATTCGCAGTGTGCGTGCACAAACCAGTCTCAGAGATGGGGAATTGTGCGCTCGTAGAACAAAGACTGCCCGCTACTTTGAGTGGCAGAATGTGCCGTTTGATGGTGGTAACAGGGGAAGGTGCTTGTGAACGGGGGAGCGGATGTGCGAACGGAGGCGTGTCTGAGTGTCAAAACGGAGTTTTGTGGGTGTGCATAATTAGCAAAGATGCGTCCTACTACACGTCACTTGGTTATTTTTTACACTGAAGAGCTCGCAGTGCTTGCGGGAGGGTAGAGTCAACCACAAGCGCTGCAATCGCTTCCGATGGTCCTCAATGTACCAATGTTTTAAGACACTTCCTGGAGATGACGTGCACTAGTGGGCGGGTCAAGACACGCTAATGGGCGTCTACATACACAAAGTGATCGCACGCCAAGACTGAGTGGGCGTGCTTATGCCTTGGCGTGCGATCGCCTGCCATGCCGTCACTAACCCGAATTTGCATATGCTAGGAGCGAGCGGCCGCAACTAGCGACCGGGTCTGAATCAGGCCCATAGCTTGAATGTGTTCATAGTAAATGCAAAAAGGATCATTATCTTATTTGTACACAACATCATAATGTCAGTGTCATGTACACAAGAAAGAATAATGGTCTTAACTGTTAAGAAATACAGAAGTCATATTTTCCATATAATATGTTCTTACATTACATTTCCCCTTTAAAAATCAAATAGGAATTCTCTTTCCTACAGCAGTCCACATTGAAATGTCAGTTAAATAATGAAAATAGATGGAGACACTTTCATACTGCAGATACTAATAACTTAAGTTCCATAAGCTGGAGGCATCAATATGCAAATAATTAATCAGAAGTGGTTGGATAGTGCAGCTTGATGGTCATCATTAGATCACGCGACCGCATCCTTCTTGTGCTCAACCTATGCCTGATCTCCTCTGCTGTTCAGCTCCACCTCACCAGGAGTAAGGGGGTGGAAATCAATCATATGGCTGTATGTGAGCGTAGTACAGCAATGCGTTGCTGTTCCTACGTCCAACTCAAACTGATAGCGCCATCTATATATCGTAGTATAGAAATATTTTTATTGGCTCACTGTTTTGTTTTCTACCTGTGGGATAGGTTGTGGCCCATAAAAACAGATATTAACCACTTGCCTGGCACGGTCGCATCATATGCAAACACACCAGGATAGGCTTTCCCTGACATGGTCGCATCAGATGCGACCAGTCAGAAGCTAATCTTCCACCAACAGTGTACATCAGAGGGACCTGCTGGCCAGAAGTGATCGTGCAGCCTGCATGACCCTCCTCCCTAGTAATTGTAAGCAGTAGTTGTTCCCTCCCGTGTAGCCGTAGTCACATCATCTGCTCCAAGCTGTGTCCCTGGAACACCACCTTCTCCCGGCGCGGCGGCTGCTTCCGCCGGACCGGCCACTTCCTCCATCCTCCTCACGCTGGCGGCTGCTTTGTGCCTGGCCACCTCCTCCCTTCTCCTCCCGGCATGGCTGTCAGTGCTCCATGAGTCCCCAGCCGCGGCTGCTTGCCCGAGTAGCATACTGCAGCAGCCAGCGCAGCGCCACCCATACCCCTTCCCTCCTGTTCAAGCTCCGGCTCTGTCCCGATCACTGCTAGTTGCAGTGATAGGGCATTGGACTGTGTACACACACACATATATATATGCATACACATTATATACAGTCAGGTCCATAAATATTGGGACATTGACAGAATTTTCAGATTTTGGCCTCTGTTCACCACCACAATGGTTTTGAAATGAAACAAACAAGATGTGCTTTAATTGCAGACTTTCAGATTTAATTTGAGGGTAATTACATCCAAATCGGGTGAACGGTGTAGGAATTACAACAGTTTCAATATGTGCCTCCGACTTTTTAAGGGGCCAAAAGTAATGGGACTATCAACTCAAAAGCTATTTCAAGGACAAGTGTGGGCTATTCCCTCGTTATTTCATTATCAATTAAGCAGGTAAAAGGTCTGGAGTTGATTCTCGGTGTGACATTTGCATTTGGAATCAATTGCTGTCAACTCTCAATATGAGATCCAACGAGCTGTCACTATCAGTGAAGCAAGCCATCATTAGGCTGAAAAATCAAAACAAACCCATCAGAGAGATAGCAAAAACATTAGGTGTGGCCAAATCAACTGTTTGGAACATTCTTAAAAAGAAAGAACGCACCGGAGAGCTCAGCAACACCAAAAGACCCGGAAGACCACGGAAAACAACTGTGGTGGATGACAAAAGAATTATTTCCCTGGTGAACAAAAACCCCTTCACAACAGTTGGCCAAATCAAGAACACTCTCCATGAGGTAGATGTATATGTGTCAAAGTCAACAATCAAGAGAAGACTTCACAAGAGTGAACATAGAGGGTTCACCACAAAATTCAAACCATTGGTGAGCCACAAAAACAGGAAGACCAGATTAGAGTTTGCCAAACAACATCTAAAAAAGCCATTACAGTTCTGGAACAACATCCTATGGAAAGATGAGACAAAGATCAACTTGTATCAGATGGGAAGAGAAGAGAAGGAAAGGAACTGCTCATGATCCAAAACATACCACCTCATCAGTGAAGCATGGTGGTGGTAGTGTCATGGCGTGGGCATGTATGGCTGCCAATGGAACTGGTTCCCTTGTATTTATTGATGATGTGACTGCTGACAAAAGCAGCAGAATGAATTCTGTAGTGTTTCGGGCAATATTATATGCTCATATTCAGTCAAATGCTTCTGAACTCATTGGACGGCGCTTCACAGTGCAGATGGACAATGACCCGAAGCATACTGCAAAAGCAACCAAAGAGTTTTTTAAGGTTAAAAAGTGGAATGTTATGCAATGGCCAAGTCAATCCCCTGACCTGAATCCGATTGAGCATGAATTTCACTTGATGAAGACAAAACTGAAGGGAAAATGCCCAAGAACAAGCAGGAACTGAAGACATTTGCAGTAGAGGCCTGGCAGAGCATCACCAGGGATGAAACCCAGCGTCTGGTGATGTCTATGCATTCCAGACTTCAGGCTGTAATTGCCTGCAAAGGATTTGCAACAAAGTATTAAAAAGTGAAAGTTAGATTTAGGATTGTTTAGTTATTACTTTTGGCCCCTTAAAAAGTGGGAGGCACATACAGAAACAGTTGTAATTCCTACATCGTTCACCCGATTTGGATGTGATTACCCTCAAATTAAATCTGAAAGTCTGCAATTTCTTGTTTGTTTCATTTCAAAACCATTGTGGTGGTGAACAGAGGCCAAAATATGAAAATTTTGTCAATGTCCCAATATTTATGGACCTGACTGTATATATCTATCCAGTTATTTATATAGCACACACATATTCCGCAGCGCTTTACAGAGAATATTTAATCATTCACATCAGTTCCTGCCCCAGTGGAGCTTACAATCTATGTTCCCTTCCACGGGCACACACATACACACTAGGAATTTTGTGGGAGCCAATTAGCCAGACAGTATATTTTTGGAATGTAGGAGGAAACCCACACAAGCACAGGGAGTTATGTTACCAATTTAAATCAATATTTGCTTGTTATGTCATCATTGAGTTTCCTACTTGTTTCGACTTAGGTATTACAAGTTTTTAATGTTAGATCGTGTATACCATGGGTCTTCAGCCTTTGGCCCTCCAGCTGCTGTGGAACTACAGATCCCAGGATGCCCTGCCACAGTTTTAGCATGCTGTTATATCAAAATGGTGGCAGGGCATGCTGGGATGTGTAATTCCACAGCAGCTGGAGGGCCAAAGGTTGAAGACCCCTGGTGTATACACACTATGTTATGTTGCACGGTCGCTTGGCAATGGTGACGGGCTGATGAAATCACTGTCGGGTGCCTCTCTTTTGGGACTCCAGTGGCTGCGATCACAGGTGATGATTGGTGGTGGGATCATTTTTTTTTTTTTTACTGTATTTTGTATCCGGAGGATAGTATATAGAATGTATAGTCTTGATCGATACAGGACTCTCTCTCTCTCTCTCTCTCTCTCTCTCTCCCTCTCTCTCCCTCTCTCCTCCCCCTCTCCCCCAATATATCTGTATGCAACAAGGTCGCTCATGCGCGCTGACATGCATGGACATGTCTGGACCTGCCCCCAGTCGGGATTTGCCCGAGGCCGCCACCGCACTGCCATTGCATTGATTTCAATAGAGTGTCCACAGCAGTGTGCGTCGAACAGCAATGGAGCTCGTCTTACACCAATTCCTTGTCACTGCGAAAGCGTGAAAACCAATCGTACACACATTTTCTACTCACAGCAACCTGCCCAACATTTTGTGAGTCTATGTCGCCGATTTACCCAATTTGAAGCAGAACTTTATGTTGTGTTGTTGCTCCATTGCTGTTCGACACACACTGCTCGGGACACTCTGTTGAAATGAATGCAATGGCAGTGCAGTGGTGGCTTCGGGCAAACCCCGACTGGGGCAGGTCCAGACATGTCCATGCAAGTCAGCGCGCATGGGTGACCTTGTTGCAAGCATTGCATACAGATATATCAGACCATTCAACAAACTTTTTAGACAGACCATATTATATATATTTATTTATTATGGCGGTCCTGTATCGATCAAGACTATACAAGGGATGGTCACCGTCCATCGATGATTTGCAAACCATCGATGGTCTGTGACAAGTGGTTTTGCCATTGCTGACGGGCACCGATGGCAGCACGCCAACAGATGTTAGGAAACATCGGCGGCTGCGGTCTCAGACAATCAACGGTTTCAATCGATGGTTCAACCCATCAGCCATCGTTGGTACAGTTGTCAATGACCATCACTACAGTATACCATAAAAAAAAATTGCTATTTTTATGGTATACGACTTTTTTTTTAATAAAAATCGTGTTGGAAAAGTTTTAAAAAGATGTTCTTGACCTAATTCAATCATAAAAAAAACCCTACAATTTCTGAGCAGTTAAAAAAAATAAATAAAAAAAAATTAGTCAGTTAAGTGGTTAATTAAGGAAAAACAGAAAGGACGGTCTCACCTCTTTCCTTAAGCACTTGCGCATTTCTCGGTCAAAGTCGTTGCATTGCCCAAAATATTTCATAAATTTGTTCTGCAAGCACAAAACAAAATGCTTTCAATACAAGTTTTTGCAACATATAAAATGTATATGCATACATACATGTGTCAACATCTTTTAAAGGCATTATTACAGACTTCGAATAAATAACGGAGGACATTTCTGAAAACTATTCCAGAGACAACAACACACAAAAATTGGTGTTGCCCACTGCAACCAAACTTATTCTGTGTTAGGGCTAATAAAGTTTAGAAAATGAAAGCAACGCTCCGTTACGCATCGTCCAATAAGCAATGCCCAGTGCAGTCATACATAGAGCCATATATTTCTCAACTAATTCATACCTCAAATAACAAAAAGTGTTAAAACTCCTTTGAAAAGCCCACACATTTTTAATGGGCTTGAGCAACTGGAAGGGCCACTGTTCATACACATCAGTGAATCAACACATTCAGCTATAACTGCAAACGGGACTTAACAAAAAAAAAAAAAAAAAAAGAAAGAAAGATCTACAATAAAAGAAAAAAAAAAATTATAAAAATTTAAAATAGAAATAAAAAACACTATAGGACAGTAATGATTTATAACAGTTTGAAGAAAAAAAACCACCCGTGATTGGTCCTCCCGCTCACACCACCCCTCACCCTGCTACAGTATCACAAAGGTCCATGAGCAGATTCATAAGTGCCCTATGACAGCGGCCGCATGAAGCAGCTCCTGGAACCCTAACTTTAGGAAGAAGAAAAATTAGTATTATTTATCAGGTAGAGGTTGGGCGGCTTTAAAGCAAACATGCCATGACACGCTTACCTCAACATGGCACTTCTTCAGCAAATTAATGAGCACATTGCACTCATCAGTGTGAAGGTGGGGGGACAAGTCTGGATGCATCTTACATCAGAGAGTAATTCTGTAGTGGAGACATAAGTACTAAATTAGACATTAAATAAATATACAGTAATTACAAAATACTTGCCTAACCTTTCCAATAATCAATAAAAACAACATAAAACCATATTGCTGCCTTTGAAACAGCAAAAAAAGGAATTATCGGTATAATGGACTATTGTAAGAAGAAAGTAAAATAAAAGACTTGCTATAGGTTCAGAGACAAGAATGGAAGGACTATAAATGGCTAAGACTGCTTTGCTGCGCTCATTTACACAGAAAGCTTCTGGCATTACAGCGATTTAGCGGGTAAAAGGATGGCAGCAATGAGAACACGAAATACATAATAGTGTTTCCGCTAGGCTGTTTCAGCGGAACATCGTGCCCAATTTGAAGTCACTGAAACGTGCCCTGCCCTTATGGCGACGCCCTTCTGAAACAGCTGTCCCCACCCTCGGACTGCAGTGTCCCGTGGGGGGGAGGCGGGGAAGTTTTGGTGCAACAATCACCAGCGAGTGAATAGGTGCCATGCGCATCTATTCACACTGCGGGGAGAGCTTGGAGGCACACCCCCTACAGCAGTGGTTTTCAACCGGTGTGCCGCGGCCGGTTGTGAAGTGTGCCGCGGGGCTGTCAGAGCCACCGGGCACATTTTACTGTACTTCAGCATCCCGGGCCGCTGAGCTCCTCTGGGAGACTCGGGCGCGACTGGGTAGTGACCTGCAAAGATGCGGCGGCGAGACATCACAGGTCACGCACGCCGCGTTGTCCACTGCCCTCCAGCCCGCTCTGCCAGCCAACGCCCTGCGCCAATAGGCCAGCCCGCGCTCTGTCCAGGCAGGCTCTGCAGCCTGCCTGGAAGCCCGCCCGCACGCGATCCTGCTGCAGTGTGAGTGACAAGGGGGGGAAGAAATGTGGGTTTTGTGGGGACCAGACATTTTTTTCTTCTTCGTGGGTACCAGCCATAGTTTATTTTTTCGTGGGAACCAGTCATGTAATTTTTTTTAGTGAGAACCAGCCATATGTTATCCAGCCATATATTTGCCTATTTAGTGGGGAACAATGTGTTTTGTTTTGTTTTTTGTTTCTGTGGGGCCAGCCATAGGTTTCTTTTTCTGTGGGGTGCAATGTGGTATGGTTGTTTTTTTTTGTGGGGAGCAATGTGGTTTTTTTTTCTGTTAGGCCAGCCAAATGGGATTGTTTTATTCCTGTGGGAACTAATGTAGTGTGTTTTTTCATAGTCCGCGAACACCGCATCGCCGGATAGTGTGCTTTGGCAATTTTAAAATCTTGTGTAGTGTGCCGCGAGTTAAAAAAGGTTGAAAATCACTGCCCTACAGTGATGAAAAGGAGGCGCATCTCAAGGACATGCAACCTTTTGTAGTGTCCACACCCCAGTATGGGCACACATGACCCGATGAGTGCCCTTCTGTAATAGTCTCCCTGAATACAGACAGCGGCATCCCAATGTTCAGGATCCCGACAGGGGCCGGTTAGTAGCCTAACCCTCCCCCTAACCCACCTCGGGTGGTGTCTAACCCTAACCTCCCCCCCTGTGGTGCCTAACCCTAATCCCCCCTTCCCGCAGCCTAACTCTAACCCTCCCTGGTCGGTGTCTAACTCTAACTCACCCCGGGAGGTCCTTAAATCTAACCCCCCCATCCCCAGCCTAACCCTACTCCCCCCCTCCCCGCTGCCTAACCCTCCCTGGTCGGTGACTAACCATAACTCACCCTGGGAGGTCGCTAGACCTAACCCCCCCACCCCTGGCCTAACCCTAACCCGCATACTTGCCATCAGGATGCCGATGTCTGTATCTTGATCTCTTTGGGATGGCGGTGTCGGCATTTTGACGGGCGTCGGGATATTGACGTCCGGCATCCTGTCCGCCAGCATCCTGACTGCATCCCTTATATTCCATACAAGAATATTTAAGAGAACTTTAAAAAAAAAAAAAAAAAACAACAACACAAGAGATATGGTAAGAACTTACCATTGTTATCTCTATTTCTACGAAGTCCATAGGGTCCACAGGATTGACCTTGGGGTATAGGTTGGGAACCAAATCCGGGCACCACGCAGTTAAAGCTTTTAGCTCCCAGGATGCACTGGGTCCACTCTCCCTATAACCCCGCCCCCCAAGCCAGAGGCACCTCAGTTTGTAAGTAGCCAAAGGCCGGAGGAGGAAAGAAAGAGAGAGAAGACTGGAACACTCAATAACCATACAGAGAAGGAGACGGGAAACCGGTGACCAGTAACACAGCCCATATGAAGCCAGGTGCGTCAGGGCGGGCGCCCTGTGGACCCTATGGACTTCGTAGAAACAGAGATAACAAAGGTAAGTTCTTACCATATATCTTGTTTTCTACTTCAGGGTCCATAGGGGGTCCACAGGGTTGACCTTGGGGATGTCCCAAAGCAGTCCTTATAAGGGTGGGGACGCTCCTGTGCTGAGAGGAGAATTCGTCGCCCAAAGGAAGCATCCTGAGAGGCAAAGGAAACCAATGCATAGAACCTTAAAAAGGTGTGGACAGAAGACCACGTGGCCACCTTGCAAGGCCACAGCTCGAGTAGAATAAGCATCAATAGAAACACCTATACTATGTGTAGGCCCCTGAGACAGTCATACGAAGACATCTAGCCAAAGTCAGTCTATTGGCCGGCCATCCGTTCCTGTGAAATCCAAAGACAACAAATAAGGAGTCTGATTTCCTGAAGGAACTTGAACAGATGACATAAATCCGGAGACACCGGACCACAGTCAATGAGGCCACACCAGCCGAGCGGACCGGTGACTGAAATGTCAGTACCATAAGTTCCAGAATAATATGAAACTTAAAAACCACTTTAGGAAAAAAGACACAGGGCGAGTGCAACTCACAACCCTGACATGGTGGACTACCCAGAAGAGGGAGCCACATGAGAACGCTCCCAATTCAGACACTCTCCTGGCAGATGCAAACGCCATAAAAGAGAGAGAGACTAAGCTATAGACCCTGTACTAGCAATCAAAGCTAGTGGTTCAAATGAAGGTCCTCGGAGGGCACGAAGAACCACTACCAAATCCCAAGGAGCCCCTAGGGGAGACAAAGGGAGGCATAATCCAGAAAACATCCTGAAGGATGGATCGGATACCAGAGAGTGGAACAATTCCACAGCCGAACCCTACTGACAGTGCAGAGATCCGCACTCTCAGAAAGGCCAGGCAGAAGGCGAGACCCAAGTCAGCTGGAAGGAATGCCAGAACATCTGGAAATCCTAAACACTGGAGGATCGTAGCGACAGGTACGATACCATAAGAATTATGTATGCCACAGTCTGTGGTAAATCCCAGCAAAAGCTGGCCTATGCGCTCTAAACATTTCAATGATGACAGAGCCAGGGAAACCTTAGGACCACAGTAGGGACGCAGTCAAAGACAAACGATCCAGGTCCAGGAAAAAACAAGGACCCTGAGACAACAGGTCCGGATAGTGAAGCCGCAGGAACGGAGCATAGATGGGGAGACTCCGAAAATGTAAGTACCAGTGACGTCCAGGACGATCTGGAGCCACCAGAAGTAAAGCCCCTCCGTCTCGAATGAAACTTCCGAAGACCTCGAGGAAGAAGGGAAACCGGAGGACACAGGTACCCAAAGTACCACTTCACTGACAAAGAGTCACTGACGGTTGCTTCAGTACCCCTAGTGCTGGACCATAACACCAGTAGTGTGTGATAGAGTCAGCACCCTCTGCTTACCAGGAGTTGAAACCGCTCTTGGAGAAGAGACTAGTCCCCGGGATGCACGTCGGGACAGCTGAGGAAGCCCGCTTCCCAATGGAGAGCTCCTGGAATGAACACTGCAGAGATGGCCGGGAGGAGACCCTCGGACATTGTCAGAATGTGTGACATTCCTGTCAGTGCCACCCCACGACCAGTGTTGCCTAGATGGAAGCCATTGTTGTGACACTGTCGGACTGGACCTTTTCAGGCTTACCGTGAAATATGTGTTAGGCCAGAATGAAGGCCCAAGACAGCCTAAAGTTCCAACAAGTTAAGTGGCAGGGCGGATTCGACAGACTTCCAACTGCCCCGAAACGAATGCGGACCAGACACTGTCCGCAGCAAAGCATACCCTGGATGAGATGGCCATAGCCACCCGGACAGAGACCGACTCGCCTCCAAAGAGAGCATCATCGTTTGAACTGTGATCCGATGGAAAAAACTTGTTCCCTCTGGAGAGGAGCCAATTATGGCAAGGCCTGGAATGGAACCGAGCATATTCCACCCTTCCAAAGGTAGACACTCTGGATTTTTGACCACGCATCACAGAGTGTAATGACATATGTCGAGTGTGTAGACATCCACGCACTCCTAGTTGAAGAGTGGAGATCTTGTCTTACGCCAGAAGAATTTTCAGATTCTGAGAATCCAGCAGGGCTCACGGATGAAGAATACCCTGTGGAGGGATGTAGGGAGACTTTTTCCCCGTTGATTAAACATATGTGCCGAGAAGAAGCCACGGTTATCCTGACCGGGCTGTAAAGTACCTCGGTGATCCTGCTAAGAGCAGGAGGCCGTCCAGATACTGGAGCAGTCGGATACACTGAACAGGTGAACTGTCAGAAAATCCATAAAGCTGGTAAACTCCGGTGGGGCTGAGGACAGTACCAAAAGGCATAACCCTAAAATTGCAAGTGTTGCTTTGGCACAGCAAACCTCAGCCCATGCTGATAAGAGGGCTCTATATGTACCCGTAGGTACATGTCCTGAATATTCTGAGATACCATAAAGTCCTCAGGTTCCAAATATCGGATGATGGAGCATGGTGGACTCCTCCTGAGTCCAGGCACCCTTTAGAATCTGATTCAGGGATTTGAGACAGAGGATAGGCAAATGAGGACCAGTCGGCCACTGCCCCAGAAAGAAAGTAGAACAACCAGTCCCTCGCTGAGATAGTGAGGCTGGCCTAAATAGCTCTGCTTACCGCAAAGACTGTATAGCTTTCTGGATTTGTAAGGCCCTGATTAGGGTCTGAAGAAGGGCCCGTGTAACAACACCTTTGAGGAGGCCGCCTGAGCAAAGAGAGGCCGTACCCGTGAGAGATTACAACTCCTACCCAAGCATCCGTGGTGACTTGACACCAGCACTGGGTGAACTGAGAAAGTTGGTATCTCACTCTGGAATCCCACAGATGTAGACCTGTCCCGTCAGGCTGAAGGTTTATCCTTAGGCTTAGAAGCAGGGTCGTCTGGAAGTCCAGGTCTGCTCGTACTGGATATGGTGGCCCTCGTGGAGGCCGACAGCCTAGGAAAAAACAGGCCTTAAGGCTGACCCTGAGGACCAAAAGACTTAACAGATTTAGTCCGATTGTAGTGGGAGTAGCTAAAGACGGTATCTTCTCCTTAGTGATACTGCCAGTGATGCAACAATCTTGTCAAGGTCAGGACCAAACAAGATCCCCATAGATGGTGTCCGCACCTCTGCTTTCCCAGAGCGCAGCCATAGTGTATTGCGGCGGATACAGTCGCAGCCGAAAAACGTTACAAATGCATCAGCCCAGTATGCAATAGTATTAACCAACCATGCGATGGCCATGGTAGGACGGACAACAGCCCCTGAAAGCGAGTATATTGATTTCAGGCAAAGTTACCACCTACGGATCCATAAAATCCGTCCAGGCCGGAATGGGAGGCGTATTAATGCAAGTAATCAGACGATTAACATACAAATGCACCCCAGGAGGTGATTACTATAACTTGTGATGACCCTCAGGGAATGGGAAACAGGAGGCCTTTGTGACTCCTCGTATCTGGCGACAGCCAGACTCCCGCCATGAGATCCACCCACTGGACAGAAATGGGGAATGTATGATACAGGTGCAGGATCGACAATCTCTATAACCAGAATGGACCTGGCTACCAGCCCCAAAGCAGAGATAATAATAATACTTGAAATCGTCTCTCCCCATGTAAGAGGGAAAGAGCCCAATACATCATCCAGTTCATGGCAGAGCCAACTGGGAAGTAACCGCAGGGCGTATATCACGCCATTTTGTATTTCGTAGAAAACGACATCCACCCGGGTGGCTGTTGTGGTAATCCCTGCAAGGGGAATGACAGACCGTTGTGGTACCGGAAGTAATTCATGTACTGTGAAAAACCCCGGCAGGGAGCGATAGTCTGTGACACAGGGGTAAAGTGCAAGAAACTGCGAGATACCCTGAGTTGAGAAGGGCAGTATGGTGAAGTAACCCAAAGTGAGTTACGACAATGGGGCCCGCCCGGCGATCCGCAATGGAGAGGATCCAGAGAAAACAAACTGCCCAAGGGGGTCGTGTAAGGGGCCCAGCACCAGATGGTGCTGCATACATAACCCTTTCTGAGTCAAATCCTCCGCACTAATACCTGCAGTCCATGACATGCAGGATAGCAAAAAATGGGTGCAGTATCGCGCTCTACCTCCTGGTCAGACATATCTAACTATCTTGGTGGAAATATTAAGCAGCACCATACCGGTCCTGACTGACTCTAAGATTAGCTGCAGGGACCTATTATCAGTGTATGCAACATACAGTTCCACCTAAAATATGGCAACGTGCAACACGCAACAGTATGTGACAAACCTTACAAATATTGACAAGTATACATATGTGAGGTCTCAGAACCACCCTAGGTACACCTGTATTAGGGCAGATAGAAGGAAAAGTGATAGATATACACTGACAGGTGAGAGAAAAATCAGACAGTCAGCATTAGCATAAGTCACATACAATGCAGGCATATATATATACTGTACATACATAAGCATGACACATAATATACTGCACAATGTCGTTACATTCAACTGCCCATATTCAGTGTCTGGGAAGGCTATAGCGCTGTGCACACTCACCCAAATGGCTAGGTACGCAGGGGGACTGGGTTCACTGTTATCCTTGAAGATTTCTGCAGCTGCACCACAGAAGAAAATGGCCGCTGGAGACCTCAGAGGAAGCAGCTCAGCGAGGCCAGACTATAGGTATTGAAAGGCGCGCTGAGCTGAGGGGAGGAGCCGCTACAACAGGGAAGGCTTCCTCCCCTGGCCGGCTATTAACCCCCGGGATCGTGAAGTCCCTGATGGTCTAGTGGACACGCGGGGTATGCCTCTATGGAGGGGGAGCCCGCTGCCACTGCCAGCGCCTCCGGTCTGTCCCCAGAGACCGGAGGCACTGGACTGCATTTTAAATGCACGGATCACCGCAAGCGGTGATCCGCGACCTTACCTGCTCCCCGTTAGTCTGGCAGCAGTCCTGGGCGCCCGCAGAGTCCGGCTAGTACAGATTCTGGGGTCCCGCTGAGATTCCCAGATCTGTACTGGCACCTCAGCGCCGGCGGGGTGACGGAGCGGCAGCTTGGACGTCCCATGGACAGTCTGACGCTGCCGCTCTAAAAAGTCCAAAGTAAAAAGAAAAATCTTTGACCTTAGAAAAAATAAAAATAAGCTTAGGGGCTGCTAATCAGCCTCCCCTGCGATAATGGTGACCCGACTCCGGCCGGGCACCAACTTAAACCCGGGCACAAACTTAAACTGAGGTGCCTCTGGCTTGGGGGTGGGGTTATAGGGAAAGTTGACCCAGTGCATCCTGGGAGCTAAAAGCTTTAACTGCGTGGTGCCCGGATTTGGTTCCCAACCTATACCCCAAGGTCAACCCTGTGGACCCATGGACCCTGAAGTAGAAATATATATTTTTAAATAAAATAAGGCACAGGAAAAGAAAAGAGAGAGACCATTGAAAATAGTGATCGGTCATTTTGCGGTTAGAGAAAAGAAATAGTGAGGTCAATTCAAATAACTGCAAAGGGGGGGCGAAACGGCCAACGGCAACGCAACTCACTCCATTCGCGGTCCGATCACTATGGGGCTGTGAACAAAAACCTGCAAGTTTGGTTGTACAGTAAGTGCAGCATATAGCCGTACTGAGTCGCACCGTGAGGGCACTAGCAAATAATTGAAATGACTCCAGCGAGTTGCAGAGACTCCCACCTGACTACTGGACAATGAGGTGGAGGAAATTAATAATTATGGAGGGGAGATGTGCCAAGTGGGCATCCTCTGAAAGATGCAGAACTGTCTAAATTTAAAGACACGTCATTTTGTGGTAACTTATCATTGAAAAAAATTGTATAAATGAATTTTGCCATTTGATTACAATTTTTCTTTTAAAATGATGTTAATTGCTTTGTTCTTTAAAAGTACGATTTTTTAATGGGCTGGATTACCTTTTTCTTATCTTCATGTACAACTGTTGCACTTCTGGACTATAGTCAGCATTTGACCACTGACTAAAGCTCACCAAATACAGCAGACACCTGGGGCCTATAAAACAGAAAATTTATTTTATTTGAGACAAGTGATGATAGCATCTTCCTGAGTGATAATAGTTGTACAATAGCTATATCATAGAGCCAATTTAATATCTAAATGCCAGTCTTTCATAAGCATGTTTGCATAATAAAAGTCCTCTTTTGCTATTAAAAGTGCACCACCTGTTGTCTTGGTGTTTATAGAAGATTAGTTTTTGTTTAGTCTTAGGACTTCTCTAGTTTTTATTTCATGTGCAATGTTCTAAAAAGGAGTAGGAGAAATAAGCTTCATCCTAAGCCACATTGGCCCTCATTCAGAGCCACTCGCTAGCGGCAGTACGCTCGTTCCGAGCGATGTTCGCACATCTGCGCATGCGTACGGATCGTTATACGCATGCGCAAACCAGTCAGTGCGGCCGAAATTCATGTGCTCGCAATATAGCGAATGCCTGCTATTTTGAGTGACAGAATGAGGCGTATGTGGGTGGTAACAGGGGAAGGTGCTTGAAAATGGGGAGTGGAGATCCGAACGCAGGCGTGCTTAAAGGTCAAAACGGGCGTTTTATGGGTGTGCATAATTAATACAGCAGCGTCATTGACCACGTCACTGGGTTATTTTATAGCCAGAACTGCTCGCAAGATTGTGGTAGCAAAAACCAACCACAAGAATAGCGAGCAGTTCATACGCTGGTCGATGTACTCGATTAATCTAATAAATAGCGGACATGACATATGGTGCGAGCGGCCAGGGGGCATTTTTAACAAATAAACGAGCGTATGTTTTGCTCGCTCGTTCAGACTTAGAGGTGTGAACAGACTGCAATTTGCGAACGGATCATTTGAATAGCCACCCCTTGTTTTTGAACGAACGACCGCAAATAGCGAACGGCTCTGAATCAGGCCCATAGTTCTTTATATTAAGTTCCAAATAACTTTGTTTCAAGAAAAAAAAAACCAACAACACAGTTTGCACACATGGCCACTAGGGGGAAGATGATTTAAATATCAATCACATCTATGAAAAAGCCTACTAAATACAACAGAATGTTTATTACGAGACACAAAACTACAATAGCAAGAAAAATTTGGACAGAGGTGTTTGCGCTTTTTGTCATTCCAGGTCTCAAACACGTCTCTTAATACTATGCATTATACCCCTTCCACACTGAGCCTCTGACCCAGGATATTTCCGGGGCAACCTGGGTCCTGGATTGGTGTGAAAGGGTCAACCTGGGTTCTGTCCCCCGGGTTTTTGACCATGGTCGAACCTAGGACCGACCCGGATACGCTGTAGTCTGAAAGGTGCAACCCTGGTTAGGTTTACTAGCTACTCAGCGGATGACTCATCTTTGTAACGTCCACTTTAAATGGCACCCTAGTTTTGCAGGGCAAACACCGGTGCAGTGTGAAAGGCAAAGACATGGAATAACCCAGGTACAACGTGCGGTGTGAAAGGAGTTTGAGAAGCTGTGACACGGGTTAAAACAGTGTTCAATAACTTTGAACGGACCTGGGATTTAAAGTATTTAAGTTGCGAGGTAGGGACTCCATAGCTCAGACTTGTTTTTCCAGCACATCCCACAGCTGCTCCACCACACTGAGATCCGGGGAATTTGTCAACACCTTGAACTGTTTGTCATATTCTTCAAAACATTCCTGAACAATGGGCACGATTCTATTCAACGCGATGTAAATAGCTCCGGGAGATAGCTCCCGGAGCTATTCAATTCATCGCGATGTTAGATCGGGGAAGGCTCGTTCTTGCGCCTTAAACAGGGTGTTTAGGCACGATAACGGGCATTCCCCGACCTAACTTCCAGGCGCGAGGCTGTTTTCCAGGCGCGAAGGGCAGAAAACAGCCTCACGCCGGGACTTTTGTCGGATTTCCTCTCTCATCCCCGGAGGGATGAGAGAAGAAATCATTAGTCGGACTTGGCAGCGCGGTGTATTGAATAGCTCCGGGAGCTCACTCCCGGAGCTATTTACATCACGTTGAATAGAATCGTGCCCATTGTTTGCAGTGTGGCAAGGCGCATTATCCCCCTTTCTTAGGATTAGGCACCCCTAAAGAAGGGTTAGGGGGTAAAAATAGGTTAGTTAATACTTACCTTTCTAGCTTCGGGATCTTCACCCCTGCCGGGCTTCCGCTGTCGGGATTAGAACCGCCCATACTGATTCCCATAAGGGAATACCGCTGCCATGAAGGGGTGTATTTGATCTGCAACAATGTATAGGTAGGTGGAACGTGTCAAAGTACATCCACGTGATGCCAAGATCCAAGGTTTGTCAGCAGAACATTGCCCAGAGCATCACACAGCCTCTGCCAGCTTGCCTTCTTCCCATAGTGCATCCTGGTGCCATCTCTTCCCCAGGTAAATGATGCACACACACCTGGCCGTTCACATGATGTAAAAGAAAACGGGATTCATAAGATCAGGCTACTTCCACTGCTCCATGGTCCAGTTCTGATGCTCACATGCCCATTGTAGACACTTTTGGCTGTGAATAGGGGTCAGCATGGACACTGTGTGTTCAGACACCTTTCTATCAAAGCCAGCATTAACTTTTTCAGCAATTTGTGCAACAGTAGCTCTTCTGTGGGCTCAATGTTATTCAGTTAAACTGCAGTGGTTTTAATGTTACGGTGTATGTGTGTATAATAGGTATGTGACCTTGCAGGACGATATAATGCCAATGCTTCATATGTAAAACCAGAATGCAGCAGGGCCTATACAGCTGCTGTGAAACCATAAAGTGTCAACATGCCCTGCCAGCTTGTGTCTAGCAGACCATGCTGGGACTTGTAGTCCCACACAGCATCTGTTGAGCCATAGCTGACTATGAAACACAGAGTGCAATAGTACAAGAGATCCATATAGCCCACAACCTACCTGCTGTCACCTGTGGGGTAACTACCGGGCATGTGCCAGTAGCGGGTCACTCACTATTCTTCTGCCAGCCCTGCCTGGGGTAATTTGTCCTCTTTACATAAGCTCAGGAAACGGCCTGTGCTGTAAGAGGCTGTTCGACCTGTCCATCATTACAGGCTTATCCAATCAGATCACTCCGGAGCAGTGAGGGGGCGGAACCGCTAGCGGTCGCTAGAGGGCTTAGAACACACACAGCGCTGTCAATGGAAGAGCAGGGCGCCTGGCGATGACGTCTGCAGAAGGCGACACGGGCTGGAGGTGCTGCTGCTATTGGTCTGTTTGAAGCGCCGGGCTGTTAGTGCCATGGCTCCCACGCCCGGGAGCGCCCAGCACAGGCGGCAGAGGTGGGTATAACTGCCAGGGCATGGGGCTGTGCGGTGCTAAATCGCCCTACAGGAGGACGTGGTGCATGATCTGTGCTGGCTGCTACTTTCTCGCTTATCCTCTGACTGCCGGTGCTTCCCACACTCGGTCCTCAAGTCATCCTAATGGTCCTGGGTTTAAGGCTGTCCATGCTGGCGCACAGGGGACTTAATTGGTGCCTCAGTCATTTTGAATACAACATCTGTGCTCAACCATGGATATCCTTATACTCTAGACTGCGAGGAAGCTTCGAGGACCGAGCTTGGGAACCGCTGCCCTGAGCTGAGTGATGCAGTGGGTGCTCCACAGAAATTACTTATTTATGTTCTAGACCTGGCTTGGCTAAGCTAACCTGTGGATCTCTAGCTGTTGTGAAACTACAGATCCCAGCATGCCATGCACCAGTTTTAACATTCCCTTATAGCAAAACTGTTGCAGTGTATGCTGGGACTTGTAGTTTCTCAGCAGCTGGCGAACCAGAGGATGGCCCCGTACACAAATCTATTGTGTTTAAAATAGTTCATACTGTTATATTTGATTGTAAGCCCTGCAGGACAGATATTTTATTCTGAACTTTTAGTACTAGTGCATCTGATCACCATGAGTAGTGATGCAACAAACAAATCGGCAAGGTATGATTATTTTTTGTACTCACACAACACTTGGGGTATTCAATTAGCTGGGGGTTTACCCTGTGACTGATTGCCAGCCAAAATCTCTCTGGTGCAGGGAAAGGCTGATTGATTAAATAGCCTTTTTCCTGCGCTGAAAAATCTGGACTCACTGCGGAATCGATTGTTTGTTTTTGCCCGATTTGGTGTTTTTTTTTTTTTTTTCAGCTGACTACCTCGCACCTGCATGAGCTGCGAGGTTCAGTCTGACTGCGGGGACTCGCGCGTGCGGTGTAATCCCCTCTAATTGAATGCCCCCCCTTAGTTTTACTATTCAGGCAGGGACTGCTGGGTATTGTAGTACCTCAGTAGGTGTCACACTTCTACCTAATTAGTGATGTGAAACTACATAAATAAGAATGAAGTATATGTGTGGATAAATTAATGTCTGCTAAATAGTCTAAGCACTATATTATTATTGTCCTTTATATGGCCTTAAGAGGCGCCTGGTTTTCATCTCTCTTGGGGGCGTGCCCGGCACTTACGGACATGCCAGGCTACCCCCAAGTTCTCCTCTCTCTGTGAATAGATGCCGGCATCTGTTCACCGGTGGCGATCGCTGCACCGGCATGTTTTATCACGGCACCACCAAAAGGGCAGGGCACATCCTGCTCTTTTGTAATCGAGCAGTAGTGTTCACTCTAGCTCCGGCAGCAGGCAGGGCGCCGGAGCTAGAGAAGGCACTTGCGCGTGCCGAAGGGGGTGTGGCCATTGAAAAGGGGGCGTCACCTTTTCGTCACCCTTGGGGGTGTGCCCGGCACTTACGGACATGCTGGGCAACCCCCAAGCGCTGCTGACAGGGAGAATAGATGCTGGGCGCATGCGCCCAGCGTCTATTCACCGGCGGTGACCGGGTCACCGCACATTTCCCTACCCGCGGGACACTGCGACCCGCAGGTGAAGACAGCACCCGCAGGCTGTAAGGGCAGGGCACTTTTTTTCCTAGCGGGAAATTCTAGGGCAGGGTATGGCGCCTAGTAGGAACGCTACTATAAAAAGCCGTCCCCACGCGCAGGCCACACAGAATTATGAATCCGAGCACTATGCCGCTACTGTATAGGTGAAATCCAAAACCTTTTTTTGTAAAGCAGATACTTTGATCCATGTAATGTTCCCCCATCAGGTCAGTGTTCTCTGCCGCTGTAATGTTCCCCCATCAGGTCAGTGTTCTCTGCCGCTGTAATGTTCCCCCATCAGGTCAGTGTTCTCTGCCGCTGTAATGTTCCCCCATCAGGTCAGTGTTCTCTGCCGCTGTAGTGTTCCCTCATCAGGTCAGTGTTCTCTGCCGCTGTAGTGTTCCCCCATCAGGTCAGTGTTCTCTGCCGCTGTAGTGTTCCCCCATCAGGTCAGTGTTCTCTGCCGCTGTAGTGTTCCCCCATCAGGTCAGTGTTCTCTGTTGCTGTAGTGTTCCCCCATCAGGTCAGTGTTCTCTGCCGCTGTAGTGTTCCCCCATCAGGTCAGTGTTCTCTGCCGCTGTAGTGTTCCCCCATCAGGTCAGTGTTCTCTGCCGCTGTAGTGTTCCCCCATCAGGTCAGTGTTCTCTGCCGCTGTAGTGTTCCCCCATCAGGTCAGTGTCCTCTGCTGCTGTAGTGTTCCCCCATCAGGTCAGTGTTGCTGTAGTGTTCCCCCATCAGGTCAGTGTCCTCTGCTGCTTAAATAATTGTTTGTTACTGCCCTGTGTCTGACACTTCAAACCATTGTTATTGTGCAACTTGTGTTTTGCTATAATCTGTGTGTGCAGCAATGTTTTCTTGTCACTTACCCCCCAGCATTCCTGTTATGGATGAATGTGTTGCGGAATTTATCAAGAGGACTGTTCTGAGGATGTCTGTAGCAGAATCGCTGAATATTCTGAAGGCCTGGGGATTTTTAACAGAAAGGGAGCTCAGCACGCTGAATGTGCGGCAGACAAAGGAAGATCAAGCATCGCAAGTGCTTCATATCTGCGAGGTACCCTGCATTCAAGGGGTCTAGTTTATTAATCGGGCAAACAGAAGAAATCCCACACCAACCACTGGAATCCAAAGTTATTTTTGTATTTATAATTTCTCAATCTTTTTAATAATCGCTCGCCCCAACCCAAATTCATGGTTAATCTGTTATAGTTCAAGAGGCTATGTTCATGGGGTGAGCTTGCTGAACTCCCGAGGTCAGAGGTTCCCTAACTCAGTCCATAAGGCACCCTAACAGTACAGGTTTTAAAGATATCCATGCTTGACCACAGGCAACTTAATTAGTATCTCAGTGAATTTGATGTAACCAACTGCGCTTAACCGTGGATATCGCTAAAACCTGAACTATTGGGGTGCCTTGGGTGTCCGCATTTGGGAACCTCTGCCCTAAGTACTCAAGGTTCCGCAAAAAAAGAATATAAAGTGAGTTTATACACATTGGCAGGGCACTAGAGACCATGTAGAACTATATAATATATAAAATTTTTATTAACATCATTTAAAAACATTGTAAATAAATTCTCCTAAGCAAAGTATTACATAGACATCTACTGGTGTTGGGAGAGACGTTGTGACGTCTCTCCCATAGTGCAGAGCGGGCAGGAGGAGCACTGCATAGGGGGGAGAGGGGGGGGGTGGCCGCTACTGGGGGCACTGCATGGTTTGGGTGGCCGCTACTGTGGGGGCACTGCATAGGTGGGGATGGCCGCTACTAGGGACACTGTACAGGGTGGGACTACTACTGGGGCACTGTACAGGGTGGGACTACCACTGGGATCACTGCATAAGGGGGACTACTATTGGGGGCACTGTATTGGGGGACTACTACTGGGGGAAATGCTTAGGGGAGACCACTTCTGGGGTCACTGATTAAAGGGGCACTGCATAGGGGGACCACTACTGGGGGCACTGCATAGGGGGGGGGGACCACTACTGGGGGCACTGCATAGGTGGGGTGGCCGCTACTGGCGCCACTGCATAGTGGGGGGTGGCCGCTACTGAGGGCACTGTACGGGGGGCTGTGTCCGCTACTGGGACACTGTATAAGGGGTGGTGTTATTAGGGCACTGTATAGGGGGGCGTTACTAAGGGCACTGCAGAGGGGGGACCACTACTGGGGGAACTGCATAGGGGTGCCCAAAGCATATTCTTGCATCTGGGCCCACCACTCTCTAGTTCGGCCACTGCCGGCGGTGGCTTTACTTGCCCGGGTTTTTTGGCTGTGGAGGGGGGTCTTTCTGGGGGTTGGTTGCCTGGAGAGGTAGGTTAGCTGCTCAGTAATATGGCTGTGGGAGGGTGGTTTACCTGGGGTACCCCGTTAGTGGGGCGTAGGTGCTCAGTAATGCTGCCCTGGGGGAAGGGGGGCTCTGGCTCCTACACTTTCATCCTGGCTCTTAGGTTTTAGAAAAATTTGTCAAGCCCTAACTTATTGCTATGCTTTGTGCCATCCAGAGACAACCTGCCTTTTTCTTAAAGAGACCAAAAACTAATTAAATTTAAAGCCGCAATCCCATGAATGAATGTTGCGTGATCTCGCGTGAGGCTTCAGGTGGTGACATTTATTTTTTTTGCAGTGTATTGATATTGTGTGCCAAATGTAATGGGGTGAGAGTTTAGAAAATCGGAGAGTTATCTCACACTTTTTAAACTAGGCCAATTAAATAGAGTCCGAGAACATGCTGATTCGCATGTTTTTAGATTAAAAAAAAAAAAACCTCACGATTTAAACTCTCATCCAGATGTTTTCCCATTTTTGAAGATACAACTCGACCAATGTAATAGTTTGCTGCTAAACTCTCACATTTGCTAAACTCTCACCCTATTACGTTTGGCCCTGTGCATCTTCTGTACATGAAAAGCATACTTAATACTTCACGACAATCAGCCTTGCTGTATGGGGAGCACTAATCCAAAATTCTTAGGATTGACACTGTGTGAGGACTCTATCTGTGAGCCACTAAAAAGGCTGAAATGTGACGTAGGGCTCCAAAAGATAGATGATGTTGTTGCAGAGTAATGGTGAGCGTAATTTTGAGACTGTTTTTTTTTTTTTTTTCCAGAGTAGAAAAGCTACAATGCGGAATGCTGCGGATCTAGACATTATATGTAAGTTTGGAGTTGTATGACTTCGGTGGCTTATGTTTTTAATGAGTAATCAGTTAACCAGTAATTAAAATGCACTTTTTACTTCTGCACAATGTACCTGATTCAGAGGTGGCCGGCGGGCGCTAATACATTTGTGTTTTTTCCGCTAACGTAACTACATCTTTGTGCTATTGCTGAAGGCAATAGGATTTGTACAGAGATGCTCACAGTTTGCAAAGCGGCGGATTAGCCCCGCAATCTAAAACGCACCGGCCGCACACCGGTCATATGTGGAGGAGCAGAATGTCCTTCTGAACATGACCGCTAAAAGCCACAGTCGCTGAACGTGACATGTCCACGTCTGGCTAGCCACCCCACTGTTGCCACCCGGAAACACCCACAAAAATTTCCTCACTCTGCATCCAAATTCATTCAGCGGCATTTGGCGGTAACCATCGGGACGCATGCGCATTGAGACTTGGATGCATGCACAGGCTGAAACATTTTTCTGCTTGCACCTCTGAATCAGACCCAATGTAAGGAATCAGTATTCATAAGCGTGCAGCCTATACATGTATTAGGAACCACACCTCATTAAATGGAGAACACCATGTATCCGTAGTGTTCATTCTAGCACCCTGCACCTGTCACAACCCGTGCAGTTCCTCTATCCTGCCTGTGGTGTCGCTTTCCGCTCTGGTGCTTCTAGCACACTTAGCTGATGCAACAAACAGCCGAGCTACAGACCAGAGAGTGCTAGAAGCACCAGAGCAGAGAGTGACACCCCAGACAGGAAAGAGGAACTGCACGGGTTGTGACAGGGGCAGGGTGCTAGAATGAACATTACATCAGTGATATCAATAGCTGCTACTTACATAATGGGCCTGATTCTGAATTGGTCGCAGCTCGTTATATGTCCCTAGTTGTGAGTTTTAGCAAACTGCGCATGCACAGAATTGAAGTCATGCATTCTTGCGTATCTTCGTCTGAGCCGGATGGATCTCTGCGTGAAGTGGGTGTTTATAGTTGGTGTCCATGCGATCGCACAGAGCTGCTGTGTCTTGTGGGACATGGCAGCTCTGTTTAATCATCATGGAAATGTTGCAGGCGCATAAGCAGATCTTTCTGAAACAGGCGTTCCACCCAGCATGGAAATACTAATGATGCCATTTGCAGCAGACCTGAAGACAATGGGCGGGGGGTAGACTTCCACATGCAGATGCATGCATCACTGACATATACAGAGCAAAATCTCACATTGGTTTAAGGAATTAAGTAGGCAGCCACGGCTGAACGAAAAAGTGGCCGCGGATGCGTTCGACTCAAAAACAGGCCCTATGCTGAGTGCTTCATTCCTCTAACATCATTAGAATTTAGCAAGCTGCACTCTCATCATGGGTGATGCCACTGTGTGTTAAAGAGGGGTGCAAAACAAGCCACAAAAGAGGCTTAACACTTATTTGTTGCCAACCTGCTTATCACCCTGCCTGCACTATGCAGCAATTATTCCTGGGGCTCTAAGGTTCCTCTTATAGCCTCTGCCCAAAACTGTGACTGTAAATCTCTGCTGAGAGTGGTCCTGCGCGGAAGGACCAATCGGACGCTATGATGAAAATATTGCAACTTTTGATTGGTTCTCCCCTCCCACTTTTTTTGTTTTAGTCTATTACCGTATATACTCGAGTATAAGCCGACCCGAATATAAGCCGAGGTACCTACTTTTACCCCAAAAAACTGGGAAAACTTATTGACTCGAGTATAAGCCTAGTGTGGGAAATGGCAGCAGCTGGTAGTGCCCCCAGTAGTAATCCCCCCTGGTTGTGCCCCCAGTAGTAATCCCCCCTTTCAGTGCCTCCAGTGGTAATCCCCCCCCTGGTAGTGCCTCCAGTGGTAATCCCCCCCTGGTAGTGCCTCCAGTGGTAATCCCCCCCTGGTAGTGCCTCCAGTGGTAATCCCCCCCTGGTAGTGCCTCCAGTGGTAATCCCCCCCTGGTAGTGCCTCCAGTGGTAATCCCCCCCTGGTAGTGCCTCCAGTGGTAATCCCCCCCTGGTAGTGCCTCCAGTGGTAATCCCCCCCTGGTAGTGCCTCCAGTGGTAATCCCCCCCTGGTAGTGCCTCCAGTGGTAATCCCCCCCTGGTAGTGCCTCCAGGGGTAATCCCCCCCTGGTAGTGCCTCCAGTAGTAATCCCCCCCTGGTAGTGCCTCCAGTAGTAATCCCCCCCCTGGTAGTGCCCCCTGTAGTAATCCCCCCCTGGTAGTGCCCCCTGTAGTAATCCCCCCCTGGTAGTGCCCCCTGTAGTAATCCCCCCCCTCGTAGTGCCCCCAGTGGTAATCCCCTCTTTTAGTGCCCCCTGGTAGTGCCCCCTGGTTGTGCCCCCAGTAGTAATTCCCCCTGGTTGTGCCCCCAGTAGTAATCCCCCCTTTCAGTGCACCCAGTGGTAATCCCCCCTTGGTAGTGCCTCCAGTAGTAATCCCCCCCTGGTAGTGCCCCCTGTAGTAATCCTCCCCTGGTAGTTCCCCCAGTGGTAATCCCCTCTTTTAGTGCCCCCTGTAGTAATTGCCCCCTGTAATCTCCCCCCCCCCCCGCCCCCCCCCACAGTAGAAAGAGATGAGATAAGAATAAAAAAAAGAAAATCACTTACCTGAAACTCCCGCTCCTGGTCCCGCCGCTATCCGCTCCTCCGGCCGCTTTGCATGGGAGAGACGTCGTCATGACGACGTGTCTCCCATTACCCACTGCGGGAGCCGGAAGATGGCTCCCGCAGTGGGAGCAGCAGCAGCCGCTGAGAGTCTGACAGACTCTCAGCGGCTGCTGATTACAGCAAACCCACGCGGCTGTGTAGCGCTGACCGAACGCCGTCCGGTCAGCGCTACACTTCACTCGAGTATAAGCCGAGGGGGTACTTTTTCAGCACAAAAAATGTGCTGAAAAAGTCGGCTTATACTCGAGTATATACGGTATATTTCGTAGTAAGAGACTAGGGCAGTGATTCCCAACCTCGGTCCTCAAGGCACACTAACAGTCCAGGTTTTAGTGATATCCATGCTTAAGCACAGTTGATTAAATTAAAATAACTAAGGTACTAATTAAGTCACCTGTGCTTAACTATGGCTATCCTTAAAACCTGGACTGTTAGTGTGCCTTGAGGACCGTGGTTGGGAACCCCTGGGACTAGGGGGTAGATATACAAAAGCCTCTAAAGCAGACAAGTGCCGATGTATTCCCATAGCAACCATTCAGATTATGTCCTTCATTTTCTAGAATGCAATAGAGAAATGACAGTTGTTATCTGATTGGTTGCTATGGGCAAAACCACCACATTTCATTTTTAGAAGCTTTAATAAATCTGCCCCTAGGAGTTTAGTAACACAGGCAAAAAGACGTAGCATTCTGCTTTACGGGTTGTTTACGATATGTTGATAGTTATAATGTCAGCATGAGAATGTCAACACAATGACGTTGACGATGATGATTTGTCCACATGTTTGAATGTCAGCATATTGTCCCTGATGGCCCAGCGGTGACTTACCTGCTCCCGACCGCTGCAGCGGCTCCGGGGGTCATGTGACCGTCACTTCACATTATGGAAATGTCAACATTGTCGACCTTTTCACTACATCCCCTGCTTCAGAGCTTAAATGTCAGACAAATAGATGTCGTCAAAGTTTGCTGAACAATAAATATAAATGTGCATAAATTTTTTTTGTAGCAAATAATTTTGTCATTACAAGTTTACAGGGAAGCAGATAAATGTTCATTAACATGTTAATGGTGTTCTATAATTTTCTGTAGGTTTAACATTCCACCCTTATCAATTAAGCTGGCCACACATCTAAAGATTATCTGTCCAACCAGCCAACTAGTTGATTGGTTGGAATGAAAATCTGGTAACGTATGGGAGTAAATGATGATCAGCAATTTGCTCCTATATGCTAGGACATAGGTTCTCAATCTCGGTCCTCAGGACCCCAAACAGGTCATGTTTTCCAGGTCTCCTCACAGAATCACAAGTGTAGCTCCACCTGTGGATCTTTTAAAATGTGTCAGTGAGTGATGAATGCACCTGTGCACCTGCTGGGTGACCTAGAAAACGTGAACTGTGTGGGGTCCTGAGGACCGAGATTGAGAACCACTGTGCTAGAAAACAGATGGAAATGGTCGTTCAGACAAGTTTGTTAAATGTTTAATCTAAACAATTTGTTCAAACAACAGTGTTTGTTCATTTTCCGGCATTTGGGAGCAAATTGCTGATTTACTTCCATACCTTATCATATTTTCATTCCAACCAATCAACTAGTTGGCTGGTTGGACAGATAATCTTTAGATGTGTGGCCAGCTTAAGGCTATGAATGTGTTGGACATCCCTATACTAGTTAAGTGAGTACTTGCAGTTTGATTACGTAATTGACCATTACACTCGATTCTCTTCGCAGACAACCACGCTAACTCGAAAAAGAAAACTTGGGATGTTTATCAAATGTCCGCGCCAGCAGGTAAATGGTGTGCATTATTAGTGTCACAGCTTGGTTCCCCGCAATACCATGTGACAGCCCTTAATGTGAGCAATATATACATATTATTGCAAGTGCTCTAACTTCTAGTGTCTCTTTGCTTGCAGATCCTAATATGGATCTTGTCGATGTGTCAGAATGGAAAGAGCAGTTCAAAAAGACTATCCGTGCAGTGATGAAAAACGTGAGCTATAAATGTGCTTTTGCTTGTTTTCTGAAAAATAGTATTTTATGTTTTTAACTGTTCAATAATAGGAAACACCTTTATCAATGTTTTACTATGTAAGTATAAAAAATGGGTAGCTAATTTAAAGGTTAATGCCAACATTTATACCTGTATTCTCTAATAGAAGCCTTTATTTGGCAATTTAGAGATAATCAGATACTTGCACAGTTACTACATATTTTGTTGTTGGGTTTTTCCACGGTTGTGATCTGGTTGCTAGGGGAAAACCATAATAACACTTCCTGTTTTGTGGTCTAAATCTATATTCTACTGCCGACATCACTGGTATTCAGTATCTCGCTGAGAACATCTTTGTAGATTGGACATTGAGTACTTGTAATTTAGGGCCTGATTTCAAGATTTACGCTAACTCAATCGCAACTGAGATTTCTCACGGATCGCCATGGCTAGAATATGCTAATGTCACCAAAGCACAGCCGAGCTTAGGGACGCCCACTGCTTCCTTCTCATATCCATCCCATTACCATTTGGTAACATTGACACACATCGGGGCTGTCATGCAGCCTCTAAGTCAAGTCTGACCGATCTCAAACACTGCGTCTCTCCTGACACACAAAGAGCTCTCATGCTGCGAAGGAGATTGCAATGGATAATTTATGCGCAGGCCCATCAAACAGCTTTTAAATGGTATTGATACGCTTGCATTTTTGTAACCACCCCCGTTACCTCCCTCCAAACTGACTATCTGTAAAACAACATGCGAGTCAATTCTCTGGGTGAGCGTAATGGCAATACAATGCCGTAATGGCGTATTTCACGCATGCGCAATGGCTAACATTCGCTCATTTTCCGTAAATCTCTGAATCAGGCCCTTAATCTGAATGATATGTCCAAGCAATGTAGTGTTAGGAAAGGTTATCCCTGGGAAACAGGAAACTATCATTATGAGAAAAAGCCATCACTTTGATTGTAATTTATATGCTAAACCAGTGGTTTGTCAAACTGTGTCCTCAGGACCCCACACGGGTCACATATTCCAGGTCACCCAGCAGGTGCACCGCTGTAGTCATTACTCACTAATGCATTTTAAAAGATCCACATATGGAGCTAATTATTTCACTTGTGATTCTGTGAGGATACCTGGAAAACATGCACTGAGGACTGAGTTTGAGAACCTGCGTGCTAAACTAAAGCTATCATATATGTTAGAGTGCTTCAGTGACCTTTATGATAGAAGTACAGTAGCCCATACCATATATAAAAGGTCAATAATTAGCTTTATTATTCTTCTGTATACTTTATGTTCAGTTAAAAATGTAATTATGCAGTTCTTCATGTTCAAACAGTATAGGGCATGGCTCAATTAATGACTTAGGGGGGAGTTGTATCAAGCGTTCTAAAGAGTGAAGAAGTTGCCCATAGCAACAATCGGCTTCTACCTATCATGTTATAGAATGTACTTGATAAATGCTGTGGTTGCTATGGGTAACTTCTTTTGTCGTCTTCTCCATTCTTTAGAAAGCGTGATGTATCTCCCCCATAGAGCTGCAATATTTAATACATGTGCTACTTTTTTACAGTACAAAAGTAGTTTAAAAATAATGGTTAATAGATCAAGAAGGTTATAAACGCAATGGAAACTTAGACTCTAAATATGGGTCATTGTTTCCAGCCTATCTGCAAAATATTAGCTGTCCAATAGTTTCCATGTTTGTTGCGCTTTGTAATCTTCCACCTAAAGTCTTGATTCTTATTTATTTTTTTTTTAAATCACTTTTCATTATACAGTGTAATGCTTTCTTGCTTATTAAATAAAAAAATAAAAAAAATCTCTTTGGCTTCAGGTGACCATCCACTGCAAAGATTTCGGAGATGCCCTCTGGATCCGCATTGCTTGGGGGAGAAATTACATGAAGCCCAATCAGTACAAGCCCACCTTCCTTGTGTACCACTCCCAGACACCTTACGCCTTCATCACAAACCTTCCTAAGCCTTACCGGCCCCTGTTGTGGCAGGTACATTTGTGGGTTCCTAAATGACAGATTCCAGGTCTTAAAATGTAGTTTCAAACAAAATATGAACACATTGCTAACCCATAACTATTAATGTCCAGTACAGTTTTTAGCTATGTTAAAATGAAAGCAAGTGTTTGATTGGTATCTGCTGCAGGACTTGTTTTTTTATTCTTACATGCTGTATCTTAGCACTCCACAACGGGCTTAGGTGAGGATGCTCACAGGCTGTTATTTCAAATGTCCACTTCTATGAAAGCATGGCATGTTTAGTTTCTTCATCTGCTGTAGGGAGAAACACATAATGGGCTGGATTATAGGAGAGAGAGAGAACGTGAAGCTGTTACCCAAAGCAACCAATCGGCTTCTGTCATTTCAACGACTGAGCTAGATAAATAACAGTGAGAAGCTGATTGGTTGCTTTGGGCAACTGCTGCACTTTATCTTTCTCCAAGGCTTGATACGTCTCCCCCAATGGATTATATATACCATCCTATAGGAGGTAGGATATTAAAGATTTAGTCTTCATTACCCTCCCATTCCCCTGCTCTTCCAGTACCAGGCATATGAGGTGGGCACAGGGCATGTGCCTTCTTTTATTTCTCCTTCATCCACTAGGGGACACTGGAGCTCAAGACAGTGGGGTATAGACGGTGGTAGAGTAGAGCCTGGCACTTTAAATAATTAAGAAGTGTGACTGGCTCCTCCCCCTCTGCCCCATCAGCCCCAGTTTAGAAATTGTGCCCGAGAGAGTCGGTAGCACTGTGGGCTGTCTCCAGCCCTTTAGTATTTTGTTTATTTTAAATTTATATTTACACGTGAGGACAGGCAGGCTGCTTACTGTGGCAGTCTGCCTGCTACGTGGGAGCCGCCGGGAGGGCACCACACGGCTACTGCAGCCTGTGTCCGGTGACCCTGAGGGGGGGCCTTAAACAGTCATCGGACTCCATGAGGACCCGCCACAACTGAAACCGGTTCGTGTCCGGGTTTCCTCATTTGCCCCCCAGCCCAGCAACCCGGCCGCAGCAGTTCGTAAGTATATCCCACCACTCCTGACTAGCTGGAGCGGTGGGCCAAAACGCTGGGCTCAGGGACAGCGCGTGCTGCGCGGCTGTTATACAGCCTCCTTCCCCCTGCCAGTAAACCCGGCAGTGTCTGAGCTGCTGATGAGACCCGCCGCTGCAGTCAGCGACCGGGTCTCGGGCTTATCCCTAGCCACTGTTCCCCCTCCTATTTCATGAGGGGATGGATACCGCGTGGGCCCCTCTACAGTGCGTGTTATACAGAGGGCAGCGTTGGTGATAGCGCGATGCTGCCGTGGCTGCCACTGAGAACCCCTGCTCCTCCCTCCTCTATGCAGGGAGGGAGAATGCCACGTCCCGCTACTACCATAAGCCCCGCTATTTTATAAGTACATAACGGGGCTGGGGCGGGGCACAAGAAGCCGCTCAGCGCGGCTGCTCGTTGCTGCGCTGGTGCTTGTATGAGCGAAGCACCAGCGCCGGCTTATGCTTAGAGCCGCATGAGAGCGCGGCTGTTATTCACAGCGCTGTCGGCTGTGGGTTGCTGCGCCGGTGCGTGTATGAAGGAAGCACCGGCGTTAGCTCTTACAATCCCACTCCCCCCTCAGGCGTCCTCCCTGGCAGTTTCCCCGTCCTAATTAATGAGGGATGGAAATGCATGTTTAGCTTGAGGCTATCACCCCGCCCTACTGCACAGCAGTGGCGCGTCGGGGGTCATGTCAGGCAGCACCTACATCGCGATAGGAGAGTCCCCGTCCCCTTTAAGCATGTGTGGGGTGATTTTCACAGTGTATCCCCCCCGAGGTTTACCGCCACTAATGTGGCGATGGGGGCGGAGCTTAACGGCGGGCCCGGGCAATTATCCCTCGGTGGCCTCCTGCTGTCTTTGCAGTAAGCTTGGGGGCTCTTTCCAGCATAACCCCTCACGGAATCGGGCGGAGTTCCTCACCATAGCGTCCAGTCCGCTCAGGCACATTAGCCGGAATTTCCCAGCTGTGTAGTCGGGAAGGATGTTGGCTGTAGCGGATCCTCCTTAGTCCCCAGCGGACCTGTTGCGCTCTGCTTGTGAGCGCTGAGCTTTCGTTAGGCGGGGCAAGTTAGCATTATGTGTGTCTGGTGTTCTGTCTCCTACATTAAGTAATACAGTACACAGCTTAGCGCAAGGTTGACAGATAATGCACACCCACTATTGGAGTCAGCGGGCAGTGTAGGGCTCGCTGACTTCCCTCTAGCTGATGACTACTTCCTAAATGGAATGAGAGAGATCCCTTCCATTTCTGTATGATGACGTCATCAGCCAGTGTCCAATGTCATTCCCTACCATTGAATGGGCAATATAATCTTGTGGCGAGTCACCGTGCCTGAAGCGTGGCGTGCGGAGCGAGCCCGCAAGGGGCCGTCTTTTTATTTCCTGGAAAGTGTGGGCAGAAACCTCCACTTCCGCCTTCACTCACGTCACTTCCAGGTACGGCAACGGAAGGGGTTTTATACTCTTCCATAACTTAATGCCTCCAGCGTTGGAAGGATGTTAGCTGGGTTAGGGTTACATCTCTTCCATAGCATATTAGTGACCTGCTATACAGAGCTGGTCGCTCTGGCCTGCACTGGTTTTGATTTTAGTGCAGTTGTGCCAATAATCCATATCTCAAAATAAATATCCAGATACGGAGTTAACTTCCAATAATTTAAATTTACCTTGGGAGTAAATTGCATTGGGAGTACGCATATCTATGTGTAGGTAATTATATCTTATGTGCTCGCTTCGGCAGCACATACAATAATTGTGACGGTACTCCCAGATCTACCCTATTCGGGAATGAGAGCTCCCCAAATGTGCTGGCCATCCCTGTTGCCCAGAATTAAATGCTGGGACACCCACATCTCTAGCGTTGTGCTAACTGACTTCTCCTATAACCAGAGTGGGTTGGGGTCTTGCGCTGCAGCGCTACCCACTGCACAGTTTTCTAGTTTAATATGAGGGCTCTGTCAGTAAACAGGTAGCCTACGGACTCACCAGGAACAAGCCCATTTTCTTATCTTGGAAGAACAGAGTGTTGTGGAGTGCGCCCCACTTGCACATTTATTTCACTTAAGCACAGCTCCCTAAGCTGATATTTTCTGAAGGGGCTGGGGGTGTTTTTTCCCAAGGAGAGTACTCGCAGCAGTCCGCCATTTTCTACTACTAAGCTATATACATAGCTCACTTTTATGGGATAGTACAAATTAGTGTGTGGATTAGGTTACACACTTCTGCATTACATATGTATGTGTGTATGTCGGGGTCAGACCTGGTTAATCCTCGGAGGGGAAGCCACCTGGTATTCCAGGAGCTGTAGGCTATGCATAAGATCATATACATATATATCGTGTGCAAGCTTCGGCATCATGTAAACTAATTTGTAAGCTGGGTTTTATGTCCAGAGTACAATAGATTAGGTGGCTCTATGGAATAGCCATATTCTGCAGCTTACATTGTGACAGACACAATTCCCCAACACCACTACAAGTACCACATACATGTGGTGGTCTTGTATGTCCACACATGTATATAAAGTTATACATGGGTACATAGGTGCTCCCGGGGCACTCATGTCTAGGTCCAGCTCAGGCTGTTCATGACTCTTAGGTCTGGACTATCGCCTAGCATCCTTGGACGCTAGTGTAGTTCTGTCCCCATCCGTTAATACTTGGCACATAAGCCGCTGTATCTAGCGCTCTGCAATATTGCAGCGCCTCTCTGCAAGGGGCCTATTATTATTTAAAACTGCAGTAAATATCTCTAGTGGCGTACTTGGTCTGCGCCTGGTACTTAAAAGACATGCTGACTCTTCTCAGAGATTGACTTCTTATGCAACTATGTATATGTCTGTATGTAAGGCTGTGTATCCCACTCTTCATATGCAAATTTATAATATTTGGGAAAACCTGCTTACAGCCCTAATTGGGGTTATGAATAAAAGTATATCCCTTCCTTCTTTAATTGGGATAACTAACATTCTATATTTGTGTATCTTCTCAGTGTATATACAGTATATTCAGGTACTCCATAATATTGACTTGTCGCAGTCTAAATATCCACCAAGAGGTTCCTACTCAGCAATATAAGTATTGTATTTTATATTGGTATGTGACCACTTTCAATGTCAAGGGTCACTTGTGGGGATCCATGGAAATTCTATGTATACATGCAGAGGGTCTTAGTTAATATCGTACGCTATCTGGTGATTCTGCCTCTTTGGCTATATGCACTTCCCCATTATAAGTGTTAATGTAATGATACTTACACTAGCAGGGTGTTTGGGGTATATGTGCATTCTCTATATGAATACACATCTCTACTGGAACACTCAGATAAAGTCATTGAATGTAGTCCTGTTGTATGACCTACATGTCTCCACTAACAATTCTGCTAGTTTCTACAGTATTTTCTACGACAATATCTCCAGACTGAAGTCCAAGCTATAGAGCATTGGGTCTTTGACCACCGATGTTACTCTTTATACCGGATGGGTTGTTGTGAAATGGAAAAGGTCAGTGACATTCTACGTAGCATCCAGAGGGCTTCTGGTCACTCACAGGTGAGCAGGCTCACCCCCTAATCCTCCGGAAGAGGCTCCTGATACTGCAACCTGACATTACACATCAGTTATCCTCCCTTCTGCACCCTAGCTGCTATCCTGGCAGACATTCGCCCCCTTATGGTACCTGTTCACGTTAGTTGGCTCTACACCTTAGAGCCTTCCTGGTGTGTGGGTCCATCCAGCATAGAGATTAGTGATATGCTATTTTCTGGGTTGCGGTGCATTTTCAGGCTAGTGCACAGGTTTACATTACGTACGTCAGTCACAGGTCCTGTTCCTATAACAGAAATATTATACACAGGAGGCCTTGTTTGGTTTTTTATGTTCAGTATCTGTTGATACTTTTATTACACTGACAGGTACTTTCATGTTGACCTAGGGCTCTAGCCTCACTATATAGGATGCTTCCCTATTTGGTGTCTCGCTTTCCCGGGGTGGCTGTTGCATCCATGATTTTCAGCAGCTAAGGTATCCCAGTTGTTTTCATACTATTACGGGCCAGAAGCTGCTACTGTCTACACGCTTCCATTACGTTGGAAGTCGTCCATTTGTGGTTTTCTCTTCCGCTGTTGGCGGAGGTTGATTGTTTTTTTTTTTTTTTTCCAGGTTAAGGGGAAGCTGGTCTTCGCCTGAATACATGGAAGGGTTCCAGTTGCGGTTTTATCCCTCTGTTCCAGACTGGGTTGTCCTGTTGTCTGACCCTCTGTAAAGAATTGTTGTCTCAATCTTCTCTATGCCATCCCTGCCACTTGCCAGTGGAATCTCCACTGGTTGGTGACTTCTACGTTTTAGCCCTTCCGCTGGTTGAAATCACCTAATTAGTTAGACCTCAGGACTGGTCCTGGACGACAGTTCGATATATGCCTCTGGCCTTCAGATATACTCTTTGTTAAAGAAGTTTGTGGACGGGATCTGCATCAGTTATCTGTATAATTCTACATATATAGTGCTGGTATTCTACAGTCTGCGACTGTTGCACCTTCCTGTTTTAAACTCTACTACAGTTTTGTGGAGTTTTATTCTTGGATTACCGCCCCTTTTTCCTATGGTCTCATGTTGGGACTCACTGCTCCCAAGGGTCTGGGTCGGTTTGTTTTCAGCTGTGATTACGGTGTTCTGACGATTCTAATCTTTGTTGTCCACTAGATACAGCTTTTGCCTTTCAATTGGGCCTAAGGTTCTTGGCGGTCCCTGTTACGGTTGGCCGCGGGTTACGGCAAGTTCTCAGCACTTCCCACCCAGGAGGTTGGCTTTGGGACGTCCCCACTGTCTTGAGCTCCAGTGTCCCCTAGTGGATGAAGGAGAAAACAGGATTTTGGTACTTACCGATAAATCCCTTTCTCCGATTCCACAGGGGACACTGGACGCCCGCCCAGTGCTGTGTTCCTGCCGTTTTGTTGGCTCATTATATGGTTGTGTGACTGCATGTGTTCCCTGCAGTGGGTTCTTCTATTCTCCTTCAGCCGGTTTTGTCCGTTCTGTGGTCTTCTCCTCTTTTTCCTGTTGTCCTCCGTCTCCCCTCGGGCTCAGTTTCTTAAACTGGGGCTGATGGGGCATAGAGGGGGAGGAGCCAGTCACACTTCTTAATTATTTAAAGTGCCAGGCTCTACTCTACCACCGTCTATACCCCACTGTCTTGAGCTCCAGTGTCCCCTGTGGAATCGGAGAAAGGGATTTATCGGTAAGTACCAAAATCCTGTTTTTTCCTGGGTATTGAAGAGCAACAGCTTCCGTTGTCCCTTGGAGGTGGTGCCTGGGGGAGCTTCAGGCATCTTCTGTATATCGGCTCCTGATAAAGATTTCTTAGTCTACAGCTTGGTCTTGCCTATTTTTAAGAGCAGATTATTTGACTTTTTTTCAAACCTCTCCAATTGTCTACAGTGAATAGTGACATGGTGGTGTCCAAGACAAAGCAGTGACTGCATGGCACTCTATCCAGGATCTGCATTTGCCAGAGGCTGGAAGGTACAAGGAACAGAATAAACCAGAGTTTTCCAGATTAGTAGATGGAGGCCACGTGTGTTACAATATGGCAGAAACCACAGTGGAATAATTGGTTGAATTATACAAATATCCATGGGCCACAGTCTCCTGGAGAATCCTACTGGTCCCATAATGGTCAAAGAGTTCCTGAACATGTGAACACAGTCAGCGAATTGGAGTTTACTACAAGCAGCTTTGTTTTATAGGAGTAGTTTGTCTTTCTCCAGCAGCATGTCTGCACGTCAGCCTATCGCAGCCTTCTACCTGCAGCACACAAGCCTTCCAGCTATTGGTCAAGGAGCTCAACATCTCTGATTGCCAGACACTGTCTGTTCTCCTTAGACCGCATTAGTTTTATGAGAAATGCTTTGTCTTTTTCTCCGTTCACCTCTGTCCTAGGAACTAGTCAGTGGCATATTTGTGTCTCAGGCCTATTCCTCTATAGAGAGCTGCAGGGTAGCACAGACATTCATCCATTTTATTTTTTTTTGCTGGGAGATTTGTACTGCCCCAATCGTTCTTGTGCTACACCACGGGCAGCAGATTTTTGGGGAAGGATCTCCTCTGAAGTGATTCAGTAGCCAGAGTGTGACAATTATTGTCTAGGGCAATTCGGACTCCATGGGACTCAGTACATCCATTTCAGTACCCACATGGACTAGTCCATTGCAGACCCGTCAAGAACCTTCAGAACTTACACTATTCCAAGCACCCACAATGTTAAACAGAGGGGTTGTTGACCCTTCCTTTTGGTGCAAAAGAAAGTGAGACTGGACTGGGGGAAGATGTTACTGGAGAGAAGTTCAGCCACAAAGCCTGATAAGTGTTTTCCAGCACTGAAATTGAGAACCAGCCTTCATGTAACCTCTCTTCTAAAACATAGATGCCAAGAAGTCTCCCTGCTCCCCTTCCCTCTGTGACCTGTTGTTGTTTTTTTTGTTGTTTTTTTTTTTTTTTTTAAGGATAAATCAAACAGTCTAATATACATTCTGGGAAATGTATTTAGTGATTCCATAGTCCATTAAGATGAGCTGTGCTTCTGTCCTAGGCCCTGTTATGTGCTGCCGGATACAGTCAGATTCAGCAGATGGACCTGAAAAGTCGGTGTTTGGATTCCCTAAAAGACATTGTATTCAAGCGATTTAATCAGGTGAGCAGACATCTGTGCATTTGTCAGATGTGCCTTGAGCTGTAAATAATAGGAGCCTTTGTACGTTTATAGATCACTTCCGCCATCCAGAAAAAAAGCTGGTTAAGGTGATGAAAGGAAATCGCCTGGTTGAGAATCACATTAGTCATTTATTACAATGGGTGCTTTCTCATGGATATAGGGCTTGATTCAGCGTGCACTGCTAAACGCAGATTCACGATTATCGGGAACCTGCGCATGCGCAGGACCTATTATGCGAGTTTGCAGAATGGGTTCTGCTTAATCGCACGCAAGCTCTTGAATGCCTCTGCCTGATTGACAGGCAGAGGCATTTAAGGGGCGGGGGCAGCCAGCGTTCCCAGAAACGGGCCGTTTCTGCCCTGTTTTTTGGGAGTGACCAGCCCAGAGACTGCGTGGAAGTATTCAGTCTTCTGGTCTCGCAAGCTGGCCAGCCTGAGTAAGCCGAGGCTTACCCAGTTGGCCGACCGTCCACCATTGCGACCATCGACCACCTATTGTCGCGATGGTGATCCCAGCTCGTGATCTCTATCGCAGTGCTGGTATCGCAAATACAGCAGGGCTGTCATACACCTCCTGCTGCATTTGCATAATAGCACGGATCGCAATTGCAAAGCTGCCTGCGTGCATACATCATATATCTATAGCCTGCGTGAAGCTTTGCAATTGCAATCCTTGCTGAATCAGTCCCATAGCTGTCTAGCTTTAACCGCTTAATCAATACATTTGTACCATTGTCGTGCAATTTTAATTACATTGGTAAATGATAAAGAAAATATATTTTAATGTGGCTGCACGCCAAATACAGAATTTAGATTTAGGGTACATTTTTCCTTTTTCTTTTGTCCCTGCCAAATACTGCATTCTGACATGCTTGTTCTAGTTGGCACCTCAGCCTATTTTGGCATTTTTTGGACTTGGATTTTCCGAAAGTTACATTAGGTTGTTGTTGCTGTGCGAGGAGATACAAGCAATCTGGCCAAAATGGCCCAAAAATTTTTTATTTTTTTTTGTGTGTTTTGATTTATTAATTTTTTTTTTAAAATGGAAATTGCAAGAAAATGAACTATAAGCAAATGTGTATTTTTCTCTCTTTATAACTACCACCAAGATATGCTTTGTGGTTCTTGCTATGATAAAAATCATCCTTTCCAAAACTGCAAAAAGCCTGATTCTATATGTAGGCTTCCATAGTAAAATATGCACTTAAATGATGCTTTGTTTGTTTTTAAACCTGAAACGCATAAAATATGTAGTTATAATATGGTGACCCAACAAGTCTTAACATTTTGATATATAAAATACACAGCTAGGATGTTAAGAACACTGATTAATAGTATTATTATATAGATAGAAAAAATAAGTTACTCAAAGCAGCAGTCCATATGGATATCTACCTATATCCATAACAAAAACCAGTACAAAGGGAAACAGACTGCGCTTAGCACAGTTTGGGGTAGATCCCTTGGACAGTGATACAATAGAGAGAGATAAAGTATCAACCAATCGGCTCCTACCTGTCAGTTTACAGACTATTGAAAATTTACAGGAGCTGATTGGGTGGTACTTTATCTCTCCCCATGTTATCACTTTCCAAGGCTTAGTACATCTCCCCCCTATCTATTTCTCTTTGTACTACATTTTGAAATATACACCATCAAATGAGGAGGTTTTGTGTTTATTGATGTCCAGATGGGGGACATCTGGGCATTAGAACCCCCCTGCATCCTTCTCTAGCCTAATGACAATAGATCCAATTGTATCATATTTAGATTGACCATTTAATTGGTTATCCAATGAAGTTTCACTCTATTATGTTAACCCAAATTTTTTTTTTTATAAATTGTGGTTTTAAAGTGTAACTGGTCCCTTACAGTGCACTGTCACTGCAAATATCTGGAATCTGCTTTTATGTTCTGTTTGAAAATAATAAGATTGTCCATGTACGTTGCTGGGTGCCTAAATTGTGCACTTGTTGGTTTCAGTCACAAAAAAACTTGAGTGTTAGCAAAGGGGGCGCTAAATGACCAGCAAAATATGTTAATCACAGGAGTCAGCTAACAGCAAGGGAAAGAAAGAACTGGAAGTCTCTGGGCCCCTCCAGTAAGTGATTAAAATGATTTGATTTCCATTTCTAATCTTCCCCTTTTTTTTTTTTTATATAAATAAAAACATGCTTGGCTGATATGACTGGACTGGCCTTATAACTTTGATTAGACACAACCTTTACATTAATACAGCTCATGTAAAACAGGATACCTAAAGCAAAACCAGTAATAAAATATTATATATAAAAGTGATTTGATATACAGTATAATTAAGACGGCCGTAGTTAAAAGTGCAGTCACACTCAAAATGGCTTCCAGACAGAGCTTCATGTAACAGAGCTGCCTGGTCAAACTGAAGAAGTCTATTGTGTAAATAAACAGTATTGTGTAGATGGACCTGAGAGCTGATTGTAGCAGCCCATATAGATGTCTCCTTATACAACCTTACTCTAGGCGTGCAAAAATAGCCACACTTGGAGCGACATGGTCCTTCTTTTTTTGTAATTTGTGTCTAATCTGAAACGTGAAAAAGCAACAAAACTACTTTGCTAGTGTACACTGACCATTGGGGCTGCGGTACTTGTACATCTTTGTGTAGAAAAGGTTCTGATGTGAGCTCCCCCGGCTGTTCCTCCCACTAGGTTCCGTTATGCTGAATCTGAATATAGCTTGTACCTATTCCTTTGTGACAAATGTCGCAAACTAGCATTTTTGGTACAGTGTGAGCGGCTTTGTATGTGGTTAGGATGTAACTAAGACGCAATATTTAGGGGAAAAGTGTTGAAGCTTCTCAGTCACTAAAAGGAACTTGTGTCATATAGCGTAAAGACGCTAGATATATGATGACTTATCTGTATAAACGATGGCAGCTGTTAGCAATATGTGTGTCCGCAAGGGTAAGTAAGGGCCCTGGGAAAGATCTTTGCTGTTCTCAAGGCAAAGAGACCGAAAAAAGAACTAGGTCTAGGGTACAGTATAATGATAATATTTAAAATGTAATTTTTTATTTCTTTTCCGACTCTTTTTATCTTTGAAATGTCTTTGCATAACCTCCAGAGGGCACCAACAACTAAAAATAAAGAGTATACATTTTGTTTATTATGCAACATTATTAATCTAGATAGTTGGTCTCGGTAATTTTTTTTTTTTTTTTTTTTAATTGTGTTTTTATTTAATATACACAAACAAAGGGTGAAATAACAGCGCATGTGTGATATCTATAGATAATTTTTTAGGTATACAGGAGAGTCGTGTGGATATCTTCACAAGTGTGGTTTCAGTGTATAATTCCGGTATAAGTGAGGATAATCCAAAAGTCAAGTCCAGTAAAATCCAGTGTGGGGAGACCTTTCCGCGCTCAGCCTAGGCTAAACCTAAAAAATAATCTATAGATATCACACATGCGCTGTTATTTTTTCACCCTTTGTGTATTTTTTCTCCCAGAGAGACTACTCTGGTATACGGCAGCAACTTTTCGAGTGTGAAATATATTAATTTGTATTAATTTTTTAATAACATATATGTGTTTTATTTATTAAATCTTACTAAGACACATCTAGAGCAATTCTAATAGCGCCTTACAAACTGTATTGTTTTTATTTAATGTCTTTTTAGCAATAAAAAGAAAAACATATACAATAAATATCTGACCAATGCAATACATAGAAATCAGTACAATAGTAGAATAGCTGACATTCCAACAAGGAATATTATAGTAATTTCACAGAGCATAATATAAGTGTGTAGAAAACAAATACAAACACTTAACATTCACAATGTCAATCTTTGCATAAAATATAAACAAATACAACTGAATCTAGTTAATTATTTATATGTGAACGGAAACACACAAAACACAATAATTAAGGAACCATAGTCTTTAACGATCAGGGAGAGCATACCGGGACTTCTGCCACAAGGACCAAACTCAATCAAATTTACTCAGACATTTACGTTTCTGGTACATATAACGTTCTTGAGATGTTGTCAAATTAACCACAGCCACCCAGGATGCAAAGGTGGGTGGATCAGAGGCCATCCACATGCGGGCAATACACACCCTTGCCAGAGTTAAAAGGTGTTTGACATATAATCTAAGGGAAACAGAGAGGGAATCCTCCAAATACGCAGATTCAACAAAGTTACATGGATACCCGTGCTTCTTACACCATCAACCACACTAGTCCAAAATAGAACAATATGAGGACATGACCAAAGGAGATGCCAGAAATCAGCAGGAGTAGAGCATTTAGGGCAGTAGTCCACATCAGAAGCACCAAACTCAAAAAGTCTAAGCGGGGTCCAGTAAACCCTGTGCAAAATATATAATTGTATCTGCTGAAATCTGGCATAAGCCGTAGCATCCCGGGGAGTCCCTATAACAACTTTCCTGTCGTCATCATCAGACAAGGTACCCAAATCATAATCCCAACGGGTTCTAAGGGTAGTCAATCCCCCCTTCACCCCTAGAAGATGGGAGTAAGGAGTAGATCATAGAAACGGATTATTTTAGAGCAGTGTTGGCTAACCTTGACACTCCAGCTGTTGTGGAACTATATATCCCAGCATGCCCTGCCACAGTTTTAGCATGCCCTAGTAGCAAAACTGTAGCAGTGCATGCTGGGTTATGTAGTTTCATAACAGCTGGAGTGTCAAGGTTAGCCAACACTGTTTTAGAGGGTAAAGTATGCAACAGCAAACAGATTGGGGTCTCACAAAAGTCTGGAACCACGTCCCTCCACTGTGCACAGAGAGCATGCCGAAGCTGAAGGTATATGTAGAAAAAAAAATTAGCTGGGAGACCATTTTTAGAGGACAGTAAATCTACTTTTATAGACTGATCTATGTATTGATATGTCCTGTTCAGTCTGCATTGGATACAGCTATATCTAAAAATTTATTTCAGAAGTAAACAGAGCAATGTGCTCATTGACCATTGCAGTAGGCTACATACATACTACAATACTGTTAGGCTGTAGTAATATTGGACCTTATGCTGTCACCGACTGCGTTTCCGTATGCAGCGGTTATTTGAAAATATGCTAGTGTGGCTGTTTTAGCAGGGTGTTGCGCCCGATTTTTAAAGGGCAAAATGCTCCCTGCCCTTTTAGCGGCGCCTTGCTAAAACAGCCTGGCCACTGCTATTCTGCCGCCGCGTGAATAGATGCCGTACACATTTGCACAGCATCTATTCACATTAAGGGAGAGCATGGGGAAAGCCCAGCACCTAAGTAGGTGTTGGGCACGACCCATTAGGGACGCCGCCGGCTTGGTGCGCCCCCCAACAGTGATGGCGGGGCCACAATGCCCCCTTTTTCGGACGCGAACTACTGCCCTCGCATCCGTGCACCCTGCCTGCCCCAAATCTTGGTGGGAACACTGATGTCTTGTGCACAGACATACCCACCGAAGATGAAACCTCAGTCGTACATTGAACATCTGAACAAGCCTATCTCAGAATGAGCATCTCACAGCTGCATACGAATTGCAGAGGCTGACTAGGGCACTCCCAGAAAATGGTCCTGATGCGCCTGCAGTTTTTTTTTTTTTTCTTAGCCAACTGCTTCAAACACTGACTGTCACTCGCTCCGCGAAGAAAGCCTCGTAACCGCTGTCTCAAAACTCATCACTGAGCTGCGTAGTGCGGCTTTGGTGCATACTGTAGCCAAGTATCGTTCCACTGCATCCACCTCTGAATCAGTCGCTTTGTCCTATGTACATATTTCAGTCTCTGGGGATCATTCAGTGTTGCTCTGACAGCATATTTGTGTAATGTTATGGAAGGTTACATTTACCCAATGGTGCTGTCCCGCACGTCTACCACAATGTAATCTGCTCATTATGCTCCCTCAGCGCGTATTCTGAGCTTGGAAGTATGTGATAATTGGGCCAGATTCAATGTTTTTTAAATGGTTGCAGTGATGCATAACATTAAATCTAATGTTCATTCTAGCACCCTGCACCTGTCACAACCTGTGCAGTTCCTCTTTCCTGCCTCCTCTGTTGCTTGTAGCACACTCAGCTGATGCAACAAACTACTGAGATACAGATCACAGTGTGCTAGAAGCACCAGAGTGTAGAGTGACTCCCCAGGCAGGGAATGGGAACGACACAAGTTGAGCCAGGGTGCTAGAATGAACACTAAAAAAAAAAATTACAGATAAGCCGTTCAATTCTTATGTCAGTTCGCCGAGTGGTTTTGCATGTTCAGCAAAGTGCTTACTACTTTGAGAAAGTAGTTTTGACTTCCAGTCGGCAAAGCATGCCAGACCTCCCTGCTCTTTAAACTACATAATGCTTTATGATCTGTTCAGGTGGGGTCCTCCTCCTTGGAGGTGACTTCAGAATCCTTTACACATTTCAAAGGGCCCTAAGACTTAAGCACCAGCTCAGATTTTTGTTTCATATCTTGAAATCGCCCTCTTCTGTGAGAGATGATTAATTGTACTCCACCTCATCATGCTTGTACTAGAACACGTTACCTCTTTACTGAACCTCATCATCATCACTGATTAGAGAAACGTACATCCTATCACCTGGTCTGATCTTGTTCCCATATACATTGCTACAGGAGTCCCCAGTCATAATATGTTGGACTGAAGACTGAGCTTAAACTCTAGACTTCTGGTTAAATAGAAAAGTTATTGGGATTTCCAAATAATATTCTAGAAATAGCAAAGGTTTGCACCTTCAGCAAAGGTGTATGTGGATACATCTATATTACACATTGCTTTACATTGAGATGATCAGGACATGACATAGTCAAATCTACAATTGTTTGAAACAAAAGTTAAATCTGACTCTGCCCAAGTGAGTTTGCAGTTTCAAAGGTGATACATAAGGCAATGGAATAACTGGTGAGGAAAGTGCTGGTGGCTATTGGGTATTATCAGCCTCCTATAAATGGACTAAGGAAAACACAAGAACTTTGCTGAACTTCAAGGTCATTACAACTACTGGCGATACGGGAAGCCGACGGAGGGAATCCTGACAGCCGGCTTCCCGACTGTCTAATCCCGGCAAGGGTTAAATGACAGGCGTCGAAATCTCGAAGCCCGTAATTTTACTTACGCCGGGAGCCCGGTGTCCGACATCCCGATCGAAGGTTAGCCAGGCGTGGGGGGGTTAGGTTCAGGGCTCCCGGGGGTGACTTAGGGTTAGGCGCACCCCCCCCCCCCCTGGGTTTAGGCAACGGGGAAGGAGGGTTAGGGGGGGGAATTAGGTTAGTTGTACTTGCCTCTATAGACTATCGGGATTTCCTCCTGTCGGGCTGCCGCTGTTAGGATTACAATCGCCGGCCTTGCGTCCTGCAGTAAATCATACCGATCCCGGCAATACAGTCACTTTCTTCTGTCACAACCTCACATTCCAGATTTTTCCCACTTCTAATACCATTTTCGCGGCGTGTGGTGGTTTACTGAGACATCCTTTGCTCCTTACATCAGTAATATAGGATATGCTACAATCCCACAAATACTCCGCTTGAGCATTCTTCAAAGGAAAATTAGACCATACTTCTGTAGATTAATGTGTTCTGATATGGGTTATTTTATGGTGTTTAGTTCCCTTAGACAAAATGGGAGAAATAAATGCAAACATTCTACTCACCCATTAGTACAGATGCCCAATACAGTGACAACGCATGCACTGGTTCGCCCCCTCTCTGTTGGAGATGTGACGGGCTAGTAGGATTACTTTATACATTTCATGAATGCCCCAGAGTCTCCCATTGTATTTCCTTCATCATCTCGAGCCCACTATAAACCAGCCGGTGTCCTATTTACTACATTGTACTGAAATGCCCATTACCAAATATAAACTTCATTCCGTTGCCCAGCTATTAGTCTAATTCCAATTGGTGTACAAAATATGAATGGGCAGAGACTGGATACCATGGCAGAATAGATGAGACCGAATGAAGATAATATGTATTCCATACAGAACACCTACGTTTGCATCCATAATCTAAGTCTTTCTGCGACTTTAAAAGCTATCATGAGACCCTACTGGCTGGACAGTGATTTGATTGGATTCAGACTTTTAGTCTTTTTTTTTTTTTTATATTTTCAACCTCAAGTGAGCCCATACATGTTCCCCCTCTGATTACTGCCACCTCTAATTTTCCCCTCTAAGGACTCTATCAACTGAGAGAGTCCTGCAGGCCAATATTCTGGTTCTTCCCCCTTGCATTTTATTTCACTAAGCATTTCCCATTTACGCTGTTTCACTATTAAACAGAAGTGAGAAAAGTTGCATACAATAAGTGACCATTTTACGTAATGGACCCCGCTGCAGCCTCTAATGCCTAATAATATTCATGGGGTGATTGGTTTCTAATGAATAGCTAGTTTGGATTCTCAGGAAAATGATTTTACTGCACAAAATGGCTTCTGCTGCTATTTATACATTGACCTTTTGGGCAACAACGGTTTAGCGAAAGAACTCGTTTGCATTTTGCTTTGTCAGCAATGGCTGAACAATCCTTTTTAAGCGAAGCTAGCCAGCACTAATGGGTCTTTTGATGCGATCTGCTCGTCAGACAAGAGTGCTGACTTTTTCTATGTGATCAACTGTTGCAGTGTAACAAAATGCCCTAGCTCCACTTACCTGGTAATGTCAGTTGCTTGAGACCATAGTAGTATTTACCCTGTTCTACCTTTTTCACATATTGAAAATAATGCAGTTCTGCTCAATATTCAGCATGAGAAACCAGACTACACAGGGACAACTCACAACTTAAAAACAATTACAATAAACTGTCAAGCCGAATGACACTTCTAAAGAAGGTCTATACCCCCTTTATTTGCCAAACGGCTTGTTCTACACCGTTGCATTATTAAACCTTTTTAATCATCACTTGTTTTACTGTTATTATGTAATTTTTAACTGTCTGTTTCTGAGACCAGTTTTGGTTTTTCCTTTTTTCAGGCTTGGTTCTAAACCTCATCAGCAGGTGGGAAAAGTCACCAGGAAATCCTCAGCTTGTAGCACTGTTTCATGAACAGCCCTTTGATAAGGTAAAGATCAGTGAATGGATTTCTTTCCCACCTACTGCTAAACTTTTAGAATCTCTTCTGAAACAAATACAATGGATATTATTTATTTACTTTTTTACTCAGAACTATAATGATTTAATTCCTGACCCCTATTAGCAGATTGTGTCTGTTGTGTGTTAATAAAAAGGCAAACTAGGAGGAAGCATCAGAATAAGAGAGCTAGGGGAATATTTACTAAAGTGCAGGTTTTTGGAAGTGGAGATGTTGCCCATAGCAACCAATCAGATTCTAGCTATTATCTTTTAGAAGGTGCTGGATAAATGTTAAGTAGACTCAGATTTTTGCTATGGGCAACATCTTCACTTCTAAAAACCCGCACTTTATTAAATATACCCCATAAGCTTTGAATGTAGTGGTGCCCAGTTGGGACTAACTTGACAGTATGATACATGGGTACTTTCTTTTCTGTTAATAAGATTGTGTGTGTGTGTGTGTGTGTGTGTGTGTGTGTAGTATCATTTTTAATTAGTAATTTTATTTCATTTTTTTAAACAGCCTTTCCAGTCCTATCATTTAAGATCACAACAAGAAATAAAAGTTACTCCAGCCATAGGTACGTTCTCCTGCATATATACCATATTTTGTTTTGTGGCATTTCAACGGGTTAAGCGAGGTGTGATTTGTGTGTTTTTTTTTGTTTTTTTTTCATTGTGTGTCTGCCTTGCCTAAGGTCCTCCTATTTTCTCTTCAGGGTCCATAGGCTCCACAGGGAGACCTTGGGGTATAGGTGATGATAGTCATCCGGGCACCACGCAGTGAAATTTTTCTCCCAGGATGCACTGGGTATCACCCTATACCCCGCCCCCGGGCCAAGGGCACCTCAGTTTCGTTGGGTAGCCGGCCGGAGTTGGGTCACTGAATGCGGTGTGGCTCTTCCAGCCTCTGAAGATTTTTTTTGTTTTAAAGAAGTTTTTTCATTCTTCTGCGCGGTCAGTCCAGAGGACGTCCGTGTTGCCGATCTGTCACCCCGTCGGCGCCGAGATGCCAGTACTGATCCGGGGAACTTGGCGGGGAATCCGGGGTCTGAGCTAGCAGGGACCCCGCGAGTATCCCTGAACTGCGGCCGAACGTCACGGGGAGCAGGTAAGCGCGTGGGTCATAGCGTTCAGTGACCCGCTGGGAGCAGTCCTATTCCTCCAGGTGTTGGGGACCATTCGGGAATGACGGCATGTGGAACTAGGCATTAATTTCCCTGCGCTGCCACTTAAACCACCAGAGACACAGGCTGCAGCGCTTTCCAGCGTCCCAGGGGTTAATTGTCGACCAGGGGAGGCAGCCTTCCCTGTTTAACAGCCGGCTCCTCCCCTAACCTCAGTGCGCCTTTCCACTGCGGTCTGGCTGGGCTGAGGCAGCTCTCCTCCTCTGGGTACGCCCCCTCTGAGGTCTCTGGCTGCCATTTTCTCCAGGCTAGACGCAGATCTTGCAGGGCGTGCGGAGCCCGGGTCCCCCTACATACCTCTCCTCCATTGTGGTCAGCGTATGTAACACTATAGCCTACCAGACACTGAGACTATGTAGTTGAATTGTAGTGCCATTTGTGCAGGTGTTTTTCTGCATTGTATGCGACCTTATGCTAGCGCTGTCTGTATTTCTTTTTCTTTCTGTCAGCCATATTATTTTACCTGTGCTTTTTCTCACTGAGCCCTTACAGTGCAAGTTTTGGCAGGGAGTGTAATAAACCTCACAGTTCATTCTATCTGTGTGGTGGGTCACATACAGTGTGCACACTATCATCACTACCAGACATAATGTAGAGGATAATGTGCAAAACTCTGCTCCTGACCGCTGTCATGCAAAAAATGTGCTGCAGGGTTAGGTTAGGAAGACTTAGTTCGTGAGGGTTTATGTGTGAGATGTTATGTCATCCAGGCCCCTCTACTGTCTCATCCAACTCACAGGAGCCCCCTTGGGCTTGCTTTGCTCAAGTATTGACAACCATTGCAGGATGGTTGGCAGTACCCCCTGTGTTTCCCCTGCTGGAGTTCCTACAGCAGGTGGTTTTGCCCTCTCAGAGCCTGTTTCAGCAGGCTGCTCCCATACAAGTTTCTGATCCTCCTCTACTACGGTGCAGAACCAGACTGATATGCTACAGGGGGATGCACCCCAAATTAGACCGGCTAAAAGACCATTGCTGTCATCTCAGGTTGCACAATATGATGACGATGACATGACGTCTGATGACGGGGAGGTTTCAGATTAATCTGATTCCGAGCAGTTTACAAGAGAGGTGGAGCCTAAGTCAAAAATGTATATTCCGGGTCCGATATGGGCTGTCCGTTCGGCCTTGTCATAGAGGAGGACGAACCTCCAGCTCCCAAGTCCAAACATGCCCTATTAAAGGACATAAAGGTTGCCGCTGCCATATTTCCTTTATCTGATCAGCTGGTAGACCACCTGGAAGTGGCATGGAAATCACCTGGAAAGAGTTACCAGCCTCAAAAACGCCTGGCTTATGCATATTCTTTTGCTGAGGACTATTTTGCCAAATGGTAAACATGCCCAGTGGTTGATTCTCATCTGACACGCTTGGTTAAAAGTGCGACCCTACCTATGCCATCCACGTCGTCCTTAAAGGATACTACGGATAGGAAGATGGAGGTTTGTTTGAAGTCCATATATTCTCTTTCAGGGGCAGCTTCCAGGCCGGCCATGGCTATTTGCTGGGTAGCCAGGGCTATGGAGTTCTGTGCGAACTCTCTTGAAGGGTGCTATTCTTCGGACGCTACCAGTGAGCAAGTGAATCTAGTGGGCAACCTCCGAGATTCAGCTACACATATTAACGAGGCTGCTTTTGATGTCAGCCTCTTGCCTTCCAGGATTTCGGCTGCGGCGATTTCAGCTCGCCGATCCCTGTGATAACGCTCTTGGAGAGCGGATACGGACTCTAGGAAAGGTTTACAGTGTTTGCCTTATAATGGTAAAGTCTTGTTTTTGGTCCAGACTTGGATAAGATTGTGGATATGTTGGCAGCAGCTAAGTCTGCGTGTTTGCCTTCTGCACCTGCTCCATCTGGGTCCCGGACCTTGTAATTTCGGCCCTATCAGTCCTAAGGTAAACCTAAAGATCAGTCCTTTCCTAGGCCGTCATCCCCCAAGAAGACTGCCAAGCCCAAGAAGCAAGCTTGGAGTGCGAGATGTCCGGCTGCCAAGTCTGACGACAAGCCCTAAGCTTGACTGGACGGGCCTCACTTTGGGGGATCCCAGAGTGGGAAGCCGACTTCAGTTCGCCCAGTGCTGGTGTTAGACCACCACAGACACCTGGGTAAGAGAAGTAGTCTCATGGGTACGCCCTCTCCTTCCGCAGAAGACCTCCCCATCAGTTTTTCTGCACAGGACTTCAGTCAGACAAAGACCAGGCCTTACAGATGCAGAAGACCGTGCAATCCTTGCTTCAAGCAGGAGTCATAGTACCTGTCTCGTTGCTCCAGAGGGGAACTGGTTATTCCAAACTTTCTGGTTCAGAAACCAAGCTGGTCCCATCGGCTTATCTGCAATCTCAAGTCCCTGAACAAATTTCTCAGGGTACCTCGGTTCAGGATGTAAACCCTACGATCAATTATATGGTGTCACTGGATATTCAGGATGCATACCTGCATATTCCAATTGCTTTGGCTCAGCAGCGTTTTCTCAGGTTTGCTGTACTGCAACAACATTTCCCGTTACAGGCTCTACTGTTTGGCCTCTCTACTGCACCTCGGGTGTTTACCAAAATTATGGCAGTAATGGCAGCCCATCTACAGCTGCAGGGGGTCCACCTGTTGCCCTACCTTGACGACCTTTTACTGTTGACAGGGTATCCACAGGTATTTCACTACCATCTACACTGACAATATCTGTGCTTAAGGCACACGGATGGTTGATCAAATGGAAGAAGTCCTCCCTGACTCCATCTCAAAGGATGCTCCATCTGGGAGCTCTGTCGGATTCACAACAGCAGCAGATCTTTTTGACTGCGGAAAAGATCTCCACCTTGCAGACGCCAGTACGCAGATGCCTCCACAGTCACAGAGTGTCCATCCACTCAGCAATGCAGTTACTAGGAACCATGGTATCGACTTTCCTCATGGTGGAATATGCCCAGTTTCATTCCTGGCCTCTGCGGAAATTGATCCTCTCCAGGTGGGACAGATTACCCCATCGGATAATGGCACAAACTATGGTGCTCTCTATCCGGAGGTGCATCTGTCTCTTGCTTGGTGGCTGCAGACGGGGCGCCTCACCAAGGGGTGCCCCTTTTGGATACCAGACTGGGTCCTCCTGACTACGGACGCTAGTCTCCGGGGTTGGGGCGCAGTGACAGGTCCACACTTGTTTCAGGGACAGTGGACAGCGGAGGAGTCTGCCTGTCAATCAACATATTGGAACTTCGGGCGGTCTTCAGGGCCCTGCAACAAGCCAAAATCATACTTCACGGAAAGCCGTGCAAGTTCAGTCAGACAATGCCATGACTGTGGCTTACATCAACCATCAAGGAGGAAAGTCAGGCAGCAATGACAGAGGTGTCACCCATATTGGCTGTGTTCATTCCAGGAGTTCTCAATTGGGAAGTAGACTTACTCAGCCATCACTATGTGCATCCCGGAGAATGGTCTCTTCACCAAGAGGTGTTTCAGCTCCTAGTGGACAAGTGGGGCCTTCCGGACGTGGACCTAATGGTCTCCAGTCACAGTCACAAACTGCCAGTGTATGGCTACAGAACAAGAGACGCCAAGGCACTCCTGGTAGATGCTCTGTCAGTCAAGTGGACCTTCCGGTTTGTGTACCTGTTTCCTCCAATCTCCCTCCTTCCTCAAGTAATTTGGAAGTTCAAACAAGGAGGCATTGTCCTGCTGGTGGCTCCAGCATGGCCCAGACGTCACTGGTACTCAGATCTTCAGAGTCTCTCCATCGACACTCCGTTGCTGTTGCCTCAATGTCCAGACCTCCGCTTTGCCTCACTAAAGGTGCATGTCTCTGCTCTGTCAGTGTGGTTCCAGCGAAGGATTGCTCCTCTTCCTGATATCTGCACTTTCCTACAGGGTGTCCTTCCCATTCAGCCTCTCTTTGTCCCTCCTGTGATGCCTTGGGACTTGGCTGTTGTCCTTGGGGCCCTCCGTTTGTACTCCTGGACTCGGTGGATCTCAAATGACTTACAGCTTAGACTGTTTTTTCTTCTGGCCTTAACTTCCGCCTGAAGAGTGTCGGACTTGGGGCCCTCTCTTGTCGTTCCCCATTTCTAGTGTTTCACCAGGACAGGGCGGTGCTTCGGATTCGCCCTGGGTTCCTTCCTAAGGTGGTTTCTAGTTTCCACATTAATGAGGAAATTATTGTACCGTCCTTTGATTCTCCAGACCTCTCGGCAGGTGAGGCCTCATTGGATGTGGTACGTGCCCTCCAGGGAGTGGACCGTACCAGTTCACTTCGGAAGTCAGACTCCTTATTTATACTTTATGGATTCCACAAGAAGGGATGGCCAGCCAATAAGCAAACTTTGGCTAGGTGGATTCGCATGACGATCTCGGAGGCTTACACTTCTAAGGGCCTTCCAGTTCCGCTTTCTGTTACTGCTCATTCTACTCAGTCTGTGGGTCCTTCGTGGGCAGCTCACCGTGGCGCCTCGGCTGTTCAGCTTTGTAAGGCGGCCACTTGGTCTTCTGTCCAGACCTTTCTAAGGTATTATGCATTTGATACCTTTGCCTCTCAGGATGCTTCCTTTGGGCAGCGGATTCTCCTCTCTGCACAGGAGCGTACCCACCCTTAAATAGACTGCTTTGGGACATCCCCAAGGTCTTCCTGTGGAGCCTATGGAACCAGAAGAGGAAAATGATAGAGATGGTAAGAACTTACCTTTATCTCTTTCCTCGAAGTCCATAGGGTCCACAGGGCACCCACCCTGTCGGACCTGTGCTTCAGATGGGCTGCGCTCTGGTCACCGGTTTTTCCGTCTCCTTCTGTGTGAGAATGTGATTCTTGTGTTCCAGACTTTCTTCTCTTTTATTCTCCGGCCTTTGGCTTGCTACGAAACTGAGGTGCCTCTTGCACGGGGGCGGGGTATAGGGGGAGACCCAGTGCATCCTGGGAGAAAAATTTAACTGCGTGGTGCCCAGATGACTCTATAATCACCTATACCCCAAGGTCTCCCCGTGGACCCTATGGACTTCGAGGAAGAGCGATAAATAGGTTAAGTTCTTACCATATCTCTCATTATTCCTTGCCATACACAGCCTCAATGCTCAGGTCAGGGGACCAAACACCACGCGGCTACATTTAATGCTGCTGGAAAATGGCATTTACTATCCAGATTTCCAAGCACAAATCTAATTTGGCCACACACCTGTCAAAATGCTTCCGACTTCTTATTCTGATGCCATGTGTTGCCATCTTTGTTTCCATCGTACAAACATTTGAGGGTCAGTCTTAATGACCAGAGGTGGGATCTGAGGTCATTAGGGGAGTGTCGTGTTGAAATTTGAAAAAACAGAACAGTCATAGAAGAGGCAGACACAACCTCCTAAGCTGCCTTATTACCTGTACACTGACATACTGTAAGTGTAATAGATAAACCGGCAAGTGAAGGTTAACAAGTCTCCTGATGAGTGTCTTTTTAAACTTATTCCTCCTTCTTAACCTCCTTTGATCCTGATTCAGAGAAGTACAATCATTCGCTGATGAACATATACAGTACCTCCGATGTTTCCTGGTCTGCTCCTGTGCAGAACGGGCCCTGCGTTTGCGCTCGCAGATACCTGGCCTCTTACGTGACCAGCACCCGGTCAGGCTGCGGGAAGCTTCAATTTCCGTAGCCTGACCAAATGAGCGACCAGCAGTCGCGATGCTGAATCCCAGCCTGTGACGTCGGTCGCAGTAAGGTGGTGTCTGACACCACCTCCTGCATTTGCATCAGAGATGGACGGATATAGAGTGAAGAAGTTGCCCAAAGCAACCAGCCAGCTTGTCGCTGTCATTTATCTAGCACAGTCTATGAAATATCAGTTAGATAAAGTAGAGTAGTTGCCCAAAGCAACCAATAAGCTCTCTCCAAGGCTTGTTACTCACCCCAAAAAGAGAGAAGGGGGCTATGGCGTTAAGTATGACACCACATTTGTACGAGTGGGGTAATATGTTTTTATCTCCAATATGGAGAATGTTACAGCTGATTACTTCACTTTTATAACATGTATTTTTTGTTTCCAGTGGACCAACGGGTGACTTATGAAAATATGAACGAGAAGGAGCGAATACATCATGTGACACGTGAAACATTCGGCGATGGGTCACTTCCTAAGTTAGAATTTGCATCGTATAAGGTATACACCCTACGCCAATGTATATATTTGTCAGCAAATCATGGACGACAATCACAAAATTGATAAGTTTTATTAGACCAAAATGTAGTTATTTTTCTTCCTGTGGTGATTCTTGGAGATCTCAAAAGTACAAGACGATAAGTGGATATAGAATTCTGATAGGGGGAGCTTAGAGTCAATTTTCTATTATTGCGTGCTTGTTGCCTTTACACAGCTGCGCATTAAGCCGATATATCACAACTAGAGATGACTGAAGTTGCACTGAAATTAATAGTTTTGTAACCTATCAGGGCATTTTGCAGATATGCAAAGTTCTGCTTAAACAATCGTCCAGTTTTATTTCTGTTCCATGCAGTGCTATTCTGCACTTTTTGAATTTTTTAATTGATATTGCGTAAAATTATATAGAGCTGAGACTACAGCAGATCATTCATTTTGCTGTGTTGTGTGTTTAAGGTGGAACTGGGGACACTTAAAGGCACATTCTGCAGCCAAATGCGTAAGCAAGTGATTGTTTAGCGCATCCACTTTCAAAATGTTGCCCATCTTTGCACATATTTAATGGTTTACATCCGCCTTTTTACATGCTTTTTCGCTGCATTCTATTTTCTACTTCAGGGTCCATAGGGGGTCCACAGGGTTGACCTTGGGGGTATAGCTGGATCTGGATCCAAGGGCACCACGCAGTTAAAGCTTTGCTGCTCCCAGGATGCACTTGGGTCCGTCGTCCTCTATACCCCGCCCCCGAGCCACAGGTACCTCAGTTTTAGTTGGTGCCCGGCCGGACTGGGTCACCCTGCGCAGTGGGGCTGCATAAGCAGCCCCATAGCTTTATTTTTAAAAGAAGATTTTATTATTTTATTTTTTACTATCTTCAGAGCGGTAGCAATGGACTGTCCATCTGGACGTCCACTCTGCCGCTCCAACAGCCCCGCTGGCGCTGCGACGCCAGTACTGATCTGGGGATTGCAGCGGGACCCCGGAGTCAGTACTAGCGTGGCTCCGGGAGCTCCCACTGACTGCTGCTGGACACACGGGGCCAGGTAAGCCGCGTGCAGCGCTCCGCGCGGGGATCAAAGGCAGTCTTTTAGCCGCCGGTCTCTGGGGACAGACCGGCGGCGCTAGTAGCGGCGGTCGGCTCCCCCCTCTGTGGCATACCCCGCGTGTCTGCTGGCCTCCAGGGTGTAAGTACTGGCGGGGAACCGGCTTCCCTGGGGGTTTAATACTAGCAGGGGAGGCAGCCTTCCCTGCTTTAGCGCTCCTCCCCTCAGCCCAGCGCGCTTTCTCTCATGTGTGCTTGCGTCGCTGGGCTGTTATCTCCTGGCCAGTCCTCCTCAGTGCTCTCCGGCGGCCATCTTCAGGCAGCATCGCAGAGCTCCCAGGCGGTATCAAGTGGACCAGTCCCCCTGCGTACCTCTCTCCCTGCAAAGGACAGTGTTCGCAGCGCTATAGCCCTCCCAGACACTGAATCTGGGAGGTTGATTGTAGCTGAAGGTGCAGTGATTACTAATTTCCTGCCTGGTATGTGACTTTTGCTAGTGCTGCTGTCTGTGCTTTTTTCTACTTACTGTCAGCTTGTACCTATCCCTTTCCTTCTCCTACGGCCCGCAGTTGCGTGGGGGAGGGGTGTTCTTTCTGTGTACCTCACTTATATAGATCTACGTATTTGTGAGGTCCGTCACATACTGCTGTGTGCTACTCAGTACCAGATTGTGGGCTGTTTGTGTTGCAAACTTGGGAGTGCGTAGGTGTTATACGCCTTACCTCTTTTCGGTGATACATTTTTTATTGCAAAAGTTTTGTGTCATGTCTGATGAGGAGAATGAGCGCTCCGTGGCTCCTGTGTTGTTTTCCTGCCGACGCTGTTCGGTAGGGGATGACCGGGCGGATTTGTCTCAGGACGGTCTGTGCGGATGGTGCCAGCTGGTACCTGGTCCCTCTAAACCCCCGGTGGCGCAGGATCCTCTGTGGGCGATGTTTACACAAGTGCTGGCGTCTATCGCGGACCGGCTGGCGGTCCCGACTGCGGTCCCTTCTAGGGCGTTACCCCAGCCTACCATCCCCCGTTCCCTGGGCGTGACGCGTCTGGTGCAGTCTCCTCCCGGGTCTCAGACTGTGGGTCCTTGTGCGGGTTTGCCTGTGTACGTGCAATCTCCCACTGTACCGCAGCAGTCGATGGTACCGTTTCAGGGGTATCCTCAAACGGTACCCCCTCCCTGGGTGGATGTCCTTTCCAGCTCTGTTCAGAGCCTGGCAGCTTGGTCATCGGCCTTTCAAACTATGTTGCACAGTGATTTGCCACCAAGGGCGTCCAAGCGACTCTGACTCGGATGCCGGGGCCCAGGAGGTGGAGGCTAAGTCCTCCATTAATGTGCCGGCATTGGTTAGGGCGGTGCGGGCCATCCTTCATATAGAGGAGGATGCGCCGGCTCCCAGGTCAAAGTACCCTAATTTTAAGAAGGCCAAAGTAGCTTTGACGGTTTTTCCCCTGTCCGACCAGTTAACGGATCATATGGCAGGGGCCTGACAGTTGCCCAGCAAGAGGTTCCAACCGCAGAAACTGTTGGCTTCAAACTATCCTTTTCCTGAGGCTCATTGCAGGAAGTGGGAAACTCCGCCTGCGGTGGATTCCCATGTTACCCGCTTAATTAAAAGCGCTACGCTGCCTTTGCCGTCGATCTCCTCCCTGAAAGTGGAGACTTGTTTAAAGTCTATCTACTCTCTCTCGGGGGCGGTGGCCCGTCCGTCCATGGCCATCTCTTGGGTGGCTAAGGCCATCGAGAGCTGGGCCAACGCTTTGGAAGATACCTTTCCGGAAGATGCTCCGGAGATCCAGAGTGCGTTGATAGGACAAATGAGGGATGCGGCTTCCTACATTGGGGAAGCATCGTTGGATGCAAGCCTGCTGACCTCTCGGGTGTCGGCTGCAGCTGTGTCGGCGCGTCGGTCCTTGTGGCTGAGGTCTTGGAGAGCTGACGCAGACTCCAAAAAGGGACTGGAGGCCTTACCTTTTAATGGGGAGTTGCTTTTTGGTCCAGACTTGGACAAAATTGTGGATACTCTGGCTAAGTCTAAATCAGCCTTCCTCCCTTCGGCTTCTGCACCTACCAAGGTACGGAGCTCTGCCTTTCGGTCCTTTCGGGTTCAGGGCAAGGCCAAATGTCAGTCCTTCCCGAGGCAGTCGGCGACAAAGGCCGCTTTTAAGCCCAAGAAGCAGGCCTGGAGTGCCAGACGCCCTTCTTCCAGGCAGGAGGATAAACCTTCTGCCTGATGGGACGGGCTTCCCTCTGGGGGACCCCAGGGTGGGAGGCCGACTTCTTCTATTTGCCCAGTGCTGACACAATACCACCACGGATGCCTGGGTTCGGGAAGTGGTCTCCCAGGGGTACGCCCTGTCTTTTCGGCACAGACCGACCCACCAGTTTTTCTGCACGAGTCCTTCTCAGGATACGACCAAGACTTTACAGATTCAGGAAGCTATAGAGTCCTTGCTGAAAGCAGGGGTCATTGTTCCCGTTCCTCAATTACAACGAGGGACGGGGTACTATTCTTCTCTGTTTCTGGTGCAGAAACCCAATGGTTCTCATCGCCCTATCCTCAACTTGAAGTCTGAACAAATTTCTCAGAGTTCCCAAGTTCAGGATGGAAACATTACGTTCCATCATTCTGGCGATGGAACCGGGGGATTACATGGTGTCCCTGGATATCCAGGACGCCTACCTCCATGTTCCGATAGCACCTTCGCACCAGCGGTATCTGAGGTTCGCTATCCTTCAACATAATTTTCAGTTCCGGGCGCTACCCTTTGGCCTCTCCACGGCACCGAGGGTGTTCACGAAGATTATGGCGGTCATGGCCGCACATCTTCGGAACCAGAATGTACGGCTGCTGCCGTATCTGGACGACCTCCTGTTGCTGGCGAGCTCCCCGGAGGTACTGCTTCAGCATCTCCACCTGACGATCGCTTGCCTGCAAGCGCATGGGTGGCTGATGAATTGGAAAAAGTTCTCCCTGATTCCATCACAGCGGATGGTTCATTTGGGAGCCCTGCTGGATTCTCGTCAACAACGGATTTTCCTGACTCCGGAGAAGGTCTCCTCCCTGCAGCTGCGGATACACAGTTGCCTGAGCAGTTGCCGCCTGTCGGTCCATTCGGCTATGAGAGTTCTGGGGTCCATTGTGTCGACATTCGACATGGTGGAATTTGCCCAGTTCCATTCCCGGCCCCTGCAGGGGCTGATTCTATCGGAATGGAACGGGTTTAACTCACCGGATCCGCTCTCAGATGCTGGTGTTGTCCCCTGAGGTTCGGCAGTCTTTGGCTTGGTGGCTTCAGACAGCGCATCTGGTCGAGGGGCGCCTCTATTGGATCCCGGACTGGGAACTGCTCACGACGGATGCCAGTATCCGGGGTTGGGGGGCAGTGACCGGCTCATTATCGCTTCAGGGTCATTGGTCCGCGGAAGAAGCACTTCTCCCCATCAACATCCTGGAACTGCGGGCAGTATACAGGGCCCTGCAGTCGTCCGGCCCCGCTCTTCACGGAAGGGCGGTTCAGGTGCAGTCCGACAACGCCACCTCGGTGGCGTACATCAACCACCAAGGAGGAACTCGCAGTCGGGCAGTGATGTCGGAGGTGTCTCGCATTCTTGCTTGGGCGGAGTGTCACATTCCAGCGATCTTGGCAGTCTTCATTCCCGGAGTCCTCAGTTGGGAGGCGGACTTCCTCAGCCGTCACGACGTGCATCCCGGGGAATGGTCGCTTCACCTAGAGGTGTTTCAGCTACTCGTGGACAGGTGGGGGCTGCCAGAGCTGGACTTGATGGCCTCCCGTCACAATCACAAGTTGCCCGTTTACGGGTCAAGGACAAGAGACGCAGGCGCCTGTCTGGTTGATGCACTGTCGGTGAAATGGTCGTTTCACCTGGCGTATCTGTTTCCTCCGATATCCCTGCTTCCTCGGGTTCTGCGGAAATTCAAGCAGGACGACTGCACGCTCGTGCTGGTAGCTCCGGCGTGGCCCAGACATCCTTGGTACTCTGATCTGCGGTGCCTCTCCATCGACGCTCCGTACCTTCTCCCTCAGCGTCGGGACATGTTGTCTCAAGGGCCCTGCCTTTCCCCGGATCTGGGTCGGCTGTCTTTGACGGCGTGGCTCTTGAGACAGCCGTCTTGAGGTCTAGGGGTTTCTCCAGTTCGGTCATTGGTACCATGCTTAGGGCACGCTAGCTTGCTTCCGCACGGATTTACCACAGGGTGTGGTGTGAATCTAGAAACTACGATCCGCAGGTGTTCCGGGTTTCCAGAATCTTGGAGTTTCTTCAATCGGGTTTGGACCTCGGCTTACGCCTGGCCTCTCTGAAGGTTCATGTGTCTGCTTTGTCCGTGTGGTTTCAGCGACGGATTGCTACACTACCTGATGTTCACACCTTTTTCAGGGTGTTCTAGGATCCAGCCTCCCTTCGTGCCTCCGGTGGCTCCTTGGGACTTGGCGGTGGTGCTACGGGTCTTGCAGGGTCCTCCTTTTGAGCCGGTGGAACTCAAGTGGCTGACGTTTAAGACCGTTTTTCTCCTGGCAATTGCTTCTGCCAGGAGGGTGTCAGAATTGGGGGTACTTTCCTGTCGCCCTCCTTTTCTGATTTTTCACCAGGACAGAGCGGTGCTCCGCACTCGTCCAGAGTTTTTGCCCAAAGTGTTCTCAAAGTTCCACATTAATCAGGAACTTGTTGTGCCAGCTTTTCAGTCACCTGATCTTTCAGCTGGTGAGGCTTCCTTAGATGTAGGCCGGGCACTTAGAATCCATGTGGACCGGACTGCTTCGGTTAGGAAGTCGGATTCATTGTTTGTCCTCTTCGGTTTTCACAAGAGGGGTTGGCCTGCCAACAAGCAAACGTTAGCCCGTTGGCTTCGTTCAGTTATTTGTGAGGCTTATGCACAGGAGGGTTTACCTGTGCCAGCCTCTGTTAAGGCTCATTCCACTCGTTCTGTGGGTCCCTCTTGGGCTGCTAGACGTGGCGCCTCCGCTGTTCAGCTGTGTAAGGCGGCCACTTGGTCTTCCATTCAAACGTTTTTGAAGTTCTATGCGTTTGACACCTTCGCCTCTCAGGATGCATCCTTCGGGCGCCGGGTGCTCCTTTCAGCACAGGAGTGTCCCCGCCCTTAGTTGAACTGCTTTGGGACATCCCCAAGGTCAACCCTGTGGACCCCCTATGGACCCTGAAGTAGAAAACAAGAGATATGGTAAGAACTTACCTTTTGTTATCTCTGTTTCTACGAAGTCCATAGGGTCCACAGGGCGCCCACCCTGACGCACCTGGCTTCATATGGGCTGTGTGGGCTGGTCACCGGTTTTTCTGTCTCCCATTTTATGTGAGTATGGTTTTTTGTGTGTTCCAGTCTTCCTTCTCTCTGTTTAGTCTCCTCCTCCGGCCTTAGCTACTTACCAACTGAGGTGCCTGTGGCTCGGGGGCGGGGTATAGAGGAGGACGGACCCAAGTGCATCCTGGGAGCAGCAAAGCTTTAACTGCGTGGTGCCCTTGGATCCAGATCCAGCTATACCCCCAAGGTCAACCCTGTGGACCCTATCGACTTCGTAGAAACAGAGATAACAAAGGTAAGTTCTTACCATATCTCTTGTTATATGAATATTAATGAGTATTAATGCTGCCACTTACTGCCAAGGATGACATTCCTATTGCTGCAAGCTTTTAATACATTGCGTCTGAATGACCACATTACCTTAGTGTCACAGGAGATATATATAAATATTTCCATTTTTGACATGGAGAGGAAAATACTTCTACCTGCATTTATTTTTGAAGCATAGTACGTGTAAAGTAGCTCTGCAGTATCATTTTTGCTCAAATTGTTCTGTTAATCTTCGGTATTTCATAATAGCATCAGAGACATGCTTTAAAGTTTGCAAAACTTTATGTACGTTTGCTGTGCTATTTTAGGGGTGATTCAAGTCCCGATACATAACTGCTGACACTTAGCATTGGGAGGGGATGATGGTTATGTATGTTACTACAGATGTGTCCTTAGTTACTGCAGTCGCGCTGAAAAGCCCCTCTCAGCGCGCCAGCTCCCTTGAGTCTCCGCAAGCACTGGGTGTCTTTTTTTGCATGTTTTCTTTTTTTGCCTCAAAATGCGTCTAGGTCAGTTGTTCCCAAACTGTGTGCCATGGCACCCTGGGGTGCATCAGGACACTTTCAGGGGTGCCTCAGGTTGGTGGTCCAGCACCAAAACAAATTTTTTATAGTCAATGTAATGTAAGTATGTGGACAAACACAGATGCAAATCTGTCCACCACCACATAACTGACCCTAAGGATGACAGATGAGCACAATTTACTACACTTTACTAATTCACTACATTTTTTTTCAGAATCTCTCGATAACAAACTTCAACTTAGGGGTGCCATGAAAACAATGCTGTTACGCTAGGGTGCCGCGATTCAAAAAAGTTTGGAACCACTGGTCTAGGTCACAATTTAAGGTACCTAGGATGCACCAGCGAACTGTGCTGTGTAATTTGCTATGCAACACTTGTATGTCTGTGTGCACCTGAGTCTTTGAATCTGTATACGAAGTGCTACAATGTAGCGGCCGCAGGTGCCCACAAATATACATATGTCACATATCATATTAATCAGCACAGTCTGCTGGTGCGTCCTAGTCACATCGCTTTGCGATTTATGGTGCACACACACAGTCAGATCTGTCAGATGAACGATTTTACCAACGATTTGAACAATTTCAGACAGTATTAAAATTAATGAAATCGTCAATCTGACTGCAAACACAGACGATGTCAGGTATTGTTATCTGACAAACGGGAACGCACATCGTTCATCATTGCAGGTCCACATGTCAGATTTTCTTTCAGATATGAATGATTTTTAAAATCATTCATATCTGCCAACAAATCTAACCGTGTGTATGCACCATTAGGGGTATATTTACTAAAGTGGGAGTTTTTATAAGTGGAGATGTTGCACATAGCAACCAAACAGATTGTACTAAACACTTAACTAGTACCTTCTTGAAGATAATATCTAGAATCTAAATGGTATGCTATGGGCAACATCTCCTTTTCTAAAAACCCCCACTTTAGTAAATATACCCCATAGACGCATTTTCGGCAAAAAAAAGATGCCCGAAGCTAGCAGAGTAGCACCGGGACCTGGCAGCTCACTCATGCCAGGCAAGTCACACTGTGTGGCATATTGAGGCTTGATGTGAAGACACATCTGTAATTCTTAGGGGTATACTTGCTAAAGGTCAATTTGTAGCAGATTTTGATCAATTTCACATTGATAAAAAAAAAAAAAAATTGATAAAAAAAAATTAACATCGATGTCGTGTTTCTGGGGCTAAATCGCACATTTACCAACAGACAATTTTTGATTTGCTTTTTTAAGTATAAGTAAATGTGTGATTTAGCCCCACAAACCCAACATCTGTTTTAGCGCCTGATAGTATTGCTGTTTTAAAGAACGCAGATAAACGACAGCTTTGAAAAGCTGCCTTTGTTAATAAATCTCTCTGTCTCTGAAGTATCTTCACGATATTAGAGAAACTAATTGTCTACCATCTGTATTGTTGAACAGCTGGAGACATCGTTCAGAGGGGAAACTGATATTTCCAATGGAATTGAGCCCTTCCGTTGTGTCGTCAAGTTCTCCAGTCCTCACCTTCTTGAGGCCATCAGATCGCTGGGACCAGCTGGTGAGTTTATCGTGTTACTGCCACCAGTCCGTACTGCTGACATTTATGTACCCAGCATAAAGATTTGAACAGTGCCATCTTTGATTCAGTTCAATATGTGTAATATGTTTATACTAGTATTTTATAGCTGTTGTTTGCTAGGTTGCTAGCCAGGCATTGCAAGCATCTTTTATTCCTCACTCATAGTCTACCTTATCACCTCTCTCCCCCGTCCTCACCTCTTCCTCCCATCTTCCTACTCCTCATCTCATCTCTGTCTTTGTCCTGTCCATTCATACAGCATTGGGGGGATAATAGCAGCTGTGTCCCAGCTCTAGGCATCCAATAAGTGCCTGAGATGGAGGGGTTGCTTGAGGGGGGGTAATGGAGCCTACCTCCAGCTCTCATTACTGCGCTAAGCAGCACCATTAGAGGATTCTATAATAAATACAGTTTCTTTTCACAGGTGTTGCAGAAACTCCCATCTCTAGCCTGTTGTCCTGTATACCACACAGAGCCAGGAATATTTTTCAAATCTCCGAAAAGAAACCATTGCATCCCACAAACAGCCGCCCCACCAACTAGAGACTTCATAGCGAAGAGTCCACTTATCCGTAATCTAAACCCGGCACTTTCATGCGGACAGGTTCAGATGTGTCTTCACCAAGCAGCTTTGTCCCTTACGCACAATGAGGACTGGTCACCTAGATGGACACACAACTGGAGCTGTGAAGCAGGAGGAGCTGTGGTCATGAGCTTTTTCTAGTTTTAAAGCACTGTTACATTTTCAGAAGGCTGTCTTACTACCCTTCTATCACTACCATTTTAATATATAAACATATATATATATATATATATATATATATATATATATATATGTGTGTGTGATATTTTTTTTTTTTTTTTTTCTTGCAGTAATTAATACAGTACTTGTAATAAGTCTATCTTTTCTTTTTTGAGGCGATCCTGAGCTGGCCAGCCAAGCCATGGAAATGAAGGTATATGATGACTTGCTGGATAACGAAGTAATGGGCACACAGGGTGATGAATAACGTGTGTTATACACATAAGTAGGCCATTTCCATGAACAAGCGTAGTACGTTTTTATGAACATAGTTCTGCGGTAGATGTACTAAGCCCTGGAGAGAGATAAAGTACCAACCAATCTGCTCCTAACTGTCATTTTTCAAACAGAGCCTGTAAACTGACAGGACTTTATTGGTTGGTACTTTAGGTTCTATTCACTAAGCCTTGGAGAGAGATAAAGTACCATCCGAGAATCTCCTAACTGTCACTTTACAGGCTGTGTTAGAAAAATGACAGGAGCTGATTCATTGGTACTTTATCTCTCTCCAACTCTTAGTACATCTCCCCCAGTGAGAGGTGACTTTTTTTAATCCGCAACCAAAACAGTAACAATGGTGGATACTGTATGAAATAGTTGTACCCATTGCACAGCATGATGGCAAAACGAAAAATTCATGGATTGTTCTGCTTCTTGGTTCTGCTTTTATTGTGGAGGGGTTTCATTTAAATGAATTATATTTTAAATCTTTAATTTGTATTAAGTTGTGTATTTGTATATTTTGCTGATAACGTCTATGGAGAGGAAATCTTTCTGAAGAGAGCTTAGCACATCAATGGTCTTCAGTTCAGCACCAACACACTGTGAGTGTCCCAGATTTGCCTCTTTCTGCACAGTTATGGGTGTTATAGCCAAAGGCTTTTTCATTTATTTGACATGTTCAAATAAAGTTTATATATTTGAAATATTTTTGTTTTTGGATTGTTTTTACACTGCACGGTCACATCTTGAATATAGTCAATCATTTTTTTTTTTTATTATTTTTTTTTAATGGCTTCAAATTCCATTTAATTAGACTTGCATGCAATTTAAACCATTAATTCCACATTCTCCAACACTAAATAGTTCATGTGTTGTGTTAATGATGAACACTAGACTATTTGGCTTAGTGAGTGTTACAGCACTTTCTGTAGTTCTGTGTATGATCATGTTCCCCTATGGTAAATTACAGAGCAGTTAAGTCATGTTCCATGAACATGAGTAGATGCAGGGCCGTTGGCTGATCAATTTCATCTAGGGTACAGGATTCTGGAATCATTGCATAATATAATTAAAAAGCGATGCTATTTGTAATAATATATACAAGTGTTTCTATTGTGTTCTGAATAAATGTATCAGAGCTCACGTTTTTTTTGCATATGTAGAGTTAGGAATGTTTTTGTGTTTAGAGTTGGGAATAAATCCGGCTAAAGGTGCTATTTTTATTAAATTAACTTTCTACTTCAGGGTCCATAGGGGGTCCACAGGGTTGACCTTGGGGGTATAGGTTGGGAACCAAATCCGGGCACCACGCAGTTAAAGCTTTTAGCTCCCAGGATGCACTGGGTCCACTCTCCCTATAACCCCACCCCCAAGCCAGAGGCACCTCAGTTTTAAGTTGGTGCCCGGCCGGAGTCGGGTCACCGTTAGCGCAGGGGGAGCTGATTAGCAGCCCCTAAGCTTATTTTATTTTTTTAGGGACAAAGTTTTTTCATGGACTTTGGACTCTTCAGAGCGGCAGCGTCGGACTGTCCATAGGACGTCTAAGCTGCCGCTCCGTCACCCCGCTGGCGCTGAGACGCCAGTACAGATCTGGGGATCTCAGCGGGACCCCAGAGTCTGTACTAGCCGGACTCTGCGGGCACCCAGGACTGCTGCCGGATCCACGGGGAGCAGGTAAGGTCGCGGATCACCGCTTGCGGTGATCCGCGCATTTCAAATGCAGTCCTGTGCCTCCGGTCTCAGGGGACAGACCGGAGGCGCCGGCAGTGGCGGCGGGCCCCCCATACCCCGTGTGTCCACTAGACCACCAGGGACTTCCGATCGGTGCAGGGAGCCGGCGTCCCGGGGGTTAATAGCCGGCCAGGGGAGGCAGCCTTCCCTGTTACAGCGGCTCCTCCCCTCAGCTCAGCGCGCCTTTCAGTATTCATAGTCTGGCGTTGCTGAGCTGCTTCCTCCGCGGGCCACGCTTCCTCTGAGGTCTCCAGCGGCCATTTTATCTCTGTGGTGCAGCAGAAATCTCTCAGGATGGCAGTGAGTCCAGTCCCCCTGCGTACCTCACCATCAGGTCAGTGTACACAGCGCTGTAGCCTTCCCAGACACTGAATCTGGGCAGTTGAATGCAGTGTAATAGTGCAGTATATTATATGACATGTTTATGTATATATGTATATATCTGCTTTGTATGTGACTTATGCTAGTGCTGTCTGTACTTTTATCTCTCACCTGTCAGTGTATATCTATCCCTTTTCTTTATCTGCCCTAATACAGCTGTACTTAGGGTGGTTCTGAGACCTCACATTTATATACTTGTTAATATTTGTGTGGTTTGTCACATACTGTTGCGTGCTGCACGTTGCCATATTTTAGATGGAACTGTGTGTTGCATACGCTGAAAATGGGTCCCTGCAGCTAATTTTTGGCATCAGTCAGGACCAGTATAGCGCTGCTTAATATTTCCGCCAAGATTGGTCAGATATGTCTGACCAGGAGATAGAGCGTTATACTGCACCCATTTTTACTATCCTGCACGTCATGTGCTGCAGGTGTTAGTGCGGAGGATTTGACTCATGAAGGGTTCTGTATGTGGCGTCATCTGGTGCCGGCCTCTTTCACGACCCCCTTGGGCGGTTTGTTTTCTCGGGATCCTCTCAATTGCGGATCGCCGGGCGGGCCCCATTGTTGTACCTCACTTGGGGTTACTTTACCATACTGCCCTTTTCATCTCAGGGTATCTCGCAGCTTCTTGCACTCTTCCCCTGTGACACAGACTACCGCTCCCTGCAGGGGTTTTTCGCAGTATATGAATTCCCCCTGGTGCCACAATAGTCTGTCATTCCCCTTGCAGGGATTACCACAACAGCCACCCTGGGTGGATGTCGTTTTCTACGAAACGCTAATTGGCGTGGTTGACGCCCTGTGGTTACTTCCCAGTTGGCTCTGCCGTGAACTGGGTACTGTTCGGGGCTCTTTCCCTCTTACACGGGGGGAAGCCTATTTCAGGTATTATTATCCCTGCTTTAGGGCTGGTAGCAGGTCCATTCTGGTTAGAGTGAATGTTGACCTGCACCTGTATCATACACCCTCAGTATTGCGTGCCTTCGGGTTACCTGTTGCTGACTAGCGGGTGGATCGCATAGCGGGACTCTGGCTGTTGCCAGATAGGAGGTGTTACAACAGTGTTTGGCCTCCTGTCCCAAATTCCCTGAGGGTCATCACGAGCCCCTCCTGGGGGGGATGGGCGTGTTACTCGTCTGATTACAGACGTTACTACGCCTCCCATTCCTGCGTGGTCGGATTCTTCGGATCCGTAGGTGGTAACTCTGCCTGAAATCAGTATACTTGCTTTCAGGAGTTGTTACCCATCCTACCATGACTATAGCATGGTTGGTTAATACTATTGCATATTGGGTTGATGCATTTGTAACGTTTTTTCCCCTCCAACACGTCGGGGGTTCAAATGTATTTGGTTGCTCACGTAATATGCTGTTGTCATAGGTGGAAATGCCTATATTGGATACCAGTCTCCTAACTTTCAGAGTTCCGGCTGCGACTGTATCCTCCGTAATACCCTATGGCTGCGCTCTGGGAATGCAGAGGTGCAGATACCATCTTTAGGGTTGATATTGTTTGGTCCTGACCTTGACAAGATTGTAGTAACATTGGCAGTATTACTAACGACAAGTTTACCGCTTTCAGCTATGCCCACTACAAGGCCTCAGACTAAGTCTGTTAAGTCTTTTTTGTCCTCTGGGTCAGCCTAAAGGTCTGTTTCTTCGTAGACTGTCGGCATCTACAAGGGCCGACATCCAGTACCGAGCAGGCCTGGACTGCCAGCCGATCCTGCTTCTGAACCTACGGATATCTCTTCAGTCTGACGGGACAGGCCTACAACTGGGAGATACCGATTTTCTCAGTTCGCCCGGTATTAGTGTCAAGTTGCCGTGGGTAGGAGGGTACGCCCTCTTTACAAGGGCCTTACAGATCCAGAAAGCTATGCAGTTGTTGCGGTAAGCGGAGCTAATTAGGCCATCCCCACTATCTCAGTGAGGGACTGGTTGTTCTGCTTTCTTTCTGGTGCGGTGGCTGAATGGTCCTCTTTGGCCTATTCTCTGTCTCAATTCCCTGAACCAGTTCCTAAAGCTACCTGGGCTCAGGAGGAAATCCCTATGCTCCATCATACGATGTTTGGAACCTGGGGACTTTAGGGTATCACTGGATATACAGGACGCGTGCCTACGGGTACTTACAGAGACCTTTCCTCAGCATGGGCTGAGGTTTGCTGTATCACAGCAACACTTACAATTTTTCGGGCTCTGCCTGTTGGGACTGTCCTCAGCCCCACAGGGGTTTACCAGCGTTTTGGATTTTCTGACAGTTCTTCTGTTCAGTATATCCCAATGCTCCTGTACCTGGACGGCCTCCTGCTCTTAGCGGGATCACCGGGGTACTTTACGGCCAGGTCAGGATGACTGTGGCTTCTTCGGGGTGCAGACGTTTAATCAACGGGGAAAAAGTCCTCCCTGCATCCCTCTCTGGGTATTCTTCATCTAGGATCCCTGCTGGATTCTCAGAATCTGAGAATTCTTCTGGCGTAAGACGGAATCTCCTCTCTTCCATTAGGAGTACATGGTTGTCTGCGCAGTCGACAGATGTCTTTACACTCTGGGATGCATGGTGGAATGGGCTCAGTTCCATTCCAGGCCTTTCCATAATTGGCTCATCTCCAGATGGAATGATTTTTTTCTGTCGGATAACTGTTCAAACGATGATGCTCTCTCCGGAGGCAAGTCGGTCCCTGTCCGGGTGGCTATGGCCATCTCGTCCAGGGTTTTCTTTGCTAGGGACAGTGTCGGGATCGAATCCTTTTCAGTGCAGTTGGACGTCTGTCGATTCCACCCTGTCAATTAACTTACTCTGGCATAACTCTTGTTTCCCGGTGAACCTGAAAAGGTTCAGTCCGACAGGGTCAGGACAGTGGCTTCCTTTTTAGCAACACTGTTCGTTGGGTGGCAATGACAGGTATGTCACATATTCGGACATAGTCCGAGGGTCTCCTCCCGACCATCTCGGCAGCGTTCATTTCAGGAGCTCTCCATTGGGAAGCGGGAGTCCTCAGCCGTCACGACGTGCATCCCGGGGACTAGTCTCTTCCCCAAGAGAGGTTTCATCTCCTGGTGAGCAGGGGGGGCCCCCCTGAGGTGACCCTCATGGCTTTCTGACTTTATCACACTATGGTGTTACAGTTCAGCTCTGGGGATTCTGAAGCAAACTTCAGCGACTCTTTGTCGGTGAAGTGGTCCTTCCACTTTGTGTACCTGTGTTCTCCGGTCTCCCTTCTTCCTCGAGGTCTTTGGAAGTGTTTTCAATCGAGACGAAGATGCTTTCCTGCTGGTGGCTCCTGATTGCCCCAGATGTCAGGGGTACTTGGATCTTCGGAGTCTCTACATCGATACTCCATCCCTGATGCTTCACTGCCCGGACCTGTTGTCTCAGGGTCCTTGGTTTTGCCTTGGACCTGGGTCGTTTGTCTTTGACTGTGTCCTTACAGTGGTCTTACGGCTTCCCTGGCTTTGTCATCGTTGGAATGATTAGAGCACATGGATCAGCTTTTGCTGGGACCTACCACAAACTGTGGCAGCCATAAATCTTATGGTATTGTACCTGTCGATACAATCCTCCGGTGTCCAGGATTTCCAGATATTCTGGCATTCCTTCCGGCTGGCTTGGGTTTCACACTTGGCCTGGTCTTCCTGACAGTGCGGATCTCTACACTGTCAGTATGGTTAAGATATGGAATTGCTTCACTCTGGTATCCAGTTCATCCTTTGGAGTGTTTTCTTGATTATGCCTCCATTTGTCCTCCCTAGGGACTCCTTGGGAGTAAGTAGTGGTTCTTCGTTACCTCCGGGGACAGTCAAGGGAACCGCTGGTTGTGATAGCCATTACATGGTCTATTGCTTAGGCTCTCTCTTTCTCTCAGGGTGTTTATATCAACCAGGAGAGTGTCTGAATTGGGAGCGTTCTCATGTGGCTCCCTCTTCTGGAGGGCATCATGTCAGGGTGGGAGTTGCTCTCGCCCTGTGTTTCTTCTTAGTGGTTTTCAGGTTCCATAGTCTGGAACTTATGGTACGGCCATTCTATCCCCAGTCCTCTCGGCTGGGGTGGCCTCATTGACTGTGGTCTGGCCTCTTTGGATTTATGTGATCCGTTCAGGTTCCTTACGGAAATCGGACTCCTTATTGGTGGTCTGAGATTTCTGGTTTTCACAGGAAAGGATGGCCGGCCTATAACCAAATGTTGGCTTGGATGGCCTCGTAGGTCTTCCTCAGGGGCCTACCCATGGGTAGGCCTTCCTGTTGTTGATGCTTGTTTTTTCTCGGGCCATGTGACCCTCGTGTGCGGCTCGCTGTGGCGCCTCGGCTGTTTTGCCTTACTAGGTGGCCACGTGGTCTTCTGTCCACACCTTTTTAAGGTTCTAGGCATTGGTTTCCTTTGCCTCTCAGGATGCTTCCTTTTTGGCGACGGATTCTCCTCTCAGCACAGGAGCGTCCCCACCCTTGGTTGAACTGCTTTGGGACATCCCCAAGGTCAACCCTGTGGACCCCCTATGGACCCTGAAGTAGAAAACAAGAGATATGGTAAGAACTTACCTTTGTTATCTCTGTTTCTACGAAGTCCATAGGGTCCACAGGGCGCCCGCCCTGACGCGCCTGGCTTCATATGGGCTGTGTGGCTGGTCACCGGTTTTCCGTCTCCCATTTCGGTGAGTATGGTTATTGAGTGTTCCAGTTTTCTCTCTCTTTTTCTCCTCCTCCGGCCTTTGGCTACTTACAAACTGAGGTGCCTCTGGCTTGGGGGTGGGGTTATAGGGAGAGTGGACCCAGTGCATCCTGGGAGCTAAAAGCTTTAACTGCGTGGTGCCCGGATTTGGTTCCCAACCTATACCCCCAAGGTCAACCCTGTGGACCCTATGGACTTCGTAGAAACAGAGATAACAAAGGTAAGTTCTTACCATATCTCTTGTTTTGCAAAACCATGTTTTGCTGCAGGGGGCAATGACAAAATATGCTCAGCTCAGATTGTAGTGGAAAAATAAAAAATTTTTTGGAACGCTGCCCGTCGCCGTCCGCAGCCTGTCAATCATGCTGCAGCTTTGGGGCACTGCTAGCGGCATCTCAGAAACAGATCTACGCATGTGCTGTGTGGCTAATGCTCAGATCTGCAAACATCGGAGATATACCTAAATATCGAATTTACGGACATCGCTGAATTAAGCCCTTTGTCCGCTATATGCAAAAGCAACAAGTTTTTTTCCCTGCATGCAAAAAAATGAAATAAAAAAATTCCATTTGTACCTCTTGCGTTGCAGTATGATTTGTCCATGTTCAAATTTGCACCCTTAGCTGGATTTTGATCTACATGTACATAATGTACAGGAGGACTGCATACATACATTTGAACATGACTTGTTTTACCATAAATAGGTGTACAGTATATGTTTTTGGTGGTTTATTTTCCCTTGTTTTTCCTGTCTTTGTTTGCTTTGTAGCATTTACAACTGACGCTTTATACTTGTTATATTATACTATACGCATTGATAAATGTAATTACTGTACGTGTACTTACTGTGTCAGCAACATGTCTTCTTTAACTGATTTTAAACCTGTTTAGCCTTGGTTTTATTTTATTAAAGATTTTATTTATATTAAAAACGGCACCTTTGCATAAGTTCCTATAGGAAACGTTAACAAAACTTGACAAAATTATCTAGGCTTGGGGGGAGGCTCTGCGAATCACATAGTGGAACACAGAGAAGTATCGACCAACTTGTGTACAGTAGTAACCCTTTACTCCAAAGGCTTACTACAGTTTTGCTCTTTGCATTGTGTAGAGGTTTGGTATAATCTCTGCTGCAGGATGTAGTTCTAATCCCAACAGTCGGGGCGCCGACATGTAGAATCTCGGAATCCTGACACCTGTCAGAATACCGGTGCCGGCATCCCGACGGTAAGTACTGGGGTTAGGGTTAGGCACTAAGGGGGGAGGGTTAGGTTTAGGCACATGGGGGGAAGGGTTAGGTTTAGGCAGCGGGGAAGAAAGGCAAGTGGGGGGCATTAGGGTACTGACCGACAGGTGTTATATCCTAACCCTGTCGGGATTCTGACCGCCGGGATCCTGTACCCAACCCCTCTGATGCTGCACATACTATTAATACTGTTTTTCTTCAGGGTCCATAGGCTCCACAGGGAGACCTTGGGGTGTAGGTGGTGAATTGGGAATCCAGGCACCACGCAGTTAAAGCTTTCAGCTCCCACGATGCACTGGTCCATTCTCCCTGTTGTCGAAGCCGGATAATTGGCTGAGATAGGATCGGTTTAAAATTAGATCTGCGCGACGCCATTTTGCAAATGGCAATGAGACGCCGTTTTGCAACTGGCCGCCCAGCGCCATTTTATGCTATTATTTAGCGTCGTGCGACTCCCACGCAATAGAAAGAAGTTAAAAGTCCTCACCATGTAAATACAGACAGTCACTAAAACATATAAAACGATTATCCCTGCAAAACACGTTCCATGGTGTAATCCACAAAACAGTCACACAGTGCTAACTAGCGTCTTTTCCCAATTCCCCAATACATACACACTGCACACTTGCATAAAAGCTTTCCTAGTATTAAAGTGTAATATTCAAGGTTTATTCAGTAATTATTAATGTTGTGAAATAAAGATTATTTGATATCTAAGGTTTAGTACATGGTAAGCAGACCATGTTTGGTGTTGTACTGATCCACTGTGCCGCAACAGATTTCCGGTATCATCGGTGAGAAAATCGGAACATGCGTCTGCAAGCTATGGACTATAGAGAGTTAAAACATTAAAATGTACTCTGTAATGTTAGCAGCTTAGATTAGCATGCAGCGGGAAAAAGGACACAGGGCGGTTGGAGGCTGTTTGTGTCTATTTGAATTGACCTATGAACTATCCTGTAACAAAAGCACCTTTAAGAAGAACCAATGGAATCATGTCAAACTTGTCTATTGTATTGCCTATCCCTGCAAGAGTATATATGTGCGCTCTCTGACCCCAGTCTTGAGTCTTCTTGCTGTGCTGTCGATGGAGGTTTCTAATGCTGATGCCGGTATCTGGGCCCAGAGCGCGTGCGTATGTATGCTTTGGAACCACATTCAAAGTCTGAAAGCATTTTTCTTTTGCGACTCATTACGCTAAATAGCGACAATTTTAGAAGTTATAGGAAGGAATATTGTTTAGAAGGTATAGGCAGGAATCGATTTTAGAAGGTATAGATAGGTAGGAATTGATACTGTACACCGTACCCGAGCCAGAGGCACCTCAGTTTAGTTGTCCATAGGACATCTGCGCTGCCGCTCCGGCGCCGCGACACCAGTTCAGGCTGGGGATCTCTGCGGGCAACCCGGGGTCCTTGCTAGCCGGCCCTGTGGACGGACCCTGACTGCAAGCCTGACGCCAAGGGGACAGGTAAGGCGGGTCATCGCTTGCGGTGACCCGCACTTTAGCAGTCCTACCTCCCATCTCGGGACTGATCGGAGGTGCTGAGTGTGGACGCAGGCTCCAGCCACCGCAATCCACTAGACCACCAGGGACATATGGTGCAGGAACCAGCGTCGCCCCGGGAGTTAAACTATCGGCAAGAGGAGGTCAGCTTCCCTATTAAAGCAGCTCCTCAGCTCAGGGCCCAATTCCTCTGAGGTGTTGCTTCTCTGAGCTGTTCTCCAACCACTCCCACTCCCCCTCTGAGGTCTCCGGCGGTCTTTTTCTTTCAGTAGCACAATCGCAGCTCTCAGGATAACGCGAGGTCCGGTCCCCCTATATACCTCTCCCTGTAGACGGCGAATGTAGCGCTATAGCCTACCAGACAGTGAGTCTGTGTAGTCAATTGTAGTGCCAATTTGCAGTTCTATTTCTGCATTATATGTGACTTGTGCTAGCGCTGCCTGTCTGTGTCTATTCTACTGTCAGCATACTGTATATCTATACCTTTTCTCTGATTCTGCCCTAATACAAGTGTAGTTAGGGTGGTTCCTATACCTTACATCTATAGTAATATATTTGAGGTTAGTCGCATACGGTTGTGTGGTGCACTGTGCCATATTTAGGCTGTGGGCTCCTGCAGCTTACCCAAGCATCAGATGGGACCGGTATATTGCTCTCCTACTGGTATCCTATATACTCGTGGTTGCATTATACCCAGTGCCGTATTGCTTGTTATATTACCCTGCAGCTATGTCTGACAAGGGTAACGAGCACACTAATGCACCCATTCTTCTATCCTGCAGACTATGCTGCAGGTTGAAGTGAGGAGGATTTGGTTCGGAATGGATTATGGGCCTGATTCAGACCCGCTCGCGAGCGCTGAGCGCTCGCAAGCGGGTCGATGTTGCCCAAGTGCGCATGCGCACGACGGAGGCTGCTCCGTCGTGCGCTTGCACGAGACCCGGATAGCGACGGGGAAGCCGTCGCTCCAGGTCTCACACCAAAGGGGGCGTGCTGTCGATGGTGAGTGATAGCACGCTCCCTTTGGTGGGTGTGCTGGGGGCGTGGCTGGTCAGACGGAGACCCCACTGACATCACTAGTGATGTCAGTGGGAGTGTTTTTGGCTCTGATAGAGCCAAAAGCACTCTGGGCTTGCGGCAGATGAGACCCTACCACAAGGGTCTCGTCGCAAGCCCGATGGTCGCGATGGTCTTGACCATCGCGACCATCTTTTTGGACGCTCGCATAAGCTGTGGGTGGTCACCCACAGCTATGCGAGCGGCCAGGAGGTCGCTGCAATTTCAGCTAGGACGGCCCTGATTCAGAGTGAGCGCTCTTGTCAGAGCGTCCGGCTCTGAATCAGGCCCTATGTGTGAGGTGTTATAATCCACCAGGCACTTCAAACCCCCCAACATCGGTACATAAGCCCCCTTGGGCTGCCTTTTCTCAGGGCTTGGCCTCCATTGCGGACCGCTTAGCGGTTCCGGCTGTTTTTCCCCTATGGGGTTACCACAGCAGATAGTTGTTCCAAACGCAAGGATTACCACAACAGGTTATGCAGACCCCTCCTGTGCCACCACCTTGGGTAGATATTTTCTCTACTTCAGTGCAGAGCCTGGCGGCTTCTTCTACTGCCCTTCAGACCATGTTGCAGGGTGAGAAACCCCTAAAGCCAGCTAACAGTACTGTGGTGTCATCACAGTCCACACAGCTCTCCGAGTCTGAGATGTCATCTGACGACATCTCCGAGTCTGAGATGTCATCTGACGACAGAGAGGTTGCTGATGCTTCTAACCCCCGACTCCCCTCTGCAGGAGTTGGAGACTAGGTCTAAAAGTTCTCCCTGAATCCCACAGAGGATGGTTCATCTGGGAACCCTGCTGGATTCTGAACAGCATAGAATTTTTCTGACTTCAGACAATATCTCCACATTACAACTATGAGTACGCAGATGTCTCCACAGCCGCTGGGTTTCAATCCACTCAGATGCAGGTTCTGGGATCCATGGTGTCCACCTTTGACATGGTGGAATATGCTCAGTTTCATTCCAGGCCTCTGCAAAGGCTGATCATCTCCAGGTGGAACGGATTACCCCATCAGATCGAAGCTCAGACAATGGTGATCTCTCCGGAGGTGCGTCTGTCTCTCTCTTGGTGGCTACTGAAATCTCATCTAACCAAGGGTCGCCCCTTTTGGATCCCGGACTGGGTTCTCCTAACAATGGATGCCAGTCTCCAGGGCTGGGGCGCAGTGACCGGCCCGCACTACTTTCAGGGCCGTTGGACAGTAGTCGAAGCAACCCTGCCAAGCAACATATTGGAACTTCTGGCTGTTTACAGGTTCCAAAAACAGACAAATCTCAGGTGCACAACTCCAAATTATTAATAATATATAAATGCAATAACATTTTGCAATCAATAGAGGTTTTTAGCCTAATCTTCGCCAAGGTTATGGGCCTACCCACCATATCCAGGTAACCTCTGTAGGATAGGTCCCTAACATACTATAATTCAAATCCAGAGCGCAGGGCACCCCCAAACTAGCCCAGCTAAGCTGCCCCAGGGCTTGGCTTGGCCAAGATTATGCTATAAACCTCTATTGATTGCAAAATGTTATTGCATTTATATATTATTAATAATTTGGAGTTGTGCACCTGAGATTTACCTGTTTTTGTGCCTGCAATTCGTCTCATCAGGTAGCACCTCTATATCTATCTATATATATATATATATATATATATATATATATATATATATATATATATATATTTTTTTTTTTTTTTAGGGTGTGCAGTCCAGAAATCTTTCCTGTTTACAGGTCCCACGAGCTGGCCAAACACATACTTCAGGGGAAACCCAGTCCGACAAAGCCACATCGGTAGCTTACATCAACCTTCAAGGAGGCACTCGAAGTCGGGCAGCAATGACAGAAGTGACACGCATTCTGACATTGGCAGTGTGTCATCTCCCGGCCATTTCGGCAGTGTTCATACCGGGAGTTCTCAATTGGGAAGCAGACTTCCTCAGCCATCACTACGTGCATCCCGGGGAATGGTCTCTTCACCAAGAGGTTTCAACTCCTACTGAACAAATGAGGCCTCCCAGAGGTAGACCTCATGTCCAGAACAAGATTTGCTGAGGCAGCATTGGTGGACACTCTGTCAGTGAAGTGGACCTTACAGTTTGCGTACCTGTTTCCTCCAGTCTCCCTTCTTCGAGTTCTTCGGAAATTCAAACAAGACTGAGGCATTGTCCCACTTGTGGCTCCAGCTTGTCCCAGACTTCATGGGTAATCCGATCTTCAGAGTCTCTCCATTGACACTCCGTTCCTGTTGCCTCAAAGTCTGGACCTGTTGTCTCAGGGTTGTCGAAGCAGATGATTGGCTGAGACCAGATCCTACATTAATATCGGGCGACGCCATCTTATGTTGCCCCTGACAACGCCATCTTGCGTAGTCAGTATAATAGCATTGTGTACGGCGCTATTTAGCGTTGTGTACATCTGCCATGTTACTGCACACTGTTAAAGTCTTTACATAATAAATGTGCACGGATACACACATGTATTTAAAAGACCTTATATATGCAAGGTTTGGTCAGTGCTGGGAGACAAGTCCTGTGGACATGTCTGTGACTAGTAATTGAAAAACACACACGTTGTGAGGTGCAGATGAGTGTTTTGAATGAACCATTGTCTTTAAATCTGACTATCATTGTATGCCTAAAGGAACTAGCATTTACCTTCCAAATAGGCTGGAGAGAGGCCTTTGATTGCATTGTGATTCCATCAAGTATCTGCTGGCCATCTCTGATCAGAACAACTCCATTGTCTGTCATTTTTGAACTTAGTTCAGACAGAAGTAATATCAATAATACCAGTTACTGAATAAAGATATATATGATCCTGATGCACATATATATATATATATATATATATATATATATATATATATATATATACACACACACTCACACTTAAACGATCGCATGTGTATCCACAATGCGTGCACACACATGCACAGTTGCTATTGTAAATATAAACACACAGTGCATGTACTGTACACAACCCCTGCACCCAGCGCACCTTTTACGCTGCGTGTAGATGCACAACGCATACTTACATATAATCATAAATATACACTCACTCATAAAAGGTTCCTTTACATTAAATGTGATATTAGAGGCTTTAATAGCATATAATTATGTTGCGAAATGTATGTATATGATATTTAAGGTATACAACATGGTAGACATGGCATGTTTGGTACTATACTGACACACTGTTTATTTCCAGATATCCGAACCTACCAGTGAGGGAGTCGCATCTTGCGTTCGGTGGTTATGGATCATAGGAAATTATTTGTTAGAATATATACTCTGTATGTAGTGTCTTAAACCAATTATAGAAAGACAATGTAATCTCAAGAGACTGTGGAGAATTGGGACATACCCCTAGTGAACTGTCCTATGAACTACAGCGTACTACAAAGACCAAGAGCAAGAACCAATGGAATTATGTTTGTCTGTCTACATTGTTGTTATCATGATCTGTTAGGGTATATAGCCTGTGTCCCGGTCCCAGTCAACAGCCATTCTTTCTTGGATGACCACAGGCTCTGGACTGATGATTGTATGCTGGGACCGGTGCGCACGTGTATGTATTGGGCTGTATCGTATTCTGTATTTTATTGTCTTTGCGCTAATTGTGCTAGATGAAAGTGTGTAACTTTCTTTTATTACAATGAGAACTTTTGTGCGTTGGAACCACAATTATTGTCTGGACAGCGATTATTTCTCTCTAGCAATTAAAGGGTATTCATAGGGTCCTTGCCTGTACCCAGGCTTGGTTCGTCTGTCTTTGATGGCGTGGCTCTAGAGACATCCCTCCTAAGGTCCAAAGGATTTTCTAGTTCGATCATCAAACGATGCTTAGAGCTTGTAAGCTGGCTTCTGCTAGAATCTACCACAGAGTGTGACATACATATTTCCATTGGCATCGTCCCAGAGATTACGACCCCCAGGTGTGTCGGATTTCCAGAGTCCTGGCTTTCCTTCAAGCTAGATTGGACCTTGGCCACCGCCTGGCCTCATTGAAAGTGCATGTCTCTGCTCTGTCAGTATGGTTCCAATGTAGACTTGCTCCGCTGCCGGATCTCCACACCTTCCTCTAGGGTGTCCTCCGATTTCAACCTCCCTTTGTCCCCCCATTTGGCAGTACTTCGGACCCTCCAGCATCCTCCATTTGATCCCCTAGATTCGGTGGAGCTCAAGTGGTTAACAGCTAAGACTCTTTCTTCTGGCTATTTCCTCCGCTAGAAGGGTGTTAGAGTTAGGGGTGCTCTCTTTTGCTCCCTTTTTCTGATATTTCTCCAAGACAGGGCTGTGCTTCGAACTCGCCCTGGGTTCCTTCCTAAAGTTGTTTCTAGTTTCCACATTAATGAGGAAATTATAGTCCCGGCCTTTCAATCACCATGTCAGAGTTCAGCCGGGGATCGGCCGTCCCTTACCGTCCCGCCGGCTTCCTCTGACTTCCCGGGCAGTCGGGCGGCTGGCGCGGCGATGTGGGAGGAGCGGAGCATTCACCCTGTAGCTGTGGTGTCAGGCGACCCGGTGAGCGGGGATCGCAGTTTCCGTCATGGGCACCGCCATGACACTCTTCCTATGTCAGTACTTCCTTCCCTGGGTGGCCTGGTTGGTCAGCTGATGCTGTGGGCCTATCAGCAGGCTTCCTGGGGTATATATCCGGCTCCTGTGCTCCAGGTAGTTGCCTGAACAATCATTGTCGCCGCTAGTGTAACTAGAGGAGTCTCATTCGAGGTTCCCGTGCTTCCAGTGTGTTTCTTCCAGAAGCTTCTAAGCGATCTCACCACAGTGCCTTTACTATTAACAACCTGTTTGCAAGTTTAACCTCCATCTCTCCACAGTGCATTTACTAATCAACAGCCTGTGTGCAAGTTTAACCCTCGATCTCACCACAGTGCTTTACCATCACAGCCTGTGTGCAAGTTAACCCTTCGTCTCACCGCAGTGCTTTTACCATCACAGCCTGTTTGCAAGTTAACCCTTCATCTCATCGCAGTACTTTCACCATCACAGCCTGTGTGCAGGTTAACCCTTCGTCTCATTGCACCCTAGTGCATGATCTCCGGCCAGCAATCCGGTATATGCTTCGTGGGATATCCAGCTGTTACCTCAGCCTACCAATAAATCTCCACACCTCTCTAGCCAGCACCTCAAGTGCCTTTCTCCAGCCAGGAGTTCTATCCCACTCCCCACGTGCCTATTCCAGGCATTACCCTTGAGCCATGGGTGTTTTGATTCTCTTTTCCCTGCAGGCCTTGGTCACCAAGTCAAAGGACCGCGACCTGCTTACAGGGAGCCGCACAAGCCCATATCCCGCTTGGAGGGGTCACTGGCGAACACCTTGTTAGTTAGACTCCGCACCATTGACTAGGTCTAGCCAACGACCAAGACTTGTGGATGCGGAGATCATATGTCCAGGCCCCTCGCCTTCGCCTCCTCCCACAGCCTCAGACCTCGGCTTTCAAAAACCCGCCGCCCAGCGTGACACACCAGACCTCTCGGCAGGTGAGGCCTCTTTGGATGTTGTCCGTGCCCTCAGGATTTATGTGGACCGTACCAGTTCCCTTCGGAAATCAGACTCCTTATTTGTGCGCTCTGGATTTCATAAGAAGGGATGGGCAGCCAATAAACAAACATTGGCTAAATGGCTTCACAGGCTTAGATAAAAAATGAAAAAAAATGTTATAGCTTGACTGTTTCCCGACTGCTGAAATCCTTGCGCTAGAATAAATAAATGATTTAGTTTCCCCACTCACAGCTGCTAATCCAATCAGCCAGTACCAGCTGGCTAGTTAATTCTCAAAACCAAATAGACCTAAAAGCCATACAGCGGAGACGCACTGCCGCCATCCTCCACAAGATATACGGGGAGACACACTAATATTGAGTGAAAGCATTTCCTCTGGATCCCGTACACTTAAGCTGCATACACACGTAAAGATTTTCTATCCAACCACCCAACTAGTTGATTGGTTGGAATGAAAATCTGGTAACGTATGGGAGTAAATGATGATCAGCAATTTGCTCCTAAATGCCAGAAAACAGATGAAAATGTTCGTTCAGACAAGTTTGTTAAATGTTTGATCTAAACAATTTGTTCAAACAACAGTTTTTGTCCATTTTCCGGCGTTTGGGTGGAAATTGCTGATTGCCATTTGCTTTCATACCTTACCAGATTTTCATTCCAACCAATCAACTACTTGACAGAAAATCTTTACGTGTGTATGCAGCTTTAAGCTAAAGGAATCCCAGTTTGTGCTTTTCAACTTGCCGGTGAACATTGTCCACTATATGTACACAACTAAACTATACAGGAGACTCTGACTAATTGTATTTCATTAGTGAGGATTTACACTCAAAAGTTACCTGGTTTCATATTTCACATTGTTTATTTAAGTCCAAGGGACATGTGGTAGATTTGTTATATCGTGTGTCAAAATTGATAATTTTGATTATGTATATTAAATCTGTTATATTTTACTAAGAAGCCTTGCCTAAATATTTTGTTTCAAAGTCAAATTTTATTAAGCTTCACTCTGAAGCCCAATCCAACAATCTTTTGGGTCTATCTCACAGGCTTACACGCAGGCGGGCCTTCCTGTTCCGGCTTCTGTTACTGCTCATTCTACTGTCTGTGGGTCCCTCGTGGGCAGCTCGCTGTACAGCTTTGTAAGGCGGCCACGTGGCCTTCTGTCCAGACTTTTTCTGAGGTTCTATGCATTTGATACCTTCGCTTCTCAGGATGCTTCCTTTAGACGCCGGATTCTCCTCTCAGCGCAGGATCGTCCCCACCCTTGAAAGGGCTGCTTTGGGACAACCCCAAGGTCTCCCTGTTTAGCCTATGGACCCTTAAGAAGAAAATGAAAGTTATGGTAAAACTTAGCTTTTGTTAACTTTCTTTGAAGTCCATAGGGTCCACAGGGCACCCGCTCTGACGCACCTGGCTTCATTTGGGCTATGTTTCTGGTCACCGGTTTCCCGTCTCCATTGTGAGAGCGTGATTCTTTTGTGTACCAGTCTTCCTTCTCTCTTATCCTCCTCCGGCCTTTGGCTTGTTACAAACCTGAGGTTCCTCTGGTTTGGTGGCAGGGTATAGTGAGTGGACCAGTGCATCCTGGGAACTGAAAGCTTTAACTGCGTGGTGCCCGGATTCCTAATCCACCACCTACACCCCAAGGTGGACCCTATGGACTTCCAAGAAAGAGAGTTAACAAAGGTAATTTTACCATAACTCTCATTATACCTTCGAGAATGAGTCTTGAAATTCAAGCCGTTGCTGCCTATGGGATTGTTACAGTGAGCTAACTACGATCTCTGAAGAGGAGGAAGAGCTGCTGGACAAAGGACTGGCTACTGAGGGGAGAGAGTTTGTCCCCTATGCCTATTACATCAAATTCGGAAAATAATCCGGATGGCTACAGAAACTTTTTGAGAATGGATTACCTCACAAATCAGGAGCTTCTGCAAACTGGTCACTCTGTAAGTTCTGAGGGGATACAAATTGTTAATTAGAGATGTAACTGCAGAACTACAAGGTTAGTGGATATTCATCTGTGTGAGTTGATTTTGCACAGTTAGTTTGATTTGAAGGCTTTTTTAACTTTATATTTTACATGTTATGTAATTATTAATGGATATTACATTCATTTGTACATAAACCATGAGTTGTATTTAGCTTTTTAGTATTAGTGCTCCAATTAAATTAGATGTTGTGTTTGTAGCTGTTTTCAGCTAAAAAAGGGAAGTAGCAATTTCTCTTGGGAGCAGCCTCAACTATTAGTGGCGCACTACATTATTTATTACTATGAGTCTCATCATACCTGAAATGTGCCAGGCCACCATCCAGGTGCTTAGAGTGCAAAGGGACTGCAAAGTGATGTAAAACAATGTATTATTTTTATTTATAATTGAAAACCACAAAACTTTTTTTTGTCTATTTGCATGTAAAATAGCAATTGTAGAAAAAAAAAACCCTATGAGAAGTTACAGAATAACAAAACAACAGGTATAAATAACCATTTTGACTATACAAGAAGTCAGCTGTAATCGGGAACATAATATTTCTAAATTTGTATTTCACCTAAAGGTATAGAAGGACAGAGGGCGTGGGAAGGAAAGCTTAGGGGTAAGGAGCTGTTGCTAACTTTTGTTAACTATGTATAAGGAGCAATTTGTATGTAGTGGGGGGTCCAGCTTCAGAATTCAAGCTCCACGGTGTCCAAACTCTCCAGAGTATCCTGTAGAGTCGCAGTGATGTGCTCCATGCATTATATAGACCATATGGAATTGTCAGTAGCTAAATAAGGGGGGGGGGTGGTCTAACATTTTCCAATGAGCAACGATCTGAAATTTAGTCTCATTCAACATATGCAACTTCCCTTCTTTACCCTGGCTAAAGGCACTGCACTGATAGGATTGCCCTCCATCCTAGGCTGCTGTCTGCACTGCAGAAGCTGCTATACCTCCCACTGCTTTCTTAGGATTGGGCTGTATAGGTATTACATTGATAATGAGTGTTACAAAGTACTGGTTAGTGCCACCGTTGAATGACACCCCCCTTCTTTTTCTTTTTATTTCTTTACTTTGGCATGTTGTGTTAAGCAACTGTTGAGCCCCCTTGTTCTTTTGTTTGGTTGGGGTTTATTTTTATTACATGGGTAATATTAGTACAACAAACTACATGTTCATGACACTCATTTAAGTTAAGTTGCAGCATTGACATTAGTGCCGCATTGCACCTTTTTAGTTTTAAAATTTAAAACTTTGAAGGTATATTACCTTTTTTTTTTTTACTTATTTTTATTCAGAAAGGAGAAAATAATAATAATACAGAAATAGTACAATAACCAATATAATGTACATAAAAAATAAAATAATTGACAAATACACAAAATCAAAAAATATATAATGAAAAGAAAGTATCTGGCAATAAAAACAAAAACCAACAATGTATGCATTTGAAATAGTAAACAGGTTAAATAAATGATATCAAAATCAACAGGCGTGGTCGGCAACTCTCCCAAATTGGACCGCATAGGCAGACCTTGGCAAATTAATTGGGGCATCATCTAACAAAAGTTTCATACCACTGAGTGGAAAACATTTTATGTAGTTGAGTCCTTATATCCTCTGGCAAAGAATCAATGAACCTCTCCCAAATATGAAAAAATGTTTCCGTACGTTCCTCCTTTATGTAATGAAACCTCCAACCAGTCCATTTGAAATACATGAAATAATTTGGATTTAAATAAATGTATAGAAGGAGGTTCTTTATGAATCCATTGGTGTAGAATACATTTACGAGCAACAGCAGAAATGATAAGCATCAATTTTTTACTTCCCTGCAACATTTGTATTGTAGAAGGCACAAACCCCAAAACTGCCCATTCTGCAGTCAAGGGTAAATAGTTAAGAAGCTCCTAACCTGTCTCCAAAAAAAGGTTATTAGGGGGCAGTCCCACATGCATTGCATGAACGTAGCATTTGAACTATTACATTTAGGGCAGGCATCGGAGTCAGAAGTCCCTATCAGGAATCTGCGATGCAGAGAGAGAGATCCCTTATGGAATATATTATAGAAAATTTCCCTATACATGGACGCAGATAATGTTTGTATGGAATATGTGAATGTCTTTAAGAGAAGGTCAATTGTTGTTTTGTGGAAAAATGTGTGTCCAGGAAAATATACCAGTCTTTAATTTTGTCAAATCTAGGGGGTCATGTATTAATTGATAAAATATTGAAATAGTTTTCCTACCAGACAAAGACCTTGCTAGTGTAATGTCTAGGGGTTTGGACCAATCTTGTGTGGACTGAGCTAGCATAGTGTTGAGCTTGATATAAAGCTAGAGTATGAGAACCTGTACTTGGTGAGGAGATTTAGCAGTAGTGTCCACCAATGCCCTGACATGGGAAATGCCCCTAGATTGCCAAGATAGAAAATGTTTTAGTGCCTGCCCATATTGAAATTCCGGATTAGCTACCAGGGGAAGAAATAATGAGTGATGGCTATTGAGACCCTTCTTTTGTCTGGTAAAATGCAAAACAGTCCAAGAGGACATTAAAAGTGGATTTTTGGATATTGAAGGGAGTATTTCTTGTTTGATTGTGTAGGAATGAGAGTAAATGCTGATGCGGTAAGAAAGATTGGTCTATAACCGAATTTGTGTGAAAATCTATGCTGTGAATCCAGTCACGTATGTATCGGAGGATTCCAGCATGATTGTATAATTTCAAATTTGGTAGGTTTACACCACCGTTGGCTATAGATTGCTGCATCTTGAGTATAATTATCCATGGTCTTTTATTCTGCCAAATAAATTTACAAAATGTAGCATAGATTAATTTTTCGTCCGATGTGGATAACAGAACCGGGAGCATCTGAAGTGAATATAGAAGTTTCGGGAATGTGATCGGTTTTAATAGATGGATACGCCCCAAATAAGACAACATCAGGTGATTCTATTTTTCTAATTCCCCTAATGCTTCTTTTATTATTTTGGATATATTAAATGTATACATATTAAAAATGTTATGTGGGAGAAGGATTCCAAGATATTTAATATAGTTGATAGCCCATTTTATCCGATAGCCTGCACACCAGGAGGGGTGGCCTTGGGAACCCAAAAGCATACCTTGTGACTTGTCATGGTTAATAGTAAAATTAGAAACCACTCCATAGTCTTCTAATTTGTGTAATGAAGGAGACAATGTGGTCTCCGGATACGAAACATATAAAAGTAGGTAGTCAGCAAAGGCCACAAACTTTGTTTCGTGGGGTCCTAATTTTATGCCCTGAAAGATGGGCCAGGATTGCAACAATCTCAAAAGGGGGTCTAGGGTGATATTGAAGAGGAGTGGGGACAATGGACATCCCTGTCTCGTACCTCGTGAAATAGTGATTGGGGGTCCGCGCTCTCCGTTAATTAATAATAAGGTAGAAGGCGCAGAGTATAAATATCTAAATAGTTGAGAGAAGACACTTCCAAATGCTCTGATCTCAAATATCCGCAATAAGTTATGCCAAGAGACAGTATCAAAAGCCTTCTCAGCATCTAGGCTAAGAAGCATAGTAGGAGTATCAACAGTATTATTGGAGGCAGAAATTATTGCAGCCAAGGCGGTGTGAACCCCTTTAATGGAGTATCTATCATGAGTAAATCCTAGCTGCTGTGGAGTTAGGATCTCTGTCCAGTTTTGGAAGCAAAATGGTGTGAGATTCAGTGAAAGAGGGAAAAGGAATGATCCTTGTGAATTCTTCTGTAAAGTGAAATAAGAATGGGGACTATATGTGGTTTTAAGAGTTTGAAATATTCTCCGGTGTAGCCATCGGGTCCCGGGGATTTATTGTTTGGAAGTTTAGATATCACCATAGATACTTCCTCCTCCTCAATGTCATTATTAAGGATTTCCCGTTGGGCCTCGGAAAGTCTAGGTAACTTTGCTTCATCTAGCAAACAGTCGTGTAAAAGAGGGTCAGTCGGAGAGGCCGTATAATATGAGTGAAAACGAGAGAGAATGTCCGTCGTAGAATGGACTCTGGAGTTATTAATGGGGTTTCGAATTGATGTAATGTGACTCTTGGTTTTCTGCCCTCTGGTCATATTTGCCAGTAAACAACCGGCCTTGTTGACCCAGTGATAATACTTATTTGTAGTGTATTTAAACTGTCTTTGAGCATTGGCAAGAAGAAAAGAAGTTGGCGGTTCTGCCTGTTTTCCGACAGATTAGGATCTGAGGGGTCTGATTCATAAGCTTGATAAGCCAATGAAACCGATTGATGTAATGAGTCATATCTATATTGGTGTTCCCGCCATCTCCGAGCCTGATAAGCAATAATATGACCCCGTAATACCGTTTTAGAGGTTGGCCAAAATAGGGCCAGGTCATCTCAGTGCTCTAGGTTGTCGTCAGTGAACTCCTGCCATTTTAATTTGGAGGTGTTGGATAAAATGGTCATATTGGCTCAAGGAGGACAGGAACCGCCAAAATCTAGAAGACATAGGAATTGTGCGTCATGAACTAACAGATATAGGAGCGTGGTCTGATATCAATATGTCATGTATATCAACCAAGTTTACCCTCGAAAGCACTTGACCAGAGAGCTGAATATAATCAATTCTTGAAAAACTTCGATGTACATAAGAATGAAATGTGTAAGTTCTATCAGAGGGGTTAAAAATCCTCCACACATCATGAAGATTGTGAATATTTTGAAGTAAGTGGAGACTCTCATCTCCTAAGGTAGAGTGAGGTCTGGCATAGCCTCTCCCATCTAGATGAAAATCTGCTACACTATTCAAGTCGCCACCCACTATCAAGTTACCCACAGTACGTTGTAGTAATAAATTAGATATGGCACGAAAATAATGCATATAAGGGGCGGAAGGGGCATAAAGATTCATTAACGTATATAGTGTACCTCTTTTAAGAACATCCAGTAATAGAAATGTGCCATTGCTATCTATCAAGGAAGCAACTATGGAATATTGTAGTCGCCTGTGAAACAGGATTGCCACTCCATGTTTCTTGGAGGTAAAGGATGCGGACATACATTCCCGTATCCAATTATTTTGCAAAGACATGTTCTGTGAAATTGCCCAATGGGTCTCCTGCAAGAATACGATGTCTGGAGACAAACGTTTTAAGTGGGTAGACACTTTCCTGCATTTCACAGGGGAATTCAAGCCATGTACATTCCATGAAACTACATGAACATTATTAGTCACGTGACTAGGAGGAATAGTGGTATTTTGTGCAGTCATTAACCAACACCTGCTTTGTGAAAAGTAAACTTACTCATCATAATTACCAATTTGTCTTGTCCCCTATCCCAGCCTTTGGGGGAGACAGTGATCTGTAGTATGAAATTAAGCCGACCACGCCTATCTATTGTCTCATAAAAACAAAAAAATGTGCATACAAAGAACCAGAAACCTGCTCCAATTCTTACAATTTTCAATATTTTCCAACCAAATTAGAGTTTCACCTGTATAAAATATCATACAGGTATTAAGAACATAAACCAAATACATAATGACATTAGATATAAAAGCACTAAAGCAAGACAAAAAAAGGAAAAAAACAACTTTTAGCAAAAAAGAAAACATGACAAAATATGCATGTCTCTCTTATGAAAATAACATTAGCAGTGGCATAACCCCTAGCTTTCATAAAGGGGAACGAGAGGAAGGGGTATCTGGTAAATGCAATGTAGAGACAAAGTGCCTCGCTGAGCTGGCATCTTCAAAAAAATGGGCGTTTCCATTGATAGTGAATTTAAGTCTAGCAGGAAATAATAAAGTAAATTGGTGGCAATTCTCAAAAAGTGTTTTACATATTGGGAAAAGTTCCCTGCGCTTTTGTGAGACCACTGCTGAAAAATCTTGGAACACCAAGATCTTATGGACATCTATTATTGTGGAGGTGGCCTTGCGGTACATTCTCAACACCAGGTCCTTGTTTCTAAAATTTAAGTACCTGGCGATAACCGGCCTGGGGCGACTGCCCTGAGAGTTTCTATTGGGGCCTAGTCTATGTGCACGTTCAATTATATTGGTGTCATTATCTGAGATACCTAAGGCACGATTGAGATCTGTTTGCGGGTAGTCTGCTAAGGCCGGACCCGCCACAGATTCTGATATACCTATGAAGCACAAATTGTTGTTGTGGCTTCTGTTTTCCAGATCATCAATCTTGTCCAGTAGGGACTCAATAGTAACCTCTTGGTTGTCAGATGAGGATTGAAGTGCTACTATAGCATCTTCGCTGTCACTCGTTCTAAGGTCACTATGCGTTTAGTGTTGGATTCCAGTTGGGATACTACAGATGTCAGGGTATTACGAAATTCGTGAAACTGCTGTTCCATGATTGGTTTTATCACCAAGAGCATTTCCTGAGCTGCTGCTGTAGCAGAGGGGGCAGCTATGGGAGTGGGGGATATCTGCATGGATGGGATCAGTGAAGAGAGTGAGGGAGAGGCAGGCGGGGATCCTGAATGACTAGGAGATCTCGAGGAGACAGCAGTTTTTTTATTTTGAGGGGTTTTGGACACTGTTGAGCGACCTTTCCCCATGGTTTTAGCCAGTCATTGATCTAGATATTTGTACATAACCAGTTTGGAAAATCAATCACAGTAACAACCGATGGTTATAGAGAGACACCCACTATCACATAAATCATATAATTAAATCATAAAAAAAGGAAATAAGAGTGGAAAACAAAACAAATTTGGGCTTAGACAATATTCTATCTGAACCATAGAATAATAGGACGTCCTAGCCACCTAAATAATTTAAATAGCAGAACACAGAAAACATATAGAGATATATAATATAACCAGTAAATACAGCCTATCTCAAGGTTTAAATAAAGAACAATAGTAACACAGGTATTAGAGAAATTGCAACCTGATCTACAAGCAGATGTAACAATAATCAAAGGTAGACCTTGAAGGGCAGCAGTAACTGCCCTAGAGAGAAGATACCTGCAGGCCAAAAGAGGCCAGATGAAACAGCAGAACGTCCCAAAAGTTAATGTGGAAAAGATAACTTGCTGCTTTGAATACCAAGAGGGGAGAGGAGATGGTTTGCTAGGTCGCGATAGAATGGCGGCCGCGCTTAATGCTCCATATGATTGGAGCTAAACTCCAGTGTAGGGGGGTAGTCGGGAGCTGGGCCGTGGAGCGGACACTTGCCGGTACTTATCCATCGCGGTAGCGTGTGGTTTTGAGGCTGAACGGTTGAAGTCTGTTTCACAAGCAGGTCAGCCGGGAGCTCTTTTAAGATGCGTCCTTCATGAAGGCACGCTCACTGGAGGTCTGCAGATTGGAAATTAACTGAACATATTGAGTGTAGTTCAGTAGTTGAAGACCTTTATTTCAAGTCCCACAGTCTATCTGTAGCAATGACTCCAGGGCTTTGAGAGGAGTTTACTTGACAAGAGGTCTCCGTGTAGATGCAGAGGTGAGTATCTTATATCCAATGTTTTATGGAGACTTTGTTTCAGCCACAAGGTGGAGACATAATGCCTACAATATGGACTCTTAGAAAGTCATCTAATAGTTGCAACTATTCAGAAGAACTATGGGGAGCTCAATGGGCTGAACCCTTTAATTTGTGTAAGGGTAATTAGGGTAGCAGGACCAGATAGGGGAGGCCACTCACCAACCTGCTGGGGCACTCATGTAGGGATCCAATCTAAAGCACAGCTCCAGCTGAAACCTAATATGGAGACAGCCAGGTAACAGCTGAAGAGCGACAGGAGTAAGCCAGACATCCCCTCCAGCAGTCCAAGGTAACAGTTCTGGTGAGCAGGGTTTTAAATCTGCTTAACTGAGGAGGGAGAGGGGACTTCTGTGTGTGCTGCAGCGGCTGTAATCAGAGCTGCCTCAAGGAGAGGAGACCAGGCCAAAGGGTATCCCCAGCAATCACTGCATCCGCAGCTATAATTGGAGTCGCTGCGCAGGAAGGTGAGCAGGTCAGCAGTCTCCAGTGTGGGAAGGGTCCAGGGAGCCAGCGGAGGCCACTGTGAACAAGGCTAAACTTCTGGGGCGGAGATCGTGCTGCGCGTCTTCGCCGGATCACTGCTCTAATCCCAGCCCGGGGATCTTGGAGGGTGGACAGGCCCCAATCCACAGAGACACTGGAGATGTCTCCCGATTCTGTGGCTGTATCCCCCGGAAGCAGCAGCAAAGGAGGAGTGGACAGAGGTCTCTAGTGGGGTCCAGCTGGGTCAGGGATCGCCATAAAGCTGGTCACAGATTAAGAGACCAGAGCAAACACATCTGGTCTCAATGGCTGCCAGGCCACGCCCCCCCGGTATATTAATTTTTAACAGTAATTGTACTGTTAGATTTCTTGTTTACACTTTTTTTTTGCTACACAGAACTTTTTAGTATTACCAAGGTAATATAACTGATACATTGCGCATAACCCAAGGCATCCTAACCCATCATCTTGTCATATGTATTGTTAGCAGACTGGGAATATTCATTGCAACATTGCATTGATTCCTAAATTACTGTGGAGTCTTCAGCAAGAGTGACGATGTTGCCCAGAATATAATCGGGCAACATTGTCACAAGTTTTTATCGATTATGATAATTGGCTGCTATTCAGCAATATTTTGTGCAGGGACAGTGGTTGCGGTAACACGCTGTACCTGAGATCGCAGAAGGTATTGTTTTTGGAATTCTGAAAACAATCCCTTCTGATCTTCTGCCTATGCTCAGTCATGCGCTTCTGAACAGTCTCTGTCCCTGCTTGCCGTGACTGCTGATGGGGTAAGTACATCTCCAGCCTGCCTAAATTGATTGGCTTGTGTATACATGCTTTATATTAGTCTGTATACATGTATATTTATGTGCTTTTATATTTACCATTTATATATAAATGTTAAATATATATGCACATAAATATAAATGTATACAGGCTAGTATAAAGCTTGTATACACAAGTCAATCAATTTCGGGAGGTTTAAAAGGCTCTAGTTGGACTTACCTGTTGGTCACCGGAAAGCAGGCACGGAGATTGGGCGGACATACAAGATGCTGCAGTGATTTATGGGAAAATCTCCCTCTGTCCCTGCAGTTTTTGGGATATATAAGTATTTTCTTCGTATAATGCCATTCTGAGATGGCGTTATATAAAGTAAAGATTTTTTGAGTGATTTAACACTTTTTGCTTTGCTGAATAGCAAAAAGTGTTAAAGCAATGTAAAGCACTGTAGAGCTCAATGGCCGTGTGACACTGTGCGAGCAGGGAATTAATGGAGAAGATAATTGCGTTATCTTCTCCATTATCCCATTGCTGAATAGGAGATTTACATAAAAAATACGGAAATCATAGTTGTATTTTTTATCTAAAAAAAATCATCGCTAAATAGACCCCTGTATGTTTTCAGACCTTCCCACAGGACCTCTCCCAGCTGGCATAACATGCTTTTGGTCCTGCATTTCCCCTTTAGTATATGATTGCAGTCACCTAAGATGAAGTGGTTAATTGATGGAAAATGGTGCTTGAACACAGGTGACGGCAATCATAAATTTAGGGGGAAGTCCAGCAGCAGATCATTTGGTAAATGGTGGGATAGAGTCTATCAGGGGTGGGAAATAAGCGTCCCTCCAGCTGTTGTTGAATTACACCACATCCCAGCATGCCTTGCAAGAGTTTTAGCATGGCCAAATAGCAAAACTACGACAGGGTATGCTGGGTTGTGTAGTTCTACAACAGCTGGGGGACCACTTACTGCCACCCCTAGCTCTAGATCCGCAGACGCCAGCCCGTCGCTCGCGAGCTACCGATGGCTCACTATCTAAAAAGGATGAGACACCTGCGCTCTATTAGCAGCCAGTAATTTCAAATGGTGAACACACCCAAGGTAACCACAACAGTGAACATAAACAGAAAATAAACAAATTTATAAGTACACCAGCGCTTGGACAGATGGCTTAATCCCGCAGGACTATCACCAGGTTGTGATAAGTGCTTCCAAAATGGTCTCTTTGCGGGGGATAGTAAAAAAACTTACATAAACATCCCTTCTCGCGTTCACATCAAAGTATCTTTATCCCGTTTTGTAACAAAGTGGCAGCTTATATAAAAGCAAGGGTAACACTTACATCTGCGTTCTTTCCCGTGTGTTTGTAAAGGTATCTTTTACTCAGGCTCTCCAGCAAGGTAAAGACTCCTACTTGGCCAGGTAAAGAAGTTTTTCTCATTAATTAGCACAAAACGCACGAAGACAGGAACACAAAATCTTCTATAAATAAAATGCCAAAGGATCCAAAAGGTGTATGTGTCTCGCGTGTCCCTAATGCCACAGTCACCAGGAGTGAGAATGAACATCCACACACTCAGACCACCTTTCTATGTCGATCCAATTCAAGATACTAACTGACGGCTTCAACGTGTTTGGAGGGCCCTTCCCCTCTTTATCAAGAAGTGTCATAGTTTGTAACATAGTCAGTTTATATTTCGAACATGTTCAGCCAGGCGTTCTTTTAACATCCTGCCTGTCCTTCCAATGTATTGTTCTTTACATATACACCAATAAATAGATAACATTTTTAGTACCACAGGTAATGAACTCTTTAATCGGGTATATTTTCTTAGAGAATTCAGTTATCTTTTTTTTTCTGTGTGGCAGTTTCTACACATCATATAGCATCTGTAGAAACCTTTAGATAGGGTCCTCATACTCCTTTTATCTACAGGTAAAGCACACTTAACTAACATATTTTTCAGATTATCAGCCTTTCTGTAGATAAATTTAGGGCGATTTTTATTAACCTCTTTCAGCAAAGGATCCCTTTCAAGGATCTTCCAGTGCTTTCTAATGATATATTCCATTTGTTTATGTTGTGCGGTATATTTTGTAATAAAGCACACACCCTTATTTTCGGTTTCATTACCGAAGATTCATTGTTTACCCTCTAAAATAGTATCTCTGGGTATGTTTATAATTTTACACTTCATATCACATACAATATTCTTGTTGTACCCCTTATTAAATTGATCTTCCATTATTTTTGCCTGATCATCAAACGTCTAAAGGGTACTACAATTTCTCAAGCGAAGGAACTCGCTCTTTGGGATACTTCTGATCCAGTCCATGTGGGGATTGCTCTCTTGATTAATATAGGAGTTGCAGTCTGTAGGTTTAGAGTAATTTTTTGTACATAATTAATTACCTTCCACATACACTGTGAGGTCTAAAAAATTAACCTCTACTGAACTACTCTGAAACATCAGTTCTATATTTCGATCATTTTGGTTAAGGTAAGAGCAAAAACCATTAAGACTTTCCTTATCTCCCCTCCAAATAAAGAGCACATCATCTATATAATGGATCCATAGCACTAGGCTGGCCCCCCACTGGTGGTCTGACCATTCCATCGCCTCCTCCCAGTGCGCCATAAACAGATTTGCATAACTTGGTGCAAGCCTAGTGCCCATAGCCAATCCAGCTATCTGCAAAAATTAATCTCCATTATACCAAAATTAATTGTTATGTAAAATCAAAGATGTTCCTTCTACAATGAAATTCTATAAGTGTATATCAAAGCCCTTTGTAACATGATGATCTAAAGCTATAAGACCTTGATTATGTTGTATAATCGTATATAGGGACTTAACATCTTAAGTCACATCTTAAAATTTGATTGCCACTTGATGTTACCTAACCTGTTTATGACCACCATAGAATCCTTAATATGACTTAGTGTTGCATACTAGAGGCTGAATTTAAGAGTCTATAAAACTCGAGAGATTAGAGGTAATGCAATTAACCCCTGCAACAGTCGGGCGTCCTGGCGGGTGATCTTGATTTTCATGAATTTTGGGCAATATGTATATCACAGGTATAGATGGATTTTCTATCTTGATATAACATGCCGTCTCTGATGAAATAGCTTCATTAGTAGTATATAAATTTTGTAATACTTCCAATTTCTTTTGGATACTCCCAGAAGGATCACCTTTTAGTTTTTTGTATGTATCTTTGTCATTCAGTTGGGTAATAATCTCCATGTGATAATTGTCCTGATTAAGAATTACCAACCTGCTTCCTTTATCGGCGGGTTTTATCACTATCTCAGTATTACTTTTTAGAGATCTGATGGCTTTTCTTTGTGCAGTTAAATTATTTTTAGGAGCCTTGAATTCCATACTTTCTAGATAATCTCTTACACAACGTTCAAACGTTTCTATGAAACATCCTCTTTTGTTTTCTGGTAAAACTTGGACTTTAAAAAAAAAACAAAAACATTTATGTCGCTTTAGGGGACATCTATACTTTCTTTATATATTGCCATAAAAATTTCTTTAAACACAATTTTTTTATAAATTTCTGGAAGTCTAGAAATACTTAAAATTTATCTATACTGTTGGAAGGGGCAAATTTTAGACCTTTTTCAAGGATCTCCTGTTCTTCTTTTTGCAAAATATACTTACTAAGGTTATATACTTTAGTGGAACTTCTGTATTTGTTCTGCTCACATTCTAAGACTACATTATCTTAATTTACCTTCGTATCAGATAAACTTGTTATATTTCTTTGTCTTAATCTTTTTATCTTTGACATCTTGCTATATTTGCCTGCTCTTCATCCCCTTTTCTTAGTACCCCCCGCAGATATCAATTTTTTTAGTGCCGGTTATCTGCATTTCTTTAGGTATCTCCCCTTCCCTAAAAAAATTATTCGTCTGGCTATACGTTCTCGATTGTTTTCTCCAATTATCATTAATTGGTTCTCTCCTCCAACTTCCATGATTTGAATCACTTTCTTTATCATTATAGTACTTATCGTTATCTTTCTTATTTCTATAAAGTTTGGGGTCCTGCCTCATATGATTGCTTGAGTGCACTGGGCATCTATCTCTATCTTCATAATCTTCCAATCTTCTTCCATTATTTCTGATGTAATTATTCCTCCCCCTAAAGCCATTACCCTTGACTTACTTTTGTTTCTGATATACATTTCCCTTATGTATATTATACCCTGTGGTATTTTTCCTTAGGTCATTTCCTTTAAAACAGGGTTTGGACATTGGGGGGGGGGGGGGTGTGCATATTTCTTCATGATTTATAAAAAACCTCCTGTTGGTGATATTCATTACCCCTTCATAATCCAAATTTATATCTTCCAAATTTTTTTATTCGGCTCTATGAATAATTCTAGTTTCATACTCAGTTTAGTCATCTAACCCCTCAAAAGGTTTAATGAGTGCCTCAAGAACCTCAATGTCATGATTAATTTTCTTTAATAATTTACATTTTTCTTTTATAATATGTTCCATAAGAGTAAAGGAGCAAACATCTAAAATGTGATAACATTCTTTTCTGAATAAATCCATTTCTCCTTCAAAAGAAGGGACTTTATCCAGACGGAGACCTCTGGGGATAATTTTATCCTTCAAATACCTTTCTAAGATGGTGATCTCCCACCATACATAGGTTAGTCTATAAATTGGATTTTATATCTGTGTATGTATTTTATTATTATGATATTTTATGGATTGAAGATGTATTTAAATATTTTTAACATTGTATACTTTTTAATTATATGTATACATTAATTTTCTATTAGATATCCATGTATCATTATTTATATATGATATGATTTATTCAGAGTACTGGCAGGTTAGGTCTCCAGACATTCCTGTGATTGGTTGGCATACAACACGTGACCAGAGAGAGCTGGACATATAAACTGACTATGTTACAAACTATGGCACTTTTTGATAAAGAGGGGAAGGCCCCTCCAAACATGTTGAAGCCGTCAGTTAGTATCTTAACAGCAACTAGGCCCACTTTAAGTCAATGGGAATCACTTTAAGTCAATGGGAATTTTCCCACAATTTGACAGCTCTCGTTTACCGATCCCAGGGAGTTAAAATTAATTGGCAGATATGCTTAGACAGTCCTGACCTTTCTCTATTTCCACACCAATTTTGGGCCATTTAGACCCTCAGGTGGTGAAGAAACGGTCATTGAAAGAAGGGCTCCCTAAAAGCAAATGGGCCTGCTTTAAGTCAATGGGAATGATCCCTCACGTTGACAGTTTGCGGTTACCGATCCCAGAGGGATACAATTAATTGGCTGGTATGCCAGAATAGCCCTAAAATCCCTCTACTTCCACACCAATTTTGGGCCATTTAGACCCTTAGGTGGTGGAGAAATGGTCAGTCAAAGAAGGGCTCCCTAGCAGAAACTTTGCCCACTTTAAGTCAATGGGAATGTTCCCTCACTTTGACAGCTTGCGGTTACTGATCCCAGAGGGCGAAAATTTATTGGCTGGTTTGCTTAGATAGCCTGACCTTTCATTACCTCGACACCATATTTGGGCCATTTAGACCCTCAGGTGGTGGAGACATGGTTGGTCAAAAAAGGGCTCTCTAGTAGAAACTTTGCCCAATTTTGGGCCATTTAGACCCTTATGTGATGATAAAACAGTCGGTCAAAGAAGGGCTCCCTAGCAGCAACTGGGCCTGCTTTAAGTCAATGGGAATGTTCCCTCAATTTTACAGCTCGCAGTTACCGATCCCAGGGGGTTAAAATTAATAGGCTGATATGCAGAGATAGCCCTGATATCCCTCTTTTTCCATGCCAGTTTTGGACCATTTAGACCCTCAGGTGGCGGAGAAACGGTCGATCAAAAAAGGCTCCCTAACAGAAACCAGGCCCACTTTAAGTCAATGGTAATGTTCCCTTATTTTGACAGCTTGCGGTTACCGATCCCAGGGAGCTAAACTTTATTCGCTACTATGTATAGATATCCCTGACATTTCTTTACTTCGATACCAATTTTGGGCCATTTAGACCCTCAGGTGGCGGAGAAACTGTCGATCTAAAAAGGCACCCTAGCAGAAACCAGGCCCACTTTAAGTCAATGTGAATGTTCCCTCAGTTTGACAGCTTGCGGTTGCCGATCCCAAGGGGCTAAAATGTAATGTTTAGTATGCCAGTATATCCCTGACATCCCTCTACTTCCACACCAATTTTGGGCCATTTAGACCCTCAGGTGCCAGAAAAATGGTCAATCAAAGAAAGTCTCCCTAGCAGAAACCAGGCCCACTTTAAGTCAATGGAAATGTTCCCTCAATTTGACAGCTTGAGGATACAGATCCCAGGGGGCTAAAATGTTATATTTAGTATACCGGGATAGCCCTGACATCCCTCTACTTCGACACCAATTTTGAGATATTTTGACCCTCAGGTGGTGGAGAAACAGTCGATCAAATAAAGGCTCCCTAGCAGAAACCGGGCCCACTTTAAGTCAATGGGAATTTTCCCACAATTTGACAGGTTGCGGTTACCGATCCAGGTGGCTAAAATGTCATGTTTAGAATGCCGGGATAGCCCTGACATCCCTCTGCTTCGACACCAATTTTGGGATATTTAGACCCTCAGGTGGTGGAGAAACAGTCGATCTAAAACGCTCCCTAACAGAAACCAGGCCCACTTTAAGTCAATGGGAATGTTCCCTCATTTTGACAGCTTGCGGTTTCTGATCCCAGGGAGCTAAAAATTTTTTGCTAGTGTGCATAGATAGCCCTGACCTTTCTTTACTTCGACAACAATTTTTGCCATTTAGACTCTAAGGTGGTGGAGAAACAGTCGATCAAATAAAGGCTCCCTAGCAGAAACCGGGCCCACTTTAAGTCAATGGGAATGTTCCCTCAATTTGACAGGTTGTGGTTTCCGATCTCAGGGAGCAAAAATGTATTTGCTATTATGCATAGATAGCCCTGACATTTCTTTACTTCGACACCAATTTTGGGACATTTAGACCCTCAGGTGGCGGAGAAACGGTCAATCAAAGAAAGTGTCTCTAGTAGAAACCAGGCCCACTTTAAGTCAATGGGAATGTACCCTCAATTTGACTGCTTGCAGTTACAGATCCCAGGGAGCTAAAATGTAATGTTTAGTATGCCGAGATAGCCCTGACATCCCTCTACTTCCGCACCAATTTTGGGCCATTTAGACCCTCAGGTGGCAGAGAAACATTAGAACACAGAAAGGATCCCTAGCAGAAACCAGGCCCACTTTAAGTCAATGGGAATTTTCCTTCAATTTGACAGCTTGCGGTTACCAATTTCAGGGGGATAAAATGTAATATTTTGTATGCCGGCATATCCCTGACATTCCTCTACTTCCACACCAATTTTGGGCCATTTAGACCCTCAGGGAGCGGAGAAACGGTTGATCAAAAAAAGTCTCCCTAGCAGAAACCAGACCCACTTTAAGTCAATGGGAATGTTCTCTCACTTACAAAGCTTGCTGTTACAGATCCCAGGGAGCTCAAATTATTTGCTAGAGTGCATATATAGCCCTGACCTTTCTTTACTTCGACAACAATTTTTGCCATTTAGACTCTAAGGTGGTGGAGAAACAGTCGATCAAATAAAGGCTCCCTAGCAGAAACCGGGCCCACTTTAAGTCAATGGGAATGTTCCCTCAATTTGACAGGTTGTGGTTTCCGATCTCAGGGAGCAAAAATGTATTTGCTATTATGCATAGATAGCCCTGACATTTCTTTACTTCGACACCAATTTTGGGACATTTAGACCCTCAGGTGGCGGAGAAACAGTCAATCAAAGAAAGTGTCTCTAGTAGAAACCAGGCCCACTTTAAGTCAATGGGAATGTACCCTCAATTTGACTGCTTGCGGTTACAGATCCCAGGGAGCTAAAATGTAATGTTTAGTATGCCGAGATAGCCCTGACATCCCTCTACTTCCGCACCAATTTTGGGCCATTTAGACCCTCAGGTGGCAGAGAAACATTAGAACACAGAAAGGATCCCTAGCAGAAACCAGGCCCACTTTAAGTCAATGGGAATTTTCCTTCAATTTGACAGCTTGCGGTTACCAATTTCAGGGGGATAAAATGTAATATTTTGTATGCCGGCATATCCCTGACATTCCTCTACTTCCACACCAATTTTGGGCCATTTAGACCCTCAGGGAGCGGAGAAACGGTTGATCAAAAAAAGTCTCCCTAGCAGAAACCAGACCCACTTTAAGTCAATGGGAATGTTCTCTCACTTACAAAGCTTGCTGTTACAGATCCCAGGGAGCTCAAATTATTTGCTAGAGTGCATATATAGCCCTGACCTTTCTTTACTTCGACACCAATTTTGGGCCATTTAAACCCACAGGGAGCGGAGAAACGGTTGATCAAATAAGGCTCCCTAAAAGAATCTAGGCCCACTTTAAGTCAATGGGAATTTTCTCTCAATTTGACAGCTTGCGGTTACCAATCCCAGGGACTGAAATGTTATATTTAGTATGCCAGGATAGCCCTGACATCCCTCTACTTCGACACCAATTTTGGGCCATTTAGACCCTCAGGTGGCGGAGAAATGGTCGATCAAACAAACGCTCCCTAGCAAAAACCAGGCCCACATTAAGTCAATGGGAATGTTCCCTCACTTTGACAGCTTGCGGTTACAAATCCCAGGGAGCTAAAATTTATTCGCTAGTGTGCATAGATAGCCCTGACCTTTCTTTACTTCGACACCAATTTTGGACCATTTAAACCCTCAGGTGGCGGTGAAACGGTCGATCAAAAAAAGCTCCCTATCAGAAACCGGGCGCACTTTAAGTCAATGGGAATGTTCCCTCATTTTGACAGCTTGCGGTTACCGATCCAAGGGGGCTAAAATTTAAAGTTTGTTATCACGTGATAGCCCTGACATCCCTCTACTTCCACACCAATTTTTGGCTATTTAGACCCTCAGGTGGCAGAGAAACGGTCAATCAAAGAAAGTCTCCCTAGCAGAAACCAGGTCAACTTGAAGTCAATGGGAATGTTCCCTCATTTTGACAGCTTGCGGTTACCCAGACGGCTAAAATTTAAAAGAGGGCGTATTACTTGAATATTGTAATAATGTATGCATATTGTGAGACAATGTCCATGGTTGTTGACTGCTGCATTAACCCTGGGGAATACATTATTTCTCCCAGTTAAAAGGGCTTGATCTATTTATTTAATTAATTAATAAAATGACAAATTCTTAAGTATACTGGTTTGGAGTATATTACTTATTACGGAACAACACCTGGTTAAAGGTAACTTAAACAGATGGAAGCACTTGCTATTGCTTTACGACATCCATCATCTACTTGTGCACCTGTCAGGTTTCCTCACTACCTCAACAATGGGAGAGGAGGGGGCTGTACCTGCTTTCTGGCCAGCAGCTGGGACATCCAATCTCCAAAATCTTCGTGAGTATCAGAATTAATTATATATATACACATTATGTTTGTATATATGTATGTTTCTGTGCTCCGAGATGTTATGTAAGAATGAGAGGAAATGGGTGACTAGTTGAACTCAGATGATTTTATATTGTGTGTTGTTGCATTTAAGTAATATTGCTAAAAATAGAGTTAACTGTATTAAGATGCTTTAATAATTTTAGACTGTGATCTGATCACTCACTGGTCAAGGTTTATTTAATATTTGTGTAGTGAAGAATGTATGAATCATGAATATATGAAATGTGGAGATGTACGTGTTTTTCGACAGACAGACGTGTCGCAAGAGGTAATACTTTAAAAATGTGTTTGTATTTGCTTGGAGAAAAACAGGTGATCATAGGAAGCTTATTCTGACTATGTGCGTTTCTGTGGTGAGTGTTAAAATGACAAGAGATGATAAAATGTGTATTCCAGTGGATGTAAATAAAAAGTGCAGCGTAAAGTGTGAATTTGTAATGTTTACATAATTGGTATAAGTAATTCTAAATTAAATGCAGAGATCAGCCCGCGCGCTTGCATAATTCATGTCTTTAAACTTTACACTTTCTTAAACAAATGTATGTTGTTGGGAACACAATGGCAGGCTGCAGCTGCTATTGCTATTTCTATTATTGTGTCAGTAATGTTTAAAAATATTCTTAAAATCTTTAAAATAGTGTTTAGTATCTGTGAAACAAAACGCTGTCATAGTATCTGAAAAACAGTACAAGCTATTTTACTTAATTGGTGCCAAGTGGGAAAAAGTGCTTATAAGTTCAGAATGTCCCAGATAAAAGACAGAGTTTACAAAAGGAAAAAGCTGTAAATACTGTAGATGAATAGAAATGTGTTATATTATCATTGTTACATAAACCAATAGAGAAAGTTTGGAAACAGCTAATGAGAAATGTGATTTTTGACATAAATAGTACTGATGTTATTAATGACCATAAGCAAAATGTTTAATGTTACATTATACCAGACTAAATAACAGTTGCTGATAATAATAAAGGATTCAACATGATTACATGCTTAAGGGACTTTTAATGCTGGAAATAATGACTGCATGTGTTAGATTTGTTGCATTGTCTTGCGTAAGATATGGTCGAATTTTGGCTATATTTTTTTTAGATGTATGTGACAGGATTTAGAGACAGATTGAATGTGAAGAACATGGGACAGTTTATAGTCAAGGATGACACCAAGGCAGCGAGCTTGTGAAGTGGGGTTGATTGTCGAATTGTCAATAATTATACAGATATCAGGATGGTAACTATTATTGACTGGTAAATATATAATTCTGTTTTGGATATATTAATTTTGAGGTGACAAGGTCACATTCCAAGATGTAATGGTGGAGAGATATACAGTGACACAGATGAGTGCAGTTAGTGACAAATCTGGGGAAAATAGGGAGAATTTGAGTATCCTCTGTATACAGATGGTATTGAAAAACAAAGGAGCAGATTAGTTTGCTAAGAATGGAGGTAGAATCACAAAAGTGCTCAGTATAAGAGCGATTATATAAGTAGAATGTCAATCAAGAAGGGATGTATCTTGAAAACCTAGGGATTATAATGTCTGTATAGGAAGAGAATGCTGTTTCTGTGGAGTATTAGGAATGAGATGAGGAGAGTGTAGATACTTCATCTATATTAGAGGGGTATAATAAATATGATCCTATATACTTCCTATGTTCAAAGCAGGATTGTAAACTTTTGTAATGACAAACTGTTTAACTTGTTCTTTAAATATTTTCAGAGTAAGAAACTGTCTGTTTGTGTACTGTGTGCGTCAGTGTGAGTTTCACTCTCTCTGTGTACCCCTCCCAGATCGAGAAGCTGCACCGAGGAGAAGAAAAAAAAAAGTTTTGTTTCAAAGAAATGCTTTAACTATCTCAGAGCATGAGACAGTGTCTGTATTCTTACATCATAGGTTTCTTTTGTACCTCAGCCAGAGTACTGATAAAAGAAGGTTATGAAATATACTTTTTAGTAGATACGCAGTATCTATATAATGTTTTAATAAAGCAAAATGATATATTCTGAAAAGTTTACAAACAGTTTACAATATTTGATGAATAATCTGCGATTTTTTTTGTTCTTACAGATGACGCAGTCCTTATCTGACAGTGCGCTGTGGTTATATTCAAAGTTATTGTAAACTTTAAAATGAAATATAAACAATTGTGTTTCTTTTTCAGAAGTAAGTTAAATGTTTAATGGGACAAAATCCAACTGTATACTGATAATTTTAAATATACAGGACGTTGTTTTCCACCAGCTCGAAGATATTTATATCCTTAAAGGGTGGCATTAATTGTTAAGTTGAATTGCATCTATTTGTTTTACATACTGTTATTCAGATATTTAATAATGCTCAACTTAAACATGTTCCTACAGTCAGATTTTCTCGATGGGGGATAATTTGTTAGACTCATATCAATCTTACATATGTCATGATTTCAATTGTGCTACATTGATCTTCTTTACCCTCAAAAGGGGGGAATATGGTTGATTATAGTTAATGATGTGGAAAAGGAAGACAATGAACATGTTTGCAATAATGAAATATAAAAGTATTTTTTCAGTAATGGAAAGTTTCATTAGATAATCATGACTTAGGGCCTGATTCAGACCCACTCGCGAGCGGCTGTCCGGGGGCGTTCCTCCCTGACGGGGGCGTTCCCACGGGAACGCCTCCCGTCAGAAGCCGGCCCACTGACATCACTAGTGATGTCAGTGGGAGTTATTTTGGCTCTGATAGAGCCAAAATCACTCCGGAGCTTGCGGTTGAAAACCTCAACCGCAGGCTCCGGCTCGCAGTTTCGATGGTCGCGATGGTCACGACCATCGCGGCCATCAAAATGCACGCTCGTATACGCTGTGGGTGGTGACCCACAGCTATACGAGCGTCCAGGAGGACGCTCCATTTTCATGGAGGGCGGCCCTCATTCAGAGCGTGCGCTCTGCTCAGAGCGTACGCTCTGAATGAGGGCCTTAGTTCTCTTTACTGATCATAACTGTTACAGACAGATACATAATGTTTTTTTTGTTACAGGGTATGCATTACAGTGACTACCACATTCAATGTAGTTAGCCGAATGTAATGTACAGTATTGATTATAGCAATTGGAAGCATAGGGGTTACCGCATAGCTTCTGGGAACTACAATTTTACATGTACAAACAGTTGAAGAACTGAAAGAAGCAGTATGTTTACTAAAAATAACTTGTAGTAATTAAGTGTCAGGTACAAACTAAAGAGATTGATATTATTTCATGGGTAACATATTAGCTGACAGGGTAGTATGAAAGGTAATTTTAAGTACTTATGATGAACCAGTTATAGAAACTCAGTTGATGTTGTTTAAGGATGTCACAATTTGACCAATTAAGGCAATATCAGGAAAATACTTCTCACAATGAGGTCAATGTCTGGAAATTAGAGCATTGTTACAAGAGAAGATGATAATGGGTATTTGAGTAGAATTGAAATTACTACAAGCCTTATAGAGGTTGTTCATGGGTTAGTACATTTAAGAGCAGATAATATGAATCACATTGTACAATCTTACTGGTATGCTCGAGCCAGAGATGAAGAGAAAATGTGAAATGTTTATGTTATTTGGTTGATACATAACATAGAGAATATGATACCTACTAAAACATTTTCAAAGTACTATTGATAATTGATTTTATTCAGTTACCAATGAAGAAAAAAAACGATTTAAAGTATGTTGATTAGAAAGGAGTAGAGTATGTTGATTAAAGAGGATTAAAGTATGTTATTGTTAAGGTTTCAGGATGTTTTAAAATATAGTGTTAGCATGTTTTTGGAGTTTACTGAATTTATAGCTCCGTAATGCTAAGAGAAGAGATTTTGGAGGAATTTGTATGTAAGGTATAGTTTGCTTACTGTAAGTGTTATTGAAAGTTACAGGGGAAGTTTTTCAAATAAGTGAAATGATGGGAATAGAATTAAAGTTACACACAATGGTGTTTATAAAAAATAAATGAGTTAAACTTACAAAAGAGACAGGAATGGCATTGTTTGAAGGCCTACATTTGGTGCTTCAAAGTAATAGAATCACACCTGAACCTTATCTCAATCTCTCCTTATTAATTGTTTTTTTAACGACAATCAAGATGTGTTACTAAACCAAAGACTGATTTGAAATAGCAACATGATTTGACTGTTCAATATTGTATACAATTGTCTAAGCAGCTACAACAAGAAGATTTTCGGGGAAGCTCAACAGGATATTCAACCAACACTAGCATTTGATGCAGAAGAAGAAATACAGTCTAGAGACTATGATGGTATGATGAGAAGTTTATTACATTCTGGTTCCCTTACAGATCAATGGGATGGTCCTTGGCATGGCAAAGTAATGCTGGCAACAGATACAGCTGTAAAGGTTGCTGAGAAGGACACCTGGATCAATGGCTCGCATTGAAAAAGGTCAGAGAGAGATCCGAGCTTAAAGGGGATGTATTCTCAGACTCAAGTGCTGATATAAAGACTGATATAATTAAGTTGCAGTTATGAGAACTCTTCAATCAAGATGGAGATTATTGCTCACAATAGACTATGATATAGACTGATGACAAAGGAACCATAATTTTTCTTAGCTGCGTGATGGAAACAATCATGTTTATTGGAACATTGAGACTTATTTTTATTTTGGAGAGAGGGTGAGCAAGGGTTCATGGTCTGGTATGACTACACATCCAGTAGTGTGGATGATGGGGTTATTCTAATAAGTCCTTTCCTTCCTCTTTTCTAAGCAGGGAAAATGATCGGTATCAGAAATCTGATTTATCATCTATTGAAAAGTGCATTTGCATTTACTGTACTCAACCAGAAGAAAGGTGTATACTATGGTGTATGGATATTATTCAAAAGAGTATCCAATTCTACAAAAATATTCATTGATGGGTAAAGTATTAAATGCTACTAATTGTTGAATTTGTGCCAGAACCATTCTTGAGTTGAAATATACTGAAAATACTAAGATAATTAACATAAAAACATGTGAGAATTGTGTAATAAAAAAAATGAAAAGGAAAAGGGGTTACTGATAACATAATTATTAGTGGTTTTGTTAAGTTATAGTTATTTTCATATGTAAGTGAACGCATTCCATTTTGTTTTAATAAGAAAGTATATGAAATGAAGCAGACTACACTTCAGGTCTGAATAACTACAGGAATGTTTACTAGTCCAACAAAAGTAGAAAATGTTGAGTCATAATATTGTAATAAAATCTTTACTGTGTACAAACCTTAAATTCCTTGCTATAATGAACAATGTAAGGAAGATTTTAAAAGGACTAAATGCTTATTATGTACAATGTATTTTTACAATGAGGCATTTGATTATACACTGCTAGGGATTAGTTCCAATATTGAGTATTCCAAATAGTGATACAGATCATATAGTTCAGACATATTAGGAATGTTAGTTACTACCATGATATTTGGGTTTGATGTTATTTTCTTGTTACCAGATGATCTTTATTACCTATGAGGAAAGTATGCTTACAAATTATTGCCAATTAGTTCAGAAGATATTTCATTTTTAGGCAAACTGATACTACTGTTTTATGTTATAACTCATAATAATTTGTGATAAGTTATTTTGCAGGATGCCAGATGTTTTACAAGAGATATTGATCCAGTGAATAAAAATAAATATCCCTGATTGATACTTCAGTGAGACATCATGTTGGAAACAACTTTGCTAACATCCTTACATATGATAATTGGGGATATTTGTATAATCAACATGAAATTATTGAACTGGACAAATTTATTGACAATGATACTGGACTTTATGTGATAAGACATTCATATTTGTTGGACATTTATTAAAAATATTCCGGAATGAACAATTACTTCAACACTACCTTAATTGATTGCTTAATTATACAGACTGGAGGATATTGTCGAACTTTTTATACAAACCTTGACATTCACTGTTGAAGTTATTTGACTAAATAATACTACAGATGAAGAAACCATTATCAATTGCATAAATGAGGTTTATACTATAAAAGAAGAATTTCTATGAATGCATTATGATAAAGACTCTAAAGTGATTTATGATGATAATGATTAGATACTAGTTTTTGATTTTCAGGTTTAGAAATGTTTTTTAACATATTTTATGTACAGACAAAGTTTATTCTTGAAATCTTAATTCTGATTTTTTTGTAGTTGGCCTATGCTGTATTCAGATGGCTACTTAAAAAAAAATAAAAAAATGAAAACATACAAGAAATGGAGATGATATAGCACATGTAATTAATGTGCTTATCTAAGGGTGGAGCTGTCAAAGACTAATTTACTTAATTCCATAGTTACATATGCTGTATAATGAAGCAGTACATGAGATATAATAGGGCATTGGTATGTCCATTTTGTTTCTCTGTCCAAACTCAGATTTAAATGGGAATTAGTGTGTGTCTTTAAGGCCGCTCCCAAGGAAAACTGTTTATCTAACACAGTGAACGAGAGCATGCCCATATATGTGTCCTTGTGTTGAGAAAAATATTCAGACTAAATATGGGGATACAGCAAGCAATGAGTATCTCTCAAAAGAATTCAGTTTTGGTTCTGATTGCCAAGGAGGAGTTAGCAAGAACAAGCTTTGCCTATCTGATAATGTTAGTGGGTGTGTAAAAAGGGGCATATTACTTGAATATTGTAATAATGTATAAATATTGTGAGACAATGTCCATGGTAGTTGACTGCTGCATTAACCCTGGGGAATACATTACTTCTCCCAGTTAAAAGGGCTTGATCTATTTATTTAATTAATTAATAAAATGACAAATTCTTAAGTATACTGGTTTGGAGTATATTACTTATTACGGAACAACACCTGGTTAAAGGTAACTTAAACAGCCGGGATAGCCCTGACATCCTTCTACTTTGACACCAATTTTGGGCAATTTAGATCCTCAGGTGGCGGAGAAACGGTCGATCAAAGAAAAGCTCCCTAGCAGAAACCAGGCCCACTTTAAGTCAATGGGAATGTTCCCTCATTTTGACACCTTGCGGTTACCAATCCCAGGGAGCTAAAATTTGATCGCTAGTATGAGTAGATAGCCCTGACATTTCTTTACTTCAGTGACAATTTTGGGCCATTTAGACCCTCAGGTGGCAGAGAACCGGTCAATCAAATAAAGTCTCCCTAGCAGAAACCAGGCCCACTTTAAGTCAATGGGAATGTTCCCTCATTTTGACAGCTTGCGTTTACTGATCCCAGGGGGCTAAAATTTTATATTTAGTATGCCAGGATCGCCCTGACATCCCCCTACTTCACCACCAATTTTGGGCCATTTAGACCCTCAGGTGGCAGAGAAACATTCGATCAAAGAAAGGCTCCCTAGCAGAAACCAGGCCCACTTTAAGTCAAAGGGAATTTTCCCTCAATTTGACAGCTTGCGGTTACCGATCTCAAGGGTCTAAAATTTAATGTTTGGTATGCTGGGATAGCCCTGACATCCCTCTACTTCCACACCAATTTTTGGCAATTTAGACCCTCAGGTCGCAGAGAAACGGTCAATCAAAGAAAGGCTCCCTAGCAGAAACCAGGCCCACTTTAAGTCAATGGGAATGTTCCCTCAATTTGACCGCTTGCTGATACCGATCCCAATGGGCTAAGATTTATTCGCTAGTATGCATACATAGCACTGACCTTTATTTACTTCAACACCAATTTTGGGCCATTTAGACCCTCAGGTGGCGGAGAAATGGTCGATCAAACAAACGCACCGTAGCAGAAATCAGGCCCACTTTAAGTCAATCGGAATTTTCTCTCAATTTGACAGCTTGCATTTACCGATCCCAGGGACTAAAATTTTATATTTAGTATGCCGAGATAGCCCTAACTTCCCTCTACTTCGACATCAATTTTGGGCCATTTAGACCCTCAGGTGACAGAGAAATGGTCGATCAAACAAACGCTCCCTAACAGAAACCCGGCCCACATTTAGTCAATGGGAATGTTCCCTCATTTTGACAGCTAGTGGTTATCGGTCCCAGGGTGCTAAAATTTATTCGCTAGTGTGCATAGATAGCCCTGACCTTTCTTTACTTAGACACCAATTTTGGGCCATTTAGACCCTCAGGTGGCGGAGAAACAATCAATCAAAGAAAGTCAATATATTGACTTAGATCGGCGCTCGCTTCTTAAACAGGGAATATGAGTAAGCTGAAGGTGCTGCAAATCCCAATAATAGACTACCCGAGGTCTAACTATAACAATGTAACTAAAAATTATCCATGTGTGCAATCACATGTATCAAAAAAGGGACTGCGCTCCATAGATAGTGTAGAGATGATAACATATACGACTAACTGAGTCTGAGAAACTCTGATGAACCTAACGTGTATTGTATTTATTGGTTAATTTACAAGTACTTGTCAAACACAGGATGTGATGAATGTGAGTGAACAAACTCAGTACGGGGAGAGGGGAGATAATGTCTGGAGCTGGATATATGTGAAAAGAAGATCAACACTAGATGGATGATCAATAGTCGATGGGCTGCTCAGTAACTGGCAAGTAGTGGTGCAGAGGGTGGGCGTCCCACACCCCACTGTACCTAACAAAAAACCAAGTCAATTGAATAAAGTCAAAGTTCAGAAATCTAAAACAGTCAGACCAAATTAGTGGTCTTTGAGAAGTCTGGTGATAGTAAAAATCCTGGTGAGGCCTCACCTTATGATGAACGTGGGGTAGTTCCTGGTCCTGTCCTGTTCTGCCCTAGGGATCCCCGCTCCCTCTCTGATGGTAGGGCCGTATTCCGGTAACTGCCGCTCATGCAGTTACAGGCTTGGTCCCCACAGAGTCCGTATGTCGTATCCCATGCAGCACCGCGATCTCGCGAGAGGTCGAGGGTTGTTGGGGGAGCTGACGGCTCCGGACTGCTGTGCGCTCGACTCGCCAGGAATGAGGAGACTGAGGGCGGCTGAGGGGGAGGGGCGTGGGTCACAGTCATGGCAGTGCTGATAGAAATGTACTGTAGTTCTCTGATACTCCTACGCGTGTCGGCTCACAGCCTTCCTTAGGGAGTGATTACTTAGTGATTACTCCCTAAGGAAGGCTGTGAGCCGACACGCATAGGAGCAACAGAACTACAGCACATTTCTATCAGCACTGCCATCACTGTGACCCGCGCCCCTCCCCCTCTGCCTGCCTCAGTCTCCTCATTCCTGGCGAGTCGAGCGCACAGCAGTCTGGAGCCGTCAGCTTACCCTACAGCCCGCGACATCTCGCGAGATCGCGTTGCTGCATGGGATACGACATACGGACTCTGTGGGGACCAAGCCTGTAACTGCATGAGCGGCAGATACCGGAATATGGCCCTACCATCGGCGGCACCTGAGATGGAGTGGGGATCCCTAGGGCAGGACAGGACCAGGAACTACCCCACGTTCATCATAAGGTGAGGCCTCACCAGGATTTTTACTATCACCAGACTTCTCAAAGACCACTAATTTGGTCAGACTGTTTTAGATTTCTGAACTTTGACTTTCTTCAATTGACTTGGTTTTTTGTTAGGTACAGTGGGGTGTGGGACGCCCTCCCTCTGCACCGCTACTTGCCAGTTACTGAGCAGCCCATCGACTATTGATCATCCATCTAGTGTTGATCTTCTTTTCACATATATCCAGCTCCAGACATTATCTCCCCTCCACCCATACTGGGTTTGTTCACTCATATTCATCACATCCTGTGTTTGACAAGTACTTGTAAATTAACCAATAAATACAATACACGTTAGGTTCATCAGAGTTTCTCAGACTCAGTGTAGAGATGATAACATATATGAAAAACTATCTATGGAGCGCAGTCCCATTTTTGATACATGTGTGATTGCACACATGGGTCATTTTTAGTTACAAATAAAAATCTCCATTGACTTAAAGTGGACCGAAGGAGCCTAGGAACCGTTTCTTTGACTGGCTGTTTCTCAACCACCTGATGGTCAAAATGGCCCAAAATTTAGTGTGAATGTAGCACTGAGCAAGCGCTTTCCAGCCACAGTGGCCCCAAAATTGTAGACCACATGGATTGATCACTGCAAGCATTTAAAGCAAATTAAAATCTCCATTGACTTAAAGTGGACCGAAGGAGCCTAGGAACCCTTTTTTTGACTGGCTGTTTCTCTGCCACCTGATGGTCAAAATGGCCCAAAATTTGGTGTGAATGTAGCTCTGAGCAAGTGCATTCCAGCCATGGTGGTCCTATAATTGTAGACCACATGGATTGATCACTGCAAGCATTTAAAGCAAATTAAAATCTCCATTGACTTAAAGTGGACCGAAGGAGCCTAGGAACCTTTTTTTGACTGGCTGTTTCTCTGCCACCTGATGGTCAAAATGGCCCAAAATTTGGTGCGAATGTAGCACTGAGCAAGGGCTTTCCAGCCACAGTGGTCGCATAATAATAGACCACATAGATTGATAATTGCAAGCATTTAAAGCAAATTAAAATATCCATTGACTTAAAGTGGACCGAATGAGCCTAGGAACCCTATTTTTGACTGGCTGTTTCTCTGCCACCTGATGGTCAAAATGGCCCAAAATTTGGTGTGAATGTAGCACTGAGCAAGTGCATTCCAGCCATGGTGGTCCTATAATTGTAGACCACATGGATTGATCACTGCAAGCATTTAAAGCAAATTAAAATCTTAATTTACTTAAAGTGGACCGAAGGAGCCTAGGAACCCTTTTTTTGACTGGCTGTTTCTCTGCCACCTGATGGTCAAAATGGCCCAAAATTTGGTGTGAATGTAGCACTGAGCAAGGGCTTTCCAGCCACAGTGGTCGCATAATAATAGACCACATGGTTTGATAACTGCAAGCATTTAAAGCAAATTAAAATCTCCATTGACTTAAAGTGGACCGAAGGAGCCTAGGAACCCTTTTTTTGACTGGCTGTTTCTCTGCCACCTGATGGTCAAAATGGCCCAAAATTTGGTGTGAATGTAGCTCTGAGCAAGTGCATTCCAGCCATGGTGGTCCTATAATTGTAGACCACATGGATTGATCACTGCAAGCATTTAAAGCAAATTAAAATCTCCATTGACTTAAAGTGGACCGAAGGAGCCTAGGAACCTTTTTTTGACTGGCTGTTTCTCTGCCACCTGATGGTCAAAATGGCCCAAAATTTGGTGCGAATGTAGCACTGAGCAAGGGCTTTCCAGCCACAGTGGTCGCATAATAATAGACCACATAGATTGATAATTGCAAGCATTAAAAGCAATTTAAAATCTCCATTGACTTAAAGTGGACCGAAGGAGCCTAGGAACCCTATCTTTGACCAGCTGTTTCTCCTCCTTCTGATTGTCAAAATGGCCCAAAATTGGTGTGGAGGTAGCTGTGAACACGGGCTTTCAGCGATACTGGTCGCATAATTGTAGACCAAATGGATCAATAACTGCAAGCATTTAAAAAAAAAAATCTTAATTTACTTAAAGTGGACTGGAGGAGCCTAGGAACCCTTTTTTTGACTGGCTGTTTCTCCACTGCCTGAAAGGCAAAATGGCCCAAAATTGGTTTTGTAGTAGTTCTTATCAAGTGCTTTCCAGCGATACTGGTCGCATAATTGTAGACCAAATGGATGAAAAACTACAAGCATTTCAAGCAAAAAAAAATCTCCATTGACTTAAAGAGAACTGGAGGAGCCTTGGAACCCTTTTTTTGACTGGCTGTTTCTCCACTGCCTGACAGTCAAAATGGCCCAAAATTGGTTTGGAAGTAGTTCTTATCAAGTGCTTTCCAGCCATACTAGTCGCTTAATTGTAGACATAATGGATCAATAACTGCAAGCATTTCAAGCAAAAAAAAATCTCCTTTGACTTAAAGTGGGACCGGAGGAGCATAAGAATCCATTAACTGTATATTTCTCCAAGGAACCCTTCTTTTGATTGGCTATTTCTCCGCTGCATGGTGGTTAAAATGGCCCAAAATCGGTGTGAAGGTAGCTCTGAAAAAGGTATTTTCGTGCATTTTTGGAAGCGGGACCAGAGGAGCCTAGGAACCCTATCTTTGACCAGCTGTTTCTCCTCCTTCTGATTGTCAAAATGGCCCAAAATTGGTGTGGAGGTAGCTGTGAACACGGGCTTTCAGCGATACTGGTCGCATAATTGTAGACCAAATGGATCAATAACTGCAAGCATTTAAAAAAAAAAATCTTAATTTACTTAAAGTGGACTGGAGGAGCCTAGGAACCCTTTCTTTGACCAGCTGTTTCTCCTCCTTCTGGTTGTCAAAATGGCCCAAAAATGGTGTGGATGTAGCTGTGAACAAGGGCTTTCCAGGGATACTGGTCGCATAATTGTAGACCAAATGGATCAAAAACTGCAAGCATTTAAAGCAAAAAAAAATCTCAATTGACTTAAAGTGGACTGGAGGAGCCTAGGAACCCTTTCTTTGACAGGCTGTTTATCCACTACCTGAAAGTCAAAATGGCCCAAAATTGGTTTGGCAGTAATTCTTATCAAGTGCTTTCCAGCCATACTGGTCGCATAATTGTAGACCAAATGGAACAATAACTGCAAGCATTTCAAGCAAAAAAAAATCTCCATTGACTTAAAGTGGGACCGGAGGAGCTGAAGAATCCATTAACTGTATATTTCTCCAAAGAACCCTTCTTTTGATTGGCTATTTCTCCGCTGCATGGTGGTTAAAATGGCTCAAAATCGGTGTGAAGGTAGCTCTGAAAAAGGTCTTTTTGAGCATTTTTGGAAGCGGGACCAGAGGAGCCTAGGAACCCTATCTTTTACCAGCTGTTTCTCCTCCTCCTGATTGTCAAAATAGCCCAAAATTGGTGGCGAGGTAGCTGTGAACAAGGGTTTTCCATCGATACTGGTCGCATAATTGTAGACCAAGTGGATCAAAAACTGCAAGCATTTAAAGAAAAACATTTTTTTATTTACTTAAAGTGGACTGGAGGAGCCTAGAAACCCTTTCTTTGACCAGCTGTTTCTCCACTGCCTGTCAGTCAAAATGGCCCAAAATTTGTGTGGAAGTAGTTCTTATCAAGTGCTTTCCAGCCATACTGGTCGCATAATTGTAGACCAAATGGATCAAAAACTGCAAGCATTTAAAAGATAAAAAATCTCAATTGACTTAAAGTGGACTGGAGGAGACTAGGAACCCTTTCTTTGACTGGCTGTTTCTCCACTGCCTGACAGTTAAAATGGCCCAAAATTGGTTTGGAAGTAGTTCTTATCAAGTGCTTTCCAGCCCTACTGGTCGCATAATTGTAGACCAAATGGATCAAAAACTGCAAGCATTTAAAGCAATAAAAAATCTTAATTGACTTAAAGTGGACTGGAGGAGACTAGGAACCCTTTCTTTGACTGGCTGTTTCTCCACTGCCTGACAGTCAAAATGGCCCAAAATTGGTTTGGTAGTAGTTCTTAGCAAGTGCTTTCCAGCCATACTGGTCGCATAATTGTAGACCAAATGGATCAATAACTGCAAGCATTTAAAAAAAAAAAATCTTAATTTACTTAAAGTGGGACCGGAGGAGCAGAAGAATCCATTAACTGTATATTTCTCCAAGGAACCCTTCTTTTGATTGGCTATTTCTCCGCTGCATGGTGGTTAAAATGGGTCAAAATCGGTGTGAATGTAGCTCTGAAAAAGGTATTTTCGTGCATTTTTGGAAGCGGGACCAGAGGAGCCTAGGAACCCTATCTTTGACCAGCTGTTTCTCCTCCTCCTGATTGTCAAAATTGCCCAAAATTGGTCTGGAGGTAGCTGTGAACAAGGGCTGAACAAGCTGTGAAAAAGGAGAAATATACAGTTAATGGATTCTTCTGCTCCTCCGGTCCCACTTTAAGTCAATGGAGATTTTTTTTTGCTTTAAATGCTTTCAGTTATTGATCCATTTGGTCTACAATTATGCGACCAGTATGGCTGGAAAGCACTTGATAACAACTACTTACACACACATTTTGAGACATTTTGACAGTCAGGCAGTGGAGAAACAGCCAGTCAAAGAAAGGGTTCCTATGCTCCTCCAGTCCACTTTAAGTAAATTAAGATTTTTTTTTTTAAATGCTTGCAGTTATTGATCCATTTGGTCTACAATTATGCGACCTGTATGGCTGGAAAGCACTTGCTAAGAACTACTGCCAAACCAATTTTGGGCCATTTTGACTGTCAGGCAATGGAGAAACAGCCAGTCAAAGAAAGGGTTCCTAGTCTCCTCCAGTCCACTTTAAGTCAATTGAGATATTTTTTTGCTTTAAATGCTTGCAGTTTTTGATCCATTTGGTCTACAATTAAGGGACCAGTATTGCTGGAAAGCCCTTGTTCACAGCTAACTCCACACCAATTTTGGGCCATTTTGACAATCAGGAGGAGGAGAAACAGCAGGTCAAAGATAGGGTTCCTAGTCTCCTCTGGTCCCGCTTCCAATAATGCAAGAAAAGACCTTTTTCAGAGCTACCTTCACACCGATTTTGGGCCATTTTAACCAACATGCAGCGGAGAAATAGCCAATCAAAAGAAGGGTTCCTTGGAGAAATATACAGTTAATGGATTCTTATGCTCCTCCGGTCCCACTTTAAGTCAATGGAGATTTTTTTTTGCTTTAAATGCTTGCAGTTATTGATCCATTTGGTCTACAATTATGCGACCAGTATGGCTGGAAAGCACTTGATAAGAACTACTTCCACACATATTTTGGGCCATTTTGACTGTCAGGCAGTGGAGAAACAGCCAGTCAAAGAAAGGGTTCCTAGGCTCCTCCAGTCCACTTAAAGTAAATTAAGATTTTTATTTTTAAATGCTTGCAGTTATTGATCCATTTGGTCTACAATTATGCGAATAGTATGGCTGGAAAGCACTTGCTAAGAACTACTGCAAAACCAATTTTGGGCCATTTTGACTGTCAGGCAGTGGAGAAACAGCCAGTCAAAGAAAGGGTTCCTAGTCTCCTCCAGTCCACTTTAAGTCAATTGAGATTTTTTTTTGCTTTAAATGCTTGCAGTTTTTGATCCATTTGGTCAACAATTATGCGACCAGTATCGCTGGAAAGCCCTTGTTCACAGCTACCTCCACACCAATGTTGGGCGATTTTGACAATCAGGAGGAGGAGAAACAGCAGGTCAAAGGTAGGGTTCCTAGGCTCCTCTGGTCCCGCTTCCAAAAAGGCATGAAAAGACCATTTTCAGAGCTACCTTCACACTGATTTTGGGCCATTTTAACCAACATGCAGCGGAGAAATAGCCAATCAAAAGAAGGGTTCCTTGGAGAAATATACAGTTAATGGATACTTATGCTCCTCCGGTCCCACTTTAAGTCAATAGAGATTTTTTTTTGCTTTAAATGCTTGCAGTTATTGATCCATTTGGTCTACAATTATGCGACCAGTATGGCTGGAAAGCACTTGATAAGAACTACTTCCACACAAATTTTGGGACATTTTGACTGTCAGGCAGTGGAGAAACAGCCAGTCAAAGAAAGGGTTCCTAGGCTCGTCCAGTCCACTTTAAGTAAATTAAGATTTTTTTTTTTAAATGCTTGCAGTTATTGATCCATTTGGTCTACAATTATGCGACCAGTATGGCTGGAAAGCACTTGCTAAGAACTACTGCCAAACCAATTTTGGGCCATTTTGACTGTCAGGCAATGGAGAAACAGCCAGTCAAAGAAAGGGTTCCTAGTCTCCTCCAGTCCACTTTAAGTCAATTGAGATTTTTTTTTGCTTTAAATGCTTGCAGTTTTTGAACCACTTAGTCTAAAATTATGCGACCAGTATGGCTGGAAAGCACTTGATAAGAACTACTTACACACAAATTTTGGGACATTTTGACAGTCAGGCAGTGGAGAAACAGCCAGTCAAAGAAAGGGTTCCTAGGCTTGTCCAGTCCACTTTAAGTAAATTAAGATTTTTTTTTTTAAATGCTTGCAGTTATTGATCCATTTGGTCTACAATTATGCGACCTGTATGGCTGGAAAGCACTTGCTAAGAACTACTGCCAAACCAATTTTGGGACATTTTGACAGTCAGGCAATGGAGAAACAGCCAGTCAAAGAAAGGGTTCCTAGTCTCCTCCAGTCCACTTTAAGTCAATTGAGATTTTTTTTTGCTTTAAATGCTTGCAGTTTTTGATCCATTTGGTCTACAATTATGCGACCAGTATCGTTGGAAAGCCCTTGTTCACAGCTACCTCCACACCAATTTTGGGCCATTTTGACAATCAGGAGGAGGAGAAACAGCTGGTCAAAGATAGGGTTCCTAGGCTCCTCTGGTCCCGCTTCCAAAAATGCACGAAAAGACCATTTTCAGAGCTACCTTCACACCGATTTTGGGCCATTTTAAACACCATGCAGCGGAGAAATAGCCAATCAAAAGAAGGGTTCCTTGGAGAAATATACAGTTAATGGATACTTATGCTCCTCCGGTCCCACTTTAAGTCAATGGAGATTTTTTTTTGCTTTAAATGCTTGCAGTTATTGATCCATTTGGTCTACAATTATGCGACCAGTATGGCTGGAAAGCACTTGATAAGAACTACTTACACACAAATTTTGGGACATTTTGACTGTCAGGCAATGGAGAAACAGCCAGTCAAAGAAAGGGTTCCTAGTCTCCCCCAGTCCACTTTAAGTCAATTGAGATTTTTTTTTGCTTTAAATGCTTGCAGGTTTTGATCCATTTGGTCTACAATTATGCGACCAGTATCGTTGGTAAGCCCTTGTTCACAGCTACCTCCACACCAATGTTGGGCGATTTTGACAATCAGGAGGAGGAGAAACAGCAGGTCAAAGATAGGGTTCCTAGGCTCCTCTGGTCCCGCTTCCAAAAATGCACGAAAATACCTTTTTCAGAGCTACCTTCACACCGATTTTGGGCCATTTTAACCACCATGCAGCGGAGAAATAGCCAATCAAAAGAAGGGTTCCTTGGAGAAATATACAGTTAATGGATTCTTATGCTCCTCCGGTCCCACTTTAAGTCAATGGAGATTTTTTTTTGCTTTAAATGCTTGCAGTTTTTGAACCATTTAGTCTACAATTATGCGACCAGTATGGCTGGAAAGCACTTGATAAGAACTACTTACACACAAATTTTGGGACATTTTGACAGTCAGGCAGTGGAGAAACAGCCAGTCAAAGAAAGGGTTCCTAGGCTCCTCCAGTCCACTTAAAGTAAATTAAGATTTTTATTTTTAAATGCTTGCAGTTATTGATCCATTTGGTCTACAATTATGCGACCAGTATGGCTGGAAAGCACTTGCTAAGAACTACTGCAAAACCAATTTTGGGCCATTTTAACTGTCAGTCAGTGCAGAAACAGCCAGTCAAAGAAAGGGTTCCTAGTCTCCTCCAGTCCACTTTAAGTCAATTGAGATTTTTTTTTGCTTTAAATGCTTGCAGTTTTTGATCCATTTGGTCAACAATTATGCGACCAGTATCGCTGGAAAGCCCTTGTTCACAGCTACCTCCACACCAATGTTGGGCGATTTTGACAATCAGGAGGAGGAGAAACAGCAGGTCAAAGGTAGGGTTCCTAGGCTCCTCTGGTCCCGCTTCCAAAAAGGCATGAAAAGACCATTTTCAGAGCTACCTTCACACTGATTTTGGGCCATTTTAACCAACATGCAGCGGAGAAATAGCCAATCAAAAGAAGGGTTCCTTGGAGAAATATACAGTTAATGGATACTTATGCTCCTCCGGTCCCACTTTAAGTCAATAGAGATTTTTTTTTGCTTTAAATGCTTGCAGTTATTGATCCATTTGGTCTACAATTATGCGACCAGGATGGTTGGAAGCACTTGCTAAGAACTACTGCCAAACCAATTTTGGGCCATTTTGACTGTCAGGCAGTGGAGAAACAGCCAGTCAAAGAAAGGGTTCCTCGTCTCCTCCAGTCCACTTTAAGTCAATTGAGATTTTTTTTTGCTTTAAATGCTTGCAGTTTTTGAACCATTTAGTCTACAATTATGCGACCAGTATGGCTGGAAAGCACTTGATAAGAACTACTTACACACAAATTTTGGGACATTTTGACAGTCAGGCAGTGGAGAAACAGCCAGTCAAAGAAAGGGTTCCTAGGCTCGTCCAGTCCACTTTAAGTAAATTAAGATTTTTTTTTTAAATGCTTGCAGTTATTGATCCATTTGGTCTACTATTATGCGACCAGTATGGCTGGAAAGCACTTGCTAAGAACTACTGCCAAACCAATTTTGGGCCATTTTGGCTGTCAGGCAATGGAGAAACAGCCAGTCAAAGAAAGGGTTCCTAGTCTCCTCCAGTCCACTTTAAGTCAATTGAGATTTTTTTTTGATTTAAATGCTTGCAGTTTTTGATCCATTTGGTCTACAATTATGCGACCAGTATCGTTGGAAAGCCCTTGTTCACAGCTACCTCCACACCAATTTTGGGCCATTTTGACAATCAGGAGGAGGAGAAACAGCTGGTCAAAGATAGGGTTACTAGGCTCCTCTGGTCCCGCTTCCAAAAATGCACGATAATACCTTTTTCAGAGCTACCTTCACACCGATTTTGGGCCATTTTAACCACCATGCAGCGGAGAAATAGCCAATCAAAAGAAGGGTTCCTTGGAGAAATATACAGTTAATGGATACTTATGCTCCTCCGGTCCCACTTTAAGTCAATGGAGATTTTTTTTTGCTTTAAATGCTTGCAGTTATTGATCCATTTGGTCTACAATTATGCGACCAGTATGGCTGGAAAGCACTTGATAAGAACTACTTCCACACGAATTTTGGGACATTTTGACTGTCAGGCAGTGGAGAAACAGCCAGTCAAAGAAAGGGTTCCTAGTCTCCTCCAGTCCACTTTAAGTCAATTGAAATTTGTTTTTGATTAAATGCTTGCAGTTTTTGATCCATTTGGTCTACAATTATGCGACCAGTATCGCTGGAAAGCCCTTGTTCACAGCTACCTCAACACCAATTTTGGGCCATTTTGACAATCAGGAGGAGGAGAAACAGCAGGTCAAAGATAGGGTTCCTAGGCTCCTCTGGTCCCCCTTCCAAAAATGCACGAAAAGACCTTTTTCAGAGCTACCTTCACACCGATTTTGGGCCATTTTAACCAACATGCAGCGGAGAAATAGCCAATCAAAAGAAGGGTTCCTTGGAGAAATATACAGTTAATGGATACTTATGCTCCTCCGTTCCCACTTTAAGTCAATGGAGATTTTTTTTTGCTTTAAATGCTTGCAGTTATTGATCCATTTGGTCTACAATTATGCGACCAGTATGGCTGGAAAGCACTTGATAAGAACTACTTCCACACAAATTTTGGGACATTTTGACTGTCAGGCAGTGGAGAAACAGCCAGTCAAAGAAAGGGTTCCTAGGCTCCTCCAGTCCACTTAAAGTAAATTAAGATTTTTATTTTTAAATGCTTGCAGTTATTGATCCATTTGGTCAACAATTATGCGACCAGTATGGCTGGAAAGCACTTGCTAAGAACTACTGCCAAACCAATTTTGGGCCATTTTGACTGTCAGGCAGTGGAGAAACAGCCAGTCAAAGAAAGGGTTCTTAGTCTCCTCCAGTCCACTTTAAGTCAATTGAGATTTTTTTTTGCTTTAAATGCTTGCAGTTTTTGAACCACTTAGTCTACAATTATGCGACCAGTATGGCTGGAAAGCACTTGATAAGAACTACTTACACACAAATTTTGGGACATTTTGACAGTCAGGCAGTGGAGAAACAGCCAGTCAAAGAAAGGGTTCCTAGGCTCGTCCAGTCCACTTTAAGTCAATTGAGATTTTTTTTTGCTTTAAATGCTTGCAGTTTTTGATCCTTTTGGTCTACAATTATGCGACCAGTATCGCTGGAAAGCACTTGTTCACAGCTACTTCCACACCAATTTTGGGCCATTTTGACAATCAGGAGGAGGAGAAACAGCAGGTCAAAGATAGGGTTCCTAGGCTCCTCTGGTCCCGCTTCCAAAAATGCACGAAAATACCTTTTTCAGAGCTACCTTCACACCGATTTTGGGCCATTTTAACCACCATGCAGCGGAGAAATAGCCAATCAAAAGAAGGGTTCCTTGGAGAAATATACAGTTAATGGATACTTATGCTCCTCCGGTCCCACTTTAAGTCAATGGAGATTTTTTTTTGCTTTAAATGCTTGCAGTTATTGATCCATTTGGTCTACAATTATGCGACCAGTATGGCTGGAAAGCACTTGATAAGAACTACGGCCAAACCAATTTTGGGCCATTTTGACTGTCAGGCAGTGGAGAAACAGCCAGTCAAAGAAAGGGTTCCTAGGCTCCTCCAGTCCACTTAAAGTAAATTAAGATTTTTATTTTTAAATGCTTGCAGTTATTGATCCATTTGGTCTACAATTATGCGACCAGTATGGCTGGAAAGCACTTGCTAAGAACTACTGCAAAACCAATTTTGGGCCATTTTAACTGTCAGTCAGTGCAGAAACAGCCAGTCAAAGAAAGGGTTCCTAGTCTCCTCCAGTCCACTTTAAGTCAATTGAGATTTTTTTTTGCTTTAAATGCTTGCAGTTTTTGATCCATTTGGTCAACAATTATGCGACCAGTATCGCTGGAAAGCCCTTGTTCACAGCTACCTCCACACCAATGTTGGGCGATTTTGACAATCAGGAGGAGGAGAAACAGCAGGTCAAAGGTAGGGTTCCTAGGCTCCTCTGGTCCCGCTTCCAAAAAGGCATGAAAAGACCATTTTCAGAGCTACCTTCACACTGATTTTGGGCCATTTTAACCAACATGCAGCGGAGAAATAGCCAATCAAAAGAAGGGTTCCTTGGAGAAATATACAGTTAATGGATACTTATGCTCCTCCGGTCCCACTTTAAGTCAATAGAGATTTTTTTTTGCTTTAAATGCTTGCAGTTATTGATCCATTTGGTCTACAATTATGCGACCAGTATGGCTGGAAAGCACTTGATAAGAACTACTTCCACACAAATTTTGGGACATTTTGACTGTCAGGCAGTGGAGAAACAGCCAGTCAAAGAAAGGGTTCCTAGGCTCCTCCAGTCCACTTAAAGTAAATTAAGATTTTTATTTTTAAATGCTTGCAGTTATTGATCCATTTGGTCAACAATTATGCGACCAGTATGGCTGGAAAGCACTTGCTAAGAACTACTGCCAAACCAATTTTGGGCCATTTTGACTGTCAGGCAGTGGAGAAACAGCCAGTCAAAGAAAGGGTTCTTAGTCTCCTCCAGTCCACTTTAAGTCAATTGAGATTTTTTTTTGCTTTAAATGCTTGCAGTTTTTGAACCACTTAGTCTACAATTATGCGACCAGTATGGCTGGAAAGCACTTGATAAGAACTACTTACACACAAATTTTGGGACATTTTGACAGTCAGGCAGTGGAGAAACAGCCAGTCAAAGAAAGGGTTCCTAGGCTCGTCCAGTCCACTTTAAGTCAATTGAGATTTTTTTTTGCTTTAAATGCTTGCAGTTTTTGATCCTTTTGGTCTACAATTATGCGACCAGTATCGCTGGAAAGCCCTTGTTCACAGCTACTTCCACACCAATTTTGGGCCATTTTGACAATCAGGAGGAGGAGAAACAGCAGGTCAAAGATAGGGTTCCTAGGCTCCTCTGGTCCCGCTTCCAAAAATGCACGAAAATACCTTTTTCAGAGCTACCTTCACACCGATTTTGGGCCATTTTAACCACCATGCAGCGGAGAAATAGCCAATCAAAAGAAGGGTTCCTTGGAGAAATATACAGTTAATGGATACTTATGCTCCTCCGGTCCCACTTTAAGTCAATGGAGATTTTTTTTTGCTTTAAATGCTTGCAGTTATTGATCCATTTGGTCTACAATTATGCGACCAGTATGGCTGGAAAGCACTTGATAAGAACTACGGCCAAACCAATTTTGGGCCATTTTGACTGTCAGGCAGTGGAGAAACAGCCAGTCAAAGAAAGGGTTCCTAGTCTCCTCCAGTCCACTTTAAGTCAATTGAAATTTGTTTTTGATTAAATGCTTGCAGTTTTTGATCCATTTAGTCTACAATTATGCGACCAGTATCGCTGGAAAGCACTTGTTCACAGCTACCTCCACACCAATTTTGGGCGATTTTGACAATCAGGAGGAGAAACAGCAGGTCATAGATAGGGTTCCTAGGCTCCTCTGGTCCCGCTTCCAATAATGCAAGAAAAGACCTTTTTCAGAGCTACCTTCACACCGATTTTGGGCCATTTTAACCACCATGCAGCGGAGAAATAGCCAATCAAAAGAAGGGTTCCTTGGAGAAATATACAGTTAATGGATACTTATGCTCCTCCGGTCCCACTTTAAGTCAATGGAGATTTTTTTTTGCTTTAAATGCTTGCAGTTATTGATCCATTTGGTCTACAATTATGCGACCAGTATGGCTGGAAAGCACTTGCTAAGAACTACTGCCAAACCAATTTTGGGCCATTTTGACTGTCAGGCAGTGGAGAAACAGCCAGTCAAAGAAAGGGTTCCTAGTCTCCTCCAGTCCACTTTAAGTCAATTGAGATTTTTTTTTGCTTTAAATGCTTGCAGTTTTTGATCCATTTGGTCTACAATTATGCGACCAGTATGGCAGGAAAGCACTTGATAAGAACTACTTCCACACGAATTTTGGGACATTTTGACTGTCAGGCAGTGGAGAAACAGCCAGTCAAAGAAAGGGTTCCTAGTCTCCTCCAGTCCACTTTAAGTCAATGGAGATTTTTTTTTGCTTTAAATGCTTGCAGTTATTGATCCATTTGGTCTACAATTATGTGACCAGTATGGCTGGAAAGCACTTGATCAGAACTACTTCCACACGAATTTTGGGCCATTTTGACTGTCAGGCAGTGGAGAAACAGCCAGTCAAAGAAAGGGTTCCTAGGCTCCTCCAGTCCACTTTAAGTAAATTAAGATTTTTTTTTTAAATGCTTGCAGTTATTGATCCATTTGGTCTACAATTATGCGACCAGTATGGCTGGAAAGCACTTGCTAAGAACTACTGCCAAACCAATTTTGGGCCATTTTGACTGTCAGGCAGTGGAGAAACAGCCAGTCAAAGAAAGGGTTCCTAGTCTCCTCCAGTCCACTTTAAGTCAATGGAGATTTTTTTTTGCTTTAAATGCTTGCAGTTATTGATCCATTTGGTCTACAATTATGTGACCAGTATAGCTGGAAAGCCCTTGTTCACAGCTACCTCCACACCAATTGTGGGCCATTTTGACAATCAGGAGGAGAAGAAACAGCTGGTCAAAAATAGGGTTCCTAGGCTCCTCTGGTCCCGCTTCCAAAAATGCACAGAGCTACCTTCACACCAATTTTGGGCCATTTTAACCACTATGCCGCGGAGAAATAGCCAATCAAAAGAAGTGTTCCATGGAGAAATATACAGTTAATGGATTCTTATGCTCCTCTGGTCCCACTTTAAGTCAATGGATATTTTTTTTTGCTTTAAATGCTTGCAGTTATTGATCCATTTGGTCTACAATTATGTGACCAGTATGGCTGGAAAGCACTTGATAAGAACTACTTCCACACAAATTTTGGGACATTTTGACTGTCAGGCAGTGGAGAAACAGCCAGTCAAAGAAAGGGTTCCTAGTCTCCTCCAGTCCACTTTAAGTCAATTGAGATTTTTTTTTGCTTTAAATGCTTGCAGTTTTTGAACCATTTAGTCTACAATTATGCGACCAGTATGGCTGGAAAACACTTGATAAGAACTACTTACACACAAATTTTGGGCCATTTTGACAGTCAGGCAATGGAGAAACAGCCAGTCAAAGAAAGGGTTCCTAGTCTCCTCCAGTCCACTTTAAGTAAATTAAGATTTTTTTTTTTAAATGCTTGCAGTTATTGATCCATTTGGTCTACAATATGCGACCAGTATGGCTGGAAAGCACTTGATAAGAACTACTTCCACACGAATTTTGGGACATTTTGACTGTCAGGCAGTGGAGAAACAGCCAGTCAAAGAAAGGGTTCCTAGTCTCCTCCAGTCCACTTTAAGTCAATGGAGATTTTTTTTTTTTAAATGCTTGCAGTTATTGATCCATTTGGTCTACAATTATGCGACCAGTATGGCTGGAAAGCACTTGCTAAGAACTACTGCCAAACCAATTTTGGGCCATTTTGACTGTCAGGCAGTGGAGAAACAGCCAGTCAAAGTTAGGGTTCCTAGTCTCCTCCAGTCCACTTTAAGTCAATTGAGATTTTTTTTTGCTTTAAATGCTTGCAGTTTTTGAACCATTTAGTCTACAATTATGCGACCAGTATGGCTGGAAAGCACTTGATAAGAACTACTTACACACAAATTTTGGGACATTTTGACAGTCAGGCAGTGGAGAAACAGCCAGTCAAAGAAAGGGTTCCTAGGCTCGTCCAGTCCACTTTAAGTAAATTAAGATTTTTTTTTTTAAATGCTTGCAGTTATTGATCCATTTGGTCTACAATTATGCGACCAGTATGGCTGGAAAGCACTTGCTAAGAACTACTGCCAAACCAATTTTGGGCCATTTTGGCTGTCAGGCAATGGAGAAACAGCCAGTCAAAGAAAGGGTTCCTAGTCTCCTCCAGTCCACTTTAAGTCAATGGAGATTTTTTTTTGATTTAAATGCTTGCAGTTATTGATCCATTTGGTCTACAATTATGCGACCAGTATGGCTGGAAAGCACTTGATAAGAACTACTTCCACACGAATTTTGGGACATTTTGACTGTCAGGCAGTGGAGAAACAGCCAGTCAAAGAAAGGGTTCCTAGTCTCCTCCAGTCCACTTTAAGTCAATTGAAATTTGTTTTTGATTAAATGCTTGCAGTTTTTGATCCATTTGGTCTACAATTATGCGACCAGTATCGCTGGAAAGCCCTTGTTCACAGCTACCTCAACACCAATTTTGGGCCATTTTGACAATCAGTAGGAGGAGAAACAGCTGGTCAAAGATAGGGTTCCTAGGCTCCTCTGGTCCCGCTTCCAAAAATGCACGATAATACCTTTTTCAGAGCTACCTTCACACCGATTTTGGGCCATTTTAACCACCATGCAGCGGAGAAATAGCCAATCAAAAGAAGGGTTCCTTGGAGAAATATACAGTTAATGGATACTTATGCTCCTCCGGTCCCACTTTAAGTCAATGGAGATTTTTTTTTGCTTTAAATGCTTGCAGTTATTGATCCATTTGGTCTACAATAATGCGACCAGTATGGCTGGAAAGCACTTGATAAGAACTACTTCCACACAAATTTTGGGACATTTTGACTGTCAGGCAGTGGAGAAACAGCCAGTCAAAGAAAGGGTTCCTAGGCTCCTCCAGTCCACTTAAAGTAAATTAAGATTTTTATTTTTAAATGCTTGCAGTTATTGATCCATTTGGTCTACAATTATGCGACCAGTATGGCTGGAAAGCACTTGATAAGAACTACTTCCACACAAATTTTGGGACATTTTGACTGTCAGGCAGTGGAGAAACAGCCAGTCAAAGAAAGGGTTCCTAGTCTCCTCCAGTCCACTTTAAGTCAATTGAGATTTTTTTTTGCTTTAAATGCTTGCAGTTTTTGAACCATTTAGTCTACAATTATGCGACCAGTATGGCTGGAAAGCACTTGATAAGAACTACTTACACACAAATTTTGGGACATTTTGACAGTCAGGCAGTGGAGAAACAGCCAGTCAAAGAAAGGGTTCCTAGGCTCGTCCAGTCCACTTTAAGTCAATTGAGATTTTTTTTTTTAAATGCTTGCAGTTATTGATCCATTTGGTCTACAATTATGCGACCAGTATGGCTGGAAAGCACTTGCTAAGAACTACTGCCAAACAAATTTTGGGCCATTTTGACTGTCAGGCAGTGGAGAAACAGCCAGTCAAAGAAAGGGTTCCTAGGCTCCTCCAGTCCACTTTAAGTAAATTAAGATTTTTTTTTTAAATGCTTGCAGTTATTGATCCATTTGGTCTACAATTATGCGACCAGTATGGCTGGAAAGCACTTGCTAAGAACTACTGCCAAACCAATTTTGGGCCATTTTGACTGTCAGGCAGTGGAGAAACAGCCAGTCAAAGAAAGGGTTCCTAGTCTCCTCCAGTCCACTTTAAGTCAATTGAGATTTTTTTTTGCTTTAAATGCTTGCAGTTATTGATCCATTTGGTCTACAATTATGCGACCAGTATCGTTGGAAAGCCCTTGTTCACAGCTACCTCCACACCAATTTTGGGCCATTTTGACAATCAGGAGGAGGAGAAACAGCTGGTCAAAGATAGGGTTCCTAGGCTCCTCTGGTCCCCCTTCCAAAAATGCACGATAATACCTTTTTCAGAGCTACCTTCACACCGATTTTGGGCCATTTTAACCACCATGCAGCGGAGAAATAGCCAATCAAAAGAAGGGTTCCTTGGAGAAATATACAGTTAATGGATACTTATGCTCCTCCGGTCCCACTTTAAGTCAATGGAGATTTTTTTTTATTTTAAATGCTTGCAGTTATTGATCCATTTGGTCTACAATTATGCGACCAGTATGGCTGGAAAGCACTTGATAAGAACTACTTCCACACGAATTTTGGGACATTTGACTGTCAGGCAGTGGAGAAACAGCCAGTCAAAGAAAGGGTTCCTAGTCTCCTCCAGTCCACTTTAAGTCAATGGAGATTTTTTTTTGCTTTAAATGCTTGCAGTTATTGATCCATTTGGTCTACAATTATGCGACCAGTATGGCTGGAAAGCACTTGCTAAGAACTACTGCCAAACCAATTTTGGGCCATTTTGACTGTCAGGCAGTGGAGAAACAGCCAGTCAAAGAAAGGGTTCCTAGTCTCCTCCAGTCCACTTTAAGTCAATTGAGATTTTTTTTTGCTTGAAATGCTTGCAGTTTTTGATCCATTTGGTCTACAATTATGCGACCAGTATGGCAGGAAAGCACTTGATAAGAACTACTTCCACACGAATTTTGGGACATTTTGACTGTCAGGCAGTGGAGAAACAGCCAGTCAAAGAAAGGGTTCCTAGTCTCCTCCAGTCCACTTTAAGTCAATGGAGATTTTTTTTTGCTTTAAATGCTTGCAGTTATTGATCCATTTGGTCTACAATTATGTGACCAGTATGGCTGGAAAGCACTTGATCAGAACTACTTCCACACGAATTTTGGGACATTTTGACTGTCAGGCAGTGGAGAAACAGCCAGTCAAAGAAAGGGTTCCTAGTCTCCTCCAGTCCACTTTAAGTCAATTGAGATTTTTTTTTGCTTGAAATGCTTGCAGTTTTTGATCCATTTGGTCTACAATTATGCGACCAGTATGGCTGGAAAGCACTTGATCAGAACTACTTCCACACGAATTTTGGGCCATTTTGACTGTCAGGCAGTGGAGAAACAGCCAGTCAAAGAAAGGGTTCCTAGGCTCCTCCAGTCCACTTTAAGTAAATTAAGATTTTTTTTTTAAATGCTTGCAGTTATTGATCCATTTGGTCTACAATTATGCGACCAGTATGGCTGGAAAGCACTTGCTAAGAACTACTGCCAAACCAATTTTGGGCCATTTTGACTGTCAGGCAGTGGAGAAACAGACAGTCAAAGAAAGGGTTCCTAGTCTCCTCCAGTCCACTTTAAGTAAATTGAGATTTTTTTTTGCTTTAAATGCTTGCAGTTTTTGATCCATTTGGTCTACAATTATGCGACCAGTATCGCTGGAAAGCCCTTGTTCACAGCTACCTCCACACCAATGTTGGGCGATTTTGACAATCAGGAGGAGGAGAAACAGCAGGTCAAAGGTAGGGTTCCTAGGCTCCTCTAGTCCCGCTTCCAAAAAGGCATGAAAAGACCATTTTCAGAGCTACCTTCACACTGATTTTGGGCCATTTTAACCAACATGCAGCGGAGAAATAGCCAATCAAAAGAAGGGTTCCTTGGAGAAATATACAGTTAATGGATACTTATGCTCCTCCGGTCCCACTTTAAGTCAATAGAGATTTTTTTTTGCTTTAAATGCTTGCAGTTATTGATCCATTTGGTCTACAATTATGCGACCAGTATGGTTGGAAGCACTTGCTAAGAACTACTGCCAAACCAATGTTGGGCCATTTTGACTGTCAGGCAGTGGAGAAACAGCCAGTCAAAGAAAGGGTTCCTAGTCTCCTCCAGTCCACTTTAAGTCAATTGAGATTTTTTTTTGCTTTAAATGCTTGCAGTTTTTGAACCATATAGTCTACAATTATGCGACCAGTATGGCTGGAAAGCACTTGATAAGAACTACTTACACAAAAATTTTGGGACATTTTGACAGTCAGGCAGTGGAGAAACAGCCAGTCAAAGAAAGGGTTCCTAGGCTCGTCCAGTCCACTTTAAGTCAATTGAGATTTTTTTTTGCTTTAAATGCTTGCAGTTTTTGAACCATTTAGTCTACAATTATGCGACCAGTATGGCTGGAAAGCACTTGATAAGAACTACTTACACACAAATTTTGGGACATTTTGACAGTCAGGCAGTGGAGAAACAGCCAGTCAAAGAAAGGGTTCCTAGGCTCGTCCAGTCCACTTTAAGTAAATTAAGATTTTTTTTTTTAAATGCTTGCAGTTATTGATCCATTTGGTCTACAATTATGCGACCTGTATGGCTGGAAAGCACTTGCTAAGAACTACTGCCAAACCAATTTTGGGACATTTTGACTGTCAGGCAGTGGAGAAACAGCCAGTCAAAGAAAGGGTTCCTAGGCTCCTCCAGTCCACTTTAAGTAAATTAAGATTTTTTTTTTTAAATGCTTGCAGTTATTGATCCATTTGGTCTACAATTATGCGACCAGTATGGCTGGAAAGCACTTGCTAAGAACTACTGCCAAACAAATTTTGGGCCATTTTGACTGTCAGGCAGTGGAGAAACAGCCAGTCAAAGAAAGGGTTCCTAGGCTCCTCCAGTCCACTTTAAGTAAATTAAGATTTTTTTTTTAAATGGTTGCAGTTATTGATCCATTTGGTCTACAATTATGCGACCAGTATGGCTGGAAAGCACTTGCTAAGAACTACTGCCAAACCAATTTTGGACCATTTTGACTGTCAGGCAGTGGAGAAACAGCCAGTCAAATAAAGGGTTCCTAGTCTCCTCCAGTCCACTTTAAGTCAATTGAGATTTTTTTTTGCTTTAAATGCTTGCAGTTTTTGATCCATTTGGTCTACAATTATGCGACCAGTATCGCTGGAAAGCCCGTGTTCACAGCTAGTTCCACACCAATTTTGGGCGATTTTGACAATCAGGAGGAGGAGAAACAGCTGGTCAAATAAAGGGTTCCTAGGCTCCTCTGGTCCCGCTTCCATAAAGGCACGAAAAGACCATTTTCAGAGCTACCTTCACACTGATTTTGGGCCATTTTAAACACCATGCAGCGGAGAAATAGCCAATCAAAAGAAGGGTTCCTTGGAGAAATATACAGGTAATGGATACTTATGCTCCTCCGGTCCCACTTTAAGTCAATGGAGATTTTTTTTTTTGCTTTAAATGCTTGCAGTTATTGATCCATTTGGTCTACAATTATGCGACCAGTATGGCTGGAAAGCACTTGATAAGAACTACTTCCACACGAATTTTGGGACATTTTGACTGTCAGGCAGTGGAGAAACAGCCAGTCAAAGAAAGGGTTCCTAGTCTCCTCCAGTCCACTTTAAGTCAATTGAAATTTGTTTTTGATTAAATGCTTGCAGTTTTTAATCCATTTGGTCTACAATTATGCGACCAGTATCGCTGGAAAGCCCTTGTTCACAGCTACCTCAACACCAATTTTGGGCCATTTTGACAATCAGGAGGAGGAGAAACAGCAGGTCAAAGATAGGGTTCCTAGGCTCCTCTGGTCCCCCTTCCAAAAATGCAAGAAAAGACCTTTTTCAGAGCTACCTTCACACCGATTTTGGGCCATTTTAACCAACATGCAGTGGAGAAATAGCCAATCAAAAGAAGGGTTCCTTGGAGAAATATACAGTTAATGGATACTTATGCTCCTCCGTTCCCACTTTAAGTCAATGGAGATTTTTTTTTGCTTTAAATGCTTGCAGTTATTGATCCATTTGGTCTACAATTATGCGACCAGTATGGCTGGAAATCACTTGATAAGAACTACTTCCACACAAATTTTGGGCCATTTTGACAGTCAGGCAGTGGAGAAACAGCCAGTCAAAGAAAGGGTTCCTAGTCTCCTCCAGTCCACTTTAAGTCAATGGAGATTTTTTTTTGCTTTAAATGCTTGCAGTTTTTGATCCATTTGGTTTACAATTATGCGACCAGTATCGTTGGAAAGCACTTGCTAAGAACTACTGCCAAACCAATTTTGGGCCATTTTGACTGTCAGGCAGTGGAGAAACAGCCAGTCAAAGAAAGGGTTCCTAGTCTCCTCCAGTCCACTTTAAGTCAATTGAGATTTTTTATTGCTTTAAATGCTTGCAGTTTTTGATCCATTTGGTCTACAATTATGCGACCAGAATGGCAGGAAAGCATTTGATAAGAACTACTTCCACACGAATTTTGGGACATTTTGACTGTCAGGCAGTGGAGAAACAGCCAGTCAAAGAAAGGGTTCCTAGTCTCCTCCAGTCCACTTTAAGTCAATGGAGATTTTTTTTTGCTTTAAATGCTTGCAGTTATTGATCCATTTGGTCTACAATTATGTGACCAGTATGGCTGGAAAGCACTTGCTAAGAACTACTGCCAAACCAATTTTGGGCCATTTTGACTGTCAGGCAGTGGAGAAACAGACAGTCAAAGAAAGGGTTCCTAGTCTCCTCCAGTTCACTTTAAGTAAATTGAGATTTTTTTTTGCTTTAAATGCTTGCAGTTTTTGATCCATTTGGTCTACAATTATGTGACCAGTATCGCTGGAAAGCCCTTACTCACAGCTACCTCCACACCAATTTTGGGCCATTTTGACAATCAGGAGGAGGAGAAACAGCAGGTCAAAGATAGGGTTCCTAGGCTCCTCTGGTCCCCCTTCCAAAAATGCAAGAAAAGACCTTTTTCAGAGCTACCTTCACACCGATTTTGCGCCATTTTAACCAACATGCAGCGGAGAAATAGCCAATCAAAAGAAGGGTTCCTTGGAGAAATATACAGTTAATGGATATTTATGCTCCTCCGTTCCCACTTTAAGTCAATGGAGATTTTTTTTTGCTTTAAATGCTTGCAGTTATTGATCCATTTGGTCTACAATTATGCGACCAGTATGGCTGGAAAGCACTTGATAAGAACTTCTTCCACACGAATTTTGGGACATTTTGACTGTCAGGCAGTAGAGAAACAGCCAGTCAAAGAAAGGGTTCCTAGGCTCCTCCAGTCCACTTTAAGTAAATTAAGATTTTTTTTTTAAATGCTTGCAGTTATTGATCCATTTGGTCTACAATTATGCGACCAGTATGGCTGGAAAGCACTTGCTAAGAACTACTGCCAAACCAATTTTGGGCCATTTTGACTGTCAGGCAGTGGAGAAACAGCCAGTCAAAGAAAGGGTTCCTAGTCTCCTCCAGTCCACTTTAAGTCAATTGAGATTTTTTTTTGCTTTAAATGCTTGCAGTTTTTGATCCTTTTGGTCTACAATTATGCGACCAGTATCGCTGGAAAGCCCTTGTTCACAGCTACTTCCACACCAATTTTGGGCCATTTTGACAATCAGGAGGAGGAGAAACAGCAGGTCAAAGATAGGGTTCCTAGGCTCCTCTGGTCCCGCTTCCAAAAATGCACGAAAAGACCTTTTTCAGAGCTACCTTCACACCGATTATGGGCCATTTTAACCACCATGCAGCGGAGAAATAGCCAATCAAAAGAAGGGTTCCTTGGAGAAATATACAGTTAATGGATACTTATGCTCCTCCGGTCCCACTTTAAGTCAATGGAGATTTTTTTTTGCTTTAAATGCTTGCAGTTATTGATCCATTTGGTCTACAATTATGCGACCAGTATGGCTGGAAAGCACTTGATAAGAACTACTTCCACACAAATTTTGGGACATTTTGACTGTCAGGCAGTGGAGAAACAGCCAGTCAAAGAAAGGGTTCCTGGGCTCCTCCAGTCCACTTTAAGTAAATTGAGATTTTTATTTTTAAATGCTTGCAGTTATTGATCCATTTGGTCTACAATTATGCGACCAGTATGGCTGGAAAGCACTTGCTAAGAACTACGGCCAAACCAATTTTGGGCCATTTTGACTGTCAGGCAGTGGAGAAACAGCCAGTCAAAGAAAGGGTTCCTAGTCTCCTCCAGTCCACTTTAAGTCAATTGAAATTTGTTTTTGATTAAATGCTTGCAGTTTTTGATCCATTTGGTCTACAATTATGCGACCAGTATCGCTGGAAAGCACTTGTTCACAGCTACCTCCACACCAATTTTGGGCGATTTTGACAATCAGGAGGAGAAACAGCAGGTCATAGATAGGGTTCCTAGGCTCCTCTGGTCCCGCTTCCAATAATGCAAGAAAAGACCTTTTTCAGAGCTACCTTCACACCGATTTTGGGCCATTTTAACCAACATGCAGCGGAGAAATAGCCAATCAAAAGAAGGGTTCCTTGGAGAAATATACAGTTAATGGATACTTATGCTCCTCTGTTCCCACTTTAAGTCAATGGAGATTTTTTTTTGCTTTAAATGCTTGCAGTTATTGATCCATTTGGTCTACAATTATGCGACCAGTATGGCTGGAAAGCACTTGATAAGAACTTCTTCCACACAAATTTTGGGCCATTTTGACAGTCAGGCAGTGGAGAAACAGCCAGTCAAAGAAAGGGTTCCTAGTCTCCTCCAGTCCACTTTAAGTCAAAGGAGATTTTATTTTGCTTTAAATGCTTGCAGTTATTGATCCATTTGGTCTACAATTATGCGACCAGTATGGCTGGAAAGCACTTGATAAGAACTTCTTCCACACAAATTTTTGGACATTTTGACTGTCAGGCAGTGGAGAAACAGCCAGTCAAAGAAAGGGTTCCTAGGCTCCTTAAGTCCACGTTAAGTAAATTAAGATTTTTTTTTTTTAAATGCTTGAAGTTATTGATCCATTTGGTCTACAATTATGCGACCAGTATGGCTGGAAAGCACTTGATAAGAACTTCTTCCACACGAATTTTGGGACATTTTGACTGTCAGGCAGTGGAGAAACAGCCAGTCAAAGAAAGGGTTCCTAGGCTCCTCCAGTCCACTTTAAGTAAATTAAGATTTTTTTTTTTAAATGCTTGCAGTTATTGATCCATTTGGTCTACAATTTTGCGACCTGTATGGCTGGAAAGCACTTGCTAAGAACTACTGCCAAACCAATTTTGGGCCATTTTGACTGTCAGGCAGTGGAGAAACAGCCAGTCAAATAAAGGGTTCCTTGGAGAAATATACAATTAATGGATACTTATGCTCCTCTGTTCCCACTTTAAGTCAATGGAGATTTTTTTTTGCTTTAAATGCTTGCAGTTATTGATCCATTTGGTCTACAATTATGCGACCAGTATGGCTGGAAAGCACTTGATAAGAACTACTTCCACACAAATTTTGGGCCATTTTGACAGTCAGGCAGTGGAGAAACAGCCAGTCAAAGAAAGGGTTCCTAGTCTCCTCCAGTCCACTTTAAGTCAATGGAGATTTTATTTTGCTTTAAATGCTTGCAGTTATTGATCCATTTGGTCTACAATTATGCGACCAGTATGGCTGGAAAGCACTTGATAAGAACTTCTTCCACACAAATTTTGGGACATTTTGACTGTCAGGCAGTGGAGAAACAGCCAGTCAAAGAAAGGGTTCCTAGGCTCCTTAAGTCCACTTTAAGTAAATTAAGATTTTTTTTTTTAAATGCTTGCAGTTATTGATCCATTTGGTCTACAATTATGCGACCAGTATGGCTGGAAAGCACTTGATAAGAACTTCTTCCACACGACTTTTGGGACATTTTGACTGTCAGGCAGTGGAGAAACAGCCAGTCAAATAAAGGGTTCCTTGGCTCCTCCAGTCCACTTTAAGTAAATTAAGATTTTTTTTTTAAATGCTTGCAGTTATTGATCCATTTGGTCTACAATTATGCGACCAGTATGGCTGGAAAGCACTTGATAAGAACTACTTCCACACAAATTTTGGGCCATTTTGACAGTCAGGCAGTGGAGAAACAGCCAGTCAAAGAAAGGGTTCCTAGTCTCCTCCAGTCCACTTTAAGTCAATGGAGATTTTATTTTGCTTTAAATGCTTGCAGTTATTGATCCATTTGTTCTACAATTATGCGACCAGTATGGCTGGAAAGCACTTGATAAGAACTTCTTCCACACGAATTTTGGGACATTTTGACTGTCAGGCAGTGGAGAAACAGCCAGTCAAAGAAAGGGTTCCTAGGCTCCTCCAGTCCACTTTAAGTCAATTGAGATTTTTTTTTGCTTTAAATGCTTGCAGTTTTTGATCCATTTGGTCTACAATTATGCGACCAGTATCGCTGGAAAGCCCTTGTTCACAGCTACTTCCACACCAATTTTGGGCGATTTTGACAATCAGGAGGAGGAGAAACAGCAGGTCAAAGATAGGGTTCCTAGGCTCCTCTGGTCCCGCTTCCAAAAATGCACGAAAAGACCTTTTTCAGAGCTACCTTCACACCAATTATGGGCCATTTTAACCACCATGCAGCGGAGAAATAGCCAATCAAAAGAAGGGTTCCTTGGAGAAATATACAGTTAATAAATTCTTATGCTCCTCCGGTCCCACTTTAAGTCAATGGAGATTTTTTTTTGCTTTAAATGCTTGTAGTTATTGATCCATTTGGTCTACAATTATGCGACCAGTATGGCTGGAAAGCACTTGATAAGAACTACTTCCACACAAATTTTGGGCCATTTTGACTGTCAGGCAGTGGAGAAATAGCCAGTCAAAGAAAGGGTTCCTAGGCTCCTCCAGTCCACTTTAAGTAAATTAAGATTTTTTTTTTAAATGCTTGTAGTTATTGATCCATTTGGTCTAGAATTATGCGACCAGTATCGCTGGAAAGCCCTTGTTCACAGCTACCTCCACACCAATTTTGGGCGATTTTGACAATCAGGAGGAGAAACAGCAGGTCAAAGATAGGGTTCCTAGGCTCCTCTGGTCCCGCTTCCAAAAATGCACGAAAAGACCTTTTTCAGAGCTACCTTCACACCGATTATGGGCCATTTTAACCACCATGCAGCGGAGAAATAGCCAATCAAAAGAAGGGTTCCTCGGAGAAATAAACAGTTAATAAATTCTTATGCTCCTCCGGTCCCACTTTAAGTCAATGGAGATTTTTTTTTGCTTTAAATGATTGTAGTTATTGATCCATTTGGTCTACAATTATGCGACCAGTATGTCTGGAAAGCACTTGATAAGAACTACTTCCACACAAATTTTGGGACATTTTGACTGTCAGACAGTGGAGAAACAGCCAGTCAAAGAAAGGGTTCCTAGGCTCCTCCAGTCCACTTTAAGTAAATTAATATTTTTATTTTTAAATGCTTGCAGTTATTGATCCATTTGGTCTACAATTATGCGACCAGTATGGCTGGAAAGCACTTGCTAAGAACTACTGCCAAACCAATTTTGGGCCATTTTGACTGTCAGGCAGTGGAGAAACAGCCAGTCAAAGAAAGGGTTCCTAGTCTCCTCCAGTCCACTTTAAGTCAATTGAGATTTTTTTTTGCTTTAAATGCTTGCAGTTTTTGATCCATTTGGTCTACAATTATGCGACCAGTATCGTTGGAAAGCCGTTGTTCACAGCTACCTCCACACCAATTTTGGGCCATTTTGACAATCAGGAGGAGGAGAAACAGCTGGTCAAAAATAGGGTTCCTAGGCTCCTCTGGTCCCGCTTCCAAAAATGCACGATAATACCTTTTTCAGAGCTACCTTCACACCGATTTTGGGCCATTTTAACCAACATGCAGCGGAGAAATAGCCAATCAAAAGAAGGGTTCCTTGGAGAAATATACAGTTAATGGATACTTATGCTCCTCTGTTCCCTCTTTAAGTCAATGGAGATTTTTTTTTGCTTTAAATGCTTGCAGTTATTGATCCATTTGGTCTACAATTATGCGACCAGTATGGCTGGAAAGCACTTGATAAGAACTACTTCCACACAAATTTTGGGCCATTTTGACAGTCAGGCAGTGGAGAAACAGCCAGTCAAAGAAAGGGTTCCTAGTCTCCTCCAGTCCACTTTAAGTCAATGGAGATTTTATTTTGCTTTAAATGCTTGCAGTTATTGATCCATTTGGTCTACAATTATGCGACCAGTATGGCTGGAAAGCACTTGATAAGAACTTCTTCCACACGACTTTTGGGACATTTTGACTGTCAGGCAGTGGAGAAACAGCCAGTCAAATAAAGGGTTCCTTGGCTCCTCCAGTCCACTTTAAGTAAATTAAGATTTTTTTTTTAAATGCTTGCAGTTATTGATCCATTTGGTCTACAATTATGCGACCAGTATGGCTGGAAAGCACTTGATAAGAACTACTTACACACAAATTTTGGGCCATTTTGACAGTCAGGCAGTGGAGAAACAGCCAGTCAAAGAAAGGGTTCCTAGTCTCCTCCAGTCCACTTTAAGTCAATGGAGATTTTATTTTGCTTTAAATGCTTGCAGTTATTGATCCATTTGGTCTACAATTATGCGACCAGTATGGCTGGAAAGCACTTGATAAGAACTTCTTCCACACGAATTTTGGGACATTTTGACTGTCAGGCAGTGGAGAAACAGCCAGTCAAAGAAAGGGTTCCTAGGCTCCTCCAGTCCACTTTAAGTCAATTGAGATTTTTTTTTGCTTTAAATGCTTGCAGTTTTTGATCCATTTGGTCTACAATTATGCGACCAGTATCGCTGGAAAGCCCTTGTTCACAGCTACTTCCACACCAATTTTGGGCGATTTTGACAATCAGGAGGAGGAGAAACAGCAGGTCAAAGATAGGGTTCCTAGGCTCCTCTGGTCCCGCTTCCAAAAATGCACGAAAAGACCTTTTTCAGAGCTACCTTCACACCAATTATGGGCCATTTTAACCACCATGCAGCGGAGAAATAGCCAATCAAAAGAAGGGTTCCTTGGAGAAATATACAGTTAATAAATTCTTATGCTCCTCCGGTCCCACTTTAAGTCAATGGAGATTTTTTTTTGCTTTAAATGCTTGTAGTTATTGATCCATTTGGTCTACAATTATGCGACCAGTATGGCTGGAAAGCACTTGATAAGAACTACTTCCACACAAATTTTGGGCCATTTTGACTGTCAGGCAGTGGAGAAATAGCCAGTCAAAGAAAGGGTTCCTAGGCTCCTCCAGTCCACTTTAAGTAAATTAAGATTTTTTTTTTAAATGCTTGCAGTTATTGATCCATTTGGTCTAGAATTATGCGACCAGTATCGCTGGAAAGCCCTTGTTCACAGCTACCTCCACACCAATTTTGGGCGATTTTGACAATCAGGAGGAGAAACAGCAGGTCAAAGATAGGGTTCCTAGGCTCCTCTGGTCCCGCTTCCAAAAATGCACGAAAAGACCTTTTTCAGAGCTACCTTCACACCAATTATGGGCCATTTTAACCACCATGCAGCGGAGAAATAGCCAATCAAAAGAAGGGTTCCTCGGAGAAATAAACAGTTAATAAATTCTTATGCTCCTCCGGTCCCACTTTAAGTCAATGGAGATTTTTTTTTGCTTTAAATGATTGTGGTTATTGATCCATTTGGTCTACAATTATGCGACCAGTATGTCTGGAAAGCACTTGATAAGAACTACTTCCACACAAATTTTGGGACATTTTGACTGTCAGGCAGTGGAGAAACAGCCAGTCAAAGAAAGGGTTCCTAGGCTCCTCCAGTCCACTTTAAGTAAATTAATATTTTTATTTTTAAATGCTTGCAGTTATTGATCCATTTGGTCTACAATTATGCGACCAGTATGGCTGGAAAGCACTTGCTAAGAACTACTGCCAAACCAATTTTGGGCCATTTTGACTGTCAGGCAGTGGAGAAACAGCCAGTCAAAGAAAGGGTTCCTAGTCTCCTCCAGTCCACTTTAAGTCAATTGAGATTTTTTTTTGCTTTAAATGCTTGCAGTTTTTTGATCCATTTGGTCTACAATTATGCGACCAGTATCGTTGGAAAGCCCTTGTTCACAGCTACCTCCACACCAATTTTGGGCCATTTTGACAATCAGGAGGAGGAGAAACAGCTGGTCAAAAATAGGGTTCCTAGGCTCCTCTGGTCCCGCTTCCAAAAATGCACGATAATACCTTTTTCAGAGCTACCTTCACACCGATTTTGGGCCATTTTAACCAACATGCAGCGGAGAAATAGCCAATCAAAAGAAGGGTTCCTTGGAGAAATATACAGTTAATGGATACTTATGCTCCTCCGGGTCCCACTTTAAGTCAATGGAGTTTTTTTTTTGTTTTAAATGCTTGCAGTTATTGATCATTTGGTCTACAATTATGCGACCAGTATGGCTGGAAAGCACTTGATAAGAACTACTTCCACACGAATTTTGGGACATTTTGACTGTCAGGCAGTGGAGAAACAGCCAGTCAAAGAAAGGGTTCCTAGTCTCCTCCAGTCCACTTTAAGTCAATGGAGATTTTTTTTTGCTTTAAATGCTTGCAGTTATTGATCCATTTGGTCTACAATTATGCGACCAGTATGGCTGGAAAGCACTTGCTAAGAACTACTGCCAAACCAATTTTGGGCCATTTTGACTGTCAGGCAGTGGAGAAACAGCCAGTCAAAGAAAGGGTTCCTAGTCTCCTCCAGTCCACTTTAAGTCAATTGAGATTTTTTTTTGCTTTAAATGCTTGCAGTTTTTGATCCATTTGGTCTACAATTATGCGACCAGTATGGCAGGAAAGCACTTGATAAGAACTACTTCCACACGAATTTTGGGACATTTTGACTGTCAGGCAGTGGAGAAACAGCCAGTCAAAGAAAGGGTTCCTAGTCTCCTCCAGTCCACTTTAAGTCAATGGAGATTTTTTTTTGCTTTAAATGCTTGCAGTTATTGATCCATTTGGTCTACAATTATGTGACCAGTATGGCTGGAAAGCACTTGATCAGAACTACTTCCACACGAATTTTGGGCCATTTTGACTGTCAGGCAGTGGAGAAACAGCCAGTCAAAGAAAGGGTTCCTAGGCTCCTCCAGTCCACTTTAAGTAAATTAAGATTTTTTTTTTAAATGCTTGCAGTTATTGATCCATTTGGTCTACAATTATGCGACCAGTATGGCTGGAAAGCACTTGCTAAGAACTACTGCCAAACCAATTTTGGGCCATTTTGACTGTCAGGCAGTGGAGAAACAGACAGTCAAAGAAAGGGTTCCTAGTCTCCTCCAGTCCCACTTTAAGTCAATTGAGAATTTTTTTTGCTTTAAATGCTTGCAGTTTTTGATCCATTTGGTCTACAATTATGCGACCAGTATCGCTGGAAAGCCCTTGTTCACAGCTACCTCCACACCAATTTTGGGCCATTTTGACAATCAGAAGGAGGAGAAACAGCAGGTCAAAGATAGGGTTCCTAGGCTCCTCTTGTCCCGCTTCCAAAAATGCACGAAAATACCTTTTTCAGAGCTACCTTCACACTGATTTTGGGCCATTTTAACCAACATGCAGTGGAGAAATAGCCAATCAAAAGAAGGGTTCCTTGGAGAAATATACAGTTAATGGATACTTATGCTCCTCCGGTCCCACTTTAAGTCAATGGAGATTTGTTTTTGCTTTAAATGCTTGCAGTTATTGATCCATTTGGTCTACTATTATGCGACCAGTATGGCTGGAAAGCACTTGATAAGAATTACTTACACACAAATTTTGGGCCATTTTGACTGTCAGGCAGTGGAGAAACAGCCAGTCGAAGAAAGGGTTCCTAGGCTCCTCCAGTCCACTTTAAGTAAATTAAGATTTTTTTTTTAAATGCTTGCAGTTATTGATCCATTTGGTCTACAATTATGCGACCAGTATCGCTGCAAAGCACTTGTTCACAGCTACCTCCACACCAATTTTGGGCCATTTTGACTGTCAGGCAGTGGAGAAACAGCCAGTCAAATAAAGGGTTCCTAGTCTCCTCCAGTCCACTTTAAGTCAATTGAGATTTTATTTTGCTTTTAATGCTTGCAGTTTTTGATCCATTTGGTCTACAATTATGCGACCAGTATTGCTGGAAAGCCTTTGTTCACAGCTACCTCCACACCAATTTTGGGCCATTTTGACTATCAGGAGGAGAAGAAACAGCTGGTCAAAGATAGGGTTCCTAGGCTCCTCTGGTCCCGCTTCCAAAAATGCACGAAAAGACCTTTTTCAGAGCTACCTTCACACCGATTTTGTGCCATTTTAACCACCATGCAGCGGAGAAATAGCCAATCAAAAGAAGTGTTCCATGGAGAAATATACAGTTAATGGATTCTTATGCTCCTCCGGTCCCACTTTAAGTAAATTAAGATTTTTTTTTTAAAATGCTTGCAGTTATTGATCCATTTGGTCTACAATTATGCGACCAGTATCGCTGGAAATCACTTGCTAAGAACTACTGCCACACCAATTTTGGGCCATTTTGACTGTCAGGCAGTGGAGAAACAGCCAGTCAAAGAAAGGGTTCCTAGTCTCCTCCAGTCCACTTTAAGTCAATTGAGATTTTTTTTTGCTTTAAATGCTTGCAGTTTTTGATCCATTTGGTCTACAATTATGCGACCAGTATCGCTGGAAAGCCCTTGTTCACAGCTACTTCCACACCAATTGTGGGCCATTTTGACAATCAGGAGGAGAAGAAACAGCCGGTCAAAGACAGGGTTCCTAGGCTCCTCTGGTCCCGCTTCCAAAAATGCACGAAAAGACCTTTTTCAGAGCTACCTTCACACCGATTTTGGGCCATTTTAACCACCATGCAGAGGAGAAATAGCCAATCAAAAGAAGGGTTCCTTGGGGAAATATACAGTTAATGGATACTTATGCTCCTCCGGTCCCACTTTAAGTCAATGGAGATTTTTTTTTGCTTTAAATGCTTGCAGTTATTGATCCATTTGATCTACAATTATGCGACCAGTATCGCTGGAAATCACTTGCTAAGAACTACTGCCACACCAATTTTGGGCCATTTTGACTGTCAGGCAGTGGAGAAACAGCCAGTCAAATAAAGGGTTCCTAGTCTCCTCCAGTCCACTTTAAGTCAATTGAAATTTTTTTTTGCTTTAAATGCTTGCAGTTATTGATCCATTTGGTCTACAATTATGCGACCAGTATGGCTGGAAAGCACTTGTTAAGAACTACTTCCACACAAATTTTGGGACATTTTGACTGTCAGGCAGTGGAGAAACAGCCAGTCAAAGAAAGGGTTCCTAGGCTCCTCCAGTCCACATTAAGTAAATTAAGATTTTTTTTTCTTTAAATGCATGCAGTTATTGATCCATTTGGTCTACAATTATGCGACCAGTATGGCTGGAAAGCACTTGCTAAGAACTACTGCCAAACCAATTTTCGGCCATTTTGACTGTCAGGCAGTGGAGAAACAGCCAGTCAAAGAAAGGGTTCCTAGTCTCCTCCAGTCCACTTTAAGTCAATTGAGATTTTTTTTTGCTTTAAATGCTTGCAGTTTTTGATCCATTTGGTCTACAATTATGCGACCAGTATCGCTGGAAAGCCCTTGTTCACAGCTACCTCCACACCAATTGTGGGCCATTTTGACAATCAGGAGGAGAAGAAACAGCTGGTCAAAAATAGGGTTCCTAGGCTCCTCTGGTCCCGCTTCCAAAAATGCACGAAAAGACCTTTTTCAGAGCTACCTTCACACCAATTTTGGGCCATTTTGACTGTCAGGCAGTGGAGAAACAGCGAGTCTAAAAGGGTTCCTAGTCTCCTCCAGTCCACTTTAAGTCAATTGAGATTTTTTTTATTTTAAATGCTTGCAGTTTTTGATCCATTTGGTCTACAATTATGCGACCAGTATCGCTGGAATGCCCTTGTTCACAGCTTCCTCCACACCAATTGTGGGCCATTTTGACAATCAGGAGGAGAAGAAACAGCTGGTCAAAGATAGGGTTCCTAGGCTCCTCTGGTCCCGCTTCCAAAAATGCACGAAAAGACCTTTTTCAGAGCTACCTTCACACCAATTTTGGGCCATTTTAACCACCATGCAGCGGAGAAATAGCCAATCAAAAGAAGTGTTCCATGAAGAAATATACAGTTAATGGATTCTTATGCTCCTCCGGTCCCACTTTAAGTCAATGGAGATTTTTTTTTGCTTTAAATGCTTGCAGTTATTGATCCATTTGGTCTACAATTATGTGACCAGTATGGCTGGAAAGCACTTGATAAGAACTACTTCCACACAAATTTTGGGACATTTTGACTGTCAGGCAGTGGAGAAACAGCCAGTCAAAGAAAGGGTTCCTAGGCTCCTCCAGTCCACTTTAAGTAAATTAAGATTTTTTTTTTTTAATGCTTGCAGTTATTGATCCATTTGGTCTACAATTATGCGACCAGTATCGCTGGAAATCACTTGCTAAGAACTACTGCCACACCAATTTTGGGCCATTTTGACTGTCAGGCAGTGGAGAAACAGCCAGTCAAAGAAAGGGTTCCTAGTCTCCTCCAGTCCACTTTAAGTAAATTGAGATTTTTTTTTGCTTTAAATGCTTGCAGTTTTTGATCCATTTGGTCTACAATTATGCGACCAGTATCGCTGGAAAGCCCTTACTCACAGCTACCTCCACACCAATTTTGGGCCATTTTGACAATCAGGAGGAGAAGACACAGCTGGTCAAAGATATGGTTCCTAGGCTCCTCTGGTCCCGCTTCCAAAAATGCACGAAAAGACCTTTTTCAGTGCTACCTTCACACCGATTTTGGGCCATTTTAACCACCATGCAGAGGAGAAATAGCCAATCAAAAGAAGGGTTCCTTGGAGAAATATACAGTTAATGGATACTTATGCTCCTCCGGTCCCACTTTAAGTCAATGGAGATTTTTTTTTGCTTTAAATGCTTGCAGTTATTGATCCATTTGGTCTACTATTATGCGACCAGTATGGCTGGAAAGCACTTGATAAGAACTACTTACACACAAATTTTGGGCCATTTTGACTGTCAGGCAGTGGAGAAACAGCCAGTCGAAGAAATGGTTCCTAGGCTCCTCCAGTCCACTTTAAGTAAATTAAGATTTTTTTTTTAAATGCTTGCAGTTATTGATCCATTTGGTCTACAATTATTGCGACCAGTATGGCTGGAAAGCACTTGCTAAGAACTACTGCCAAACCAATTTTGGGCAATTTTGACTGTCAGGCAGTGGAGAAACAGCCAGTCAAATAAAGGGTTCCTAGTCTCCTCCAGTCCACTTTAAGTCAATTGAGATTTTTTTTTGCTTTAAATGCTTGCAGTTTTTGATCCATTTGGTCTACAATTATGCGACCAGTATCGCTGGAAAGCCCTTGTTCACAGCTAACTCCACACCAATTTTGGGCCATTTTGACTGTCAGGCAGTGGAGAAACAGCCAGTCAAATAAAGGGTTCCTAGTCTCCTCCAGTCCACTTTAAGTCAATTGAGATTTTTTTTTTCTTTAAATGCTTGCAGTTTTTGATCCATTTGGTCTACAATTATGCGACCAGTATGGCTGGAAAGCCCTTGTTCACAGCTACCTCCACACCAATTGTGGGCCATTTTGACAATCAGGAGGAGAAGAAACAGCTTGTCAAAGATAGGGTTCCTAGGCTCCTCTGGTCCCGCTTCCAAAAATGCACGAAAAGACCTTTTTCAGAGCTACCTTCACACCAATTTTGGGCCATTTTAACCACCATGCAGAGGAGAAATAGCCAATCAAAAGAAGTGTTCCATGGAGAAATATACAGTTAATGGATTCTTATGCTCCTCCGGTCCCACTTTAAGTCAATGGAGATTTTTTTTTGCTTTAAATGCTTGCAGTTATTGATCCATTTGGTCTACAATTATTCGACCAGTATGGCTGGAAAGCACTTGATAAGAACTACTTCCACACAAATTTTGGGACATTTTGACTGTCAGGCAGTGGAGAAACAGCCAGTCAAAGAAAGGGTTCCTAGGCTCCTCCAGTCCACTTTAAGTAAATTAAGATTTTTTTTTTAAATGCTTGCAGTTATTGATCCATTTGGTCTACAATTATGCGACCAGTATCGCTGGAAATCACTTGCAAGAACTACTGCCACACCAATTTTGGGCCATTTTGACTGTCAGGCAGTGGAGAAACAGCCAGTCAAAGAAAGGGTTCCTAGTCTCCTCCAGTCCACTTTAAGTCAATTGAGATTTTTTTTTGCTTTAAATGCTTGCAGTTTTTGATCCATTTGGTCTACAATTATGCGACCAGTATCGCTGGAAAGCACTTGTTCACAGCTACCTCCACACCAATTTTGGGCCATTTTGACTGTCAGGCAGTGGAGAAACAGCCAGTCAAATAAAGGGTTCCTAGTCTCCTCCAGTCCACTTTAAGTCAATTGAGATTTTTTTTTGCTTTAAATGCTTGCAGTTATTGATCCATTTGGTCTACAATAATGCGACCAGTATGGCTGGAAAGCACTTGATAAGAACTACTTCCACACAAATTTTGGGACATTTTGACTGTCAGGCAGTGGAGAAACAGCCAGTCAAAGAAAGGGTTCCTAGGCTCCTCCAGTCCACATTAAGTAAATTAAGATTTTTTTTTCTTTAAATGCATGCAGTTATTGATCCATTTGGTCTACAATTATGCGACCAGTATGGCTGGAAAGCACTTGCTAAGAACTACTGCCAAACCAATTTTTGGCCATTTTGACTGTCAGGCAGTGGAGAAACAGCCAGTCTAAGAAAGGGTTCCTAGTCTCCTCCAGTCCACTTTAAGTCAATTGAGATTTTTTTTTTGCTTTAAATGCTTGCAGTTTTTGATCCATTTGGTCTACAATTATGCGACCAGTATCGCTGGAAAGCCCTTGTTCACAGCTACCTCCACACCAATTGTGGGCCATTTTGCCAATCAGGAGGAGAAGAAACAGCTGGTCAAAAATAGGGTTCCTAGGCTCCTCTAGTCCCGCTTCCAAAAATGCACGAAAAGACCTTTTTCAGAGCTACCTTCACACCAATTTTGGGCCATTTTGACTGTCAGGCAGTGGAGAAACAGCCAGTCTAAGAAAGGGTTCCTAGTCTCCTCCAGTCCATTTTAAGTCAATTGAGATTTTATTTTACTTTAAATGCTTGCAGTTTTTGATCCATTTGGTCTACAATTATGCGACCAGTATCGCTGGAATGCCCTTGTTCACAGCTTCCTCCACACCAATTGTGGGCCATTTTGACAATCGGGAGGAGAAGAAACAGCTGGTCAAAGATAGGGTTCCTAGGCTCCTCTGGTCCCGCTTCCAAAAATGCACGAAAAGACCTTTTTCAGAGCTACCTTCACACCAATTTTGGGCCATTTTAACCACCATGCAGAGGAGAAATAGCCAATCAAAAGAAGTGTTCCATGGAGAAATATACAGTTAATGGATTCTTATGCTCCTCCGGTCCCACTTTAAGTCAATTGAGATTTTTTTTTGCTTTAAATGCTTGCAGTTTTTGATCCATTTGGTCTACAATTATGCGACCAGTATCGGTGGAAAGCACTTGTTCACAGCTACCTACACACCAATTTTGGGCCATTTTGGACTGTCAGGCAGTGGAGAAACAGCCAGTCAAATAAAGGGTTCCTAGGCTCCTCTGGTCCACTTTAAGTAAATTAAGATTTTTTTTTTTTTAAATGCTTGCAGTTATTGATCCATTTGGTCTACAATTATGCGACCAGTATCGCTGGAAATCACTTGCTAAGAACTACTGCCACACCAATTTTGGGCCATTTTGACTGTCAGGCAGTGGAGAAGCAGCCAGTCAAATAAAGGGTTCCTAGTCTCCTCCAGTCCACTTTAAGTCAATGGAGATTTTTTTTTGCTTTAAATGCTTGCAGTTATTGATCCATTTGGTCTACAATTATGCGACCAGTATCGCTGGAAATCACTTGCTAAGAACTACTGCCACACCAATTTTGGGCCATTTTGACTGTCAGGCAGTGGAGAAACAGCCAGTCAAAGAAAGGGTTCCTAGTCTCCTCCAGTCCACTTTAAGTCAATTGAGATTTTTTTTTGCTTTAAATGCTTGCAGTTTTTGATCCATTTGGTCTACAATTATGCGACCAGTATTGCTGGAAAGCCTTTGTTCACAGCTACCTCCACACCAATTTTGGCCCATTTTGACTATCAGGAGGAGAAGAAACAGCTGGTCAAAGATAGGGTTCCTAGGCTCCTCTGGTCCCCGCTTCCAAAAATGCACGAAAAGACCTTTTTCAGTGCTACCTTCACACCGATTTTGGGCCATTTTAACCACCATGCAGAGGAGAAATAGCCAATCAAAAGAAGGGTTCCTTGGAGAAATATACAGTTAATGGATACTCATGCTCCTCCAGTCCCACTTTAAGTCAATGGAGATTTTTTTTTGCTTTAAATGCTTGCAGTTATTGATCCATTTGGTCTACAATTATGCGACCAGTATGGCTGGAAAGCACTTGATAAGAACTACTTCCACACAAATTTTGGGACATTTTGACTGTCAGGCAGTGGAGAAACAGCCAGTCAAAGAAAGGGTTCCTAGGCTCCTCCAGTCCACTTAAAGCAAATTAAGATTTTTATTTTTAAATGCTTGCAGTTATTGATCCATTTGGTCTACAATTATGCGACCAGTATGGCTGGAAAGCACTTGATAAGAACTACTTACACACAAATTTTGGGACATTTTGACAGTCAGGCAGTGGAGAAACAGCCAGTCAAATAAAGGGTTCCTAGGCTCGTCCAGTCCACTTTAAGTAAATTAAGATTTTTTTTTTTAAATGCTTGCAGTTATTGATCCATTTGGTCTACAATTATGCGACCTGTATGGCTGGAAAGCACTTGCTAAGAACTACTGCCAAACCAATTTTGGGACATTTTGACTGTCAGGCAATGGAGAAACAGCCAGTCAAAGAAAGGGTTCCTAGTCTCCTCCAGTCCACTTTAAGTCAATTGAGATTTTTTTTTGCTTTAAATGCTTGCAGTTTTTGATCCATTTGGACTACAATTATGCGACCAGTATCGTTGGAAAGCCCTTGTTCACAGCTACCTCCACACCAATTTTGGGCCATTTTGACAATCAGGAGGAGGAGAAACAGCTGGTCAAAGATAGGGTTCCTAGGCTCCTCTGGTCCCGCTTCCAAAAAGGCACGAAAAGACCATTTTCAGAGCTACCTTCACACCGATTTTGGGCCATTTTAAACACCATGCAGCGGAGAAATAGCCAATCAAAAGAAGGGTTCCTTGGAGAAATATACAGTTAATGGATACTTATGCTCCTCCGGTCCCACTTTAAGTCAATGGAGATTTTTTTTTGCTTTAAATGCTTGCAGTTATTGATCCATTTGGTCTACAATTATGCGACCAGTATGGCTGGAAAGCACTTGATAAAAACTACTTACACACAAATTTTGGGACATTTTGACTGTCAGGCAATGGAGAAACAGCCAGTCAAAGAAAGGGTTCCTAGTCTCCCCCAGTCCACTTTAAGTCAATTGAGATTTTTTTTTGCTTTAAATGCTTGCAGGTTTTGATCCATTTGGTCTACAATTATGCGACCAGTATCGCTGGAAAGCACTTGTTCACAGCTACCTCCACACCAATTTTGGGCCATTTTGACTGTCAGGCAGTGGAGAAACAGCCAGTCAAATAAAGGGTTCCTAGTCTCCTCCAGTCCACTTTAAGTCAATTGAGATTTTTTTTTGCTTTAAATGCTTGCAGTTATTGATCCATTTGGTCTACAATAATGCGACCAGTATGGCTGGAAAGCACTTGATAAGAACTACTTCCACACAAATTTTGGGACATTTTGACTGTCAGGCAGTGGAGAAACAGCCAGTCAAAGAAAGGGTTCCTAGGCTCCTCCAGTCCACATTAAGTAAATTAAGATTTTTTTTTCTTTAAATGCATGCAGTTATTGATCCATTTGGTCTACAATTATGCGACCAGTATGGCTGGAAAGCACTTGCTAAGAACTACTGCCAAACCAATTTTTGGCCATTTTGACTGTCAGGCAGTGGAGAAACAGCCAGTCTAAGAAAGGGTTCCTAGTCTCCTCCAGTCCACTTTAAGTCAATTGAGATTTTTTTTTTGCTTTAAATGCTTGCAGTTTTTGATCCATTTGGTCTACAATTATGCGACCAGTATCGCTGGAAAGCCCTTGTTCACAGCTACCTCCACACCAATTGTGGGCCATTTTGCCAATCAGGAGGAGAAGAAACAGCTGGTCAAAAATAGGGTTCCTAGGCTCCTCTAGTCCCGCTTCCAAAAATGCACGAAAAGACCTTTTTCAGAGCTACCTTCACACCAATTTTGGGCCATTTTGACTGTCAGGCAGTGGAGAAACAGCCAGTCTAAGAAAGGGTTCCTAGTCTCCTCCAGTCCATTTTAAGTCAATTGAGATTTTATTTTACTTTAAATGCTTGCAGTTTTTGATCCATTTGGTCTACAATTATGCGACCAGTATCGCTGGAATGCCCTTGTTCACAGCTTCCTCCACACCAATTGTGGGCCATTTTGACAATCGGGAGGAGAAGAAACAGCTGGTCAAAGATAGGGTTCCTAGGCTCCTCTGGTCCCGCTTCCAAAAATGCACGAAAAGACCTTTTTCAGAGCTACCTTCACACCAATTTTGGGCCATTTTAACCACCATGCAGAGGAGAAATAGCCAATCAAAAGAAGTGTTCCATGGAGAAATATACAGTTAATGGATTCTTATGCTCCTCCGGTCCCACTTTAAGTCAATTGAGATTTTTTTTTGCTTTAAATGCTTGCAGTTTTTGATCCATTTGGTCTACAATTATGCGACCAGTATCGGTGGAAAGCACTTGTTCACAGCTACCTACACACCAATTTTGGGCCATTTTGACTGTCAGGCAGTGGAGAAACAGCCAGTCAAATAAAGGGTTCCTAGGCTCCTCTGGTCCACTTTAAGTAAATTAAGATTTTTTTTTTTTAAATGCTTGCAGTTATTGATCCATTTGGTCTACAATTATGCGACCAGTATCGCTGGAAATCACTTGCTAAGAACTACTGCCACACCAATTTTGGGCCATTTTGACTGTCAGGCAGTGGAGAAGCAGCCAGTCAAATAAAGGGTTCCTAGTCTCCTCCAGTCCACTTTAAGTCAATGGAGATTTTTTTTTGCTTTAAATGCTTGCAGTTATTGATCCATTTGGTCTACAATTATGCGACCAGTATCGCTGGAAATCACTTGCTAAGAACTACTGCCACACCAATTTTGGGCCATTTTGACTGTCAGGCAGTGGAGAAACAGCCAGTCAAAGAAAGGGTTCCTAGTCTCCTCCAGTCCACTTTAAGTCAATTGAGATTTTTTTTTGCTTTAAATGCTTGCAGTTTTTGATCCATTTGGTCTACAATTATGCGACCAGTATTGCTGGAAAGCCTTTGTTCACAGCTACCTCCACACCAATTTTGGCCCATTTTGACTATCAGGAGGAGAAGAAACAGCTGGTCAAAGATAGGGTTCCTAGGCTCCTCTGGTCCCGCTTCCAAAAATGCACGAAAAGACCTTTTTCAGTGCTACCTTCACACCGATTTTGGGCCATTTTAACCACCATGCAGAGGAGAAATAGCCAATCAAAAGAAGGGTTCCTTGGAGAAATATACAGTTAATGGATACTCATGCTCCTCCAGTCCCACTTTAAGTCAATGGAGATTTTTTTTGCTTTAAATGCTTGCAGTTATTGATCCATTTGGTCTACAATTATGCGACCAGTATGGCTGGAAAGCACTTGATAAGAACTACTTCCACACAAATTTTGGGACATTTTGACTGTCAGGCAGTGGAGAAACAGCCAGTCAAAGAAAGGGTTCCTAGGCTCCTCCAGTCCACTTAAAGCAAATTAAGATTTTTATTTTTAAATGCTTGCAGTTATTGATCCATTTGGTCTACAATTATGCGACCAGTATGGCTGGAAAGCACTTGATAAGAACTACTTACACACAAATTTTGGGACATTTTGACAGTCAGGCAGTGGAGAAACAGCCAGTCAAATAAAGGGTTCCTAGGCTCGTCCAGTCCACTTTAAGTAAATTAAGATTTTTTTTTTTAAATGCTTGCAGTTATTGATCCATTTGGTCTACAATTATGCGACCTGTATGGCTGGAAAGCACTTGCTAAGAACTACTGCCAAACCAATTTTGGGACATTTTGACTGTCAGGCAATGGAGAAACAGCCAGTCAAAGAAAGGGTTCCTAGTCTCCTCCAGTCCACTTTAAGTCAATTGAGATTTTTTTTTGCTTTAAATGCTTGCAGTTTTTGATCCATTTGGACTACAATTATGCGACCAGTATCGTTGGAAAGCCCTTGTTCACAGCTACCTCCACACCAATTTTGGGCCATTTTGACAATCAGGAGGAGGAGAAACAGCTGGTCAAAGATAGGGTTCCTAGGCTCCTCTGGTCCCGCTTCCAAAAAGGCACGAAAAGACCATTTTCAGAGCTACCTTCACACCGATTTTGGGCCATTTTAAACACCATGCAGCGGAGAAATAGCCAATCAAAAGAAGGGTTCCTTGGAGAAATATACAGTTAATGGATACTTATGCTCCTCCGGTCCCACTTTAAGTCAATGGAGATTTTTTTTTGCTTTAAATGCTTGCAGTTATTGATCCATTTGGTCTACAATTATGCGACCAGTATGGCTGGAAAGCACTTGATAAAAACTACTTACACACAAATTTTGGGACATTTTGACTGTCAGGCAATGGAGAAACAGCCAGTCAAAGAAAGGGTTCCTAGTCTCCCCCAGTCCACTTTAAGTCAATTGAGATTTTTTTTTGCTTTAAATGCTTGCAGGTTTTGATCCATTTGGTCTACAATTATGCGACCAGTATCGTTGGAAAGCCCTTGTTCACAGCTACCTCCACACCAATTTTGGGCCATTTTGACAATCAGTAGGAGGAGAAACAGCTGGTCAAAGATAGGGTTCCTAGGCTCCTCTGGTCCCGCTTCCAAAAATGCACGATAATACCTTTTTCAGAGCTACCTTCACACCGATTTTGGGCCATTTTAACCACCATGCAGCGGTGAAATAGCCAATCAAAAGAAGGGTTCCTTGGAGAAATATATAGTTAATGGATACTTATGCTCCTCCGTTCCCACTTTAAGTCAATGGAGATTTTTTTTTGCTTTAAATGCTTGCAGTTATTGATCCATTTGGTCTACAATTATGTGACCAGTATGGCTGGAAAGCACTTGATAAGAACTACTTCCACACGAATTTTGGGACATTTTGACTGTCAGGCAGTGGAGAAACAGCCAGTCAAAGAAAGGGTTCCTAGTCTCCTCCAGTCCACTTTAAGTCAATTGAAATTTGTTTTTGATTAAATGCTTGCAGTTTTTGATCCATTTGGTCTACAATTATGCGACCAGTATGGCTGGAAAGCACTTGATAAGAACTTCTTCCACACGAATTTTGGGACATTTTGACTGTCAGGCAGTGGAGAAACAGCCAGTCAAAGAAAGGGTTCCTAGGCTCCTCCAGTCCACTTTAAGTAAATTAAGATTTTTTTTTTTAAATGCTTGCAGTTATTGATCCATTTGGTCTACAATTATGCGACCAGTATGGCTGGAAAGCACTTGCTAAGAACTACTGCCAAACAAATTTTGGGCCATTTTGACTGTCAGGCAGTGGAGAAACAGCCAGTCAAAGAAAGGGTTCCTAGGCTCCTCCAGTCCACTTTAAGTAAATTAAGATTTTTTTTTTAAATGCTTGCAGTTATTGATCCATTTGGTCTACAATTATGCGACCAGTATGGCTGGAAAGCACTTGCTAAGAACTACTGCCAAACCAATTTTGGGCCATTTTGACTGTCAGGCAGTGGAGAAACAGCCAGTCAAAGAAAGGGTTCCTAGTCTCCTCCAGTCCACTTTAAGTCAATTGAAATTTGTTTTTGCTTTAAATGCTTGCAGTTTTTGATCCTTTTGGTCTACAATTATGCGACCAGTATCGCTGGAAAGCCCTTGTTCACAGCTACCTCCACACCAATTTTGGGCCATTTTGACAATCAGGAGGAGGAGAAACAGCTGGTCAAAGATAGGGTTCCTAGGCTCCTCTGGTCCCGCTTCCAAAAATGCACGAAAATACCTTTTTCAGAGCTACCTTCACACCGATTTTGGGCCATTTTAACCACCATGCAGCAGAGAAATAGCCAATCAAAAGAAGGGTTCCTTGGAGAAATATACAGTTAATGGATTCTTATGCTCCTCCGGTCCCACTTTAAGTCAATGGAGATTTTTTTTTGCTTTAAATGCTTGCAGTTATTGATCCATTTGGTCTACAATTATGCGACCAGTATGGCTGGAAAGCACTTGATAAGAACTACTTCCACACAAATTTTGGGACATTTTGACTGTCAGGCAGTGGAGAAACAGCCAGTCAAAGAAAGGGTTCCTAGGCTCCTCCAGTCCACTTAAAGTAAATTAAGATTTTTATTTTTAAATGCTTGCAGTTATTGATCCATTTGGTCTACAATTATGCGACCAGTATGGCTGGAAAGCACTTGCTAAGAACTACGGCCAAACCAATTTTGGGCCATTTTGACTGTCAGGCAGTGGAGAAACAGCCAGTGAAAGAAAGGGTTCCTAGTCTCCTCCAGTCCACTTTAAGTCAATTGAAATTTGTTTTTGATTAAATGCTTGCAGTTTTTGATCCATTTGGTCTACAATTATGCGACCAGTATCACTGGAAAGCACTTGTTCACAGCTACCTCCACACCAATTTTGGGCAATTTTGACAATCAGGAGGAGAAACAGCAGGTCATAGATAGGGTTCCTAGGCTCCTCTGGTCCCGCTTCCAATAATGCAAGAAAAGACCTTTTTCAGAGCTACCTTCACACCGATTTTGGGCCATTTTAACCAACATGCAGCGGAGAAATAGCCAATCAAAAGAAGGGTTCCTTGGAGAAATATACAGTTAATGGATACTTATGCTCCTCTGTTCCCACTTTAAGTCAATGGAGATTTTTTTTTGCTTTAAATGCTTGCAGTTATTGATCCATTTGGTCTACAATTATGCGACCAGTATGGCTGGAAAGCACTTGATAAGAACTACTTCCACACAAATTTTGGGCCATTTTGACAGTCAGGCAGTGGAGAAACAGCCAGTCAAAGAAAGGGTTCCTAGTCTCCTCCAGTCCACTTTAAGTCAATGGAGATTTTATTTTGCTTTAAATGCTTGCAGTTATTGATCCATTTGGTCTACAATTATGCGACCAGTATGGCTGGAAAGCACTTGCTAAGAACTACTGCCAAACCAATTTTGGGCCATTTTGACTGTCAGGCAGTGGAGAAACAGCCAGTCAAAGAAAGGGTTCCTAGTCTCCTCCAGTCCACTTTAAGTCAATTGAGATTTTTTTTTGCTTTAAATGCTTGCAGTTTTTGATCCATTTGGTCTACAATTATGCGACCAGTATCGCTGGAAAGCCCTTGTTCACAGCTACTTCCACACCAATTTTGGGCGATTTTGACAATCAGGAGGAGGAGAAACAGCAGGTCAAACATAGGGTTCCTAGGCTCCTCTGGTCCCGCTTCCAAAAATGCACGAAAAGACCTTTTTCAGAGCTACCTTCACACCAATTATGGGTCATTTTAACCACCATGCAGCGGAGAAATAGCCAATCAAAAGAAGGGTTCCTTGGAGAAATATACAGTTAATAAATTCTTATGCTCCTCCGGTCCCACTTTAAGTCAATGGAGATTTTTTTTTGCTTTAAATGCTTGTAGTTATTGATCCATTTGGTCTACAATTATGCGACCAGTATGGCTGGAAAGCACTTGATAAGAACTACTTCCACACAAATTTTGGGCCATTTTGACTGACAGGCAGTGGAGAAATAGCCAGTCAAAGAAAGGGTTCCTAGGCTCCTCCAGTCCACTTTAAGTAAATTAAGATTTTTTTTTTTAAATGCTTGCAGTTATTGATCCATTTGGTCTAGAATTATGCGACCTGTAAGGCTGGAAAGCACTTGCTAAGAAATACTGCCAAACCAATTTTGGGCCATTTTGACTGTCAGGCAATGGAGAAACAGCCAGTCAAAGAAAGGGTCCCTAGTCTCCTCCAGTCCACTTTAAGTCAATTGAGATTTTTTTTTGCTTTAAATGCTTGCAGTTTTTGATCCATTTGGTCTACAATTATGCGACCAGTATCGCTGGAAAGCCCTTGTTCACAGCTACCTCCACACCAATTTTGGGCGATTTTGACAATCAGGAGGAGAAACAGCAGGTCAAAGATAGGGTTCCTAGGCTCCTCTGGTCCCGCTTCCAAAAATGCACGAAAAGACCTTTTTCAGAGCTACCTTCACACCGATTATGGGCCATTTTAACCACCATGCAGCGGAGAAATAGCCAATCAAAAGAAGGGTTCCTCGGAGAAATATACAGTTAATAAATTCTTATGCTCCTCCGGTCCCACTTTAAGTCAATGGAGATTTTTTTTTGCTTTAAATGCTTGTAGTTATTGATCCATTTGGTCTACAATTATGTGACCAGTATGGCTGGAAAGCACTTGATCAGAACTACTTCCACACGAATTTTGGGCCATTTTGACTGTCAGGCAGTGGAGAAACAGCCAGTCAAAGAAAGGGTTCCTAGGCTCCTCCAGTCCACTTTAAGTAAATTAAGATTTTTTTTTTAAATGCTTGCAGTTATTGATCCATTTGGTCTACAATTATGCGACCAGTATGGCTGGAAAGCTCTTGCTAAGAACTACTGCCAAACCAATTTTGGGCCATTTTGACTGTCAGGCAGTGGAGAAACAGACAGTCAAAGAAAGGGTTCCTAGTCTCCTCCAGTCCACTTTAAGTCAATTGAGATTTTTTTTTGCTTTAAATGCTTGCAGTTTTTGATCCATTTGGTCTACAATTATGCGACCAGTATCGCTGGAAAGCCCTTGTTCACAGCTACCTCCACACCAATTTTGGGCCATTTTGACAATCAGGAGGAGGAGAAACAGCAGGTCAAAGATAGGGTTCCTAGGCTCCTCTTGTCCCGCTTCCAAAAATGCACGAAAAGACCTTTTTCAGAGCTACCTTCACACTGATTTTGGGCCATTTTAACCAACATGCAGCGGAGAAATAGCCAATCAAAAGAAGGGTTCCTTGGAGAAATATACAGTTAATGGATACTTATGCTCCTCCGTTCCCACTTTAAGTCAATGGAGATTTTTTTTTGCTTTAAATGCTTGCAGTTATTGATCCATTTGGTCTACAATTATGCGACCAGTATGGCTGGAAAGCACTTGATAAGAACAACTTCCACACAAATTTTGGGCCATTTTGACAGTCAGGCAGTGGAGAAACAGCCAGTCAAAGAAAGGGTTCCTAGTCTCCTCCAGTCCACTTAAAGTCAATGGAGATTTTTTTTTGCTTTAAATGCTTGCAGTTATTGATCCATTTGGTCTACAATTATGCGACCAGTATGGCTGGAAAGCACTTGATAAGAACTTCTTCCACACGAATTTTGGGACATTTTGACTGTCAGGCAGTGGAGAAACAGCCAGTCAAAGAAAGGGTTCCTAGGCTCCTCCAGTCCACTTTAAGTAAATTAAGATTTTTTTTTTTAAATGCTTGCAGTTATTGATCCATTTGGTCTACAATTATGCGACCAGTATGGCTGGAAAGCACTTGATAAGAACTACTTCCACACAAATTTTGGGCCATTTTGACAGTCAGGCAGTGGAGAAACAGCCAGTCAAAGAAAGGGTTCCTAGTCTCCTCCAGTCCACTTTAAGTCAATGGAGATTTTATTTTGCTTTAAATGCTTGCAGTTATTGATCCATTTGGTCTACAATTATGCGACCAGTATGGCTGGAAAGCACTTGATAAGAACTTCTTCCACACGAATTTTGGGACATTTTGACTGTCAGGCAGTGGAGAAACAGCCAGTCAAAGAAAGGGTTCCTAGGCTCCTCCAGTCCACTTTAAGTAAATTAAGATTTTTTTTTTTAAATGCTTGCAGTTATTGATCCATTTGGTCTACAATTATGCGACCTGTATGGCTGGAAAGCACTTGCTAAGAACTACTGCCAAACCAATTTTGGGCTATTTTGACTGTCAGGCAGTGGAGAAACAGCCAGTCAAAGAAAGGGTTCCTAGTGTCCTCCAGTCCACTTTAAGTCAATTGAGATTTTTTTTTGCTTTAAATGCTTGCAGTTTTTGATCCATTTGGTCTACAATTATGCGACCAGTATCGCTGGAAAGCCCTTGTTCACAGCTACTTCCACACCAATTTTGGGCGATTTTGACAATCAGGAGGAGGAGAAACAGCAGGTCAAAGATAGGGTTCCTAGGCTCCTCTGGTCCCGCTTCCAAAAATGCACGAAAAGACCTTTTTCAGAGCTACCTTCACACCGATTATGGGCCATTTTAACCACCATGCAGCGGAGAAATAGCCAATCAAAAGAAGGGTTCCTTGGAGAAATATACAGTTAATAAATTCTTATGCTCCTCCGGTCCCACTTTAAGTCAATGGAGATTTTTTTTTGCTTTAAATGCTTGTAGTTATTGATCCATTTGGTCTGCAATTATGCGACCAGTATGGCTGGAAAGCACTTGATAAGAACTACTTCCACACAAATTTTGGGCCATTTTGACAGTCAGGCAGTGGAGAAACAGCCAGTCAAAGAAAGGGTTCCTAGTCTCCTCCAGTCCACTTTAAGTCAATGGAGATTTTTTTTTGCTTTAAATGCTTGCAGTTATTGATCCATTTGGTCTACAATTATGCGACCAGTATGGCTGGAAAGCACTTGATAAGAACTTCTTCCACACGAATTTTGGGACATTTTGACTGTCAGGCAGTGGAGAAACAGCCAGTCAAAGAAAGGGTTCCTAGGCTCCTCCAGTCCACTTTAACTAAATAAAGATTTTTTTTTTAAATGCTTGCAGTTATTGATCCATTTGGTCTACAATTATGCGACCAGTATGTCTGGAAAGCACTTGATAAGAACTACTTCCACACAAATTTTGGGACATTTTGACTGTCAGGCAGTGGAGAAACAGCCAGTCAAAGAAAGGGTTCCTAGGCTCCTCCAGTCCACTTTAAGTAAATTAATATTTTTATTTTTAAATGCTTGCAGTTATTGATCCATTTGGTCTACAATTATGCGACCAGTATGGCTGGAAAGCACTTGATAAGATCTACTTCCACACAAATATTGGGACATTTTGACTGTCAGGCAGTGGAGAAACAGCCAGTCAAAGAAAGGGTTCCTAGGCTCCTCCAGTCCACTTTAACTAAATAAAGATTTTTTTTTTTAAATGCTTGCAGTTATTGATCCATTTGGTCTACAATTATGCGACCAGTATGGCTGGAAAGCACTTACTAAGAACTACTGCGAAACCAATTTTGGGCCATTTTGACTGTCAGGCAGTGGAGAAACAGCCAGTCAAAGAAAGGGTTCCTAGTCTCCTCCAGTCCACTTTAAGTCAATTGAGATTTTTTTTTGCTTTAAATGCTTGCAGTTATTGATCCATTTGTTCTACAATTATGCGACCAGTATGGCTGGAAAGCACTTGATAAGATCTACTTCCACACAAATATTGGGACATTTTGACTGTCAGGCAGTGGAGAAACAGCCAGTCAAAGAAAGGGTTCCTAGGCTCCTCCAGTCCACTTTAACTAAATAAAGATTTTTTTTTTTAAATGCTTGCAGTTATTGATCCATTTGGTCTACAATTATGCGACCAGTATGGCTGGAAAGCACTTACTAAGAACTACTGCGAAACAAATTTTGGGCCATTTTGACTGTCAGGCAGTGGAGAAACAGCCAATCAAAGAAAGGGTTCCTAGTCTCCTCCAGTCCACTTTAAGTCAATTGAGATTTTTTTTTGCTTTAAATGCTTGCAGTTATTGATCCATTTGGTCTACAATTATGCGACCAGTATGGCTGGAAAGCACTTGATAAGAACTACTTCCACACAAATTTTGGGACATTTTGACTGTCAGGCAGTAGAGAAACAGCCAGTCAAAGAAAGGGTTCCTAGTCTCCTCCAGTCCACTTTAAGTCAATGAAGATTTTTTTTTGCTTTAAATGCTTGCAGTTATTGATCCATTTGGTCTACAATTATGCGACCAGTATGGCTGGAAAGCACTTGATAAGAACTACTTCCACACAAATTTTGGGACAATTTGACTGTCAGGCAGTGGAGAAACAGCCAGTCAAAGAAAGGGTTCCTAGTCTCCACTAGTCCACTTTAAGTCAATTGAGATTTTTTTTTGCTTTAAATGCTTGCAGTTTTTGATCCATTTGGTCTACAATTATGCGACCAGTATCGCTGGAAAGCCCTTGTTCACAGCTACCTCCACACCAATTTTGGGCCATTTTGACAATCAGGAGGAGAAGAAACAGCTGGTCAAAGATAGGGTTACTAGGCTCCTCTGGTCCCGCTTCCAAAAATGCACGAAAAGACCTTTTTCAGAGCTACCTTCACACCGATTTTGGGCCATTTCAACCACCATGCAGCAGAGAAATAGCCAATCAAAAGAAGGGTTCCTTGGAGAAATATACAGTTAATGGATTCTTATGCTCCTCCGGTCCCACTTTAAGTCAATGGAGATTTTTTTTTGCTTTAAATGCTTGCAGTTATTGATCCATTTGGTCTACAATTATGCGACCAGTATGGCTGGAAAGCACTTGATAAGATCTACTTCCACACAAATATTGGGACATTTTGACTGTCAGGCAGTGGAGAAACAGCCAGTCAAAGAAAGGGTTCCTAGGCTCCTCCAGTCCACTTTAACTAAATTAAAATTTTTTTTTTAAATGCTTGCAGTTATTGATCCATTTGGTCTACAATTATGCGACCAGTATGGCTGGAAAGCACTTGATAAGATCTACTTCCACACAAATATTGGGACATTTTGACTGTCAGGCAGTGGAGAAACAGCCAGTCAAAGAAAGGGTTCCTAGGCTCCTCCAGTCCACTTTAACTAAATTAAAAATTTTTTTTTAAATGCTTGCAGTTATTGATCCATTTGGTCTACAATTATGCGACCAGTATGGCTGGAAAGCACTTACTAAGAACTACTGCAAAACCAATTTTGGGCCATTTTGACTGTCAGGCAGTGGAGTAACAGCCAGTCAAACAAAGGATTCCTAGTCTCCTCCGGTCCACTTTAAGTCAATTGAGATTTTTTTTTGCTTTAAATGCTTGCAGTTATTGATCCATTTGGTCTACAATTATGCGACCAGTATGGCTGGAAAGCACTTGATAAGATCTACTTCCACACAAATTTTGGGACATTTTGACTATCAGGCAGTGGAGAAACAGCTAGTCAAAGAAAGGGTTCCTAGGCTCCTCCAGTCCACTTTAACTAAATAAAGATTTTTTTTTTTAAATGCTTGCAGTTATTGATCCATTTGGTCTACAATTATGCGACCAGTATGGCTGGAAAGCACTTACTAAGAACTACTGCGAAACCAATTTTGGGCCATTTTGACTGTCAGGCAGTGGAGAAACAGCCAGTCAAAGAAAGGGTTCCTAGTCTCCTCCAGTCCACTTTAAGTCAATTGAGATTTTTTTTTGCTTTAAATGCTTGCAGTTATTGATCCATTTGTTCTACTATTATGCGACCAGTATGGCTGGAAAGCACTTGATAAGAACTACTTCCACACAAATTTTGGGACATTTTGACTATCAGGCAGTGGAGAAACAGCCAGTCAAAGAAAGGGTTCCTAGTCTTCTCCAGTCCACTTTAAGTCAATTGAGATTTTTTTTTGCTTTAAATGCTTGTAGTTTTTGATCCATTTGGTCTACAATTATGCGATCAGTATCGCTGGAAAGCCCTTGTTCACAGCTACCTCCACACCAATTTTGGGCCATTTTGACTGTCAGGCAGTGGAGAAACAGCCAGTCAAAGAAAGGGTTCCTAGGCTCCTCCAGTCCACTTTAACTAAATAAAGATTTTTTTTTTTAAATGCTTGCAGTTATTGATCTATTTGGTCTACAATTATGCGACCAGTATGGCTGGAAAGCACTTACTAAGAACTACTGCGAAACAAATTTTGGGCCATTTTGACTGTCAGGCAGTGGAGAAACAGCCAATCAAAGAAAGGGTTCCTAGTCTCCTCCAGTCCACTTTAAGTCAATTGAGATTTTTTTTTGCTTTAAATGCTTGCAGTTATTTATCCATTTGGTCTACAATTATGCGACCAGTATGGCTGGAAAGCACTTGATAAGAACTACTTCCACACAAATTTTGGGACATTTTGACTGTCAGGCAGTGTAGAAACAGCCAGTCAAAGAAAGGGTTCCTAGTCTCCTCCAGTCCACTTTAAGTCAATGGAGATTTTTTTTTGCTTTAAATGCTTGCAGTTATTGATCCATTTGGTCTACAATTATGCGACCAGTATGGCTGGAAAGCACTTGATAAGAACTACTTCCACACAAATTTTGGGACAATTTGACTGTCAGGCAGTGGAGAAACAGCCAGTCAAAGCAAGGGTTCCTAGTCTCCACTAGTCCACTTTAAGTCAATTGAGATTTTTTTCTGCTTTAAATGCTTGCAGTTTTTGATCCATTTGGTCTACAATTATGCGACCAGTATCGCTGGAAAGCCCTTGTTCACAGCTACCTCCCCACCAATTTTGGGCCATTTTGACAATCAGGAGGAGGAGAAACAGCTGGTCAAAGATAGGGTTACTTGGCTCCTCTGGTCCCGCTTCCAAAAATGCACGAAAAGACCTTTTTCAGAGCTACCTTCACACCGATTTTGGGCCATTTTAACCACCATGCAGCGGAGAAATAGCCAATCAAAAGAAGGGTTCCATGGAGAAATATACAGTTAATGGATTCTTATGCTCCTCCGGTCCCACTTTAAGTCAATGGAGATTTTTTTTTGCTTTAAATGCTTGCAGTTATTGATCCATTTGGTCTACAATTATGCGACCAGTATGGCTGGAAAGCACTTGATAAGAACTACTTCCACACAAATTTTGGGACATTTTGACTATCAGGCAGTGTAGAAACAGCCAGTCAAAGAAAGGGTTCCTAGTCTCCTCCAGTCCACTTTAAGTCAATGGAGATTTTTTTTTGCTTTAAATGCTTGCAGTTATTGATCCATTTGGTCTACAATTATGCGACCAGTATGGCTGGAAAGCACTTGATAAGAACTACTTCCTCACAAATTTTGGGACAATTTGACTGTCAGGCAGTGGAGAAACAGCCAGTCAAAGAAAGGGTTCCTAGTCTCCACTAGTCCACTTTAAGTCAATTGAGATTTTTTTTTGCTTTAAATGCTTGCAGTTTTTGATCCATTTGGTCTACAATTATGCGACCAGTATCGCTGGAAAGCCCTTGTTCACAGCTACCTCCACACCAATTTTGGGCCATTTTGACAATCAGGAGGAGGAGAAACAGTTGGTCAAAGATAGGGTTACTAGGCTCCTCTGGTCCCGCTTCCAAAAATGCACGAAAAGACCTTTTTCAGAGCTACCTTCACACCGATTTTGGGCCATTTTAACCACCATGCAGCGGAGAAATAGCCAATCAAAAGAAGGGTTCCATGGAGAAATATACAGTTAATGGATTCTTATGCTCCTCCGGTCCCACTTTAAGTCAATGGAGATTTTTTTTTGCTTTAAATGCTTGCAGTTATTGATCCATTTGGTCTACAATTATGCGACCAGTATGGCTGGAAAGCACTTGATAAGAACTACTTCCACACAAATTTTGGGCCATTTTGACTATCAGGCAGTGGAGAAACAGCCTGTCAAAGAAAGGGTTCCTAGTCTTCTCCAGTCCACTTTAAGTCAATTGAGATTTTTTTTTGCTTTAAATGCTTGTAGTTTTTGATCCATTTGGTCTACAATTATGCGACCAGTATCGCTGGAAAGCCCTTGTTCACAGCTGCCTCCACACCAATTTTGGGCCATTTTGACTGTCAGGCAGTGGAGAAACAGCCAGTCAAAGAAAGGGTTCCAAGGCTCCTCCAGTCCACTTTAACTAAATAAAGATTTTTTTTTTTAAATGCTTGCAGTTATTGATCCATTTGGTCTACAATTATGCGACCAGTATGGCTGGAAAGCACTTACTAAGAACTACTGCGAAACAAATTTTGGGCCATTTTGACTGTCAGGCAGTGGAGAAACAGCCAATCAAAGAAAGGGTTCCTAGTCTCCTCCAGTCCACTTTAAGTCAATTGAGATTTTTTTTTGCTTTAAATGCTTGCAGTTATTGATCCATTTGGTCTACAATTATGCGACCAGTATGGCTGGAAAGCACTTGATAAGAACTACTTCCACACAAATTTTGGGACATTTTGACTGTCAGGCAGTAGAGAAACAGCCAGTCAAAGAAAGGGTTCCTAGTCTCCTCCAGTCCACTTTAAGTCAATGGAGATTTTTTTTTGCTTTAAATGCTTGCAGTTATTGATCCATTTTGTCTACAATTATGCGACCAGTATGGCTGGAAAGCACTTGATAAGAACTACTTCCACACAAATTTTGGGACAATTTGACTGTCAGGCAGTGGAGAAACAGCCTGTCAAAGAAAGGGTTCCAAGTCTCCTCCAGTCCACTTTAAGTCAATTGAGATTTTTTTTTGCTTTAAATGCATGCAGTTTTTGATCCATTTGGTCTACAATTATGCGACCAGTATCGCTGGAAAGCCCTTGTTCACAGCTACCTCCACACCAATTTTGGGCCATTTTGACAATCAGGAGGAGGAGAAACAGCTGGTCAAAGATAGGGTTACTAGGCTCCTCTGGTCCCGCTTCCAAAAATGCACGAAAAGACCTTTTTCAGAGCTACCTTCACACCGATTTTGGGCCATTTTAACCACCATGCAGCGGAGAAATAGCCAATCAAAAGAAGGGTTCCATGGAGAAATATACAGTTAATGGATTCTTATGCTCCTCTGGTCCCACTTTAAGTCAATGGAGATTTTTTTTTGCTTTAAATGCTTGCAGTTATTGATCCATTTGGTCTACAATTATGCGACCAGTATGGCTGGAAAGCACTTGATAAGAACTACTTCCACACAAATTTTGGGAAATTTTGACTATCAGGCAGTGGAGAAACAGCCAGTCAAAGAAAGGGTTCCTAGGCTCCTCCAGTCCACTTTAACTAAATAAAGATTTTTTTTTTTAAATGCTTGCAGTTATTGATCCATTTGGTCTACAATTATGCGACCAGTATGGCTGGAAAGCACTTACTATGAACTACTGCGAAACCAATTTTGGGCCATTTTGACTGTCAGGCAGTGGAGAAACAGCCAGTCAAAGAAAGGGTTCCTAGTCTCCTCCTGTCCCCTTTAAGTCAATTGAGATTTTTTTTGCTTAAAATGCTTGCAGTTTTTGATCCATTTGGTCTACAATTATGCGACCAGTATCGCTGGAAAGCCCTTGTTCACAGCTACCTCCACACCAATTTTGGGCCATTTTGACTGTCAGGCAGTGGAGAAACAGCCAGTCAAAGAAAGGGTTCCTAGTCTCCTCCAGTCCACTTTCAGTCAATTGAGATTTTTTTTTGCTTTAAATGCTTGCAGTTATTGATCCATTTGGTCTACAATTATGCGACCAGTATGGCTGGAAAGCACTTGATAAGATCTACTTCCACACAAATATTGGGACATTTTGACTGTCAGGCAGTGGAGAAACAGCCAGTCAAAGAAAGGGTTCCAAGGCTCCTCCAGTCCACTTTAACTAAATTAAAAATTTTTTTTTAAATGCTTGCAGTTATTGATCCATTTGGTCTACAATTATGCGACCAGTATGGCTGGAAAGCACTTACTAAGAACTACTGCAAAACCAATTTTGGGCCATTTTGACTGTCAGGCAGTGGAGAAACAGCCAGTCAAACAAAGGGTTCCTAGTCTCCTCCAGTCCACTTTAAGTCAATTGAGATTTTTTTTTGCTTTAAATGCTTGCAGTTATTGATCCATTTGGTCTACAATTATGCGACCAGTATGGCTGGAAAGCACTTGATAAGAACTACTTCCACACAAATTTTGGGACATTTTGACTATCAGGCAGTGGAGAAACAGCCAGTCAAAGAAAGGGTTCCTAGGCTCCTCCAGTCCACTTTAACTAAATAAAGATTTTTTTTTTAAATGCTTGCAGTTATTGATCCATTTGGTCTACAATTATGCGACCAGTTTGGCTGGAAAGCACTTACTAAGAACTACTGCGAAACCAATTTTGGGCCATTTTGACTGTCAGGCAGTGGAGAAACAGCCAGTCAAAGAAAGGGTTCCTAGTCTCCTCCAGTCCACTTTAAGTCAATTGAGATTTTTTTTTGCTTTAAATGCTTGCAGTTATTGATCCATTTGTTCTACTATTATGCGACCAGTATGGCTGGAAAGCACTTGATAAGAAATACTTCCACACCAATTTTGGGCCATTTTGACTGTCAGGCAGTGGAGAAACAGCCAGTCAAAGAAAGGGTTCCTAGTCTCCACTAGTCCACTTTAAGTCAATTGAGATTTTTTTTTGCTTTAAATGCTTGCAGTTTTTGATCCATTTGGTCTACAATTATGCGACCAGTATCGCTGGAAAGCCCTTGTTCACAGCTACCTCCACACCAATTTTGGGCCATTTTGACAATCAGGAGGAGGAGAAACAGCTGGTCAAAGATAGGGTTACTAGGCTCCTCTGGTCCCGCTTCCAAAAATGCACGAAAAGACCTTTTTCAGAGCTACCTTCACACCGATTTTGGGCCATTTTAACCACCATGCAGCGGAGAAATAGCCAATCAAAAGAAGGGTTCCATGGAGAAATATACAGTTAATGGATTCTTATGCTCCTCCGGTCCCACTTTAAGTCAATGGAGATTTTTTTTTGCTTTAAATGCTTGCAGTTATTGATCCATTTGGTCTACAATTATGCGACCAGTATGGCTGGAAAGCACTTGATAAGAACTACTTCCATACAAATTTTGGGACATTTTGACTATCAGGCAGTGGAGAAACAGCCAGTCAAAGAAAGGGTTCCTAGTCTTCTCCAGTCCACTTTAAGTCAATTGAGATTTTTTTTTTGCTTTAAATGCTTGTAGTTTTTGATCCATTTGGTCTACAATTATGCGACCAGTATCGCTGGAAAGCCCTTGTTCACAGCTGCCTCCACACCAATTTTGGGCCATTTTGACTGTCAGGCAGTGGAGAAACAGGCAGTCAAAGAAAGGGTTCCTAGGCTCCTCCAGTCCACTTTAACTAAATAAAGATTTTTTTTTTTAAATGCTTGCAGTTATTGATCCATTTGGTCTACAATTATGCGACCAGTATGGTTGGAAAGCACTTACTAAGAACTACTGCGAAACAAATTTTGGGACATTTTGACTATCAGGCATTGGCGAAACAGCCAGTCAAAGAAAGGGTTCCTAGTCTCCTCCAGTCCACTTTAAGTCAATTGAGATTTTTTTTTGCTTTAAATGCTTGCAGTTTTTGATCCATTTGGTCTACAATTATGCGACCAGTATCGCTGGAAAGCCCTTGTTCACAGCTACCTCCACACCAATTTTGGGCCATTTTGACAATCAGGAGGAGAAGAAACAGCTGGTCAAAGATAGGCTTACTAGGCTCCTCTGGTCCCGCTTCCAAAAATGCACGAAAAGACCTTTTTCAGAGCTACCTTCACACCGATTTTGGGCCATTTTAACCACCATGCAGCAGAGAAATAGCCAATCAAAAGAAGGGTTCCTTGGAGAAATATACAGTTAATGGATTCTTATGCTCCTCCGGTCCCACTTTAAGTCAATGGAGATTTTTTTTTGCTTTAAATGCTTGCAGTTATTGATCCATTTGGTCTACAATTATGCGACCAGTATGGCTGGAAAGCACTTGATAAGAACTACTTCCACACAAATTTTGGGCCATTTTGACTATCAGGCAGTGGAGAAACAGCCTGTCAAAGAAAGGGTTCCTAGTCTTCTCCAGTCCACTTTAAGTCAATTGAGATTTTTTTTTGCTTTAAATGCTTGTAGTTTTTGATCCATTTGGTCTACAATTATGCGACCAGTATGGTTGGAAAGCACTTACTAAGAACTACTGCGAAACAAATTTTGGGCCATTTTGACTGTCAGGCAGTGGAGAAACAGCCAGTCAAAGAAAGGGTTCCTAGTCTCCTCCAGTCCACTTTAAGTCAATTGAGATTTTTTTTTGCTTTAAATGCTTGCAGTTATTTATCCATTTGGTCTACAATTATGCGACCAGTATGGCTGGAAAGCACTTGATAAGAACTACTTCCACACAAATTTTGGGACATTTTGACTGTCAGGCAGTGTAGAAACAGCCAGTCAAAGAAAGGGTTCCTAGTCTCCTCCAGTCCACTTTAAGTCAATTGAGATTTTTTTTTGCTTTAAATGCTTGCAGTTTTTGATCCATTTGGTCTACAATTATGCAACCAGTATCGCTGGAAAGCCCTTGTTCACAGCTGCCTCCACACCAATTTTGGGCCATTTTGACTGTCAGGCAGTGGAGAAACAGCCAGTCAAAGAAAGGGTTCCTAGGCTCCTCCAGTCCACTTTAACTAAATAAAGATTTTTTTTTTTAAATGCTTGCAGTTATTGATCCATTTGGTCTACAATTATGCGACCAGTATGGTTGGAAAGCACTTACTAAGAACTACTGCGAAACAAATTTTGGGCCATTTTGACTGTCAGGCAGTGGAGAAACAGCCAGTCAAAGAAAGGGTTCCTAGTCTCCTCCAGTCCACTTTAAGTCAATTGAGATTTTTTTTTGCTTTAAATGCTTGCAGTTTTTGATCCATTTGGTCTACAATTATGCGACCAGTATCGCTGGAAAGCCCTTGTTCACAGCTACCTCCACACCAATTTTGGGCCATTTTGACAATCAGGAGGAGAAGAAACAGCTGGTCAAAAATAGGGTTACTAGGCTCCTCTGGTCCCGCTTCCAAAAATGCACGAAAAGACCTTTTTCAGAGCTACCTTCACACCGATTTTGGGCCATTTTAACCACCATGCAGCAGAGAAATAGCCAATCAAAAGAAGGGTTCCTTGGAGAAATTTACAGTTAATGGATTCTTATGCTCCTCCGGTCCCACTTTAAGTCAATGGAGATTTTTTTTTGCTTTAAATGCTTGCAGTTATTGATCCATTTGGTCTACAATTATGCGACCAGTATGGCTGGAAAGCACTTGATAAGAACTACTTCCACACAAATTTTGGGCCATTTTGACTATCAGGCAGTGGAGAAATAGCCTGTCAAAGAAAGGGTTCCTAGTCTTCTCCAGTCCACTTTAAGTCAATTGAGATTTTTTTTTGCTTTAAATGCTTGTAGTTTTTGATCCATTTGGTCTACAATTATGCGACCAGTATCGCTGGAAAGCCCTTGTTCACAGCTGCCTCCACACCAATTTTGGGCCATTTTGACTGTCAGGCAGTGGAGAAACAGCCAGTCAAAGAAAGGGTTCCTAGGCTCCTCCAGTCCACTTTAACTAAATAAAGATTTTTTTTTTTAAATGCTTGCAGTTATTGATCCATTTGGTCTACAATTATGCGACCAGTATGGCTGGAAAGCACTTACTAAGAACTACTGCGAAACAAATTTTGGGCCATTTTGACTGTCAGGCAGTGGAGAAACAGCCAATCAAAGAAAGGGTTCCTAGTCTCCTCCAGTCCACTTTAAGTCAATTGAGATTTTTTTTTGCTTTAAATGCTTGCAGTTATTTATCCATTTGGTCTACAATTATGCGACCAGTATGGCTGGAAAGCACTTGATAAGAACTACTTCCACACAAATTTTGGGACATTTTGACTGTCAGGCAGTAGAGAAACAGCCAGTCAAAGAAAGGGTTCTTAGTCTCCTCCAGTCCACTTTAAGTCAATGGAGATTTTTTTTTGCTTTAAATGCTTGCAGTTATTGATCCATTTGGTCTACAATTATGCGACCAGTATGGCTGGAAAGCACTTGATAAGAACTACTTCCACACAAATTTTGGGACAATTTGACTGTCAGGCAGTGGAGAAACAGCCTGTCAAAGAAAGGGTTCCAAGTCTCCTCCAGTCCACTTTAAGTCAATTGAGATTTTTTTTGCTTTAAATGCATGCAGTTTTTGATCCATTTGGTCTACAATTATGCGACCAGTATCGCTGGAAAGCCCTTGTTCACAGCTACCTCCACACCAATTTTGGGCCATTTTGACAATCAGGAGGAGGAGAAACAGCTGGTCAAAGATAGGGTTACTAGGCTCCTCTGGTCCCGCTTCCAAAAATGCACGAAAAGACCTTTTTCAGAGCTACCTTCACACCGATTTTGGGCCATTTTAACCACCATGCAGCGGAGAAATAGCCAATCAAAAGAAGGGTTCCATGGAGAAATATACAGTTAATGGATTCTTATGCTCCTCTGGTCCCACTTTAAGTCAATGGAGATTTTTTTTTGCTTTAAATGCTTGCAGTTATTGATCCATTTGGTCTACAATTATGCGACCAGTATGGCTGGAAAGCACTTGATAAGAACTACTTCCACACAAATTTTGGGAAATTTTGACTATCAGGCAGTGGAGAAACAGCCAGTCAAAGAAAGGGTTCCTAGGCTCCTCCAGTCCACTTTAACTAAATAAAGATTTTTTTTTTGAAATGCTTGCAGTTATTGATCCATTTGGTCTACAATTATGCGACCAGTATGGCTGGAAAGCACTTACTAAGAACTACTGCGAAACCAATTTTGGGCCATTTTGACTGTCAGGCAGTGGAGAAACAGCCAGTCAAAGAAAGGGTTCCTAGTCTCCTCCTGTCCCCTTTAAGTCAATTGAGATTTTTTTTGCTTAAAATGCTTGCAGTTTTTGATCCATTTAGTCTACAATTATGCGAACAGTATCGCTGGAAAGCCCTTGTTCACAGCTACCTCCACACCAATTTTGGGCCATTTTGACTGTCAGGCAGTGGAGAAACAGCCAGTCAAAGAAAGGGTTCCTAGTCTCCTCCAGTCCACTTTCAGTCAATTGAGATTTTTTTTTGCTTTAAATGCTTGCAGTTATTGATCCATTTGGTCTACAATTATGCGACCAGTATGGCTGGAAAGCACTTGATAAGATCTACTTCCACACAAATATTGGGACATTTTGACTGTCAGGCAGTGGAGAAACAGCCAGTCAAAGAAAGGGTTCCAAGGCTCCTCCAGTTCACTTTAACTAAATTAAAAAATTTTTTTTAAATGCTTGCAGTTATTGATCCATTTGGTCTACAATTATGCGACCAGTATGGCTGGAAAGCACTTACTAAGAACTACTGCAAAACCAATTTTGGGCCATTTTGACTGTCAGGCAGTGGAGAAACAGCCAGTCAAACAAAGGGTTCCTAGTCTCCTCCAGTCCACTTTAAGTCAATTGAGATTTTTTTTTGCTTTAAATGCTTGCAGTTATTGATCCATTTGGTCTACAATTATGCGACCAGTATGGCTGGAAAGCACTTGATAAGAACTACTTCCACACAAATTTTGGGACATTTTGACTATCAGGCAGTGGAGAAACAGCCAGTCAAAGAAAGGGTTCCTAGGCTCCTCCAGTCCACTTTAACTAAATAAAGATTTTTTTTTTAAATGCTTGCAGTTATTGATCCATTTGGTCTACAATTATGCGACCAGTATGGCTGGAAAGCACTTACTAAGAACTACTGCGAAACCAATTTTGGGCCATTTTGACTGTCAGGCAGTGGAGAAACAGCCAGTCAAAGAAAGGGTTCCTAGTCTCCTCCAGTCCACTTTAAGTCAATTGAGATTTTTTTTTGCTTTAAATGCTTGCAGTTATTGATCCATTTGTTCTACTATTATGCGACCAGTATGGCTGGAAAGCACTTGATAAGAAATACTTCCACACAAATTTTGGGACATTTTGACTGTCAGGCAGTGGAGAAACAGCCAGTCAAAGAAAGGGTTCCTAGTCTCCTCCAGTCCACTTTAAGTCTATTGAGATTTTTTTTTGCTTTAAATGCTTGTAGTTTTTGATCCATTTGGTCTACAATTATGCGACCAGTATCGCTGGAAAGCCCTTGTTCACAGCTGCCTCCACACCAATTTTGGGCCATTTTGACTGTCAGGCAGTGGAGAAACAGCCAGTCAAAGAAAGGGTTCCTAGGCTCCTCCAGTCCACTTTAACTAAATAAAGATTTTTTTTTTTAAATGCTTGCAGTTATTGATCCATTTGGTCTACAATTATGCGACCAGTATGGTTGGAAAGCACTTACTAAGAACTACTGCGAATCAAATTTTGGGCCATTTTGACTGTCAGGCAGTGGAGAAACAGCCAGTCAAAGAAAGGGTTCCTAGTCTCCTCCAGTCCACTTTAAGTCAATTGAGATTTTTTTTTGCTTTAAATGCTTGCAGTTATTTATCCATTTGGTCTACAATTATGCGACCAGTATGGCTGGAAAGCACTTGATAAGAACTACTTCCACACAAATTTTGGGACATTTTGACTGTCAGGCAGTGTAGAAACAGCCAGTCAAAGAAAGGGTTCCTAGTCTCCTCCAGTCCACTTTAAGTCAATTGAGATTTTTTTTTGCTTTAAATGCTTGCAGTTTTTGATCCATTTGGTCTACAATTATGCGACCAGTATCGCTGGAAAGCCCTTGTTCACAGCTGCCTCCACACCAATTTTGGGCCATTTTGACTGTCAGGCAGTGGAGAAACAGCCAGTCAAAGAAAGGGTTCCTAGGCTCCTCCAGTCCACTTTAACTAAATAAAGATTTTTTTTTTTAAATGCTTGCAGTTATTGATCCATTTGGTCTACAATTATGCGACCAGTATGGTTGGAAAGCACTTACTAAGAACTACTGCGAAACAAATTTTGGGCCATTTTGACTGTCAGGCAGTGGAGAAACAGCCAGTCAAAGAAAGGGTTCCTAGTCTCCTCCAGTCCACTTTAAGTCAATTGAGATTTTTTTTTGCTTTAAATGCTTGCAGTTTTTGATCCATTTGGTCTACAATTATGCGACCAGTATCGCTGGAAAGCCCTTGTTCACAGCTACCTCCACACCAATTTTGGGCCATTTTGACAATCAGGAGGAGAAGAAACAGCTGGTCAAAAATAGGGTTACTAGGCTCCTCTGGTCCCGCTTCCAAAAATGCACGAAAAGACCTTTTTCAGAGCTACCTTCACACCGATTTTGGGCCATTTTAACCACCATGCAGCAGAGAAATAGCCAATCAAAAGAAGGGTTCCTTGGAGAAATTTACAGTTAATGGATTCTTATGCTCCTCCGGTCCCACTTTAAGTCAATGGAGATTTTTTTTTGCTTTAAATGCTTGCAGTTATTGATCCATTTGGTCTACAATTATGCGACCAGTATGGCTGGAAAGCACTTGATAAGAACTACTTCCACACAAATTTTGGGCCATTTTGACTATCAGGCAGTGGAGAAATAGCCTGTCAAAGAAAGGGTTCCTAGTCTTCTCCAGTCCACTTTAAGTCAATTGAGATTTTTTTTTGCTTTAAATGCTTGTAGTTTTTGATCCATTTGGTCTACAATTATGCGACCAGTATCGCTGGAAAGCCCTTGTTCACAGCTGCCTCCACACCAATTTTGGGCCATTTTGACTGTCAGGCAGTGGAGAAACAGCCAGTCAAAGAAAGGGTTCCTAGGCTCCTCCAGTCCACTTTAACTAAATAAAGATTTTTTTTTTTAAATGCTTGCAGTTATTGATCCATTTGGTCTACAATTATGCGACCAGTATGGCTGGAAAGCACTTACTAAGAACTACTGCTTAACAAATTTTGGGCCATTTTGACTGTCAGGCAGTGGAGAAACAGCCAATCAAAGAAAGGGTTCCTAGTCTCCTCCAGTCCACTTTAACTAAATAAAGATTTTTTTTTTTAAATGCTTGCAGTTATTGATCCATTTGGTCTACAATTATGCGACCAGTATGGCTGGAAAGCACTTACTAAGAACTACTGCTTAACAAATTTTGGGCCATTTTGACTGTCAGGCAGTGGAGAAACAGCCAATCAAAGAAAGGGTTCCTAGTCTCCTCCAGTCCACTTTAAGTCAATGGAGATTTTTTTTTGCTTTAAATGCTTGCAGTTATTGATCCATTTGGTCTACAATTATGCGACCAGTATGGCTGGAAAGCACTTGATAAGAACTACTTCCACACAAATTTTGGGACAATTTGACTGTCAGGCAGTGGAGAAACAGCCTGTCAAAGAAAGGGTTCCAAGTCTCCTCCAGTCCACTTTAAGTCAATTGAGATTTTTTTTGCTTTAAATGCATGCAGTTTTTGATCCATTTGGTCTACAATTATGCGACCAGTATCGCTGGAAAGCCCTTGTTCACAGCTACCTCCACACCAATTTTGGGCCATTTTGACAATCAGGAGGAGGAGAAACAGCTGGTCAAAGATAGGGTTACTAGGCTCCTCTGGTCCCGCTTCCAAAAATGCACGAAAAGACCTTTTTCAGAGCTACCTTCACACCGATTTTGGGCCATTTTAACCACCATGCAGCGGAGAAATAGCCAATCAAAAGAAGGGTTCCATGGAGAAATATACAGTTAATGGATTCTTATGCTCCTCTGGTCCCACTTTAAGTCAATGGAGATTTTTTTTTGCTTTAAATGCTTGCAGTTATTGATCCATTTGGTCTACAATTATGCGACCAGTATGGCTGGAAAGCACTTGATAAGAACTACTTCCACACAAATTTTGGGAAATTTTGACTATCAGGCAGTGGAGAAACAGCCAGTCAAAGAAAGGGTTCCTAGGCTCCTCCAGTCCACTTTAACTAAATAAAGATTTTTTTTTTGAAATGCTTGCAGTTATTGATCCATTTGGTCTACAATTATGCGACCAGTATGGCTGGAAAGCACTTACTAAGAACTACTGCGAAACCAATTTTGGGCCATTTTGACTGTCAGGCAGTGGAGAAACAGCCAGTCAAAGAAAGGGTTCCTAGTCTCCTCCTGTCCCCTTTAAGTCAATTGAGATTTGTTTTGCTTAAAATGCTTGCAGTTTTTGATCCATTTGGTCTACAATTATGCGACCAGTATCGCTGGAAAGCCCTTGTTCACAGCTACCTCCACACCAATTTTGGGCCATTTTGACTGTCAGGCAGTGGAGAAACAGCCAGTCAAAGAAAGGGTTCCTAGTCTCCTCCAGTCCACTTTCAGTCAATTGAGATTTTTTTTTGCTTTAAATGCTTGCAGTTATTGATCCATTTGGTCTACAATTATGCGACCAGTATGGCTGGAAAGCACTTGATAAGATCTACTTCCACACAAATATTGGGACATTTTGACTGTCAGGCAGTGGAGAAACAGCCAGTCAAAGAAAGGGTTCCAAGGCTCCTCCAGTCCACTTTAACTAAATTAAAAATTTTTTTTTAAATGCTTGCAGTTATTGATCCATTTGGTCTACAATTATGCGACCAGTATGGCTGGAAAGCACTTACTAAGAACTACTGCAAAACCAATTTTGGGCCATTTTGACTGTCAGGCAGTGGAGAAACAGCCAGTCAAACAAAGGGTTCCTAGTCTCCTCCAGTCCACTTTAAGTCAATTGAGATTTTTTTTTGCTTTAAATGCTTGCAGTTATTGATCCATTTGGTCTACAATTATGCGACCAGTATGGCTGGAAAGCACTTGATAAGAACTACTTCCACACAAATTTTGGGACATTTTGACTATCAGGCAGTGGAGAAACAGCCAGTCAAAGAAAGGGTTCCTAGGCTCCTCCAGTCCACTTTAACTAAATAAAGATTTTTTTTTTAAATGCTTGCAGTTATTGATCCATTTGGTCTACAATTATGCGACCAGTATGGCTGGAAAGCACTTACTAAGAACTACTGCGAAACCAATTTTGGGCCATTTTGACTGTCAGGCAGTGGAGAAACAGCCAGTCAAAGAAAGGGTTCCTAGTCTCCTCCAGTCCACTTTAAGTCAATTGAGATTTTTTTTTGCTTTAAATGCTTGCAGTTATTGATCCATTTGTTCTACTATTATGCGACCAGTATGGCTGGAAAGCACTTGATAAGAAATACTTCCACACAAATTTTGGGACATTTTGACTGTCAGGCAGTGGAGAAACAGCCAGTCAAAGAAAGGGTTCCTAGTCTCCTCCAGTCCACTTTAAGTCAATTGAGATTTTTTTTTGCTTTAAATGCTTGTAGTTTTTGATCCATTTGGTCTACAATTATGCGACCAGTATCGCTGGAAAGCCCTTGTTCACAGCTGCCTCCACACCAATTTTGGGCCATTTTGACTGTCAGGCAGTGGAGAAACAGCCAGTCAAAGAAAGGGTTCCTAGGCTCCTCCAGTCCACTTTAACTAAATAAAGATTTTTTTTTTTAAATGCTTGCAGTTATTGATCCATTTGGTCTACAATTATGCGACCAGTATGGTTGGAAAGCACTTACTAAGAACTACTGCGAATCAAATTTTGGGCCATTTTGACTGTCAGGCAGTGGAGAAACAGCCAGTCAAAGAAAGGGTTCCTAGTCTCCTCCAGTCCACTTTAAGTCAATTGAGATTTTTTTTTGCTTTAAATGCTTGCAGTTATTTATCCATTTGGTCTACAATTATGCGACCAGTATGGCTGGAAAGCACTTGATAAGAACTACTTCCACACAAATTTTGGGACATTTTGACTGTCAGGCAGTGTAGAAACAGCCAGTCAAAGAAAGGGTTCCTAGTCTCCTCCAGTCCACTTTAAGTCAATTGAGATTTTTTTTTGCTTTAAATGCTTGCAGTTTTTGATCCATTTGGTCTACAATTATGCGACCAGTATCGCTGGAAAGCCCTTGTTCACAGCTGCCTCCACACCAATTTTGGGCCATTTTGACTGTCAGGCAGTGGAGAAACAGCCAGTCAAAGAAAGGGTTCCTAGGCTCCTCCAGTCCACTTTAACTAAATAAAGATTTTTTTTTTTAAATGCTTGCAGTTATTGATCCATTTGGTCTACAATTATGCGACCAGTATGGTTGGAAAGCACTTACTAAGAACTACTGCGAAACAAATTTTGGGCCATTTTGACTGTCAGGCAGTGGAGAAACAGCCAGTCAAAGAAAGGGTTCCTAGTCTCCTCCAGTCCACTTTAAGTCAATTGAGATTTTTTTTTGCTTTAAATGCTTGCAGTTTTTGATCCATTTGGTCTACAATTATGCGACCAGTATCGCTGGAAAGCCCTTGTTCACAGCTACCTCCACACCAATTTTGGGCCATTTTGACAATCAGGAGGAGAAGAAACAGCTGGTCAAAAATAGGGTTACTAGGCTCCTCTGGTCCCGCTTCCAAAAATGCACGAAAAGACCTTTTTCAGAGCTACCTTCACACCGATTTTGGGCCATTTTAACCACCATGCAGCAGAGAAATAGCCAATCAAAAGAAGGGTTCCTTGGAGAAATTTACAGTTAATGGATTCTTATGCTCCTCCGGTCCCACTTTAAGTCAATGGAGATTTTTTTTTGCTTTAAATGCTTGCAGTTATTGATCCATTTGGTCTACAATTATGCGACCAGTATGGCTGGAAAGCACTTGATAAGAACTACTTCCACACAAATTTTGGGCCATTTTGACTATCAGGCAGTGGAGAAATAGCCTGTCAAAGAAAGGGTTCCTAGTCTTCTCCAGTCCACTTTAAGTCAATTGAGATTTTTTTTTGCTTTAAATGCTTGTAGTTTTTGATCCATTTGGTCTACAATTATGCGACCAGTATCGCTGGAAAGCCCTTGTTCACAGCTGCCTCCACACCAATTTTGGGCCATTTTGACTGTCAGGCAGTGGAGAAACAGCCAGTCAAAGAAAGGGTTCCTAGGCTCCTCCAGTCCACTTTAACTAAATAAAGATTTTTTTTTTTAAATGCTTGCAGTTATTGATCCATTTGGTCTACAATTATGCGACCAGTATGGCTGGAAAGCACTTACTAAGAACTACTGCTTAACAAATTTTGGGCCATTTTGACTGTCAGGCAGTGGAGAAACAGCCAATCAAAGAAAGGGTTCCTAGTCTCCTCCAGTCCACTTTAAGTCAATTGAGATTTTATTTTGCTTTAAATGCTTGCAGTTATTTATCCATTTGGTCTACAATTATGCGACCAGTATGGCTGGAAAGCACTTGATAAGAACTACTTCCACACAAATTTTGGGACATTTTGACTGTCAGGCAGTAGAGAAACAGCCAGTCAAAGAAAGGGTTCCTAGTCTCCTCCAGTCCACTTTAAGTCAATGGAGATTTTTTTTTGCTTTAAATGCTTGCAGTTATTGATCCATTTGGTCTACAATTATGCGACCAGTATGGCTGGAAAGCACTTGATAAGAACTACTTCCACACAAATTTTGGGACAATTTGACTGTCAGGCAGTGGAGAAACAGCCTGTCAAAGAAAGGGTTCCAAGTCTCCTCCAGTCCACTTTAAGTCAATTGAGATTTTTTTTGCTTTAAATGCATGCAGTTTTTGATCCATTTGGTCTACAATTATGCGACCAGTATCGCTGGAAAGCCCTTGTTCACAGCTACCTCCACACCAATTTTGGGCCATTTTGACAATCAGGAGGAGGAGAAACAGCTGGTCAAAGATAGGGTTACTAGGCTCCTCTGGTCCCGCTTCCAAAAATGCACGAAAAGACCTTTTTCAGAGCTACCTTCACACCGATTTTGGGCCATTTTAACCACCATGCAGCGGAGAAATAGCCAATCAAAAGAAGGGTTCCATGGAGAAATATACAGTTAATGGATTCTTATGCTCCTCTGGTCCCACTTTAAGTCAATGGAGATTTTTTTTTGCTTTAAATGCTTGCAGTTATTGATCCATTTGGTCTACAATTATGCGACCAGTATGGCTGGAAAGCACTTGATAAGAACTACTTCCACACAAATTTTGGGAAATTTTGACTATCAGGCAGTGGAGAAACAGCCAGTCAAAGAAAGGGTTCCTAGGCTCCTCCAGTCCACTTTAACTAAATAAAGATTTTTTTTTTTAAATGCTTGCAGTTATTGATCCATTTGGTCTACAATTATGCGACCAGTATGGCTGGAAAGCACTTACTAAGAACTACTGCGAAACCAATTTTGGGCCATTTTGACTGTCAGGCAGTGGAGAAACAGCCAGTCAAAGAAAGGGTTCCTAGTCTCCTCCTGTCCCCTTTAAGTCAATTGAGATTTGTTTTGCTTAAAATGCTTGCAGTTTTTGATCCATTTGGTCTACAATTATGCGACCAGTATCGCTGGAAAGCCCTTGTTCACAGCTACCTCCACACCAATTTTGGGCCATTTTGACTGTCAGGCAGTGGAGAAACAGCCAGTCAAAGAAAGGGTTCCTAGTCTCCTCCAGTCCACTTTCAGTCAATTGAGATTTTTTTTTGCTTTAAATGCTTGCAGTTATTGATCCATTTGGTCTACAATTATGCGACCAGTATGGCTGGAAAGCACTTGATAAGAACTACTTCCACACAAATTTTGGGACATTTTGACTGTCAGGCAGTGTAGAAACAGCCAGTCAAAGAAAGGGTTCCTAGTCTCCTCCAGTCCACTTTAAGTCAATTGAGATTTTTTTTTGCTTTAAATGCTTGCAGTTTTTGATCCATTTGGTCTACAATTATGCGACCAGTATCGCTGGAAAGCCCTTGTTCACAGCTGCCTCCACACCAATTTTGGGCCATTTTGACTGTCAGGCAGTGGAGAAACAGCCAGTCAAAGAAAGGGTTCCTAGGCTCCTCCAGTCCACTTTAACTAAATAAAGATTTTTTTTTTTAAATGCTTGCAGTTATTGATCCATTTGGTCTACAATTATGCGACCAGTATGGTTGGAAAGCACTTACTAAGAACTACTGCGAAACAAATTTTGGGCCATTTTGACTGTCAGGCAGTGGAGAAACAGCCAGTCAAAGAAAGGGTTCCTAGTCTCCTCCAGTCCACTTTAAGTCAATTGAGATTTTTTTTTGCTTTAAATGCTTGCAGTTATTTATCCATTTGGTCTACAATTATGCGACCAGTATGGCTGGAAAGCACTTGATAAGAACTACTTCCACACAAATTTTGGGACATTTTGACTGTCAGGCAGTGTAGAAACAGCCAGTCAAAGAAAGGGTTCCTAGTCTCCTCCAGTCCACTTTAAGTCAATTGAGATTTTTTTTTGCTTTAAATGCTTGCAGTTTTTGATCCATTTGGTCTACAATTATGCGACCAGTATCGCTGGAAAGCCCTTGTTCACAGCTACCTCCACACCAATTTTGGGCCATTTTGACAATCAGGAGGAGAAGAAACAGCTGGTCAAAAATAGGGTTACTAGGCTCCTCTGGTCCCGCTTCCAAAAATGCACGAAAAGACCTTTTTCAGAGCTACCTTCACACCGATTTTGGGCCATTTTAACCACCATGCAGCAGAGAAATAGCCAATCAAAAGAAGGGTTCCTTGGAGAAATTTACAGTTAATGGATTCTTATGCTCCTCCGGTCCCACTTTAAGTCAATGGAGATTTTTTTTTGCTTTAAATGCTTGCAGTTATTGATCCATTTGGTCTACAATTATGCGACCAGTATGGCTGGAAAGCACTTGATAAGAACTACTTCCACACAAATTTTGGGCCATTTTGACTATCAGGCAGTGGAGAAATAGCCTGTCAAAGAAAGGGTTCCTAGTCTTCTCCAGTCCACTTTAAGTCAATTGAGATTTTTTTTTGCTTTAAATGCTTGTAGTTTTTGATCCATTTGGTCTACAATTATGCGACCAGTATCGCTGGAAAGCCCTTGTTCACAGCTGCCTCCACACCAATTTTGGGCCATTTTGACTGTCAGGCAGTGGAGAAACAGCCAGTCAAAGAAAGGGTTCCTAGGCTCCTCCAGTCCACTTTAACTAAATAAAGATTTTTTTTTTTAAATGCTTGCAGTTATTGATCCATTTGGTCTACAATTATGCGACCAGTATGGCTGGAAAGCACTTACTAAGAACTACTGCGAAACAAATTTTGGGCCATTTTGACTGTCAGGCAGTGGAGAAACAGCCAGTCAAAGAAAGGGTTCCTAGTCTCCTCCAGTCCACTTTAAGTCAATTGAGATTTTTTTTTGCTTTAAATGCTTGCAGTTATTTATCCAATTGGTCTACAATTATGCGACCAGTATGGCTGGAAAGCACTTGATAAGAACTACTTCCACACAAATTTTGGGACATTTTGACTGTCAGGCAGTAGAGAAACAGCCAGTCAAAGAAAGGGTTCCTAGTCTCCTCCAGTCCACTTTAAGTCAATGGAGATTTTTTTTTGCTTTAAATGCTTGCAGTTATTGATCCATTTGGTCTACAATTATGCGACCAGTATGGCTGGAAAGCACTTGATAAGAACTACTTCCACACAAATTTTGGGACAATTTGACTGTCAGGCAGTGGAGAAACAGCCTGTCAAAGAAAGGGTTCCAAGTCTCCTCCAGTCCACTTTAAGTCAATTGAGATTTTTTTTTGCTTTAAATGCATGCAGTTTTTGATCCATTTGGTCTACAATTATGCGACCAGTATCGCTGGAAAGCCCTTGTTCACAGCTACCTCCACACCAATTTTGGGCCATTTTGACAATCAGGAGGAGGAGAAACAGCTGGTCAAAGATAGGGTTACTAGGCTCCTCTGGTCCCGCTTCCAAAAATGCACGAAAAGACCTTTTTCAGAGCTACCTTCACACCGATTTTGGGCCATTTTAACCACCATGCAGCGGAGAAATAGCCAATCAAAAGAAGGGTTCCATGGAGAAATATACAGTTAATGGATTCTTATGCTCCTCTGGTCCCACTTTAAGTCAATGGAGATTTTTTTTTGCTTTAAATGCTTGCAGTTATTGATCCATTTGGTCTACAATTATGCGACCAGTATGGCTGGAAAGCACTTGATAAGAACTACTTCCACACAAATTTTGGGAAATTTTGACTATCAGGCAGTGGAGAAACAGCCAGTCAAAGAAAGGGTTCCTAGGCTCCTCCAGTCCACTTTAACTAAATAAAGATTTTTTTTTTTAAATGCTTGCAGTTATTGATCCATTTGGTCTACAATTATGCGACCAGTATGGCTGGAAAGCACTTACTAAGAACTACTGCGAAACCAATTTTGGGCCATTTTGACTGTCAGGCAGTGGAGAAACAGCCAGTCAAAGAAAGGGTTCCTAGTCTCCTCCTGTCCCCTTTAAGTCAATTGAGATTTTTTTTGCTTAAAATGCTTGCAGTTTTTGATCCATTTGGTCTACAATTATGCGACCAGTATCGCTGGAAAGCCCTTGTTCACAGCTACCTCCACACCAATTTTGGGCCATTTTGACTGTCAGGCAGTGGAGAAACAGCCAGTCAAAGAAAGGGTTCCTAGTCTCCTCCAGTCCACTTTCAGTCAATTGAGATTTTTTTTTGCTTTAAATGCTTGCAGTTATTGATCCATTTGGTCTACAATTATGCGACCAGTATGGCTGGAAAGCACTTGATAAGATCTACTTCCACACAAATATTGGGACATTTTGACTGTCAGGCAGTGGAGAAACAGCCAGTCAAAGAAAGGGTTCCAAGGCTCCTCCAGTCCACTTTAACTAAATTAAAATTTTTTTTTTAAATGCTTGCAGTTATTGATCCATTTGGTCTACAATTATGCGACCAGTATGGCTGGAAAGCACTTACTAAGAACTACTGCAAAACCAATTTTGGGCCATTTTGACTGTCAGGCAGTGGAGAAACAGCCAGTCAAACAAAGGGTTCCTAGTCTCCGCCAGTCCACTTTAAGTCAATTGAGATTTTTTTTTGCTTTAAATGCTTGCAGTTATTGATCCATTTGGTCTACAATTATGCGACCAGTATGGCTGGAAAGCACTTGATAAGAACTACTTCCACACAAATTTTGGGACATTTTGACTATCAGGCAGTGGAGAAACAGCCAGTCAAAGAAAGGGTTCCTAGGCTCCTCCAGTCCACTTTAACTAAATAAAGATTTTTTTTTTAAATGCTTGCAGTTATTGATCCATTTGGTCTACAATTATGCGACCAGTATGGCTGGAAAGCACTTACTAAGAACTACTGCGAAACCAATTTTGGGCCATTTTGACTGTCAGGCAGTGGAGAAACAGCCAGTCAAAGAAAGGGTTCCTAGTCTCCTCCAGTCCACTTTAAGTCAATTGAGATTTTTTTTTGCTTTAAATGCTTGCAGTTATTGATCCATTTGTTCTACTATTATGCGACCAGTATGGCTGGAAAGCACTTGATAAGAAATACTTCCACACAAATTTTGGGACATTTTGACTGTCAGGCAGTGGAGAAACAGCCAGTCAAAGAAAGGGTTCCTAGTCTCCTCCAGTCCACTTTAAGTCAATTGAGATTTTTTTTTGCTTTAAATGCTTGTAGTTTTTGATCCATTTGGTCTACAATTATGAGACCTGTATCGCTTGAAAGCCCTTGTTCACAGCTACCTCCACACCAATTTTGGGCCATTTTGACTGTCAGGCAGTGGAGAAACAGCCAGTCAAAGAAAGGGTTCCTAGTCTCCACTAGTCCACTTTAAGTCAATTGAGATTTTTTTTTGCTTTAAATGCTTGCAGTTTTTGATCCATTTGGTCTACAATTATGCGACCAGTATCGCTGGAAAGCCCTTGTTCACAGCTACCTCCACACCAATTTTGGGCCATTTTGACTGTCAGGCAGTGGAGAAACAGCCAGTCAAAGAAAGGGTTCCAAGTCTCCTCCAGTCCACTTTAAGTCAATTGAGATTTTTTTTTGCTTTAAATGCTTGCAGTTATTGATCCATTTGGTCTACAATTATGCGACCAGTATGGCTGGAAAGCACTTGATAAGATCTACTTCCACACAAATATTGGGACATTTTGACTGTCAGGCAGTGGAGAAACAGCCAGTCAAAGAAAGGGTTCCTAGTCTCCTCCAGTCCACTTTAAGTCAATGGAGATTTTTTTTTGCTTTAAATGCTTGCAGTTATTGATCCATTTGGTCTACAATTATGCGACCAGTATGGCTGGAAAGCACTTGATAAGAACTACTTCCACACAAATTTTGGGAAATTTTGACTATCAGGCAGTGGAGAAACAGCCAGTCAAAGAAAGGGTTCCTAGGCTCCTCCAGTCCACTTTAACTAAATAAAGATTTTTTTTTTAAATGCTTGCAGTTATTGATCCATTTGGTCTACAATTATGTGACCAGTATGGCTGGAAAGCACTTGATAAGATCTACTTCCACACAAATATTGGGACATTTTGACTGTCAGGCAGTGGAGAAACAGCCAGTCAAAGAAAGGGTTCCAAGGCTCCTCCAGTCCACTTTAACTAAATAAAGATTTTTTTTTTAAATGCTTGCAGTTATTGATCCATTTGGTCTACAATTATGCGACCAGTATGGCTGGAAAGCACTTACTAAGAACTACTGCAAAACCAATTTTGGGCCATTTTGACTGTCAGGCAGTGGAGAAACAGCCAGTCAAAGAAAGGGTTCCTAGTCTCCTCCAGTCCACTTTAAGTCAATTGAGATTTTTTTTTGCTTTAAATGCTTCTAGTTTTTGATCCATTTGGTCTACAATTATGAGACCTGTATCGCTTGAAAGCCCTTGTTCACAGCTACCTCCACACCAATTTTGGGCCATTTTGACTGTCAGGCAGTGGAGAAACAGCCAGTCAAAGAAAGGGTTCCTAGTCTCCACTAGTCCACTTTAAGTCAATTGAGATTTTTTTTTGCTTTAAATGCTTGCAGTTTTTGATCCATTTGGTCTACAATTATGCGACCAGTATCGCTGGAAAGCCCTTGTTCACAGCTACCTCCACACCAATTTTGGGCCATTTTGACTATCAGGAGGAGGAGAAACAGCTGGTCAAAGATAGGGTTACTAGGCTCCTCTGGTCCCGCTTCCAAAAATGCACGAAAAGACCTTTTTCAGAGCTACCTTCACACCGATTTTGGGCCATTTTAACCACCATGCAGCGGAGAAATAGCCAATCAAAAGAAGGGTTCCATGGAGAAATATACAGTTAATGGATTCTTATGCTCCTCCGGTCCCACTTTAAGTCAATGGAGATTTTTTTTTGCTTTAAATGCTTGCAGTTATTGATCCATTTGGTCTACAATTATGCGACCAGTATGGCTGGAAAGCACTTGATAAGAACTACTTCCATACAAATTTTGGGACATTTTGACTATCAGGCAGTGGAGAAACAGCCAGTCAAAGAAAGGGTTCCTAGTCTCCACTAGTCCACTTTAAGTCAATTGAGATTTTTTTTTGCTTTAAATGCTTGCAGTTTTTGATCCATTTGGTCTACAATTATGCGACCAGTATCGCTGGAAAGCCCTTGTTCCCAGCTACCTCCACACCAATTTTGGGACATTTTGACTGTCAGGCAGTGGAGAAACAGCCAGTCAAAGAAAGGGTTCCAAGTCTCCTCCAGTCCACTTTAAGTCAATTGAGATTTTTTTTTGCTTTAAATGCTTACAGTTATTGATCCATTTGGTCTACAATTATGCGACCAGTATGGCTGGAAAGCACTTGATAAGAACTACTTCCACACCAATTTTGGGCCATTTTGACTGTCAGGCAGTGGAGAAACAGCCAGTCAAAGAAAGGGTTCCTAGGCTCCTCCAGTCCACTTTAACTAAATAAAGATTTTTTTTTTTAAATGCTTGCAGTTATTGATCCATTTGGTCTACAATTATGCGACCAGTATGGCTGGAAAGCACTTACTAAGAACTACTGCGAAACAAATTTTGGGCCATTTTGACTGTCAGGCAGTGGAGAAACAGCCAATCAAAGAAAGGGTTCCTAGTCTCCTCCAGTCCACTTTAAGTCAATTGAGATTTTTTTTTGCTTTAAATGCTTGCAGTTATTTATCCATTTGGTCTACAATTATGCGACCAGTATGGCTGGAAAGCACTTGATAAGAACTACTTCCACACAAATTTTGGGACATTTTGACTGTCAGGCAGTAGAGAAACAGCCAGTCAAAGAAAGGGTTCCTAGTCTCCTCCAGTCCACTTTAAGTCAATGGAGATTTTTTTTTGCTTTAAATGCTTGCAGTTATTGATCCATTTGGTCTACAATTATGCGACCAGTATGGCTGGAAAGCACTTGATAAGAACTACTTCCACACAAATTTTGGGACAATTTGACTGTCAGGCAGTGGAGAAACAGCCTGTCAAAGAAAGGGTTCCAAGTCTCCTCCAGTCCACTTTAAGTCAATTGAGATTTTTTTTTGCTTTAAATGCATGCAGTTTTTGATCCATTTGGTCTACAATTATGCGACCAGTATCGCTGGAAAGCCCTTGTTCACAGCTACCTCCACACCAATTTTGGGCCATTTTGACAATCAGGAGGAGAAGAAACAGCTGGTCAAAGATAGGGTTACTAGGCTCCTCTGGTCCCGCTTCCAAAAATGCACGAAAAGACCTTTTTCAGAGCTACCTTCACACCGATTTTGGGCCATTTTAACCACCATGCAGCAGAGAAATAGCCAATCAAAAGAAGGGTTCCTTGGAGAAATATACAGTTAATGGATTCTTATGCTCCTCCGGTCCCACTTTAAGTCAATGGAGATTTTTTTTTGCTTTAAATGCTTGCAGTTATTGATCCATTTGGTCTACAATTATGCGACCAGTATGGCTGGAAAGCACTTGATAAGAACTACTTCCACACAAATTTTGGGCCATTTTGACTATCAGGCAGTGGAGAAACAGCCTGTCAAAGAAAGGGTTCCTAGTCTTCTCCAGTCCACTTTAAGTCAATTGAGATTTTTTTTTGCTTTAAATGCTTGTAGTTTTTGATCCATTTGGTCTACAATTATGCGACCAGTATCGCTGGAAAGCCCTTGTTCACAGCTGCCTCCACACCAATTTTGGGCCATTTTGACTGTCAGGCAGTGGAGAAACAGCCAGTCAAAGAAAGGGTTTCTAGGCTCCTCCAGTCCACTTTAACTAAATAAAGATTTTTTTTTTTAAATGCTTGCAGTTATTGATCCATTTGGTCTACAATTATGCGACCAGTATGGCTGGAAAGCACTTACTAAGAACTACTGCGAAACAAATTTTGGGCCATTTTGACTGTCAGGCAGTGGAGAAACAGCCAATCAAAGAAAGGGTTCCTAGTCTCCTCCAGTCCACTTTAAGTCAATTGAGATTTTTTTTTGCTTTAAATGCTTGCAGTTATTTATCCATTTGGTCTACAATTATGCGACCAGTATGGCTGGAAAGCACTTGATAAGAACTACTTCCACACAAATTTTGGGAAATTTTGACTATCAGGCAGTGGAGAAACAGCCAGTCAAAGAAAGGGTTCCTAGGCTCCTCCAGTCCACTTTAACTAAATAAAGATTTTTTTTTTAAATGCTTGCAGTTATTGATCCATTTGGTCTACAATTATGCGACCAGTATGGCTGGAAAGCACTTACTAAGAACTACTGTGAAACCAATTTTGGGCCATTTTGACTGTCAGGCAGTGGAGAAACAGCCAGTCAAAGAAAGGGTTCCTAGTCTCCTCCTGTCCCCTTTAAGTCAATTGAGATTTTTTTTTTGCTTAAAATGCTTGCAGTTTTTGATCCATTTGGTCTACAATTATGCGACCAGTATCGCTGGAAAGCCCTTGTTCACAGCTACCTCCACACCAATTTTGGGCCATTTTGACTGTCAGGCAGTGGAGAAACAGCCAGTCAAAGAAAGGGTTCCTAGTCTCCTCCAGTCCACTTTAAGTCAATTGAGATTTTTTTTTGCTTTAAATGCTTGCAGTTATTGATCCATTTGGTCTACAATTATGCGACCAGTATGGCTGGAAAGCACTTGATAAGATCTACTTCCACACAAATATTGGGACATTTTGACTGTCAGGCAGTGGAGAAACAGCCAGTCAAAGAAAGGGTTCCAAGGCTCCTCCAGTCCACTTTAACTAAATTAAAAATTTTTTTTTAAATGCTTGCAGTTATTGATCCATTTGGTCTACAATTATGCGACCAGTATGGCTGGAAAGCACTTACTAAGAACTACTGCAAAACCAATTTTGGGCCATTTTGACTGTCAGGCAGTGGAGAAACAGCCAGTCAAACAAAGGGTTCCTAGTCTCCTCCAGTCCACTTTAAGTCAATTGAGATTTTATTTTGCTTTAAATGCTTGCAGTTATTGATCCATTTGGTCTACAATTATGCGACCAGTATGGCTGGAAAGCACTTGATAAGAACTACTTCCACACAAATTTTGGGACATTTTGACTATCAGGCAGTGGAGAAACAGCCAGTCAAAGAAAGGGTTCCTAGGCTCCTCCAGTCCACTTTAACTAAATAAAGATTTTTTTTTTAAATGCTTGCAGTTATTGATCCATTTGGTCTACAATTATGCTACCAGTATGGCTGGAAAGCACTTACTAAGAACTACTGCGAAACCAATTTTGGGCCATTTTGACTGTCAGGCAGTGGAGAAACAGCCAGTCAAAGAAAGGGTTCCTAGTCTCCTCCAGTCCACTTTAAGTCAATTGAGATTTTTTTTTGCTTTAAATGCTTGCAGTTATTGATCCATTTGTTCTACTATTATGCGACCAGTATGGCTGGAAAGCACTTGATAAGAAATACTTCCACACAAATTTTGGGACATTTTGACTGTCAGGCAGTGGAGAAACAGCCAGTCAAAGAAAGGGTTCCTAGTCTCCTCCTGTCCCCTTTAAGTCAATTGAGATTTTTTTTTGCTTAAAATGCTTGCAGTTTTTGATCCATTTGGTCTACAATTATGCGACCAGTATCGCTGGATAGCCCTTGTTCACAGCTACCTCCACACCAATTTTGGGCCATTTTGACTGTCAGGCAGTGGAGAAACAGCCAGTCAAAGAAAGGGTTCCAAGGCTCCTCCAGTCCACTTTAACTAAATTAAAAATTTTTTTTTAAATGCTTGCAGTTATTGATCCATTTGGTCTACAATTATGCGACCAGTATGGCTGGAAAGCACTTACTAAGAACTACTGCAAAACCAATTTTGGGCCATTTTGACTGTCAGGCAGTGGAGAAACAGCCAGTCAAACAAAGGGTTCCTAGTCTCCTCCAGTCCACTTTAAGTCAATTGAGATTTTTTTTTGCTTTAAATGCTTGCAGTTATTGATCCATTTGGTCTACAATTATGCGACCAGTATCGCTGGAAAGCACTTGATAAGAACTACTTCCACACAAATTTTGGGACATTTTGACTATCAGGCAGTGGAGAAACAGCCAGTCAAAGAAAGGGTTCCTAGGCTCCTCCAGTCCACTTTAACTAAATAAAGATTTTTTTTTAAATGCTTGCAGTTATTGATCCATTTGGTCTACAATTATGCGACCAGTATGGCTGGAAAGCACTTACTAAGAACTACTGCAAAACCAATTTTGGGCCATTTTGACTGTCAGGCAGTGGAGAAACAGCCAGTCAAAGAAAGGGTTCCTAGTCTCCTCCAGTCCACTTTAAGTCAATTGAGATTTTTTTTTGCTTTAAATGCTTCTAGTTTTTGATCCATTTGGTCTACAATTATGAGACCTGTATCGCTTGAAAGCCCTTGTTCACAGCTACCTCCACACCAATTTTGGGCCATTTTGACTGTCAGGCAGTGGAGAAACAGCCAGTCAAAGAAAGGGTTCCTAGTCTCCACTAGTCCACTTTAAGTCAATTGAGATTTTTTTTTGCTTTAAATGCTTGCAGTTTTTGATCCATTTGGTCTACAATTATGCGACCAGTATCGCTGGAAAGCCCTTGTTCACAGCTACCTCCACACCAATTTTGGGCCATTTTGACTATCAGGAGGAGGAGAAACAGCTGGTCAAAGATAGGGTTACTAGGCTCCTCTGGTCCCGCTTCCAAAAATGCACGAAAAGACCTTTTTCAGAGCTACCTTCACACCGATTTTGGGCCATTTTAACCACCATGCAGCGGAGAAATAGCCAATCAAAAGAAGGGTTCCATGGAGAAATATACAGTTAATGGATTCTTATGCTCCTCCGGTCCCACTTTAAGTCAATGGAGATTTTTTTTTGCTTTAAATGCTTGCAGTTATTGATCCATTTGGTCTACAATTATGCGACCAGTATGGCTGGAAAGCACTTGATAAGAACTACTTCCATACAAATTTTGGGACATTTTGACTATCAGGCAGTGGAGAAACAGCCAGTCAAAGAAAGGGTTCCTAGTCTCCACTAGTCCACTTTAAGTCAATTGAGATTTTTTTTTGCTTTAAATGCTTGCAGTTTTTGATCCATTTGGTCTACAATTATGCGACCAGTATCGCTGGAAAGCCCTTGTTCCCAGCTACCTCCACACCAATTTTGGGACATTTTGACTGTCAGGCAGTGGAGAAACAGCCAGTCAAAGAAAGGGTTCCAAGTCTCCTCCAGTCCACTTTAAGTCAATTGAGATTTTTTTTTGCTTTAAATGCTTACAGTTATTGATCCATTTGGTCTACAATTATGCGACCAGTATGGCTGGAAAGCACTTGATAAGAACTACTTCCACACCAATTTTGGGCCATTTTGACTGTCAGGCAGTGGAGAAACAGCCAGTCAAAGAAAGGGTTCCTAGGCTCCTCCAGTCCACTTTAACTAAATAAAGATTTTTTTTTTTAAATGCTTGCAGTTATTGATCCATTTGGTCTACAATTATGCGACCAGTATGGCTGGAAAGCACTTACTAAGAACTACTGCGAAACAAATTTTGGGCCATTTTGACTGTCAGGCAGTGGAGAAACAGCCAATCAAAGAAAGGGTTCCTAGTCTCCTCCAGTCCACTTTAAGTCAATTGAGATTTTTTTTTGCTTTAAATGCTTGCAGTTATTTATCCATTTGGTCTACAATTATGCGACCAGTATGGCTGGAAAGCACTTGATAAGAACTACTTCCACACAAATTTTGGGACATTTTGACTGTCAGGCAGTAGAGAAACAGCCAGTCAAAGAAAGGGTTCCTAGTCTCCTCCAGTCCACTTTAAGTCAATGGAGATTTTTTTTTGCTTTAAATGCTTGCAGTTATTGATCCATTTGGTCTACAATTATGCGACCAGTATGGCTGGAAAGCACTTGATAAGAACTACTTCCACACAAATTTTGGGACAATTTGACTGTCAGGCAGTGGAGAAACAGCCTGTCAAAGAAAGGGTTCCAAGTCTCCTCCAGTCCACTTTAAGTCAATTGAGATTTTTTTTTGCTTTAAATGCATGCAGTTTTTGATCCATTTGGTCTACAATTATGCGACCAGTATCGCTGGAAAGCCCTTGTTCACAGCTACCTCCACACCAATTTTGGGCCATTTTGACAATAAGGAGGAGAAGAAACAGCTGGTCAAAGATAGGGTTACTAGGCTCCTCTGGTCCCGCTTCCAAAAATGCACGAAAATACCTTTTTCAGAGCTACCTTCACACCGATTTTGGGCCATTTTAACCACCATGCAGCAGAGAAATAGCCAATCAAAAGAAGGGTTCCTTGGAGAAATATACAGTTAATGGATTCTTATGCTCCTCCGGTCCCACTTTAAGTCAATGGAGATTTTTTTTTGCTTTAAATGCTTGCAGTTATTGATCCATTTGGTCTACAATTATGCGACCAGTATGGCTGGAAAGCACTTGATAAGAACTACTTCCACACAAATTTTGGGCCATTTTGACTATCAGGCAGTGGAGAAACAGCCTGTCAAAGAAAGGGTTCCTAGTCTTCTCCAGTCCACTTTAAGTCAATTGAGATTTTTTTTTGCTTTAAATGCTTGTAGTTTTTGATCCATTTGGTCTACAATTATGCGACCAGTATCGCTGGAAAGCCCTTGTTCACAGCTGCCTCCACACCAATTTTGGGCCATTTTGACTGTCAGGCAGTGGAGAAACAGCCAGTCAAAGAAAGGGTTCCTAGGCTCCTCCAGTCCACTTTAACTAAATAAAGATTTTTTTTTTTAAATGCTTGCAGTTATTGATCCATTTGGTCTACAATTATGCGACCAGTATGGCTGGAAAGCACTTACTAAGAACTACTGCGAAACAAATTTTGGGCCATTTTGACTGTCAGGCAGTGGAGAAACAGCCAATCAAAGAAAGGGTTCCTAGTCTCCTCCAGTCCACTTTAAGTCAATTGAGATTTTTTTTTGCTTTAAATGCTTGCAGTTATTTATCCATTTGGTCTACAATTATGCGACCAGTATGGCTGGAAAGCACTTGATAAGAACTACTTCCACACAAATTTTGGGAAATTTTGACTATCAGGCAGTGGAGAAACAGCCAGTCAAAGAAAGGGTTCCTAGGCTCCTCCAGTCCACTTTAACTAAATAAAGATTTTTTTTTTAAATGCTTGCAGTTATTGATCCATTTGGTCTACAATTATGCGACCAGTATGGCTGGAAAGCACTTACTAAGAACTACTGTGAAACCAATTTTGGGCCATTTTGACTGTCAGGCAGTGGAGAAACAGCCAGTCAAAGAAAGGGTTCCTAGTCTCCTCCTGTCCCCTTTAAGTCAATTGAGATTTTTTTTTGCTTAAAATGCTTGCAGTTTTTGATCCATTTGGTCTACAATTATGCGACCAGTATCGCTGGAAAGCCCTTGTTCACAGCTACCTCCACACCAATTTTGGGCCATTTTGACTGTCAGGCAGTGGAGAAACAGCCAGTCAAAGAAAGGGTTCCTAGTCTCCTCCAGTCCACTTTAAGTCAATTGAGATTTTTTTTTGCTTTAAATGCTTGCAGTTATTGATCCATTTGGTCTACAATTATGCGACCAGTATGGCTGGAAAGCACTTGATAAGATCTACTTCCACACAAATATTGGGACATTTTGACTGTCAGGCAGTGGAGAAACAGCCAGTCAAAGAAAGGGTTCCAAGGCTCCTCCAGTCCACTTTAACTAAATTAAAAAATTTTTTTTAAATGCTTGCAGTTATTGATCTATTTGGTCTACAATTATGCGACCAGTATGGCTGGAAAGCACTTACTAAGAACTACTGCAAAACCAATTTTGGGCCATTTTGACTGTCAGGCAGTGGAGAAACAGCCAGTCAAACAAAGGGTTCCTAGTCTCCTCCAGTCCACTTTAAGTCAATTGAGATTTTATTTTGCTTTAAATGCTTGCAGTTATTGATCCATTTGGTCTACAATTATGCGACCAGTATGGCTGGAAAGCACTTGATAAGAACTACTTCCACACAAATTTTGGGACATTTTGACTATCAGGCAGTGGAGAAACAGCCAGTCAAAGAAAGGGTTCCTAGGCTCCTCCAGTCCACTTTAACTAAATAAAGATTTTTTTTTTAAATGCTTGCAGTTATTGATCCATTTGGTCTACAATTATGCTACCAGTATGGCTGGAAAGCACTTACTAAGAACTACTGCGAAACCAATTTTGGGCCATTTTGACTGTCAGGCAGTGGAGAAACAGCCAGTCAAAGAAAGGGTTCCTAGTCTCCTCCAGTCCACTTTAAGTCAATTGAGATTTTTTTTTGCTTTAAATGCTTGCAGTTATTGATCCATTTGTTCTACTATTATGCGACCAGTATGGCTGGAAAGCACTTGATAAGAAATACTTCCACACAAATTTTGGGACATTTTGACTGTCAGGCAGTGGAGAAACAGCCAGTCAAAGAAAGGGTTCCTAGTCTCCTCCTGTCCCCTTTAAGTCAATTGAGATTTTTTTTTGCTTAAAATGCTTGCAGTTTTTGATCCATTTGGTCTACAATTATGCGACCAGTATCGCTGGATAGCCCTTGTTCACAGCTACCTCCACACCAATTTTGGGCCATTTTGACTGTCAGGCAGTGGAGAAACAGCCAGTCAAAGAAAGGGTTCCAAGGCTCCTCCAGTCCACTTTAACTAAATTAAAAATTTTTTTTTAAATGCTTGCAGTTATTGATCCATTTGGTCTACAATTATGCGACCAGTATGGCTGGAAAGCACTTACTAAGAACTACTGCAAAACCAATTTTGGGCCATTTTGACTGTCAGGCAGTGGAGAAACAGCCAGTCAAACAAAGGGTTCCTAGTCTCCTCCAGTCCACTTTAAGTCAATTGAGATTTTTTTTTGCTTTAAATGCTTGCAGTTATTGATCCATTTGGTCTACAATTATGCGACCAGTATCGCTGGAAAGCACTTGATAAGAACTACTTCCACACAAATTTTGGGACATTTTGACTATCAGGCAGTGGAGAAACAGCCAGTCAAAGAAAGGGTTCCTAGGCTCCTCCAGTCCACTTTAACTAAATAAAGATTTTTTTTTAAATGCTTGCAGTTATTGATCCATTTGGTCTACAATTATGCGACCAGTATGGCTGGAAAGCACTTACTAAGAACTACTGCAAAACCAATTTTGGGCCATTTTGACTGTCAGGCAGTGGAGAAACAGCCAGTCAAAGAAAGGGTTCCTAGTCTCCTCCAGTCCACTTTAAGTCAATTGAGATTTTTTTTTGCTTTAAATGCTTGCAGTTATTGATCCATTTGTTCTACTATTATGCGACCAGTATGGCTGGAAAGCACTTGATAAGAAATACTTCCACACAAATTTTGGGACATTTTGACTGTCAGGCAGTGGAGAAACAGCCAGTCAAAGAAAGGGTTCCTAGTCTCCTCCAGTCCACTTTAAGTCAATTGAGATTTTTTTTTGCTTTAAATGCTTGTAGTTTTTGATCCATTTGGTCTACAATTATGAGACCTATATCGCTTGAAAGCCCTTGTTCACAGCTACCTCCACACCAATTTTGGGCCATTTTGACTGTCAGGCAGTGGAGAAACAGCCAGTCAAAGAAAGGGTTCCTAGTCTCCACTAGTCCACTTTAAGTCAATTGAGATTTTTTTTTGCTTTAAATGCTTGCAGTTTTTGATCCATTTGGTCTACAATTATGCGACCAGTATCGCTGGAAAGCCCTTGTTCACAGCTACCTCCACACCAATTTTGGGCCATTTTGACAATCAGGAGGAGGAGAAACAGCTGGTCAAAGATAGGGTTACTAGGCTCCTCTGGTCCCGCTTCCAAAAATGCACGAAAAGACCTTTTTCAGAGCTACCTTCACACCGATTTTGGGCCATTTTAACCACCATGCAGCGGAGAAATAGCCAATCAAAAGAAGGGTTCCATGGAGAAATATACAGTTAATGGATTCTTATGCTCCTCCGGTCCCACTTTAAGTCAATGGAGATTTTTTTTTGCTTTAAATGCTTGCAGTTATTGATCCATTTGGTCTACAATTATGCGACCAGTATGGCTGGAAAGCACTTGATAAGAACTACTTCCATACAAATTTTGGGACATTTTGACTATCAGGCAGTGGAGAAACAGCCAGTCAAAGAAAGGGTTCCTAGTCTCCACTAGTCCACTTTAAGTCAATTGAGATTTTTTTTTGATTTAAATGCTTGCAGTTTTTGATCCATTTGGTCTACAATTATGCGACCAGTATCGCTGGAAAGCCCTTGTTCACAGCTACCTCCACACCAATTTTGGGCCATTTTGACAATCAGGAGGAGGAGAAACAGCTGGTCAAAGATAGGGTTACTAGGCTCCTCTGGTCCCGCTTCCAAAAATGCACGAAAAGACCTTTTTCAGAGCTACCTTCACACCGATTTTGGGCCATTTTAACCACCATGCAGCGGAGAAATAGCCAATCAAAAGAAGTGTTCCATGGAGAAATATACAGTTAATGGATTCTTATGCTCCTCCGGTCCCACTTTAAGTCAATGGAGATTTTTTTTTGCTTTAAATGCTTGCAGTTATTGATCCATTTGTTCTACTATTATGCGACCAGTATGGCTGGAAAGCACTTGATAAGAACTACTTCCACACAAATTTTGGGACATTTTGACTGTCAGGCAGTGGAGAAACAGCCAGTCAAAGAAAGGGTTCCTAGTCTCCTCCAGTCCACTTTAAGTCAATGGAGATTTTTTTTTGCTTTAAATGCTTGCAGTTATTGATCCATTTGGTCTACAATTATGCGACCAGTATGGCTGGAAAGCACTTGATAAGAACTACTTCCACACAAATTTTGGGAAATTTTGACTATCAGGCAGTGGAGAAACAGCCAGTCAAAGAAAGGGTTCCTAGGCTCCTCCAGTCCACTTTAACTAAATAAAGATTTTTTTTTTTAAATGCTTGCAGTTATTGATCCATTTGGTCTACAATTATGCGACCAGTATGGCTGGAAAGCACTTACTAAGAACTACTGCAAAACCAATTTTGGGCCATTTTGACTGTCAGGCAGTGGAGAAACAGCCAGTCAAACAAAGGGTTCCTAGTCTCCTCCAGTCCACTTTAAGTCAATTGAGATTTTTTTTTGCTTTAAATGCTTGCAGTTATTGATCCATTTGGTCTACAATTATGCGACCAGTATGGCTGGAAAGCACTTGATAAGAACTACTTCCACACAAATTTTGGGACATTTTGACTATCAGGCAGTGGAGAAACAGCCAGTCAAAGAAAGGGTTCCTAGGCTCCTCCAGTCCACTTTAACTAAATAAAGATTTTTTTTTTAAATGCTTGCAGTTATTGATCCATTTGGTCTACAATTATGCGACCAGTATGGCTGGAAAGCACTTACTAAGAACTACTGCGAAACCAATTTTGGGCCATTTTGACTGTCAGGCAGTGGAGAAACAGCCAGTCAAAGAAAGGGTTCCTAGTCTCCTCCAGTCCACTTTAAGTCAATTGAGATTTTTTTTTGCTTTAAATGCTTGCAGTTATTGATCCATTTGTTCTACTATTATGCGACCAGTATGGCTGGAAAGCACTTGATAAGAAATACTTCCACACAAATTTTGGGACATTTTGACTGTCAGGCAGTGGAGAAACAGCCAGTCAAAGAAAGGGTTCCTAGTCTCCTCCAGTCCACTTTAAGTCAATTGAGATTTTTTTTTGCTTTAAATGCTTGTAGTTTATGATCCATTTGGTCTACAATTATGAGACCTGTATCGCTTGAAAGCCCTTGTTCACAGCTACCTCCACACCAATTTTGGGCCATTTTGACTGTCAGGCAGTGGAGAAACAGCCAGTCAAAGAAAGGGTTCCTAGTCTCCACTAGTCCACTTTAAGTCAATTGAGATTTTTTTTTGCTTTAAATGCTTGCAGTGTTTGATCCATTTGGTCTACAATTATGCGACCAGTATCGCTGGAAAGCCCTTGTTCACAGCTACCTCCACACCAATTTTGGGCCATTTTGACAATCAGGAGGAGGAGAAACAGCTGGTCAAAGATAGGGTTACTAGGCTCCTCTGGTCCCGCTTCCAAAAATGCACGAAAAGACCTTTTTCAGAGCTACCTTCACACCGATTTTGGGCCATTTTAACCACCATGCAGCGGAGAAATAGCCAATCAAAAGAAGGGTTCCACGGAGAAATATACAGTTAATGGATTCTTATGCTCCTCCGGTCCCACTTTAAGTCAATGGAGATTTTTTTTTGCTTTAAATGCTTGCAGTTATTGATCCATTTGGTCTACAATTATGCGACCAGTATGGCTGGAAAGCACTTGATAAGAACTACTTCCATACAAATTTTGGGACATTTTGACTATCAGGCAGTGGAGAAACAGCCAGTCAAAGAAAGGGTTCCTAGTCTCCACTAGTCCACTTTAAGTCAATTGAGATTTTTTTTTGCTTTAAATGCTTGCAGTTTTTGATCCATTTGGTCTACAATTATGCGACCAGTATCGCTGGAAAGCCCTTGTTCACAGCTACCTCCACACCAATTTTGGGCCATTTTGACAATCAGGAGGAGGAGAAACAGCTGGTCAAAGATAGGGTTACTAGGCTCCTCTGGTCCCGCTTCCAAAAATGCACGAAAAGACCTTTTTCAGAGCTACCTTCACACCGATTTTGGGCCATTTTAACCACCATGCAGCGGAGAAATAGCCAATCAAAAGAAGTGTTCCATGGAGAAATATACAGTTAATGGATTCTTATGCTCCTCCGGTCCCACTTTAAGTCAATGGAGATTTTTTTTTGCTTTAAATGCTTGCAGTTATTGATCCATTTGTTCTACTATTATGCGACCAGTATGGCTGGAAAGCACTTGATAAGAACTACTTCCACACAAATTTTGGGACATTTTGACTGTCAGGCAGTGGAGAAACAGCCAGTCAAAGAAAGGGTTCCTAGTCTCCTCCAGTCCACTTTAAGTCAATGGAGATTTTTTTTTGCTTTAAATGCTTGCAGTTATTGATCCATTTGGTCTACAATTATGCGACCAGTATGGCTGGAAAGCACTTGATAAGAACTACTTCCACACAAATTTTGGGAAATTTTGACTATCAGGCAGTGGAGAAACAGCCAGTCAAAGAAAGGGTTCCTAGGCTCCTCCAGTCCACTTTAACTAAATAAAGATTTTTTTTTTAAATGCTTGCAGTTATTGATCCATTTGGTCCACAATTATGCGACCAGTATGGCTGGAAAGCACTTACTAAGAACTACTGCGAAACCAATTTTGGGCCATTTTGACTGTCAGGCAGTGGAGAAACAGCCAGTCAAAGAAAGGGTTCCTAGTCTCCTCCTGTCCCCTTTAAGTCAATTGAGATTTTTTTTTGCTTAAAATGCTTGCAGTTTTTGATCCATTTGGTCTACAATTATGCGACCAGTATCGCTGGAAAGCCCTTGTTCACAGCTACCTCCACACCAATTTTGGGCCATTTTGACTGTCAGGCAGTGGAGAAACAGCCAGACAAAGAAAGGGTTCCTAGTCTCCTCCAGTCCACTTTAAGTCAATTGAGATTTTTTTTTGCTTTAAATGCTTGCAGTTATTGATCCATTTGGTCTACAATTATGCGACCAGTATGGCTGGAAAGCACTTGATAAGATCTACTTCCACACAAATATTGGGACATTTTGACTGTCAGGCAGTGGAGAAACAGCCAGTCAAAGAAAGGGTTCCTAGGCTCCTCCAGTCCACTTTAACTAAATTAAAAAATTTTTTTTAAATGCTTGCAGTTATTGATCCATTTGGTCTACAATTATGCGACCAGTATGTCTGGAAAGCACTTACTAAGAACTACTGCAAAACCAATTTTGGGCCATTTTGACTGTCAGGCAGTGGAGAAACAGCCAGTCAAAGAAAGGGTTCCTAGTCTCCTCCAGTCCACTTTAAGTCAATTGAGATTTTTTTTTGCTTTAAATGCTTGCAGTTATTGATCCATTTGGTCTACAATTATGCGACCAGTATGGCTGGAAAGCACTTGATAAGATCTACTTCCACACAAATATTGGGACATTTTGACTGTCAGGCAGTGGAGAAACAGCCAGTCAAAGAAAGGGTTCCTAGGCTCCTCCAGTCCACTTTAACTAAATTAAAATTTTTTTTTTAAATGCTTGCAGTTATTGATCCATTTGGTCTACAATTATGCGACCAGTATGGCTGGAAAGCACTTACTAAGAACTACTGCAAAACCAATTTTGGGCCATTTTGACTGTCAGGCAGTGGAGAAACAGCCAGTCAAACAAAGGGTTCCTAGTGTCCTCCAGTCCACTTTAAGTTAATTGAGATTTTTTTTTGCTTTAAATGCTTGCAGTTATTGATCCATTTGGTCTACAATTATGCGACCAGTATGGCTGGAAAGCACTTGATAAGAACTACTTCCACACAAATTTTGGGACATTTTGACTATCAGGCAGTGGAGAAACAGCTAGTCAAAGAAAGGGTTCCTAGGCTCCTCCAGTCCACTTTAACTAAATAAAGATTTTTTTTTTAAATGCTTGCAGTTATTGATCCATTTGGTCTACAATTATGCGACCAGTATGGCTGGAAAGCACTTACTAAGAACTACTGCGAAACCAATTTTGGGCCATTTTGACTGTCAGGCAGTGGAGAAACAGCCAGTCAAAGAAAGGGTTCCTAGTCTCCTCCAGTCCACTTTAAGTCAATTGAGATTTTTTTTTGCTTTAAATGCTTGCAGTTATTGATCCATTTGGTCTACAATTATGCGACCAGTATGGCTGGAAAGCACTTGATAAGAACTACTTCCACACAAATTTTGGGACATTTTGACTATCAGGCAGTGGAGAAACAGCCAGTCAAAGAAAGGGTTCCTAGGCTCCTCCAGTCCACTTTAACTAAATAAAGATTTTTTTTTTAAATGCTTGCAGTTATTGATCCATTTGGTCTACAATTATGCGACCAGTATGGCTGGAAAGCACTTACTAAGAACTACTGCGAAACCAATTTTGGGCCATTTTGACTGTCAGGCAGTGGAGAAACAGCCAGTCAAAGAAAGGGTTCCTAGTCTCCTCCAGTCCACTTTAAGTCAATTGAGAATTTTTTTTGCTTTAAATGCTTGCAGTTATTGATCCATTTGTTCTACTATTATGCGACCAGTATGGCTGGAAAGCACTTGATAAGAACTACTTCCACACAAATTTTGGGACATTTTGACTATCAGGCAGTGGAGAAACAGCCAGTCAAAGAAAGGGTTCCTAGTCTTCTCCAGTCCACTTTAAGTCAATTGAGATTTTTTTTGGCTTTAAATGCTTGTAGTTTTTGATCCATTTGGTCTACAATTATGAGACCTGTATCGCTGGAAAGCCCTTGTTCACAGCTACCGCCACACCAATTTTGGGCCATTTTGACTGTCAGGCAGTGGAGAAACAGCCAGTCAAAGAAAGGGTTCCTAGTCTCCACTAGTCCACTTTAAGTCAATTGAGATTTTTTTTTGCTTTAAATGCTTGCAGTTTTTGATCCATTTGGTCTACAATTATGCGACCAGTATCGCTGGAAAGCACTTGTACACAGCTACCTCCCCACCAATTTTGGGCCATTTTGACAATCAGGAGGAGGAGAAACAGCTGGTCAAAGATAGGGTTACTAGGCTCCTCTGGTCCCGCTTCCAAAAATGCACGAAAAGACCTTTTTCAGAGCTACCTTCACACCGATTTTGGGCCATTTTAACCACCATGCAGCGGAGAAATAGCCAATCAAAAGAAGGGTTCCATGGAGAAATATACAGTTAATGGATTCTTATGCTCCTCCGGTCCCACTTTAAGTCAATGGAGATTTTTTTTTGCTTTAAATGCTTGCAGTTATTGATCCATTTGGTCTACAATTATGCGACCAGTATGGCTGGAAAGCACTTGATAAGAACTACTTCCATACAAATTTTGGGACATTTTGACTATCAGGCAGTGGAGAAACAGCCAGTCAAAGAAAGGGTTCCTAGTCTTCTCCAGTCCACTTTAAGTCACTTGAGATTTTTTTTTGCTTTAAATGCTTGTAGTTTTTGATCCATTTGGTCTACAATTATGCGACCAGTATCGCTGGAAAGCCCTTGTTCACAGCTGCCTCCACACCAATTTTGGGCCATTTTGACTGTCAGGCAGTGGAGAAACAGCCAGTCAAAGAAAGGGTTCCTAGGCTCCTCCAGTCCACTTTAACTAAATAAAGATTTTTTTTTTTAAGTGCTTGCAGTTATTGATCCATTTGGTCTACAATTATGCGAAAAGTATGGTTGGAAAGCACTTACTAAGAACTACTGCGAAACAAATTTTGGGCCATTTTGACTGTCAGGCAGTGGAGAAACAGCCAGTCAAAGAAAGGGTTCCTAGTCTCCTCCAGTCCACTTTAAGTCAATTGAGATTTTTTTTTGCTTTAAATGCTTGCAGTTATTTATCCATTTGGTCTACAATTATGCGACCAGTAAGGCTGGAAAGCACTTGATAAGAACTACTTCCACACAAATTTTGGGACATTTTGACTGTCAGGCAGTGGAGAAAAAAGCCAGTCAAAGAAAGGGTTCCTAGTCTCCTCCAGTCCACTTTAAGTCAATTGAGATTTTTTTTTGCTTTAAATGCTTGCAGTTTTTGATCCATTTGGTCTACAATTATGCGACCAGTATCGCTGGAAAGCCCTTGTTCACAGCTACCTCCACACCAATTTTGGGCCATTTTGACAATCAGGAGGAGAAGAAACAGCTGGTCAAAGATAGGGTTACTAGGCTCCTCTGGTCCCGCTTCCAAAAATGCACGAAAGACCTTTTTCAGAGCTACCTTCACACCGATTTTGGGCCATTTTAACCACCATGCAGCAGAGAAATAGCCAATCAAAAGAAGGGTTCCTTGGAGAAATATACAGTTAATGGATTCTTATGCTCCTCTGGTCCCACTTTAAGTCAATGGAGATTTTTTTTTGCTTTAAATGCTTGCAGTTATTGATCCATTTGGTCTACAATTATGCGACCAGTATGGCTGGAAAGCACTTGATAAGAACTACTTCCACACAAATTTTGGGAAATTTTGACTATCAGGCAGTGGAGAAACAGCCAGTCAAAGAAAGGGTTCCTAGGCTCCTCCAGTCCACTTTAACTAAATAAAGATTTTTTTTTTTAAATGCTTGCAGTTATTGATCCATTTGGTCTACAATTATGCGACCAGTATGGCTGGAAAGCACTTACTAAGAACTACTGCGAAACCAATTTTGGGCCATTTTGACTGTCAGGCAGTGGAGAAACAGCCAGTCAAAGAAAGGGTTCCTAGTCTCCTCCTGTCCCCTTTAAGTCAATTGAGATTTTTTTTTGCTTAAAATGCTTGCAGTTTTTGATCCATTTGGTCTACAATTATGCGACCAGTATCGCTGGAAAGCCCTTGTTCACAGCTACCTCCACACCAATTTTGGGCCATTTTGACTGTCAGGCAGTGGAGAAACAGCCAGTCAAAGAAAGGGTTCCTAGTCTCCTCCAGTCCACTTTAAGTCAATTGAGATTTTTTTTTGCTTTAAATGCTTGCAGTTATTGATCCATTTGGTCTACAATTATGCGACCAGTATGGCTGGAAAGCACTTGATAAGATCTACTTCCACACAAATATTGGGACATTTTGACTGTCAGGCAGTGGAGAAACAGCCAGTCAAAGAAAGGGTTCCAAGGCTCCTCCAGTCCACTTTAACTAAATTAAAATTTTATTTTTAAATGCTTGCAGTTATTGATCCATTTGGTCTACAATTATGCGACCAGTATGGCTGGAAAGCACTTACTAAGAACTACTGCAAAACCAATTTTGGGCCATTTTGACTGTCAGGCAGTGGAGAAACAGCCAGTCAAACAAAGGGTTCCTAGTCTCCTCCAGTCCACTTTAAGTCAATTGAGATTTTTTTTTGCTTTAAATGCTTGCAGTTATTGATCCATTTGGTCTACAATTATGCGACCAGTATGGCTGGAAAGCACTTGATAAGAACTACTTCCACACAAATTTTGGGACATTTTGACTATCAGGCAGTGGAGAAACAGCCAGTCAAAGAAAGGGTTCCTAGGCTCCTCCAGTCCACTTTAACTAAATAAAGATTTTTTTTTTAAATGCTTGCAGTTATTGATCCATTTGTTCTACTATTATGCGACCAGTATGGCTGGAAAGCACTTGATAAGAAATACTTCCACACAAATTTTGGGACATTTTGACAGTCAGGCAGTGGACAAACAGCCAGTCAAAGAAAGGGTTCCTAGTCTCCTCCAGTCCACTTTAAGTCAATTGAGATTTTTTTTGCTTTAAATGCTTGTAGTTTTTGATCCATTTGGTCTACAATTATGAGACCTGTATCGCTTGAAAACCCTTGTTCACAGCTACCTCCACACCAATTTTGTGCCATTTTGACTGTCAGGCAGTGGAGAAACAGCCAGTCAAAGAAAGGGTTCCTAGTCTCCACTAGTCCACTTTAAGTCAATTGAGATTTTTTTTTGCTTTAAATGCTTGCAGTTTTTGATCCATTTGGTCTACAATTATGCGACCAGTATCGCTGGAAAGCCCTTGTTCACAGCTACCTCCACACCAATTTTGGGACATTTTGACTATCAGGCAGTGGAGAAACAGCCAGTCAAAGAAAGGGTTCCTAGGCTCCTCCAGTCCACTTTAACTAAATAAAGATTTTTTTTTTTAAATGCTTGCAGTTATTGATCCATTTGGTCTACAATTATGCGACCAGTACGGCTGGAAAGCACTTACTAAGAACTACTGCGAAACCAATTTTGGGCCATTTTGACTGTCAGGCAGTGGAGAAACAGCCAGTCAAAGAAAGGGTTCCTAGTCTCCTCCAGTCCACTTTAAGTCAATTGAGATTTTTTTTTGCTTTAAATGCTTGCAGTTATTGATCCATTTGTTCTACTATTATGCGACCAGTATGGCTGGAAAGCACTTGATAAGAAATACTTCCACACAAATTTTGGGACATTTTGACAGTCAGGCAGTGGACAAACAGCCAGTCAAAGAAAGGGTTCCTAGTCTCCTCCAGTCCACTTTAAGTCAATTGAGATTTTTTTTGCTTTAAATGCTTGTAGTTTTTGATCCATTTGGTCTACAATTATGAGACCTGTATCGCTTGAAAGCCCTTGTTCACAGCTACCTCCACACCAATTTTGGGCCATTTTGACTGTCAGGCAGTGGAGAAACAGCCAGTCAAAGAAAGGGTTCCTAGTCTCCTCCAGTCCACTTTAAGTCAATTGAGATTTTTTTTTTGCTTTAAATGCTTGCAGTTATTGATCCATTTGGTCTACAATTATGCGACCAGTATGGCTGGAAAGCACTTGATAAGATCTACTTCCACACAAATATTGGGACATTTTGACTGTCAGCCAGTGGAGAAACAGCCAGTCAAAGAAAGGGTTCCTAGGCTCCTCCAGTCCACTTTAACTAAATTAAAAAATTTTTTTTAAATGCTTGCAGTTATTGATCCATTTGGTCTACAATTATGCGACCAGTATGTCTGGAAAGTACTTACTAAGAACTACTGCAAAACCAATTTTGGGCCATTTTGACTGTCAGGCAGTGGAGAAACAGCCAGTCAAAGAAAGGGTTCCTAGTCTCCTCCAGTCCACTTTAAGTCAATTGAGATTTTTTTTTGCTTTAAATGCTTGCAGTTATTGATCCATTTGGTCTACAATTATGCGACCAGTATGGCTGGAAAGCACTTGATAAGATCTACTTCCACACAAATATTGGGACATTTTGACTGTCAGGCAGTGGAGAAACAGCCAGTCAAAGAAAGGGTTCCTAGTCTCCTCCAGTCCACTTTAACTAAATTAAAATTTTTTTTTTTAAATGCTTGCAGTTATTGATCCATTTGGTCTACAATTATGCGACCAGTATGGCTGGAAAGCACTTACTAAGAACTACTGCAAAACCAATTTTGGGCCATTTTGACTGTCAGGCAGTGGAGAAACAGCCAGTCAAACAAAGGGTTCCTAGTGTCCTCCAGTCCACTTTAAGTTAATTGAGATTTTTTTTTGCTTTAAATGCTTGCAGTTATTGATCCATTTGGTCTACAATTATGCGACCAGTATGGCTGGAAAGCACTTGATAAGAACTACTTCCACACAAATTTTGGGACATTTTGACTATCAGGCAGTGGAGAAACAGCTAGTCAAAGAAAGGGTTCCTAGGCTCCTCCAGTCCACTTTAACTAAATAAAGATTTTTTTTTTAAATGCTTGCAGTTATTGATCCATTTGGTCTACAATTATGCGACCAGTATGGCTGGAAAGCACTTACTAAGAACTACTGCGAAACCAATTTTGGGCCATTTTGACTGTCAGGCAGTGGAGAAACAGCCAGTCAAACAAAGGGTTCCTAGTCTCCTCCAGTCCACTTTAAGTCAATTGAGATTTTTTTTTGCTTTAAATGCTTGCAGTTATTGATCCATTTGGTCTACAATTATGCGACCAGTATGGCTGGAAAGCACTTGATAAGAACTACTTCCACACAAATTTTGGGACATTTTGACTATCAGGCAGTGGAGAAACAGCCAGTCAAAGAAAGGGTTCCTAGGCTCCTCCAGTCCACTTTAACTAAATAAAGATTTTTTTTTTTTAAATGCTTGCAGTTATTGATCCATTTGGTCTACAATTATGCGACCAGTATGGCTGGAAAGCACTTACTAAGAACTACTGCGAAACCAATTTTGGGCCATTTTGACTGTCAGGCAGTGGAGAAACAGCCAGTCAAAGAAAGGGTTCCTAGTCTCCTCCAGTCCACTTTAAGTCAATTGAGATTTTTTTTTGCTTTAAATGCTTGCAGTTATTGATCCATTTGTTCTACTATTATGCGACCAGTATGGCTGGAAAGCACTTGATAAGAAATACTTCCACACAAATTTTGGGACATTTTGACAGTCAGGCAGTGGACAAACAGCCAGTCAAAGAAAGGGTTCCTAGTCTCCTCCAGTCCACTTTAAGTCAATTGAGATTTTTTTTGCTTTAAATGCTTGTAGTTTTTGATCCATTTGGTCTACAATTATGAGACCTGTATCGCTTGAAAGCCCTTGTTCACAGCTACCTCCACACCAATTTTGGGCCATTTTGACTGTCAGGCAGTGGAGAAACAGCCAGTCAAAGAAAGGGTTCCTAGTCTCCACTAGTCCACTTTAAGTCAATTGAGATTTTTTTTTGCTTTAAATGCTTGCAGTGTTTGATCCATTTGGTCTACAATTATGCGACCAGTATCGCTGGAAAGCCCTTGTTCACAGTTACCTCCACACCAATTTTGGGCCATTTTGACAATCAGGAGGAGGAGAAACAGCTGGTCAAAGATAGGGTTACTAGGCTCCTCTGGTCCCGCTTCCAAAAATGCACGAAAAGACCTTTTTCAGAGCTACCTTCACACCGATTTTGGGCCATTTTAACCACCATGCAGCGGAGAAATAGCCAATCAAAAGAAGGGTTCCACGGAGAAATATACAGTTAATGGATTCTTATGCTCCTCCGGTCCCACTTTAAGTCAATGGAGATTTTTTTTTTGCTTTAAATGCTTGCAGTTATTGATCCATTTGGTCTACAATTATGCGACCAGTATGGCTGGAAAGCACTTGATAAGAACTACTTCCATACAAATTTTGGGACATTTTGACTATCAGGCAGTGGAGAAACAGCCAGTCAAAGAAAGGGTTCCTAGTCTCCACTAGTCCACTTTAAGTCAATTGAGATTTTTTTTTGCTTTAAATGCTTGCAGTTTTTGATCCATTTGGTCTACAATTATGCGACCAGTATCGCTGGAAAGCCCTTGTTCACAGCTACCTCCACACCAATTTTGGGCCATTTTGACAATCAGGAGGAGGAGAAACAGCTGGTCAAAGATAGGGTTACTAGGCTCCTCTGGTCCCGCTTCCAAAAATGCACGAAAAGACCTTTTTCAGAGCTACCTTCACACCGATTTTGGGCCATTTTAACCACCATGCAGCGGAGAAATAGCCAATCAAAAGAAGTGTTCCATGGAGAAATATACAGTTAATGGATTCTTATGCTCCTCCGGTCCCACTTTAAGTCAATGGAGATTTTTTTTTGCTTTAAATGCTTGCAGTTATTGATCCATTTGTTCTACTATTATGCGACCAGTATGGCTGGAAAGCACTTGATAAGAACTACTTCCACACAAATTTTGGGACATTTTGACTGTCAGGCAGTGGAGAAACAGCCAGTCAAAGAAAGGGTTCCTAGTCTCCTCCAGTCCACTTTAAGTCAATGGAGATTTTTTTTTGCTTTAAATGCTTGCAGTTATTGATCCATTTGGTCTACAATTATGCGACCAGTATGGCTGGAAAGCACTTGATAAGAACTACTTCCACACAAATTTTGGGAAATTTTGACTATCAGGCAGTGGAGAAACAGCCAGTCAAAGAAAGGGTTCCTAGGCTCCTCCAGTCCACTTTAACTAAATAAAGATTTTTTTTTTAAATGCTTGCAGTTATTGATCCATTTGGTCCACAATTATGCGACCAGTATGGCTGGAAAGCACTTACTAAGAACTACTGCGAAACCAATTTTGGGCCATTTTGACTGTCAGGCAGTGGAGAAACAGCCAGTCAAAGAAAGGGTTCCTAGTCTCCTCCTGTCCCCTTTAAGTCAATTGAGATTTTTTTTTGCTTAAAATGCTTGCAGTTTTTGATCCATTTGGTCTACAATTATGCGACCAGTATCGCTGGAAAGCCCTTGTTCACAGCTACCTCCACACCAATTTTGGGCCATTTTGACTGTCAGGCAGTGGAGAAACAGCCAGACAAAGAAAGGGTTCCTAGTCTCCTCCAGTCCACTTTAAGTCAATTGAGATTTTTTTTTGCTTTAAATGCTTGCAGTTATTGATCCATTTGGTCTACAATTATGCGACCAGTATGGCTGGAAAGCACTTGATAAGATCTACTTCCACACAAATATTGGGACATTTTGACTGTCAGGCAGTGGAGAAACAGCCAGTCAAAGAAAGGGTTCCTAGGCTCCTCCAGTCCACTTTAACTAAATTAAAAAATTTTTTTTAAATGCTTGCAGTTATTGATCCATTTGGTCTACAATTATGCGACCAGTATGTCTGGAAAGCACTTACTAAGAACTACTGCAAAACCAATTTTGGGCCATTTTGACTGTCAGGCAGTGGAGAAACAGCCAGTCAAAGAAAGGGTTCCTAGTCTCCTCCAGTCCACTTTAAGTCAATTGAGATTTTTTTTTGCTTTAAATGCTTGCAGTTATTGATCCATTTGGTCTACAATTATGCGACCAGTATGGCTGGAAAGCACTTGATAAGATCTACTTCCACACAAATATTGGGACATTTTGACTGTCAGGCAGTGGAGAAACAGCCAGTCAAAGAAAGGGTTCCTAGGCTCCTCCAGTCCACTTTAACTAAATTAAAATTTTTTTTTTAAATGCTTGCAGTTATTGATCCATTTGGTCTACAATTATGCGACCAGTATGGCTGGAAAGCACTTACTAAGAACTACTGCAAAACCAATTTTGGGCCATTTTGACTGTCAGGCAGTGGAGAAACAGCCAGTCAAACAAAGGGTTCCTAGTGTCCTCCAGTCCACTTTAAGTTAATTGAGATTTTTTTTTGCTTTAAATGCTTGCAGTTATTGATCCATTTGGTCTACAATTATGCGACCAGTATGGCTGGAAAGCACTTGATAAGAACTACTTCCACACAAATTTTGGGACATTTTGACTATCAGGCAGTGGAGAAACAGCTAGTCAAAGAAAGGGTTCCTAGGCTCCTCCAGTCCACTTTAACTAAATAAAGATTTTTTTTTTAAATGCTTGCAGTTATTGATCCATTTGGTCTACAATTATGCGACCAGTATGGCTGGAAAGCACTTACTAAGAACTACTGCGAAACCAATTTTGGGCCATTTTGACTGTCAGGCAGTGGAGAAACAGCCAGTCAAAGAAAGGGTTCCTAGTCTCCTCCAGTCCACTTTAAGTCAATTGAGATTTTTTTTTGCTTTAAATGCTTGCAGTTATTGATCCATTTGGTCTACAATTATGCGACCAGTATGGCTGGAAAGCACTTGATAAGAACTACTTCCACACAAATTTTGGGACATTTTGACTATCAGGCAGTGGAGAAACAGCCAGTCAAAGAAAGGGTTCCTAGGCTCCTCCAGTCCACTTTAACTAAATAAAGATTTTTTTTTTAAATGCTTGCAGTTATTGATCCATTTGGTCTACAATTATGCGACCAGTATGGCTGGAAAGCACTTACTAAGAACTACTGCGAAACCAATTTTGGGCCATTTTGACTGTCAGGCAGTGGAGAAACAGCCAGTCAAAGAAAGGGTTCCTAGTCTCCTCCAGTCCACTTTAAGTCAATTGAGAATTTTTTTTGCTTTAAATGCTTGCAGTTATTGATCCATTTGTTCTACTATTATGCGACCAGTATGGCTGGAAAGCACTTGATAAGAACTACTTCCACACAAATTTTGGGACATTTTGACTATCAGGCAGTGGAGAAACAGCCAGTCAAAGAAAGGGTTCCTAGTCTTCTCCAGTCCACTTTAAGTCAATTGAGATTTTTTTTGGCTTTAAATGCTTGTAGTTTTTGATCCATTTGGTCTACAATTATGAGACCTGTATCGCTGGAAAGCCCTTGTTCACAGCTACCGCCACACCAATTTTGGGCCATTTTGACTGTCAGGCAGTGGAGAAACAGCCAGTCAAAGAAAGGGTTCCTAGTCTCCACTAGTCCACTTTAAGTCAATTGAGATTTTTTTTTGCTTTAAATGCTTGCAGTTTTTGATCCATTTGGTCTACAATTATGCGACCAGTATCGCTGGAAAGCACTTGTACACAGCTACCTCCCCACCAATTTTGGGCCATTTTGACAATCAGGAGGAGGAGAAACAGCTGGTCAAAGATAGGGTTACTAGGCTCCTCTGGTCCCGCTTCCAAAAATGCACGAAAAGACCTTTTTCAGAGCTACCTTCACACCGATTTTGGGCCATTTTAACCACCATGCAGCGGAGAAATAGCCAATCAAAAGAAGGGTTCCATGGAGAAATATACAGTTAATGGATTCTTATGCTCCTCCGGTCCCACTTTAAGTCAATGGAGATTTTTTTTTGCTTTAAATGCTTGCAGTTATTGATCCATTTGGTCTACAATTATGCGACCAGTATGGCTGGAAAGCACTTGATAAGAACTACTTCCATACAAATTTTGGGACATTTTGACTATCAGGCAGTGGAGAAACAGCCAGTCAAAGAAAGGGTTCCTAGTCTTCTCCAGTCCACTTTAAGTCACTTGAGATTTTTTTTTGCTTTAAATGCTTGTAGTTTTTGATCCATTTGGTCTACAATTATGCGACCAGTATCGCTGGAAAGCCCTTGTTCACAGCTGCCTCCACACCAATTTTGGGCCATTTTGACTGTCAGGCAGTGGAGAAACAGCCAGTCAAAGAAAGGGTTCCTAGGCTCCTCCAGTCCACTTTAACTAAATAAAGATTTTTTTTTTTAAGTGCTTGCAGTTATTGATCCATTTGGTCTACAATTATGCGACCAGTATGGTTGGAAAGCACTTACTAAGAACTACTGCGAAACAAATTTTGGGCCATTTTGACTGTCAGGCAGTGGAGAAACAGCCAGTCAAAGAAAGGGTTCCTAGTCTCCTCCAGTCCACTTTAAGTCAATTGAGATTTTTTTTTGCTTTAAATGCTTGCAGTTATTTATCCATTTGGTCTACAATTATGCGACCAGTATGGCTGGAAAGCACTTGATAAGAACTACTTCCACACAAATTTTGGGACATTTTGACTGTCAGGCAGTGGAGAAAAAAGCCAGTCAAAGAAAGGGTTCCTAGTCTCCTCCAGTCCACTTTAAGTCAATTGAGATTTTTTTTTGCTTTAAATGCTTGCAGTTTTTGATCCATTTGGTCTACAATTATGCGACCAGTATCGCTGGAAAGCCCTTGTTCACAGCTACCTCCACACCAATTTTGGGCCATTTTGACAATCAGGAGGAGAAGAAACAGCTGGTCAAAGATAGGGTTACTAGGCTCCTCTGGTCCCGCTTCCAAAAATGCACGAAAGACCTTTTTCAGAGCTACCTTCACACCGATTTTGGGCCATTTTAACCACCATGCAGCAGAGAAATAGCCAATCAAAAGAAGGGTTCCTTGGAGAAATATACAGTTAATGGATTCTTATGCTCCTCTGGTCCCACTTTAAGTCAATGGAGATTTTTTTTTGCTTTAAATGCTTGCAGTTATTGATCCATTTGGTCTACAATTATGCGACCAGTATGGCTGGAAAGCACTTGATAAGAACTACTTCCACACAAATTTTGGGAAATTTTGACTATCAGGCAGTGGAGAAACAGCCAGTCAAAGAAAGGGTTCCTAGGCTCCTCCAGTCCACTTTAACTAAATAAATATTTTTTTTTTTAAATGCTTGCAGTTATTGATCCATTTGGTCTACAATTATGCGACCAGTATGGCTGGAAAGCACTTACTAAGAACTACTGCGAAACCAATTTTGGGCCATTTTGACTGTCAGGCAGTGGAGAAACAGCCAGTCAAAGAAAGGGTTCCTAGTCTCCTCCTGTCCCCTTTAAGTCAATTGAGATTTTTTTTTGCTTAAAATGCTTGCAGTTTTTGATCCATTTGGTCTACAATTATGCGACCAGTATCGCTGGAAAGCCCTTGTTCACAGCTACCTCCACACCAATTTTGGGCCATTTTGACTGTCAGGCAGTGGAGAAACAGCCAGTCAAAGAAAGGGTTCCTAGTCTCCTCCAGTCCACTTTAAGTCAATTGAGATTTTTTTTTGCTTTAAATGCTTGCAGTTATTGATCCATTTGGTCTACAATTATGCGACCAGTATGGCTGGAAAGCACTTGATAAGATCTACTTCCACACAAATATTGGGACATTTTGACTGTCAGGCAGTGGAGAAACAGCCAGTCAAAGAAAGGGTTCCAAGGCTCCTCCAGTCCACTTTAACTAAATTAAAATTTTATTTTTAAATGCTTGCAGTTATTGATCCATTTGGTCTACAATTATGCGACCAGTATGGCTGGAAAGCACTTACTAAGAACTACTGCAAAACCAATTTTGGGCCATTTTGACTGTCAGGCAGTGGAGAAACAGCCAGTCAAACAAAGGGTTCCTAGTCTCCTCCAGTCCACTTTAAGTCAATTGAGATTTTTTTTTGCTTTAAATGCTTGCAGTTATTGATCCATTTGGTCTACAATTATGCGACCAGTATGGCTGGAAAGCACTTGATAAGAACTACTTCCACACAAATTTTGGGACATTTTGACTATCAGGCAGTGGAGAAACAGCCAGTCAAAGAAAGGGTTCCTAGGCTCCTCCAGTCCACTTTAACTAAATAAAGATTTTTTTTTTAAATGCTTGCAGTTATTGATCCATTTGTTCTACTATTATGCGACCAGTATGGCTGGAAAGCACTTGATAAGAAATACTTCCACACAAATTTTGGGACATTTTGACAGTCAGGCAGTGGACAAACAGCCAGTCAAAGAAAGGGTTCCTAGTCTCCTCCAGTCCACTTTAAGTCAATTGAGATTTTTTTTGCTTTAAATGCTTGTAGTTTTTGATCCATTTGGTCTACAATTATGAGACCTGTATCGCTTGAAAACCCTTGTTCACAGCTACCTCCACACCAATTTTGTGCCATTTTGACTGTCAGGCAGTGGAGAAACAGCCAGTCAAAGAAAGGGTTCCTAGTCTCCACTAGTCCACTTTAAGTCAATTGAGATTTTTTTTTGCTTTAAATGCTTGCAGTTTTTGATCCATTTGGTCTACAATTATGCGACCAGTATCGCTGGAAAGCCCTTGTTCACAGCTACCTCCACACCAATTTTGGGACATTTTGACTATCAGGCAGTGGAGAAACAGCCAGTCAAAGAAAGGGTTCCTAGGCTCCTCCAGTCCACTTTAACTAAATAAAGATTTTTTTTTTTAAATGCTTGCAGTTATTGATCCATTTGGTCTACAATTATGCGACCAGTACGGCTGGAAAGCACTTACTAAGAACTACTGCGAAACCAATTTTGGGCCATTTTGACTGTCAGGCAGTGGAGAAACAGCCAGTCAAAGAAAGGGTTCCTAGTCTCCTCCAGTCCACTTTAAGTCAATTGAGATTTTTTTTTGCTTTAAATGCTTGCAGTTATTGATCCATTTGTTCTACTATTATGCGACCAGTATGGATGGAAAGCACTTGATAAGAAATACTTCCACACAAATTTTGGGACATTTTGACAGTCAGGCAGTGGACAAACAGCCAGTCAAAGAAAGGGTTCCTAGTCTCCTCCAGTCCACTTTAAGTCAAATGAGATTTTTTTTGCTTTAAATGCTTGTAGTTTTTGATCCATTTGGTCTACAATTATGAGACCTGTATCGCTTGAAAACCCTTGTTCACAGCTACCTCCACACCAATTTTGTGCCATTTTGACTGTCAGGCAGTGGAGAAACAGCCAGACAAAGAAAGGGTTCCTAGTCTCCTCCAGTCCACTTTAAGTCAATTGAGATTTTTTTTTGCTTTAAATGCTTGCAGTTATTGATCCATTTGGTCTACAATTATGCGACCAGTATGGCTGGAAAGCACTTGATAAGATCTACTTCCACACAAATATTGGGACATTTTGACTGTCAGGCAGTGGAGAAACAGCCAGTCAAAGAAAGGGTTCCTAGGCTCCTCCAGTCCACTTTAACTAAATTAAATTTTTTTTTTTAAATGCTTGCAGTTATTGATCCATTTGGTCTACAATTATGCGACCAGTATGTCTGGAAAGTACTTACTAAGAACTACTGCAAAACCAATTTTGGGCCATTTTGACTGTCAGGCAGTGGAGAAACAGCCAGTCAAAGAAAGGGTTCCTAGTCTCCTCCAGTCCACTTTAAGTCAATTGAGATTTTTTTTTGCTTTAAATGCTTGCAGTTATTGATCCATTTGGTCTACAATTATGCGACCAGTATGGCTGGAAAGCACTTGATAAGATCTACTTCCACACAAATATTGGGACATTTTGACTGTCAGGCAGTGGAGAAACAGCCAGTCAAAGAAAGGGTTCCTAGTCTCCTCCAGTCCACTTTAACTAAATTAAATGTTTTTTTTTAAATGCTTGCAGTTATTGATCCATTTGGTCTACAATTATGCGACCAGTATGGCTGGAAAGCACTTACTAAGAACTACTGCAAAACCAATTTTGGGCCATTTTGACTGTCAGGCAGTGGAGAAACAGCCAGTCAAACAAAGGGTTCCTAGTGTCCTCCAGTCCACTTTAAGTTAATTGAGATTTTTTTTTGCTTTAAATGCTTGCAGTTATTGATCCATTTGGTCTACAATTATGCGACCAGTATGGCTGGAAAGCACTTGATAAGAACTACTTCCACACAAATTTTGGGACATTTTGACTATCAGGCAGTGGAGAAACAGCTAGTCAAAGAAAGGGTTCCTAGGCTCCTCCAGTCCACTTTAACTAAATAAAGATTTTTTTTTTAAATGCTTGCAGTTATTGATCCATTTGGTCTACAATTATGCGACCAGTATGGCTGGAAAGCACTTACTAAGAACTACTGCGAAACCAATTTTGGGCCATTTTGACTGTCAGGCAGTGGAGAAACAGCCAGTCAAACAAAGGGTTCCTAGTCTCCTCCAGTCCACTTTAAGTCAATTGAGATTTTTTTTTGCTTTAAATGCTTGCAGTTATTGATCCATTTGGTCTACAATTATGCGACCAGTATGGCTGGAAAGCACTTGATAAGAACTACTTCCACACAAATTTTGGGACATTTTGACTATCAGGCAGTGGAGAAACAGCCAGTCAAAGAAAGGGTTCCTAGGCTCCTCCAGTCCACTTTAACTAAATAAAGATTTTTTTTTTTAAATGCTTGCAGTTATTGATCCATTTGGTCTACAATTATGCGACCAGTATGGCTGGAAAGCACTTACTAAGAACTACTGCGAAACCAATTTTGGGCCATTTTGACTGTCAGGCAGTGGAGAAACAGCCAGTCAAAGAAAGGGTTCCTAGTCTCCTCCAGTCCACTTTAAGTCAATTGAGATTTTTTTTTGCTTTAAATGCTTGCAGTTATTGATCCATTTGTTCTACTATTATGCGACCAGTATGGCTGGAAAGCACTTGATAAGAAATACTTCCACACAAATTTTGGGACATTTTGACAGTCAGGCAGTGGACAAACAGCCAGTCAAAGAAAGGGTTCCTAGTCTCCTCCAGTCCACTTTAAGTCAATTGAGATTTTTTTTGCTTTAAATGCTTGTAGTTTTTGATCCATTTGGTCTACAATTATGAGACCTGTATCGCTTGAAAACCCTTGTTCACAGCTACCTCCACACCAATTTTGTGCCATTTTGACTGTCAGGCAGTGGAGAAACAGCCAGACAAAGAAAGGGTTCCTAGTCTCCTCCAGTCCACTTTAAGTCAATTGAGATTTTTTTTTGCTTTAAATGCTTGCAGTTATTGATCCATTTGGTCTACAATTATGCGACCAGTATGGCTGGAAAGCACTTGATAAGATCTACTTCCACACAAATATTGGGACATTTTGACTGTCAGGCAGTGGAGAAACAGCCAGTCAAAGAAAGGGTTCCTAGGCTCCTCCAGTCCACTTTAACTAAATTAAAAAATTTTTTTTAAATGCTTGCAGTTATTGATCCATTTGGTCTACAATTATGCGACCAGTATGTCTGGAAAGCACTTACTAAGAACTACTGCAAAACCAATTTTGGGCCATTTTGACTGTCAGGCAGTGGAGAAACAGCCAGTCAAAGAAAGGGTTCCTAGTCTCCTCCAGTCCACTTTAAGTCAATTGAGATTTTTTTTTGCTTTAAATGCTTGCAGTTATTGATCCATTTGGTCTACAATTATGCGACCAGTATGGCTGGAAAGCACTTGATAAGATCTACTTCCACACAAATATTGGGACATTTTGACTGTCAGGCAGTGGAGAAACAGCCAGTCAAAGAAAGGGTTCCTAGGCTCCTCCAGTCCACTTTAACTAAATTAAAATTTTTTTTTTAAATGCTTGCAGTTATTGATCCATTTGGTCTACAATTATGCGACCAGTATGGCTGGAAAGCACTTACTAAGAACTACTGCAAAACCAATTTTGGGCCATTTTGACTGTCAGGCAGTGGAGAAACAGCCAGTCAAACAAAGGGTTCCTAGTGTCCTCCAGTCCACTTTAAGTTAATTGAGATTTTTTTTTGCTTTAAATGCTTGCAGTTATTGATCCATTTGGTCTACAATTATGCGACCAGTATGGCTGGAAAGCACTTGATAAGAACTACTTCCACACAAATTTTGGGACATTTTGACTATCAGGCAGTGGAGAAACAGCTAGTCCAAGAAAGGGTTCCTAGGCTCCTCCAGTCCACTTTAACTAAATAAAGATTTTTTTTTTAAATGCTTGCAGTTATTGATCCATTTGGTCTACAATTATGCGACCAGTATGGCTGGAAAGCACTTACTAAGAACTACTGCGAAACCAATTTTGGGCCATTTTGACTGTCAGGCAGTGGAGAAACAGCCAGTCAAACAAAGGGTTCCTAGTCTCCTCCAGTCCACTTTAAGTCAATTGAGATTTTTTTTTGCTTTAAATGCTTGCAGTTATTGATCCATTTGGTCTACAATTATGCGACCAGTATGGCTGGAAAGCACTTGATAAGAACTACTTCCACACAAATTTTGGGACATTTTGACTATCAGGCAGTGGAGAAACAGCCAGTCAAAGAAAGGGTTCCTAGGCTCCTCCAGTCCACTTTAACTAAATAAAGATTTTTTTTTTAAATGCTTGCAGTTATTGATCCATTTGGTCTACAATTATGCGACCAGTATGGCTGGAAAGCACTTACTAAGAACTACTGCGAAACCAATTTTGGGCCATTTTGACTGTCAGGCAGTGGAGAAACAGCCAGTCAAAGAAAGGGTTCCTAGTCTCCTCCAGTCCACTTTAAGTCAATTGAGATTTTTTTTTGCTTTAAATGCTTGCAGTTATTGATCCATTTGTTCTACTATTATGCGACCAGTATGGCTGGAAAGCACTTGATAAGAAATACTTCCACACAAATTTTGGGACATTTTGACAGTCAGGCAGTGGACAAACAGCCAGTCAAAGAAAGGGTTCCTAGTCTCCTCCAGTCCACTTTAAGTCAATTGAGATTTTTTTTGCTTTAAATGCTTGTAGTTTTTGATCCATTTGGTCTACAATTATGAGACCTGTATCGCTTGAAAACCCTTGTTCACAGCTACCTCCACACCAATTTTGTGCCATTTTGACTGTCAGGCAGTGGAGAAACAGCCAGTCAAAGAAAGGGTTCCTAGTCTCCACTAGTCCACTTTAAGTCAATTGAGATTTTTTTTTGCTTTAAATGCTTGCAGTTTTTGATCCATTTGGTCTACAATTATGCGACCAGTATCGCTGGAAAGCCCTTTTTCACAGCTACCTCCACACCAATTTTGGGACATTTTGACTATCAGGCAGTGGAGAAACAGCCAGTCAAAGAAAGGGTTCCTAGGCTCCTCCAGTCCACTTTAACTAAATAAAGATTTTTTTTTTTAAATGCTTGCAGTTATTGATCCATTTGGTCTACAATTATGCGACCAGTATGGCTGGAAAGCACTTACTAAGAACTACTGCGAAACCAATTTTGGGCCATTTTGACTTTCAGGCAGTGGAGAAACAGCCAGTCAAAGAAAGGGTTCCTAGTCTCCTCCAGTCCACTTTAAGTCAATTGAGATTTTTTTTTGCTTTAAATGCTTGCAGTTATTGATCCATTTGTTCTACTATTATGCGACCAGTATGGCTGGAAAGCACTTGATAAGAAATACTTCCACACAAATTTTGGGACATTTTGACAGTCAGGCAGTGGACAAACAGCCAGTCAAAGAAAGGGTTCCTAGTCTCCTCCAGTCCACTTTAAGTCAATTGAGATTTTTTTTGCTTTAAATGCTTGTAGTTTTTGATCCATTTGGTCTACAATTATGAGACCTGTATCGCTTGAAAACCCTTGTTCACAGCTACCTCCACACCAATTTTGTGCCATTTTGACTGTCAGGCAGTGGAGAAACAGCCAGACAAAGAAAGGGTTCCTAGTCTCCTCCAGTCCACTTTAAGTCAATTGAGATTTTTTTTTGCTTTAAATGCTTGCAGTTATTGTTCCATTTGGTCTACAATTATGCGACCAGTATGGCTGGAAAGCACTTGATAAGATCTACTTCCACACAAATATTGGGACATTTTGACTGTCAGGCAGTGGAGAAACAGCCAGTCAAAGAAAGGGTTCCTAGGCTCCTCCAGTCCACTTTAACTAAATTAAAAATTTTTTTTTAAATGCTTGCAGTTATTGATCCATTTGGTCTACAATTATGCGACCAGTATGTCTGGAAAGCACTTACTAAGAACTACTGCAAAACCAATTTTGGGCCATTTTGACTGTCAGGCAGTGGAGAAACAGCCAGTCAAAGAAAGGGTTCCTAGTCTCCTCCAGTCCACTTTAAGTCAATTGAGATTTTTTTTTGCTTTAAATGCTTGCAGTTATTGATCCATTTGGTCTACAATTATGCGACCAGTATGGCTGGAAAGCACTTGATAAGATCTACTTCCACACAAATATTGGGACATTTTGACTGTCAGGCAGTGGAGAAACAGCCAGTCAAAGAAAGGGTTCCTAGGCTCCTCCAGTCCACTTTAACTAAATTAAAATTTTTTTTTTAAATGCTTGCAGTTATTGATCCATTTGGTCTACAATTATGCGACCAGTATGGCTGGAAAGCACTTACTAAGAACTACTGCAAAACCAATTTTGGGGCATTTTGACTGTCAGGCAGTGGAGAAACAGCCAGTCAAACAAAGGGTTCCTAGTGTCCTCCAGTCCACTTTAAGTTAATTGAGATTTTTTTTTGCTTTAAATGCTTGCAGTTATTGATCCATTTGGTCTACAATTATGCGACCAGTATGGCTGGAAAGCACTTGATAAGAACTACTTCCACACAAATTTTGGGACATTTTGACTATCAGGCAGTGGAGAAACAGCCAGTCAAAGAAAGGGTTCCTAGGCTCCTCCAGTCCACTTTAACTAAATAAAGATTTTTTTTTTAAATGCTTGCAGTTATTGATCCATTTGGTCTACAATTATGCGACCAGTATGGCTGGAAAGCACTTACTAAGAACTACTGCGAAACCAATTTTGGGCCATTTTGACTGTCAGGCAGTGGAGAAACAGCCAGTCAAACAAAGGGTTCCTAGTCTCCTCCAGTCCACTTTAAGTCAATTGAGATTTTTTTTTGCTTTAAATGCTTGCAGTTATTGATCCATTTGTTCTACTATTATGCGACCAGTATGGCTGGAAAGCACTTGATAAGAAATACTTCCACACAAATTTTGGGACATTTTGACAGTCAGGCAGTGGACAAACAGCCAGTCAAAGAAAGGGTTCCTAGTCTCCTCCAGTCCACTTTAAGTCAATTGAGATTTTTTTTGCTTTAAATGCTTGTAGTTTTTGATCCATTTGGTCTACAATTATGAGACCTGTATCGCTTGAAAACCCTTGTTCACAGCTACCTCCACACCAATTTTGTGCCATTTTGACTGTCAGGCAGTGGAGAAACAGCCAGTCAAAGAAAGGGTTCCTAGTCTCCACTAGTCCACTTTAAGTCAATTGAGATTTTTTTTTGCTTTAAATGCTTGCAGTTTTTGATCCATTTGGTCTACAATTATGCGACCAGTATCGCTGGAAAGCCCTTGTTCACAGCTACCTCCACACCAATTTTGGGACATTTTGACTATCAGGCAGTGGAGAAACAGCTAGTCAAAGAAAGGGTTCCTAGGCTCCTCCAGTCCACTTTAACTAAATAAAGATTTTTTTTTTTAAATGCTTGCAGTTATTGATCCATTTGGTCTACAATTATGCGACCAGTATGGCTGGAAAGCACTTACTAAGAACTACTGCGAAACCAATTTTGGGCCATTTTGACTGTCAGGCAGTGGAGAAACAGCCAGTCAAAGAAAGGGTTCCTAGTCTCCTCCAGTCCACTTTAAGTCAATTGAGATTTTTTTTTGCTTTAAATGCTTGCAGTTATTGATCCATTTGTTCTACTATTATGCGACCAGTATGGCTGGAAAGCACTTGATAAGAAATACTTCCACACAAATTTTGGGACATTTTGACAGTCAGGCAGTGGACAAACAGCCAGTCAAAGAAAGGGTTCCTAGTCTCCTCCAGTCCACTTTAAGTCAATTGAGATTTTTTTTGCTTTAAATGCTTGTAGTTTTTGATCCATTTGGTCTACAATTATGAGACCTGTATCGCTTGAAAACATTTGTTCACAGCTACCTCCACACCAATTTTGTGCCATTTTGACTGTCAGGCAGTGGAGAAACAGCCAGACAAAGAAAGGGTTCCTAGTCTCCTCCAGTCCACTTTAAGTCAATTGAGATTTTTTTTTGCTTTAAATGCTTGCAGTTATTGATCCATTTGGTCTACAATTATGCGACCAGTATGGCTGGAAAGCACTTGATAAGATCTACTTCCACACAAATATTGGGACATTTTGACTGTCAGGCAGTGGAGAAACAGCCAGTCAAAGAAAGGGTTCCTAGGCTCCTCCAGTCCACTTTAACTAAATTAAAATTTTTTTTTTAAATGCTTGCAGTTATTGATCCATTTGGTCTACAATTATGCGACCAGTATGTCTGGAAAGCACTTACTAAGAACTACTGCAAAACCAATTTTGGGCCATTTTGACTGTCAGGCAGTGGAGAAACAGCCAGTCAAAGAAAGGGTTCCTAGTCTCCTCCAGTCCACTTTAAGTCAATTGAGATTTTTTTTTGCTTTAAATGCTTGCAGTTATTGATCCATTTGGTCTACAATTATGCGACCAGTATGGCTGGAAAGCACTTGATAAGAACTACTTCCACACAAATTTTGGGAAATTTTGACTATCAGGCAGTGGAGAAACAGCCAGTCAAAGAAAGGGTTCCTAGGCTCCTCCAGTCCACTTTAACTAAATAAAGATTTTTTTTTTTAAATGCTTGCAGTTATTGATCCATTTGGTTTACAATTATGCGACCAGTATGGCTGGAAAGCACTTACTAAGAACTACTGCGAAACCAATTTTGGGCCATTTTGACTGTCAGGCAGTGGAGAAACAGCCAGTCAAAGAAAGGGTTCCTAGTCTCCTCCTGTCCCCTTTAAGTCAATTGAGATTTTTTTTTGCTTAAAATGCTTGCAGTTTTTGATCCATTTGGTCTACAATTATGCGACCAGTATCGCTGGAAAGCCCTTGTTCACAGCTACCTCCACACCAATTTTGGGCCATTTTGACTGTCAGGCAGTGGAGAAACAGCCAGTCAAAGAAAGGGTTCCTAGTCTCCTCCAGTCCACTTTAAGTCAATTGAGATTTTTTTTTGCTTTAAATGCTTGCAGTTATTGATCCATTTGGTCTACAATTATGCGACCAGTATGGCTGGAAAGCACTTGATAAGATCTACTTCCACACAAATATTGGGACATTTTGACTGTCAGGCAGTGGAGAAACAGCCAGTCAAAGAAAGGGTTCCAAGGCTCCTCCAGTCCACTTTAACTAAATTAAAAATTTTTTTTTAAATGCTTGCAGTTATTGATCCATTTGGTGTACAATTATGCGACCAGTATGGCTGGAAAGCACTTACTAAGAACTACTGCAAAACCAATTTTGGGCCATTTTGACTGTCAGGCAGTGGAGAAACAGCCAGTCAAACAAAGGGTTCCTAGTCTCCTCCAGTCCACTTTAAGTCAATTGAGATTTTTTTTTGCTTTAAATGCTTGCAGTTATTGATCCATTTGGTCTACAATTATGCGACCAGTATGGCTGGAAAGCACTTGATAAGAACTACTTCCACACAAATTTTGGGACATTTTGACTATCAGGCAGTGGAGAAACAGCCAGTCAAAGAAAGGGTTCCTAGGCTCCTCCAGTCCACTTTAACTAAATAAAGATTTTTTTTTTAAATGCTTGCAGTTATTGATCCATTTGGTCTACAATTATGCGACCAGTATGGCTGGAAAGCACTTACTAAGAACTACTGCGAAACCAATTTTGGGCCATTTTGACTGTCAGGCAGTGGAGAAACAGCCAGTCAAAGAAAGGGTTCCTAGTCTCCTCCAGTCCACTTTAAGTCAATTGAGATTTTTTTTTGCTTTAAATGCTTGCAGTTATTGATCCATTTGTTCTACTATTATGCGACCAGTATGGCTGGAAAGCACTTGATAAGAAATACTTCCACACAAATTTTGGGACATTTTGACAGTCAGGCAGTGGACAAACAGCCAGTCAAAGAAAGGGTTCCTAGTCTCCTCCAGTCCACTTTAAGTCAATTGAGATTTTTTTTGCTTTAAATGCTTGTAGTTTTTGATCCATTTGGTCTACAATTATGAGACCTGTATCGCTTGAAAACCCTTGTTCACAGCTACCTCCACACCAATTTTGGGCCATTTTGACAATCAGGAGGAGGAGAAACAGCTGGTCAAAGATAGGGTTACTAGGCTCCTCTGGTCCCGCTTCCAAAAATGCACGAAAATACCTTATTCAGAGCTACCTTCACACCGATTTTGGGCCATTTTAACCACCATGCAGCGGAGAAATAGCCAATCAAAAGAAGGGTTCCATGGAGAAATATACAGTTAATGGATTCTTATGCTCCTCCGGTCCCACTTTAAGTCAATGGAGATTTTTTTTTGCTTTAAATGCTTGCAGTTATTGATCCATTTGGTCTACAATTATGCGACCAGTATGGCTGGAAAGCACTTGATAAGATCTACTTCCACACAAATATTGGGACATTTTGACTGTCAGGCAGTGGAGAAACAGCCAGTCAAAGAAAGGGTTCCAAGGCTCCTCCAGTCCACTTTAACTAAATTAAAAATTTTTTTTTAAATGCTTGCAGTTATTGATCCATTTGGTCTACAATTATGCGACCAGTATGGCTGGAAAGCACTTACTAAGAAATACTGCGAAACCAATTTTGGGCCATTTTGACTGTCAGGCAGTGGAGAAACAGCCAGTCAAAGAAAGGGTTCCTAGTCTCCTCCAGTCCACTTTAAGTCAATTGAGATTTTTTTTTGCTTTAAATGCTTGCAGTTATTGATCCATTTGGTCTACAATTATGCGACCAGTATGGCTGGAAAGCACTTGATAAGATCTACTTCCACACAAATATTGGGACATTTTGACTGTCAGGCAGTGGAGAAACAGCCAGTCAAAGAAAGGGTTCCTAGTCTCCACTAGTCCACTTTAAGTCAATTGAGATTTTTTTTTGCTTTAAATGCTTGCAGTTTTTGATCCATTTGGTCTACAATTATGCGACCAGTATCGCTGGAAAGCCCTTGTTCACAGCTACCTCCACACCAATTTTGGGCCATTTTGACAATCAGGAGGAGGAGAAACAGCTGGTCAAAGATAGGGTTACTAGGCTCCTCTGGTCCCGCTTCCAAAAATGCACGAAAAGACCTTTTTCAGAGCTACCTTCACACCGATTTTGGGCCATTTTAACCACCATGCAGCGGAGAAATAGCCAATCAAAAGAAGTGTTCCATGGAGAAATATACAGTTAATGGATTCTTATGCTCCTCCGGTCCCACTTTAAGTCAATGGAGATTTTTTTTTGCTTTAAATGCTTGCAGTTATTGATCCATTTGTTCTACTATTATGCGACCAGTATGGCTGGAAAGCACTTGATAAGAACTACTTCCACACAAATTTTGGGACATTTTGACTATCAGGCAGTGGAGAAACAGCCAGTCAAAGAAAGGGTTCCTAGGCTCCTCCAGTCCACTTTAACTCAATAAAGATTTTTTTTTTTAAATGCTTGCAGTTATTGATCCATTTGGTCTACAATTATGCGACCAGTATGGCTGGAAAGCACTTGATAAGATCTACTTCCACACAAATATTGGGACATTTTGACTGTCAGGCAGTGGAGAAACAGCCAGTCAAAGAAAGGGTTCCTAGGCTCCTCCAGTCCACTTTAACTAAATTAAATTTTTTTTTTTAAATGCTTGCAGTTATTGATCCATTTGGTCTACAATTATGCGACCAGTATGGCTGGAAAGCACTTACTAAGAACTACTGCAAAACCAATTTTGGGCCATTTTGACTGTCAGGCAGTGGAGAAACAGCCAGTCAAACAAAGGGTTCCTAGTCTCCTCCAGTCCACTTTAAGTTAATTGAGATTTTTTTTTGCTTTAAATGCTTGCAGTTATTGATCCATTTGGTCTACAATTATGCGACCAGTATGGCTGGAAAGCACTTGATAAGAACTACTTCCACACAAATTTTGGGACATTTTGACTATCAGGCAGTGGAGAAACAGCTAGTCAAAGAAAGGGTTCCTAGGCTCCTCCAGTCCACTTTAACTAAATAAAGATTTTTTTTTTAAATGCTTGCAGTTATTGATCCATTTGGTCTACAATTATGCGACCAGTATGGCTGGAAAGCACTTACTAAGAACTACTGCGAAACCAATTTTGGGCCATTTTGACTGTCAGGCAGTGGAGAAACAGCCAGTCAAAGAAAGGGTTCCTAGTCTCCTCCAGTCCACTTTAAGTCAATTGAGATTTTTTTTGCTTTAAATGCTTGCAGTTATTGATCCATTTGGTCTACAATTATGCGACCAGTATGGCTGGAAAGCACTTGATAAGAACTACTTCCACACAAATTTTGGGACATTTTGACTATCAGGCAGTGGAGAAACAGCCAGTCAAAGAAAGGGTTCCTAGGCTCCTCCAGTCCACTTTAACTAAATAAAGATTTTTTTTTTTTAAATGCTTGCAGTTATTGATCCATTTGGTCTACAATTATGCGACCAGTATGGCTGGAAAGCACTTACTAAGAACTACTGCGAAACCAATTTTGGGCCATTTTGACTGTCAGGCAGTGGAGAAACAGCCAGTCAAAGAAAGGGTTCCTAGTCTCCTCCAGTCCACTTTAAGTCAATTGAGATTTTTTTTGGCTTTAAATGCTTGTAGTTTTTGATCCATTTGGTCTACAATTATGAGACCTGTATCGCTGGAAAGCCCTTGTTCACAGCTACCTCCACACCAATTTTGGGCCATTTTGACTGTCAGGCAGTGGAGAAACAGCCAGTCAAAGAAAGGGTTCCTAGTCTCCACTAGTCCACTTTAAGTCAATTGAGATTTTTTTTTGCTTTAAATGCTTGCAGTTTTTGATCCATTTGGTCTACAATTATGCGACCAGTATCGCTGGAAAGCCCTTGTTCACTGCTACCTCCCCACCAATTTTGGGCCATTTTGACAATCAGGAGGAGGAGAAACAGCTGGTCAAAGATAGGGTTACTAGGCTCCTCCAGTCCACTTTAACTAAATAAAGATTATTTTTTTAAATGCTTGCAGTTATTGATCCATTTGGTCTACAATTATGCGACCAGTATGGCTGGAAAGCACTTACTAAGAACTACTGCAAAACCAATTTTGGGCCATTTTGACTGTCAGGCAGTGGAGAAACAGCCAGTCAAACAAAGGGTTCCTAGTCTCCTCCAGTCCACTTTAAGTCAATTGAGATTTTTTTTTGCTTTAAATGCTTGCAGTTATTGATCCATTTGGTCTACAATTATGCGACCAGTATGGCTGGAAAGCACTTGATAAGAACTACTTCCACACAAATTTTGGGACATTTTGACTATCAGGCAGTGGAGAAACAGCTAGTCAAAGAAAGGGTTCCTAGGCTCCTCCATTCCACTTTAACTAAATAAAGATTATTTTTTTAAATGCTTGCAGTTATTGATCCATTTGGTCTACAATTATGCGACCAGTATGGCTGGAAAGCACTTACTAAGAACTACTGCGAAACCAATTTTGGGCCATTTTGACTGTCAGGCAGTGGAGAAACAGCCAGTCAAAGAAAGGGTTCCTAGTCTCCTCCAGTCCACTTTAAGTCAATTGAGATTTTTTTTTACTTTAAATGCTTGCAGTTATTGATCCATTTGGTCTACAATTATGCGACCAGTATGGCTGGAAAGCACTTGATAAGAACTACTTCCACACAAATTTTGGGACATTTTGACTGTCAGGCAGTGGAGAAACAGCCAGTCAAAGAAAGGGTTCCTAGGCTCCTCCAGTCCACTTTAACTAAATAAAGATTTTTTTTTTTAAATGCTTGCAGTTATTGATCCATTTGGTCTACAATTATGCGACCAGTATGGCTGGAAAGCACTTACTAAGAACTACTGCGAAACCAATTTTGGGCCATTTTGACTGTCAGGCAGTGGAGAAACAGCCAGTCAAAGAAAGGGTTCCTAGTCTCCTCCAGTCCACTTTAAGTCAATTGAGATTTTTTTTTGCTTTAAATGCTTGCAGTTATTGATCCATTTGGTCTACAATTATGCGACCAGTATGGCTGGAAAGCACTTGATAAGAACTACTTCCACACAAATTTTGGGCCATTTTGACTATCAGGCAGTGGAGAAACAGCCTGTCAAAGAAAGGGTTCCTAGTCTTCTCCAGTCCACTTTAAGTCAATTGAGATTTTTTTTGGCTTTAAATGCTTGTAGTTTTTGATCCATTTGGTCTACAATTTTGCGACCAGTATCGCTGGAAAGCCCTTGTTCACAGCTGCCTCCACACCAATTTTGGGCCATTTTGACTGTCAGGCAGTGGAGAAACAGCCAGTCAAAGAAAGGGTTCCTAGGCTCCTCCAGTCCACTTTAACTAAATAAAGATTTTTTTTTTTAAATGCTTGCAGTTATTGATCCATTTGGTCTACAATTATGCGACCAGTATGGCTGGAAAGCACTTACTAAGAACTACTGCGAAACAAATTTTGGGCCATTTTGACTGTCAGGCAGTGGAGAAACAGCCAATCAAAGAAAGGGTTCCTAGTCTCCTCCAGTCCACTTTAAGTCAATTGAGATTTTTTTTTGCTTTAAATGCTTGCAGTTATTTATCCATTTGGTCTACAATTATGCGACCAGTATGGCTGGAAAGCACTTGATAATAACTACTTCCACACAAATTTTGGGACATTTTGATTGTCAGGCAGTAGAGAAACAGCCAGTCAAAGAAAGGGTTCCTAGTCTCCTCCAGTCCACTTTAAGTCAATTGAGATTTTTTTTTGCTTTAAATGCATGCAGTTTTTGATCCATTGGGTCTACAATTATGCGACCAGTATCGCTGGAAAGCCCTTGTTCACAGCTACCTCCACACCAATTTTGGGCCATTTTGACAATCAGGAGGAGGAGAAACAGCTGGTCAAAGATAGGGTTACTAGGCTCCTCTGGTCCCGCTTCCAAAAATGCACGAAAAGACCTTTTTCAGAGCTACCTTCACACCGATTTTGGGCCATTTTAACCACCATGCAGCGGAGAAATAGCCAATCAAAAGAAGGGTTCCATGGAGAATTATACAGTTAATGGATTCTTATGCTCCTCTGGTCCCACTTTAAGTCAATGGAGATTTTTTTTTGCTTTAAATGCTTGCAGTTATTGATCCATTTGGTCTACAATTATGCGACCAGTATGGCTGGAAAGCACTTGATAAGAACTACTTCCACACAAATTTTGGGAAATTTTGACTATCAGGCAGTGGAGAAACAGCCAGTCAAAGAAAGGGTTCCTAGGCTCCTCCAGTCCACTTTAACTAAATAAAGATTTTTTTTTTTAAATGCTTGCAGTTATTGATCCATTTGGTCTACAATTATGCGACCAGTATGGCTGGAAAGCACTTACTAAGAACTACTGCGAAACCAATTTTGGGCCATTTTGACTGTCAGGCAGTGGAGAAACAGCCAGTCAAAGAAAGGGTTCCTAGTCTCCTCCTGTCCCCTTTAAGTCAATTGAGATTTTTTTTTGCTTAAAATGCTTGCAGTTTTTGATCCATTTGGTCTACAATTATGCGACCAGTATCGCTGGAAAGCCCTTGTTCACAGCTACCTCCACACCAATTTTGGGCCATTTTGACTGTCAGGCAGTGGAGAAACAGCCAGTCAAAGAAAGGGTTCCTAGTCTCCTCCAGTCCACTTTAAGTCAATTGAGATTTTTTTTTGCTTTAAATGCTTGCAGTTATTGATCCATTTGGTCTACAATTATGCGACCAGTATGGCTGGAAAGCACTTGATAAGATCTACTTCCACACAAATATTGGGACATTTTGACTGTCAGGCAGTGGAGAAACAGCCAGTCAAAGAAAGGGTTCGAAGGCTCCTCCAGTCCACTTTAACTAAATTAAAAATTTTTTTTTAAATGCTTGCAGTTATTGATCCATTTGGTCTACAATTATGCGACCAGTATGGCTGGAAAGCACTTACTATGAACTACTGCAAAACCAATTTTGGGCCATTTTGACTGTCAGGCAGTGGAGAAACTTCCAGTCAAACAAAGGGTTCCTAGTCTCCTCCAGTCCACTTTAAGTCAATTGAGATTTTTTTTTGCTTTAAATGCTTGCAGTTATTGATCCATTTGGTCTACAATTATGCGACCAGTATGGCTGGAAAGCACTTGATAAGAACTACTTCCAAACAAATTTTGGGACATTTTGACTATCAGGCAGTGGAGAAACAGCCAGTCAAAGAAAGGGTTCCTAGGCTCCTCCAGTCCACTTTAACTAAATAAAGATTTTTTTTTTAAATGCTTGCAGTTATTGATCCATTTGGTCTACAATTATGCGACCAGTATGGCTGGAAAGCACTTACTAAGAACTACTGCGAAACCAATTTTGGGCCATTTTGACTGTCAGGCAGTGGAGAAACTTCCAGTCAAACAAAGGGTTCCTAGTCTCCTCCAGTCCACTTTAAGTCAATTAAGATTTTTTTTTGCTTTAAATGCTTGTAGTTTTTGATCCATTTGGTCTACAATTATGAGACCTGTATCGCTTGAAAGCCCTTGTTCACAGCTACCTCCACACCAATTTTGGGCCATTATGACTGTCAGGCAGTGGAGAAACAGCCAGTCAAAGAAAGGGTTCCTAGTCTCCACTAGTCCACTTTAAGTCAATTGAGATTTTTTTTTGCTTTAAATGCTTGCAGTTTTTGATCCATTTGGTCTACAATTATGCGACCAGTATCGCTGGAAAGCCCTTGTTCACAGCTACCTCCCCACCAATTTTGGGCCATTTTGACAATCAGGAGGAGGAGAAACAGCTGGTCAAAGATAGGGTTACTAGGCTCCTCTGGTCCCGCTTCCAAAAATGCACGAAAAGACCTTTTTCAGAGCTACCTTCACATCGATTTTGGGCCATTTTAACCACCATGCAGCGGAGAAATAGCCAATCAAAAGAAGGGTTCCATGGAGAAATATACAGTTAATGGATTCTTATGCTCCTCCGGTCCCACTTTAAGTCAATGGAGATTTTTTTTTGCTTTAAATGCTTGCAGTTATTGATCCATTTGGTCTACAATTATGCGACCAGTATGGCTGGAAAGCACTTGATAAGAACTACTTCCACACAAATTTTGGGACATTTTGACTATCAGGCAGTGGAGAAACAGCTAGTCAAAGAAAGGGTTCCTAGGCTCCTCCAGTCCACTTTAACTAAATAAAGATTTTTTTTTTAAATGCTTGCAGTTATTGATCCATTTGGTCTACAATTATGCGACCAGTATGGATGGAAAGCACTTACTAAGAACTACTGCGAAAACAATTTTGGGCCATTTTGACTGTCAGGCAGTGGAGAAACAGCCAGTCAAAGAAAGGGTTCCTAGTCTCCTCCAGTCCACTTTAAGTCAATTGAGATTTTTTTTTGCTTTAAATGCTTGCAGTTATTGATCCATTTGGTCTACAATTATGCGACCAGTATGGCTGGAAAGCACTTGATAAGAACTACTTCCACACAAATTTTGGGACATTTTGACTATCAGGCAGTGGAGAAACAGCCAGTCAAAGAAAGGGTTCCTAGGCTCCTCCAGTCCACTTTAACTAAATAAAGATTTTTTTTTTTAAATGCTTGCAGTTATTGATCCATTTGGTCTACAATTATGCGACCAGTATGGCTGGAAAGCACTTACTAAGAACTACTGCGAAACCAATTTTGGGCCATTTTGACTGTCAGGCAGTGGAGAAACAGCCAGTCAAAGAAAGGGTTCCTAGTCTCCTCCAGTCCACTTTAAGTCAATTGAGATTTTTTTTGGCTTTAAATGCTTGTAGATTTTGATCCATTTGGTCTACAATTATGAGACCTGTATCGCTGGAAAGCCCTTGTTCACAGCTACCTCCACACCAATTTTGGGCCATTTTGACTGTCAGGCAGTGGAGAAACAGCCAGTCAAAGAAAGGGTTCCTAGTCTCCACTAGTCCACTTTAAGTCAATTGAGATTTTTTTTTGCTTTAAATGCTTGCAGTTTTTGATCCATTTGGTCTACAATTATGCGACCAGTATCGCTGGAAAGCCCTTGTTCACTGCTACCTCCCCACCAATTTTGGGCCATTTTGACAATCAGGAGGAGGAGAAACAGCTGGTCAAAGATAGGGTTACTAGGCTCCTCCAGTCCACTTTAACTAAATAAAGATTATTTTTTTAAATGCTTGCAGTTATTGATCCATTTGGTCTACAATTATGCGACCAGTATGGCTGGAAAGCACTTACTAAGAACTACTGCAAAACCAATTTTGGGCCATTTTGACTGTCAGGCAGTGGAGAAACAGCCAGTCAAACAAAGGGTTCCTAGTCTCCTCCAGTCCACTTTAAGTCAATTGAGATTTTTTTTTGCTTTAAATGCTTGCAGTTATTGATCCATTTGGTCTACAATTATGCGACCAGTATGGCTGGAAAGCACTTGATAAGAACTACTTCCACACAAATTTTGGGACATTTTGACTATCAGGCAGTGGAGAAACAGCTAGTCAAAGAAAGGGTTCCTAGGCTCCTCCATTCCACTTTAACTAAATAAAGATTATTTTTTTAAATGCTTGCAGTTATTGATCCATTTGGTCTACAATTATGCGACCAGTATGGCTGGAAAGCACTTACTAAGAACTACTGCGAAACCAATTTTGGGCCATTTTGACTGTCAGGCAGTGGAGAAACAGCCAGTCAAAGAAAGGGTTCCTAGTCTCCTCCAGTCCACTTTAAGTCAATTGAGATTTTTTTTTACTTTAAATGCTTGCAGTTATTGATCCATTTGGTCTACAATTATGCGACCAGTATGGCTGGAAAGCACTTGATAAGAACTACTTCCACACAAATTTTGGGCCATTTTGACTATCAGGCAGTGGAGAAACAGCCAGTCAAAGAAAGGGTTCCTAGGCTCCTCCAGTCCACTTTAACTAAATAAAGATTTTTTTTTTTAAATGCTTGCAGTTATTGATCCATTTGGTCTACAATTATGCGACCAGTATGGCTGGAAAGCACTTACTAAGAACTACTGCGAAACCAATTTTGGGCCATTTTGACTGTCAGGCAGTGGAGAAACAGCCAGTCAAAGAAAGGGTTCCTAGTCTCCTCCAGTCCACTTTAAGTCAATTGAGAATTTTTTTTGCTTTAAATGCTTGCAGTTATTGATCCATTTGTTCTACTATTATGCGACCAGTATGGCTGGAAAGCACTTGATAAGAACTACTTCCACACAAATTTTGGGACATTTTGACTATCAGGCAGTGGAGAAACAGCCAGTCAAAGAAAGGGTTCCTAGTCTTCTCCAGTCCACTTTAAGTCAATTGAGATTTTTTTTTGGCTTTAAATGCTTGTAGTTTTTCATCCATTTGGTCTACAATTATGCGACCAGTATCGCTGGAAAGCCCTTGTTCACAGCTGCCTCCACACCAATTTTGGGCCATTTTGACTGTCAGACAGTGGAGAAACAGCCAGTCAAAGAAAGGGTTCCTAGGCTCCTCCAGTCCACTTTAACTAAATAAAGATTTTTTTTTTTAAATGCTTGCAGTTATTGATCCATTTGGTCTACAATTATGCGACCAGTTTGGTTGGAAAGCACTTACTAAGAACTACTGCGAAACAAATTTTGGGCCATTTTGACTGTCAGGCAGTGGAGAAACAGCCAGTCAAAGAAAGGGTTCCTAGTCTCCTCCAGTCCACTTTAAGTCAATTGAGATTTTTTTTTGCTTTAAATGCTTGCAGTTATTTATCCATTTGGTCTACAATTATGCGACCAGTATAGCTGGAAAGCACTTGATAAGAACTACTTCCACACAAATTTTGGGACATTTTGACTGTCAGGCAGTGGAGAAACAGCCAGTCAAAGAAAGGGTTCCTAGTCTCCTCCAGTCCACTTTAAGTCAATTGAGATTTTTTTTTGCTTTAAATGCTTGCAGTTTTTGATCCATTTGGTCTACAATTATGCGACCAGTATCGCTGGAAAGCCCTTGTTCACAGCTACCTCCACACCAATTTTGGGCCATTTTGACAATCAGGAGGAGAAGAAACAGCTGGTCAAAGATAGGGTTACTAGGCTCCTCTGGTCCCGCTTCCAAAAATGCACGAAAAGACCTTTTTCAGAGCTACCTTCACACCGATTTTGGGCCATTTCAACCACCATGCAGCAGAGAAATAGCCAATCAAAAGAAGGGTTCCTTGGAGAAATATACAGTTAATGGATTCTTATGCTCCTCTGGTCCCACTTTAAGTCAATGGAGATTTTTTTTTGCTTTAAATGCTTGCAGTTATTGATCCATTTGGTCTACAATTATGCGACCAGTATGGCTGGAAAGCACTTGATAAGAACTACTTCCACACAAATTTTGGGCCATTTTGACTATCAGGCAGTGGAGAAACAGCCTGTCAAAGAAAGGGTTCCTAGTCTTCTCCAGTCCACTTTAAGTCAATTGAGATTTTTTTTTGCTTTAAATGCTTGTAGTTTTTGATCCATTTGGTCTACAATTTTGCGACCAGTATCGCTGGAAAGCCCTTGTTCACAGCTGCCTCCACACCAATTTTGGGCCATTTTGACTGTCAGGCAGTGGAGAAACAGCCAGTCAAAGAAAGGGTTCCTAGGCTCCTCCAGTCCACTTTAACTAAATAAAGATTTTTTTTTTTAAATGCTTGCAGTTATTGATCCATTTGGTCTACAATTATGCGACCAGTATGGCTGGAAAGCACTTACTAAGAACTACTGCGAAACAAATTTTGGGCCATTTTGACTGTCAGGCAGTGGAGAAACAGCCAATCAAAGAAAGGGTTCCTAGTCTCCTCCAGTCCACTTTAAGTCAATTGAGATTTTTTTTTGCTTTAAATGCTTGCAGTTATTTATCCATTTGGTCTACAATTATGCGACCAGTATGGCTGGAAAGCACTTGATAATAACTACTTCCACACAAATTTTGGGACATTTTGATTGTCAGGCAGTAGAGAAACAGCCAGTCAAAGAAAGGGTTCCTAGTCTCCTCCAGTCCACTTTAAGTCAATTGAGATTTTTTTTTGCTTTAAATGCATGCAGTTTTTGATCCATTTGGTCTACAATTATGCGACCAGTATCGCTGGAAAGCCCTTGTTCACAGCTACCTCCACACCAATTTTGGGCCATTTTGACAATCAGGAGGAGGAGAAACAGCTGGTCAAAGATAGGGTTACTAGGCTCCTCTGGTCCCGCTTCCAAAAATGCACGAAAAGACCTTTTTCAGAGCTACCTTCACACCGATTTTGGGCCATTTTAACCACCATGCAGCGGAGAAGTAGCCAATCAAAAGAAGGGTTCCATGGAGACTTATACAGTTAATGGATTCTTATGCTCCTCTGGTCCCACTTTAAGTCAATGGAGATTTTTTTTTGCTTTAAATGCTTGCAGTTATTGATCCATTTGGTCTACAATTATGCGACCAGTATGGCTGGAAAGCACTTGATAAGAACTACTTCCACACAAATTTTGGGAAATTTTGACTATCAGGCAGTGGAGAAACAGCCAGTCAAAGAAAGGGTTCCTAGGCTCCTCCAGTCCACTTTAACTAAATAAAGATTTTTTTTTTTAAATGCTTGCAGTTATTGATCCATTTGGTCTACAATTATGCGACCAGTATGGCTGGAAAGCACTTACTAAGAACTACTGCGAAACCAATTTTGGGCCATTTTGACTGTCAGGCAGTGGAGAAACAGCCAGTCAAAGAAAGGGTTCCTAGTCTCCTCCTGTCCCCTTTAAGTCAATTGAGATTTTTTTTTGCTTAAAATGCTTGCAGTTTTTGATCCATTTGGTCTACAATTATGCGACCATTATCTCTGGAAAGCCCTTGTTCACAGCTACCTCCACACCAATTTTGGGCCATTTTGACTGTCAGGCAGTGGAGAAACAGCCAGTCAAAGAAAGGGTTCCTAGTCTCCTCCAGTCCACTTTAAGTCAATTGAGATTTTTTTTTGCTTTAAATGCTTGCAGTTATTGATCCATTTGGTCTACAATTATGCGACCAGTATGGCTGGAAAGCACTTGATAAGATCTACTTCCACACAAATATTGGGACATTTTGACTGTCAGGCAGTGGAGAAACAGCCAGTCAAAGAAAGGGTTCGAAGGCTCCTCCAGTCCACTTTAACTAAATTAAAAATTTTTTTTTAAATGCTTGCAGTTATTGATCCATTTGGTCTACAATTATGCGACCAGTATGGCTGGAAAGCACTTACTAAGAACTACTGCAAAACCAATTTTGGGCCATTTTGACTGTCAGGCAGTGGAGAAACAGCCAGTCAAACAAAGGGTTCCTAGTCTCCTCCAGTCCACTTTAAGTCAATTGAGATTTTTTTTTGCTTTAAATGCTTGCAGTTATTGATCCATTTGGTCTACAATTATGCGACCAGTATGGCTGGAAAGCACTTGATAAGAACTACTTCCACACAAATTTTGGGACATTTTGACTATCAGGCAGTGGAGAAACAGCTAGTCAAAGAAAGGGTTCCTAGGCTCCTCCATTCCACTTTAACTAAATAAAGATTATTTTTTTAAATGCTTGCAGTTATTGATCCATTTGGTCTACAATTATGCGACCAGTATGGCTGGAAAGCACTTACTAAGAACTACTGCGAAACCAATTTTGGGCCATTTTGACTGTCAGGCAGTGGAGAAACAGCCAGTCAAAGAAAGGGTTCCTAGTCTCCTCCAGTCCACTTTAAGTCAATGGAGATTTTTTTTTACTTTAAATGCTTGCAGTTATTGATCCATTTGGTCTACAATTATGCGACCAGTCTGGCTGGAAAGCACTTGATAAGAACTACTTCCACACAAATTTTGGGACATTTTGACTATCAGGCAGTGGAGAAACAGCCAGTCAAAGAAAGGGTTCCTAGGCTCCTCCAGTCCACTTTAACTAAATAAAGATTTTTTTTTTTAAATGCTTGCAGTTATTGATCCATTTGGTCTACAATTATGCGACCAGTATGGCTGGAAAGCACTTGATAAGAAATACTTCCACACAAATTTTGGGACATTTTGACTATCAGGCAGTGGAGAAACAGCCAGTCAAAGAAAGGGTTCCTAGGCTCCTCCAGTCCACTTTAACTAAATAAAGATTTTTTTTTTTAAATGCTTGCAGTTATTGATCCATTTGGTCTACAATTATGCGACCAGTATGGCTGGAAAGCACTTACTAAGAACTACTGCGAAACCAATTTTGGGCCATTTTGACTGTCAGGCAGTGGAGAAACAGCCAGTCAAAGAAAGGGTTCCTAGTCTCCTCCAGTCCACTTTAAGTCAATTGAGAATTTTTTTTGCTTTAAATGCTTGCAGTTATTGATCCATTTGTTCTACTATTATGCGACCAGTATGGCTGGAAAGCACTTGATAAGAACTACTTCCACACAAATTTTGGGACATTTTGACTATCAGGCAGTGGAGAAACAGCCAGTCAAAGAAAGGGTTCCTAGTCTTCTCCAGTCCACTTTAAGTCAATTGAGATTTTTTTTGGCTTTAAATGCTTGTAGTTTTTCATCCATTTGGTCTACAATTATGCGACCAGTATCGCTGGAAAGCCCTTGTTCACAGCTGCCTCCACACCAATTTTGGGCCATTTTGACTGTCAGACAGTGGAGAAACAGCCAGTCAAAGAAAGGGTTCCTAGGCTCCTCCAGTCCACTTTAACTAAATAAAGATTTTTTTTTTTAAATGCTTGCAGTTATTGATCCATTTGGTCTACAATTATGCGACCAGTTTGGTTGGAAAGCACTTACTAAGAACTACTGCGAAACAAATTTTGGGCCATTTTGACTGTCAGGCAGTGGAGAAACAGCCAGTCAAAGAAAGGGTTCCTAGTCTCCTCCAGTCCACTTTAAGTCAATTGAGATTTTTTTTTGCTTTAAATGCTTGCAGTTATTTATCCATTTGGTCTACAATTATGCGACCAGTATAGCTGGAAAGCACTTGATAAGAACTACTTCCACACAAATTTTGGGACATTTTGACTGTCAGGCAGTGGAGAAACAGCCAGTCAAAGAAAGGGTTCCTAGTCTCCTCCAGTCCACTTTAAGTCAATTGAGATTTTTTTTTGCTTTAAATGCTTGCAGTTTTTGATCCATTTGGTCTACAATTATGCGACCAGTATCGCTGGAAAGCCCTTGTTCACAGCTACCTCCACACCAATTTTGGGCCATTTTGACAATCAGGAGGAGAAGAAACAGCTGGTCAAAGATAGGGTTACTAGGCTCCTCTGGTCCCGCTTCCAAAAATGCACGAAAAGACCTTTTTCAGAGCTACCTTCACACCGATTTTGGGCCATTTCAACCACCATGCAGCAGAGAAATAGCCAATCAAAAGAAGGGTTCCTTGGAGAAATATACAGTTAATGGATTCTTATGCTCCTCTGGTCCCACTTTAAGTCAATGGAGATTTTTTTTTGCTTTAAATGCTTGCAGTTATTGATCCATTTGGTCTACAATTATGCGACCAGTATGGCTGGAAAGCACTTGATAAGAACTACTTCCACACAAATTTTGGGCCATTTTGACTATCAGGCAGTGGAGAAACAGCCTGTCAAAGAAAGGGTTCCTAGTCTTCTCCAGTCCACTTTAAGTCAATTGAGATTTTTTTTTGCTTTAAATGCTTGTAGTTTTTGATCCATTTGGTCTACAATTTTGCGACCAGTATCGCTGGAAAGCCCTTGTTCACAGCTGCCTCCACACCAATTTTGGGCCATTTTGACTGTCAGGCAGTGGAGAAACAGCCAGTCAAAGAAAGGGTTCCTAGGCTCCTCCAGTCCACTTTAACTAAATAAAGATTTTTTTTTTTAAATGCTTGCAGTTATTGATCCATTTGGTCTACAATTATGCGACCAGTATGGCTGGAAAGCACTTACTAAGAACTACTGCGAAACAAATTTTGGGCCATTTTGACTGTCAGGCAGTGGAGAAACAGCCAATCAAAGAAAGGGTTCCTAGTCTCCTCCAGTCCACTTTAAGTCAATTGAGATTTTTTTTTGCTTTAAATGCTTGCAGTTATTTATCCATTTGGTCTACAATTATGCGACCAGTATGGCTGGAAAGCACTTGATAATAACTACTTCCACACAAATTTTGGGACATTTTGATTGTCAGGCAGTAGAGAAACAGCCAGTCAAAGAAAGGGTTCCTAGTCTCCTCCAGTCCACTTTAAGTCAATTGAGATTTTTTTTTGCTTTAAATGCATGCAGTTTTTGATCCATTTGGTCTACAATTATGCGACCAGTATCGCTGGAAAGCCCTTGTTCACAGCTACCTCCACACCAATTTTGGGCCATTTTGACAATCAGGAGGAGGAGAAACAGCTGGTCAAAGATAGGGTTACTAGGCTCCTCTGGTCCCGCTTCCAAAAATGCACGAAAAGACCTTTTTCAGAGCTACCTTCACACCGATTTTGGGCCATTTTAACCACCATGCAGCGGAGAAGTAGCCAATCAAAAGAAGGGTTCCATGGAGACTTATACAGTTAATGGATTCTTATGCTCCTCTGGTCCCACTTTAAGTCAATGGAGATTTTTTTTTGCTTTAAATGCTTGCAGTTATTGATCCATTTGGTCTACAATTATGCGACCAGTATGGCTGGAAAGCACTTGATAAGAACTACTTCCACACAAATTTTGGGAAATTTTGACTATCAGGCAGTGGAGAAACAGCCAGTCAAAGAAAGGGTTCCTAGGCTCCTCCAGTCCACTTTAACTAAATAAAGATTTTTTTTTTTAAATGCTTGCAGTTATTGATCCATTTGGTCTACAATTATGCGACCAGTATGGCTGGAAAGCACTTACTAAGAACTACTGCGAAACCAATTTTGGGCCATTTTGACTGTCAGGCAGTGGAGAAACAGCCAGTCAAAGAAAGGGTTCCTAGTCTCCTCCTGTCCCCTTTAAGTCAATTGAGATTTTTTTTTGCTTAAAATGCTTGCAGTTTTTGATCCATTTGGTCTACAATTATGCGACCATTATCTCTGGAAAGCCCTTGTTCACAGCTACCTCCACACCAATTTTGGGCCATTTTGACTGTCAGGCAGTGGAGAAACAGCCAGTCAAAGAAAGGGTTCCTAGTCTCCTCCAGTCCACTTTAAGTCAATTGAGATTTTTTTTTGCTTTAAATGCTTGCAGTTATTGATCCATTTGGTCTACAATTATGCGACCAGTATGGCTGGAAAGCACTTGATAAGATCTACTTCCACACAAATATTGGGACATTTTGACTGTCAGGCAGTGGAGAAACAGCCAGTCAAAGAAAGGGTTCGAAGGCTCCTCCAGTCCACTTTAACTAAATTAAAAAATTTTTTTAAATGCTTGCAGTTATTGATCCATTTGGTCTACAATTATGCGACCAGTATGGCTGGAAAGCACTTACTAAGAACTACTGCAAAACCAATTTTGGGCCATTTTGACTGTCAGGCAGTGGAGAAACAGCCAGTCAAACAAAGGGTTCCTAGTCTCCTCCAGTCCACTTTAAGTCAATTGAGATTTTTTTTTGCTTTAAATGCTTGCAGTTATTGATCCATTTGGTCTACAATTATGCGACCAGTATGGCTGGAAAGCACTTGATAAGAACTACTTCCACACAAATTTTGGGACATTTTGACTATCAGGCAGTGGAGAAACAGCTAGTCAAAGAAAGGGTTCCTAGGCTCCTCCATTCCACTTTAACTAAATAAAGATTATTTTTTTAAATGCTTGCAGTTATTGATCCATTTGGTCTACAATTATGCGACCAGTATGGCTGGAAAGCACTTACTAAGAACTACTGCGAAACCAATTTTGGGCCATTTTGACTGTCAGGCAGTGGAGAAACAGCCAGTCAAAGAAAGGGTTCCTAGTCTCCTCCAGTCCACTTTAAGTCAATGGAGATTTTTTTTTACTTTAAATGCTTGCAGTTATTGATCCATTTGGTCTACAATTATGCGACCAGTCTGGCTGGAAAGCACTTGATAAGAACTACTTCCACACAAATTTTGGGACATTTTGACTATCAGGCAGTGGAGAAACAGCCAGTCAAAGAAAGGGTTCCTAGGCTCCTCCAGTCCACTTTAACTAAATAAAGATTTTTTTTTTTAAATGCTTGCAGTTATTGATCCATTTGGTCTACAATTATGCGACCAGTATGGCTGGAAAGCACTTACTAAGAACTACTGCGAAACCAATTTTGGGCCATTTTGACTGTCAGGCAGTGGAGAAACAGCCAGTCAAAGAAAGGGTTCCTAGTCTCCTCCAGTCCACTTTAAGTCAATTGAGATTTTTTTTTGCTTTAAATGCTTGCAGTTATTGATCCATTTGGTCTACAATTATGCGACCAGTATGGCTGGAAAGCACTTGATAAGAACTACTTCCACACAAATTTTGGGCCATTTTGACTATCAGGCAGTGGAGAAACAGCCTGTCAAAGAAAGGGTTCCTAGTCTCCTCCAGTCCACTTTAAGTCAATTGAGATTTTTTTTGGCTTTAAATGCATGCAGTTTTTGATCCATTTGGTCTACAATTATGCGACCAGTATCGCTGGAAAGCCCTTGTTCACAGCTACCTCCACACCAATTTTGGGCCATTTTGACAATCAGGAGGAGGAGAAACAGCTGGTCAAAGATAGGGTTACTAGGCTCCTCTGGTCCCGCTTCCAAAAATGCACGAAAAGACCTTTTTCAGAGCTACCTTCACACCGATTTTGGGCCATTTTAACCACCATGCAGCGGAGAAATAGCCAATCAAAAGAAGGGTTCCATGGAGAATTATACAGTTAATGGATTCTTATGCTCCTCTGGTCCCACTTTACGTCAATGGAGATTTTTTTTTGCTTTAAATGCTTGCAGTTATTGATCCATTTGGTCTACAATTATGCGACCAGTATGGCTGGAAAGCACTTGATAAGAACTACTTCCACACAAATTTTGGGAAATTTTGACTATCAGGCAGTGGAGAAACAGCCAGTCAAAGAAAGGGTTCCTAGGCTCCTCCAGTCCACTTTAACTAAATAAAGATTTTTTTTTTTAAATGCTTGCAGTTATTGATCCATTTGGTCTACAATTATGCGACCAGTATGGCTGGAAAGCACTTACTAAGAACTACTGCGAAACCAATTTTGGGCCATTTTGACTGTCAGGCAGTGGAGAAACAGCCAGTCAAAGAAAGGGTTCCTAGTCTCCTCCTGTCCCCTTTAAGTCAATTGAGATTTTTTTTTGCTTAAAATGCTTGCAGTTTTTGATCCATTTGGTCTACAATTATGCGACCAGTATCGCTGGAAAGCCCTTGTTCACAGCTACCTCCACACCAATTTTGGGCCATTTTGACTGTCAGGCAGTGGAGAAACAGCCAGTCAAAGAAAGGGTTCCTAGTCTCCTCCAGTCCACTTTAAGTCAATTGAGATTTTTTTTTGCTTTAAATGCTTGCAGTTATTGATCCATTTGGTCTACAATTATGCGACCAGTATGGCTTGAAAGCACTTGATAAGATCTACTTCCACACAAATATTGGGACATTTTGACTGTCAGGCAGTGGAGAAACAGCCAGTCAAAGAAAGGGTTCGAAGGCTCCTCCAGTCCACTTTAACTAAATTAAAAATTTTTTTTTAAATGCTTGCAGTTATTGATCCATTTGGTCTACAATTATGCGACCAGTATGGCTGGAAAGCACTTACTATGAACTACTGCAAAACCAATTTTGGGCCATTTTGACTGTCAGGCAGTGGAGAAACTTCCAGTCAAACAAAGGGTTCCTAGTCTCCTCCAGTCCACTTTAAGTCAATTGAGATTTTTTTTTGCTTTAAATGCTTGCAGTTATTGATCCATTTGGTCTACAATTATGCGACCAGTATGGCTGGAAAGCACTTGATAAGAACTACTTCCAAACAAATTTTGGGACATTTTGACTATCAGGCAGTGGAGAAACAGCCAGTCAAAGAAAGGGTTCCTAGGCTCCTCCAGTCCACTTTAACTAAATAAAGATTTTTTTTTTAAATGCTTGCAGTTATTGATCCATTTGGTCTACAATTATGCGACCAGTATGGCTGGAAAGCACTTACTAAGAACTACTGCGAAACCAATTTTGGGCCATTTTGACTGTCAGGCAGTGGAGAAACAGCCAGTCAAAGAAAGGGTTCCTAGTCTCCTCCAGTCCACTTTAAGTCAATTGAGATTTTTTTTTGCTTTAAATGCTTGCAGTTATTGATCCATTTGTTCTACTATTATGCGACCAGTATGGCTGGAAAGCACTTGATAAGAAATACTTCCACACAAATTTTGGGACATTTTGACTGTCAGGCAGTGGAGAAACAGCCAGTCAAAGAAAGGGTTCCTAGTCTCCTCCAGTCCACTTTAAGTCAATTGAGATTTTTTTTTGCTTTAAATGCTTGTAGTTTTTGATCCATTTGGTCTACAATTATGAGACCTGTATCGCTTGAAAGCCCTTGTTCACAGCTACCTCCACACCAATTTTGGGCCATTTTGACTGTCAGGCAGTGGAGAAACAGCCAGTCAAAGAAAGGGTTCCTAGTCTCCACTAGTCCACTTTAAGTCAATTGAGATTTTTTTTGGCTTTAAATGCTTGCAGTTTTTGATCCATTTGGTCTACAATTATGCGACCAGTATCGCTGGAAAGCCCTTGTTCACAGCTACCTCCCCACCAATTTTGGGCCATTTTGACAATCAGGAGGAGGAGAAACAGCTGGTCAAAGATAGGGTTACTAGGCTCCTCTGGTCCCGCTTCCAAAAATGCACGAAAAGACCTTTTTCAGAGCTACCTTCACACCGATTTTGGGCCATTTTAACCACCATGCAGCGGAGAAATAGCCAATCAAAAGAAGGGTTCCATGGAGAAATATACAGTTAATGGATTCTTATGCTCCTCCGGTCCCACTTTAAGTCAATGGAGATTTTTTTTTGCTTTAAATGCTTGCAGTTATTGATCCATTTGGTCTACAATTATGCGACCAGTATGGCTGGAAAGCACTTGATAAGAACTACTTCCATACAAATTTTGGGACATTTTGACTATCAGGCAGTGGAGAAACAGCCAGTCAAAGAAAGGGTTCCTAGTCTCCACTAGTCCACTTTAAGTCAATTGAGATTTTTTTTTGCTTTAAATGCTTGCAGTTTTTGATCCATTTGGTCTACAATTATGCGACCAGTATCGCTGGAAAGCCCTTGTTCACAGCTACCTCCCCACCATGTTTGGGCCATTTTGACAATCAGGAGGAGGAGAAACAGCTGGTCAAAGATAGGGTTACTAGGCTCCTCTGGTCCCGCTTCCAAAAATGCACGAAAAGACCTTTTTCAGAGCTACCTTCACACCGATTTTGGGCCATTTTAACCACCATGCAGCGGAGAAATAGCCAATCAAAAGAAGTGTTCCATGGAGAAATATACAGTTAATGGATTCTTATGCTCCTCCGGTCCCACTTTAAGTCAATGGAGATTTTTTTTTGCTTTAAATGCTTGCAGTTATTGATCCATTTGTTCTACTATTATGCGACCAGTATGGCTGGAAAGCACTTGATAAGAACTACTTCCACACAAATTTTGGGACATTTTGACTGTCAGGCAGTGGAGAAACAGCCAGTCAAAGACAGGGTTCCTAGTCTCCTCCAGTCCACTTTAAGTCAATTGAGATTTTTTTTTGCTTTAAATGCTTGTAGTTTTTGATCCATTTGGTCTACAATTATGAGACCTGTATCGCTGGAAAGCCCTTGTTCACAGCTACCTCCACACCAATTTTGGGCCATTTTGACTGTCAGGCAGTGGAGAAACAGCCAGTCAAAGAAAGGGTTCCTAGTCTCTACCAGTCCACTTTAAGTCAATTGAGATTTTTTTTTGCTTTAAATGCTTGCAGTTATTTATCCATTTGGTCTACAATTATGCGACCAGTATGGCTGGAAAGCACTTGATAAGAACTACTTCCACACAAATTTTGGGACATTTTGACTGTCAGGCAGTGGAGAAACAGCCAGTCAAAGAAAGGGTTCCTAGTCTCCTCCAGTCCACTTTAAGTCAATGGAGATTTTTTTTTGCTTTAAATGCTTGCAGTTATTGATCCATTTGGTCTACAATTATGCGACCAGTATGGCTGGAAAGCACTTGATAAGAACTACTTCCACACAAATTTTGGGAAATTTTGACTATCAGGCAGTGGAGAAACAGCCAGTCAAAGAAAGGGTTCCTAGGCTCCTCCAGTCCACTTTAACTAAATAAAGATTTTTTTTTTTAAATGCTTGCAGTTATTGATCCATTTGGTCTACAATTATGCGACCAGTATGGCTGGAAAGCACTTACTAAGAACTACTGCGAAACCAATTTTGGGCCATTTTGACTGTCAGGCAGTGGAGAAACAGCCAGTCAAAGAAAGGGTTCCTAGTCTCCTCCTGTCCCCTTTAAGTCAATTGAGATTTTTTTTTGCTTAAAATGCTTGCAGTTTTTGATCCATTTGGTCTACAATTATGCGACCAGTATCGCTGGAAAGCCCTTGTTCACAGCTACCTCCACACCAATTTTGGGCCATTTTGACTGTCAGGCAGTGGAGAAACAGCCTGTCAAAGAAAGGGTTCCTAGGCTCCTCCAGTCCACTTTAACTAAATAAAGATTTTTTTTTTTAAATGCTTGCAGTTATTGATCCATTTGGTCTACAATTATGTGACCAGTATGGCTGGAAAGCACTTACTAAGAACTACTGCGAAACCAATTTTGGGCCATTTTGACTGTCAGGCAGTGGAGAAACAGCCAGTCAAAGAAAGGGTTCCTAGTCTCCTCCAGTCCACTTTAAGTCAATTGAGAATTTTTTTTGCTTTAAATGCTTGCAGTTATTGATCCATTTGTTCTACTATTATGCGACCAGTATGGCTGGAAAGCACTTGATAAGAACTACTTCCACACAAATTTTGGGACATTTTGACTATCAGGCAGTGGAGAAACAGCCAGTCAAAGAAAGGGTTCCTAGTCTTCTCCAGTCCACTTTAAGTCAATTGAGATTTTTTTTGGCTTTAAATGCTTGTAGTTTTTGATCCATTTGGTCTACAATTATGAGACCTGTATCGCTGGAAAGCCCTTGTTCACAGCTACCTCCACACCAATTTTGGGCCATTTTGACTGTCAGGCAGTGGAGAAACAGCCAGTCAAAGAAAGGGTTCCTAGTCTCCACTAGTCCACTTTAAGTCAATTGAGATTTTTTTTTGCTTTAAATGCTTGCAGTTTTTGATCCATTTGGTCTACAATTATGCGACCAGTATCGCTGGAAAGCCCTTGTTCACAGCTACCTCCCCACCAATTTTGGGCCATTTTGACAATCAGGAGGAGGAGAAACAGCTGGTCAAAGATAGGGTTACTAGGCTCCTCTGGTCCCGCTTCCAAAAATGCACGAAAAGACCTTTTTCAGAGCTACCTTCACACCGATTTTGGGCCATTTTAACCACCATGCAGCGGAGAAATAGCCAAACAAAAGAACGGTTCCATGGAGAAATATACAGTTAATGGATTCTTATGCTCCTCCGGTCCCACTTTAAGTCAATGGAGATTTTTTTTTGCTTTAAATGCTTGCAGTTATTGATCCATTTGGTCTACAATTATGCGACCAGTATGGCTGGAAAGCACTTGATAAGAACTACTTCCATACAAATTTTGGGACATTTTGACTATCAGGCAGTGGAGAAACAGCCAGTCAAAGAAAGGGTTCCTAGTCTTCTCCAGTCCACTTTAAGTCAATTGAGATTTTTTTTTGCTTTAAATGCTTGTAGTTTTTGATCCATTTGGTCTACAATTATGCGACCAGTATCGCTGGAAAGCCCTTGTTCACAGCTGCCTCCACACCAATTTTGGGCCATTTTGACTGTCAGGCAGTGGAGAAACAGCCAGTCAAAGAAAGGGTTCCTAGGCTCCTCCAGTCCACTTTAACTAAATAAAGATTTTTTTTTTTAAATGCTTGCAGTTATTGATCCATTTGGTCTACAATTATGCGACCAGTATGGTTGGAAAGCACTTACTAAGAACTACTGCGAAACAAATTTTGGGCCATTTTGACTGTCAGGCAGTGGAGAAACAGCCAGTCAAAGAAAGGGTTCCTAGTCTCCTCCAGTCCACTTTAAGTCAATTGAGATTTTTTTTTGCTTTAAATGCTTGCAGTTATTTATCCATTTGGTCTACAATTATGCGACCAGTATGGCTGGAAAGCACTTGATAAGAACTACTTCCACACAAATTTTGGGACATTTTGACTGTCAGGCAGTGGAGAAACAGCCAGTCAAAGAAAGGGTTCCTAGTCTCCTCCAGTCCACTTTAAGTCAATTGAGATTTTTTTTTGCTTTAAATGCTTGCAGTTTTTGATCCATTTGGTCTACAATTATGCGAACAGTATCGCTGGAAAGCCCTTGTTCACAGCTACCTCCACACCAATTTTGGGCCATTTTGACAATCAGGAGGAGAAGAAACAGCTGGTCAAAGATAGGGTTACTAGGCTCCTCTGGTCCCGCTTCCAAAAATGCACGAAAAGACCTTTTTCAGAGCTACCTTCACACCGATTTTGGGCCATTTCAACCACCATGCAGCAGAGAAATAGCCAATCAAAAGAAGGGTTCCTTGGAGAAATATACAGTTAATGGATTCTTATGCTCCTCCGGTCCCACTTTAAGTCAATGGAGATTTTTTTTTGCTTTAAATGCTTGCAGTTATTGATCCATTTGGTCTACAATTATGCGACCAGTATGGCTGGAAAGCACTTGATAAGAACTACTTCCACACAAATTTTGGGCCATTTTGACTATCAGGCAGTGGAGAAACAACCTGTCAAAGAAAGGGTTCCTAGTCTTCTCCAGTCCACTTTAAGTCAATTGAGATTTTTTTTTGCTTTAAATGCTTGTAGTTTTTGATCCATTTGGTCTACAATTATGCGACCAGTATCGCTGGAAAGCCCTTGTTCACAGCTACCTCCCCACCAATTTTGGGCCATTATGACAATCAGGAGGAGGAGACACAGCTGGTCAAAGATAGGGTTACTAGGCTCTTCTGGTCCCGCTTCCAAAAATGCACGAAAAGACCTTTTTCAGAGCTACCTTCACACCGATTTTGGGCCATTTTAACCACCATGCAGCGGAGAAATAGCCAATCAAAAGAAGGGTTCCATGGAGAAATATACAGTTAATGGATTCTTATGCTCCTCCGGTCCCACTTTAAGTCAATGGAGATTTTTTTTTGCTTTAAATGCTTGCAGTTATTGATCCATTTGGTCTACAATTATGCGACCAGTATGGCTGGAAAGCACTTACTAAGAACTACTGCAAAACCAATTTTGGGCCATTTTGACTGTCAGGCAGTGGAGAAACAGCCAGTCAAACAAAGGGTTCCTAGTCTCCTCCAGTCCACTTTAAGTCAATTGAGATTTTTTTTTGCTTTAAATGCTTGCAGTTATTGATCCATTTGGTCTACAATTATGCGACCAGTATGGCTGGAAAGCACTTGATAAGAACTACTTCCACACAAATTTTGGGAAATTTTGACTATCAGGCAGTGGAGAAACAGCCAGTCAAAGAAAGGGTTCCTAGGCTCCTCCAGTCCACTTTAACTAAATAAAGATTTTTTTTTTTAAATGCTTGCAGTTATTGATCCATTTGGTCTACAATTATGCGACCAGTATGGCTGGAAAGCACTTACTAAGAACTACTGCGAAACCAATTTTGGGCCATTTTGACTGTCAGGCAGTGGAGAAACAGCCAGTCAAAGAAAGGGTTCCTAGTCTCCTCCTGTCCCCTTTAAGTCAATTGAGATTTTTTTTTGCTTAAAATGCTTGCAGTTTTTGATCCGTTTGGTCTACAATTATGCGACCAGTATCGCTGGAAAGCCCTTGTTCACAGCTACCTCCACACCAATTTTGGGCCATTTTGACTGTCAGGCAGTGGAGAAACAGCCAGTCAAAGAAAGGGTTCCTAGTCTCCTCCAGTCCACTTTAAGTCAATTGAGATTTTTTTTTGCTTTAAATGCTTGCAGTTATTGATCCATTTGGTCTACAATTATGCGACCAGTATGGCTTGAAAGCACTTGATAAGATCTACTTCCACACAAATATTGGGACATTTTGACTGTCAGGCAGTGGAGAAACAGCCAGTCAAAGAAAGGGTTCGAAGGCTCCTCCAGTCCACTTTAACTAAATTAAAAAATTTTTTTTAAATGCTTGCAGTTATTGATCCATTTGGTCTACAATTATGCGACCAGTATGGCTGGAAAGCACTTACTATGAACTACTGCAAAACCAATTTTGGGCCATTTTGACTGTCAGGCAGTGGAGAAACTTCCAGTCAAACAAAGGGTTCCTAGTCTCCTCCAGTCCACTTTAAGTCAATTGAGATTTTTTTTTGCTTTAAATGCTTGCAGTTATTGATCCATTTGGTCTACAATTATGCGACCAGTATGGCTGGAAAGCACTTGATAAGAACTACTTCCAAACAAATTTTGGGACATTTTGACTATCAGGCAGTGGAGAAACAGCCAGTCAAAGAAAGGGTTCCTAGGCTCCTCCAGTCCACTTTAACTAAATAAAGATTTTTTTTTTAAATGCTTGCAGTTATTGATCCATTTGGTCTACAATTATGCGACCAGTATGGCTGGAAAGCACTTACTAAGAACTACTGCGAAACCAATTTTGGGCCATTTTGACTGTCAGGCAGTGGAGAAACAGCCAGTCAAAGAAAGGGTTCCTAGTCTCCTCCAGTCCACTTTAAGTCAATTGAGATTTTTTTTTGCTTTAAATGCTTGCAGTTATTGATCCATTTGTTCTACTATTATGCGACCAGTATGGCTGGAAAGCACTTGATAAGAAATACTTCCACACAAATTTTGGGACATTTTGACTGTCAGGCAGTGGAGAAACAGCCAGTCAAAGAAAGGGTTCCTAGTCTCCTCCAGTCCACTTTAAGTCAATTGAGATTTTTTTTTGCTTTAAATGCTTGTAGTTTTTGATCCATTTGGTCTACAATTATGAGACCTGTATCGCTTGAAAGCCCTTGTTCACAGCTACCTCCACACCAATTTTGGGCCATTTTGACTGTCAGGCAGTGGAGAAACAGCCAGTCAAAGAAAGGGTTCCTAGTCTCCACTAGTCCACTTTAAGTCAATTGAGATTTTTTTTGGCTTTAAATGCTTGCAGTTTTTGATCCATTTGGTCTACAATTATGCGACCAGTATCGCTGGAAAGCCCTTGTTCACAGCTACCTCCCCACCAATTTTGGGCCATTTTGACAATCAGGAGGAGGAGAAACAGCTGGTCAAAGATAGGGTTACTAGGCTCCTCTGGTCCCGCTTCCAAAAATGCACGAAAAGACCTTTTTCAGAGCTACCTTCACACCGATTTTGGGCCATTTTAACCACCATGCAGCGGAGAAATAGCCAATCAAAAGAAGGGTTCCATGGAGAAATATACAGTTAATGGATTCTTATGCTCCTCCGGTCCCACTTTAAGTCAATGGAGATTTTTTTTTGCTTTAAATGCTTGCAGTTATTGATCCATTTGGTCTACAATTATGCGACCAGTATGGCTGGAAAGCACTTGATAAGAACTACTTCCATACAAATTTTGGGACATTTTGACTATCAGGCAGTGGAGAAACAGCCAGTCAAAGAAAGGGTTCCTAGTCTCCACTAGTCCACTTTAAGTCAATTGAGATTTTTTTTTGCTTTAAATGCTTGCAGTTTTTGATCCATTTGGTCTACAATTATGCGACCAGTATCGCTGGAAAGCCCTTGTTCACAGCTACCTCCCCACCATGTTTGGGCCATTTTGACAATCAGGAGGAGGAGAAACAGCTGGTCAAAGATAGGGTTACTAGGCTCCTCTGGTCCCGCTTCCAAAAATGCACGAAAAGACCTTTTTCAGAGCTACCTTCACACCGATTTTGGGCCATTTTAACCACCATGCAGCGGAGAAATAGCCAATCAAAAGAAGTGTTCCATGGAGAAATATACAGTTAATGGATTCTTATGCTCCTCCGGTCCCACTTTAAGTCAATGGAGATTTTTTTTTGCTTTAAATGCTTGCAGTTATTGATCCATTTGTTCTACTATTATGCGACCAGTATGGCTGGAAAGCACTTGATAAGAACTACTTCCACACAAATTTTGGGACATTTTGACTGTCAGGCAGTGGAGAAACAGCCAGTCAAAGACAGGGTTCCTAGTCTCCTCCAGTCCACTTTAAGTCAATTGAGATTTTTTTTTGCTTTAAATGCTTGTAGTTTTTGATCCATTTGGTCTACAATTATGAGACCTGTATCGCTGGAAAGCCCTTGTTCACAGCTACCTCCACACCAATTTTGGGCCATTTTGACTGTCAGGCAGTGGAGAAACAGCCAGTCAAAGAAAGGGTTCCTAGTCTCTACCAGTCCACTTTAAGTCAATTGAGATTTTTTTTTGCTTTAAATGCTTGCAGTTATTTATCCATTTGGTCTACAATTATGCGACCAGTATGGCTGGAAAGCACTTGATAAGAACTACTTCCACACAAATTTTGGGACATTTTGACTGTCAGGCAGTGGAGAAACAGCCAGTCAAAGAAAGGGTTCCTAGTCTCCTCCAGTCCACTTTAAGTCAATGGAGATTTTTTTTTGCTTTAAATGCTTGCAGTTATTGATCCATTTGGTCTACAATTATGCGACCAGTATGGCTGGAAAGCACTTGATAAGAACTACTTCCACACAAATTTTGGGAAATTTTGACTATCAGGCAGTGGAGAAACAGCCAGTCAAAGAAAGGGTTCCTAGGCTCCTCCAGTCCACTTTAACTAAATAAAGATTTTTTTTTTTAAATGCTTGCAGTTATTGATCCATTTGGTCTACAATTATGCGACCAGTATGGCTGGAAAGCACTTACTAAGAACTACTGCGAAACCAATTTTGGGCCATTTTGACTGTCAGGCAGTGGAGAAACAGCCAGTCAAAGAAAGGGTTCCTAGTCTCCTCCTGTCCCCTTTAAGTCAATTGAGATTTTTTTTTGCTTAAAATGCTTGCAGTTTTTGATCCATTTGGTCTACAATTATGCGACCAGTATCGCTGGAAAGCCCTTGTTCACAGCTACCTCCACACCAATTTTGGGCCATTTTGACTGTCAGGCAGTGGAGAAACAGCCTGTCAAAGAAAGGGTTCCTAGGCTCCTCCAGTCCACTTTAACTAAATAAAGATTTTTTTTTTTAAATGCTTGCAGTTATTGATCCATTTGGTCTACAATTATGCGACCAGTATGGCTGGAAAGCACTTACTAAGAACTACTGCGAAACCAATTTTGGGCCATTTTGACTGTCAGGCAGTGGAGAAACAGCCAGTCAAAGAAAGGGTTCCTAGTCTCCTCCAGTCCACTTTAAGTCAATTGAGAATTTTTTTTGCTTTAAATGCTTGCAGTTATTGATCCATTTGTTCTACTATTATGCGACCAGTATGGCTGGAAAGCACTTGATAAGAACTACTTCCACACAAATTTTGGGACATTTTGACTATCAGGCAGTGGAGAAACAGCCAGTCAAAGAAAGGGTTCCTAGTCTTCTCCAGTCCACTTTAAGTCAATTGAGATTTTTTTTGGCTTTAAATGCTTGTAGTTTTTGATCCATTTGGTCTACAATTATGAGACCTGTATCGCTGGAAAGCCCTTGTTCACAGCTACCTCCACACCAATTTTGGGCCATTTTGACTGTCAGGCAGTGGAGAAACAGCCAGTCAAAGAAAGGGTTCCTAGTCTCCACTAGTCCACTTTAAGTCAATTGAGATTTTTTTTTGCTTTAAATGCTTGCAGTTTTTGATCCATTTGGTCTACAATTATGCGACCAGTATCGCTGGAAAGCCCTTGTTCACAGCTACCTCCCCACCAATTTTGGGCCATTTTGACAATCAGGAGGAGGAGAAAGAGCTGGTCAAAGATAGGGTTACTAGGCTCCTCTGGTCCCGCTTCCAAAAATGCACGAAAAGACCTTTTTCAGAGCTACCTTCACACCGATTTTGGGCCATTTTAACCACCATGCAGCGGAGAAATAGCCAAACAAAAGAAGGGTTCCATGGAGAAATATACAGTTAATGGATTCTTATGCTCCTCCGGTCCCACTTTAAGTCAATGGAGATTTTTTTTTGCTTTAAATGCTTGCAGTTATTGATCCATTTGGTCTACAATTATGCGACCAGTATGGCTGGAAAGCACTTGATAAGAACTACTTCCATACAAATTTTGGGACATTTTGACTATCAGGCAGTGGAGAAACAGCCAGTCAAAGAAAGGGTTCCTAGTCTTCTCCAGTCCACTTTAAGTCAATTGAGATTTTTTTTTGCTTTAAATGCTTGTAGTTTTTGATCCATTTGGTCTACAATTATGCGACCAGTATCGCTGGAAAGCCCTTGTTCACAGCTGCCTCCACACCAATTTTGGGCCATTTTGACTGTCAGGCAGTGGAGAAACAGCCAGTCAAAGAAAGGGTTCCTAGGCTCCTCCAGTCCACTTTAACTAAATAAAGATTTTTTTTTTTAAATGCTTGCAGTTATTGATCCATTTGGTCTACAATTATGCGACCAGTATGGTTGGAAAGCACTTACTAAGAACTACTGCGAAACAAATTTTGGGCCATTTTGACTGTCAGGCAGTGGAGAAACAGCCAGTCAAAGAAAGGGTTCCTAGTCTCCTCCAGTCCACTTTAAGTCAATTGAGATTTTTTTTTGCTTTAAATGCTTGCAGTTTTTGATCCATTTGGTCTACAATTATGCGACCAGTATCGCTGGAAAGCCCTTGTTCACAGCTACCTCCCCACCAATTTTGGGCCATTTTGACAATCAGGAGGAGGAGAAAGAGCTGGTCAAAGATAGGGTTACTAGGCTCCTCTGGTCCCGCTTCCAAAAATGCACGAAAAGACCTTTTTCAGAGCTACCTTCACACCGATTTTGGGCCATTTTAACCACCATGCAGCGGAGAAATAGCCAAACAAAAGAAGGGTTCCATGGAGAAATATACAGTTAATGGATTCTTATGCTCCTCCGGTCCCACTTTAAGTCAATGGAGATTTTTTTTTGCTTTAAATGCTTGCAGTTATTGATCCATTTGGTCTACAATTATGCGACCAGTATGGCTGGAAAGCACTTGATAAGAACTACTTCCATACAAATTTTGGGACATTTTGACTATCAGGCAGTGGAGAAACAGCCAGTCAAAGAAAGGGTTCCTAGTCTTCTCCAGTCCACTTTAAGTCAATTGAGATTTTTTTTTGCTTTAAATGCTTGTAGTTTTTGATCCATTTGGTCTACAATTATGCGACCAGTATCGCTGGAAAGCCCTTGTTCACAGCTGCCTCCACACCAATTTTGGGCCATTTTGACTGTCAGGCAGTGGAGAAACAGCCAGTCAAAGAAAGGGTTCCTAGGCTCCTCCAGTCCACTTTAACTAAATAAAGATTTTTTTTTTTAAATGCTTGCAGTTATTGATCCATTTGGTCTACAATTATGCGACCAGTATGGTTGGAAAGCACTTACTAAGAACTACTGCGAAACAAATTTTGGGCCATTTTGACTGTCAGGCAGTGGAGAAACAGCCAGTCAAAGAAAGGGTTCCTAGTCTCCTCCAGTCCACTTTAAGTCAATTGAGATTTTTTTTTGCTTTAAATGCTTGCAGTTATTTATCCATTTGGTCTACAATTATGCGACCAGTATGGCTGGAAAGCACTTGATAAGAACTACTTCCACACAAATTTTGGGACATTTTGACTGTCAGGCAGTGGAGAAACAGCCAGTCAAAGAAAGGGTTCCTAGTCTCCTCCAGTCCACTTTAAGTCAATTGAGATTTTTTTTTGCTTTAAATGCTTGCAGTTTTTGATCCATTTGGTCTACAATTATGCGAACAGTATCGCTGGAAAGCCCTTGTTCACAGCTACCTCCACACCAATTTTGGGCCATTTTGACAATCAGGAGGAGAAGAAACAGCTGGTCAAAGATAGGGTTACTAGGCTCCTCTGGTCCCGCTTCCAAAAATGCACGAAAAGACCTTTTTCAGAGCTACCTTCACACCGATTTTGGGCCATTTCAACCACCATGCAGCAGAGAAATAGCCAATCAAAAGAAGGGTTCCTTGGAGAAATATACAGTTAATGGATTCTTATGCTCCTCCGGTCCCACTTTAAGTCAATGGAGATTTTTTTTTGCTTTAAATGCTTGCAGTTATTGATCCATTTGGTCTACAATTATGCGACCAGTATGGCTGGAAAGCACTTGATAAGAACTACTTCCACACAAATTTTGGGCCATTTTGACTATCAGGCAGTGGAGAAACAACCTGTCAAAGAAAGGGTTCCTAGTCTTCTCCAGTCCACTTTAAGTCAATTGAGATTTTTTTTTGCTTTAAATGCTTGTAGTTTTTGATCCATTTGGTCTACAATTATGCGACCAGTATCGCTGGAAAGCCCTTGTTCACAGCTACCTCCCCACCAATTTTGGGCCATTATGACAATCAGGAGGAGGAGAAACAGCTGGTCAAAGATAGGGTTACTAGGCTCCTCTGGTCCCGCTTCCAAAAATGCACGAAAAGACCTTTTTCAGAGCTACCTTCACACCGATTTTGGGCCATTTTAACCACCATGCAGCGGAGAAATAGCCAATCAAAAGAAGGGTTCCATGGAGAAATATACAGTTAATGGATTCTTATGCTCCTCCGGTCCCACTTTAAGTCAATGGAGATTTTTTTTTGCTTTAAATGCTTGCAGTTATTGATCCATTTGGTCTACAATTATGCGACCAGTATGGCTGGAAAGCACTTACTAAGAACTACTGCAAAACCAATTTTGGGCCATTTTGACTGTCAGGCAGTGGAGAAACAGCCAGTCAAACAAAGGGTTCCTAGTCTCCTCCAGTCCACTTTAAGTCAATTGAGATTTTTTTTTGCTTTAAATGCTTGCAGTTATTGATCCATTTGGTCTACAATTATGCGACCAGTATGGCTGGAAAGCACTTGATAAGAACTACTTCCACACAAATTTTGGGACATTTTGACTATCAGGCAGTGGAGAAACAGCTAGTCAAAGAAAGGGTTCCTAGGCTCCTACAGTCCACTTTAACTAAATAAAGATTATTTTTTTAAATGCTTGCAGTTATTGATCCATTTGGTCTACAATTATGCGACCAGTATGGCTGGAAAGCACTTACTAAGAACTACTGCGAAACCAATTTTGGGCCATTTTGACTGTCAGGCAGTGGAGAAACAGCCAGTCAAAGAAAGGGTTCCTAGTCTCCTCCAGTCCACTTTAAGTCAATTGAGATTTTTTTTTGCTTTAAATGCTTGCAGTTATTGATCCATTTGGTCTACAATTATGCGACCAGTATGGCTGGAAAGCCCTTGTTCACAGCTACTTCCACACAAATTTTGGGACATTTTGACTATCAGGCAGTGGAGAAACAGCCAGTCAAAGAAAGGGTTCCTAGGCTCCTCCAGTCCACTTTAACTAAATAAAGATTTTTTTTTTTAAATGCTTGCAGTTATTGATCCATTTGGTCTACAATTATGCGACCAGTATGGCTGGAAAGCACTTACTAAGAACTACTGCGAAACCAATTTTGGGCCATTTTGACTGTCAGGCAGTGGAGAAACAGCCAGTCAAAGAAAGGGTTCCTAGTCTCCTCCAGTCCACTTTAAGTCAATTGAGAATTTTTTTTGCTTTAAATGCTTGCAGTTATTGATCCATTTGTTCTACTATTATGCGACGAGTATGGCTGGAAAGCACTTGATAAGAACTACTTCCACACAAATTTTGGGACATTTTGACTATCAGGCAGTGGAGAAACAGCCAGTCAAAGAAAGGGTTCCTAGTCTTCTCCAGTCCACTTTAAGTCAATTGAGATTTTTTTTGGCTTTAAATGCTTGTAGTTTTTGATCCATTTGGTCTACAATTATGAGACCTGTATCGCTGGAAAGCCCTTGTTCACAGCTACCTCCACACCAATTTTGGGCCATTTTGACTGTCAGGCAGTGGAGAAACAGCCAGTCAAAGAAAGGGTTCCTAGTCTCCACTAGTCCACTTTAAGTCAATTGAGATTTTTTTTTGCTTTAAATGCTTGCAGTTTTTGATCCATTTGGTCTACAATTATGCGACCAGTATCGCTGGAAAGCCCTTGTTCACAGCTACCTCCCCACCAATTTTGGGCCATTTTGACAATCAGGAGGAGGAGAAACAGCTGGTCAAAGATAGGGTTACTAGGCTCCTCTGGTCCCGCTTCCAAAAATGCACGAAAAGACCTTTTTCAGAGCTACCTTCACACCGATTTTGGGCCATTTTAACCACCATGCAGCGGAGAAATAGCCAAACAAAAGAAGGGTTCCATGGAGAAATATACAGTTAATGGATTCTTATGCTCCTCCGGTCCCACTTTAAGTCAATGGAGATTTTTTTTTGCTTTAAATGCTTGCAGTTATTGATCCATTTGGTCTACAATTATGCGACCAGTATGGCTGGAAAGCACTTGATAAGAACTACTTCCATACAAATTTTGGGACATTTTGACTATCAGGCAGTGGAGAAACAGCCAGTCAAAGAAAGGGTTCCTAGTCTTCTCCAGTCCACTTTAAGTCAATTGTAATTTTTTTTTGCTTTAAATGCTTGTAGTTTTTGATCCATTTGGTCTACAATTATGCGACCAGTATCGCTGGAAAGCCCTTGTTCACAGCTGCCTCCACACCAATTTTGGGCCATTTTGACTGTCAGGCAGTGGAGAAACAGCCAGTCAAAGAAAGGATTCCTAGGCTCCTCCAGTCCACTTTAACTAAATAAAGATTTTTTTTTTTAAATGCTTGCAGTTATTGATCCATTTGGTCTACAATTATGCGACCAGTATGGCTGGAAAGCACTTACTAAGAACTACTGCGAAACAAATTTTGGGCCATTTTGACTGTCAGGCAGTGGAGAAACAGCCTGTCAAAGAAAGGGTTCCTAGTCTCCTCCAGTCCACTTTAAGTCAATTGAGATTTTTTTTTGCTTTAAATGCTTGCAGTTTTTGATCCATTTGGTCTACAATTATGCGACCAGTATCGCTGGAAAGCCCTTGTTCACAGCTACCTCCCCACCAATTTTGGGCCATTTTGACAATCAGGAGGAGGAGAAACAGCTGGTCAAAGATAGGGTTACTAGGCTCCTCTGGTCCCGCTTCCAAAAATGCACGAAAAGACCTTTTTCAGAGCTACCTTCACACCGATTATGGGCCATTTTAACCACCATGCAGCGGAGAAATAGCCAATCAAAAGAAGTGTTCCATGGAGAAATATACAGTTAATGGATTCTTATGCTCCTCCGGTCCCACTTTAAGTCAATGGAGATTTTTTTTTGCTTTAAATGCTTGCAGTTATTGATCTATTTGTTCTACTATTATGCGACCAGTATGGCTGGAAAGCACTTGATAAGAACTACTTCCACACAAATTTTGGGACATTTTGACTGTCAGGCAGTGGAGAAACAGCCAGTCAAAGACAGGGTTCCTAGTCTCCTCCAGTCCACTTTAAGTCAATTGAGATTTTTTTTTTGCTTTAAATGCTTGTAGTTTTTGATCCATTTGGTCTACAATTATGAGACCTGTATCGCTGGAAAGCCCTTGTTCTCAGCTACCTCCACACCAATTTTGGGCCATTTTGACTGTCAGGCAGTGGAGAAACAGCCAGTCAAAGAAAGGGTTCCTAGTCTCCTCCAGTCCACTTTAAGTCAATTGAGATTTTTTTTTGCTTTAAATGCTTGCAGTTATTTATCCATTTGGTCTACAATTATGCGACCAGTATGGCTGGAAAGCACTTGATAAGAACAACTTCCACACAAATTTTGGGACATTTTGACTGTCAGGCAGTGGAGAAACAGCCAGTCCAAAGAAAGGGTTCCTAGTCTCCTCCAGTCCACTTTAAGTCAATGGAGATTTTTTTTTGCTTTAAATGCTTGCAGTTATTGATCCATTTGGTCTACAATTATGCGACCAGTATGGCTGGAAAGCACTTGATAAGAACTACTTCCACACAAATTTTGGGACATTTTGACTATCAGGCAGTGGAGAAACAGCTAGTCAAAGAAAGGGTTCCTAGGCTCCTCCAGTCCACTTTAACTAAATAAAGATTATTTTTTTAAATGCTTGCAGTTATTGATCCATTTGGTCTACAATTATGCGACCAGTATGGCTGGAAAGCACTTACTAAGAACTACTGCGAAACCAATTTTGGGCCATTTTGACTGTCAGGCAGTGGAGAAACAGCCAGTCAAAGAAAGGGTTCCTAGTCTCCTCAGTCCACTTTAAGTCAATTGAGATTTTTTTTTGCTTTAAATGCTTGCAGTTATTGATCCATTTGGTCTACAATTATGCGACCAGTATGGCTGGAAAGCACTTGATAAGAACTACTTCCACACAAATTTTGGGACATTTTGACTATCAGGCAGTGGAGAAACAGCCAGTCAAAGAAAGGGTTCCTAGGCTCCTCCAGTCCACTTTAACTAAATAAAGATTTTTTTTTTAAATGCTTGCAGTTATTGATCCATTTGGTCTACAATTATGCGACCAGTATGGCTGGAAAGCACTTACTAAGAACTACTGCGAAACCAATTTTGGGCCATTTTGACTGTCAGGCAGTGGAGAAACAGCCAGTCAAAGAAAGGGTTCCTAGTCTCCTCCAGTCCACTTTAAGTCAATTGAGAATATTTTTTTGCTTTAAATGCTTGCAGTTATTGATCCATTTGTTCTACTATTATGCGACCAGTATGGCTGGAAAGCACTTGATAAGAACTACTTCCACACAAATTTTGGGACATTTTGACTATCAGGCAGTGGGAGAAACAGCCAGTCAAAGAAAGGGTTCCTAGTCTTCTCCAGTCCACTTTAAGTCAATTGAGATTTTTTTTGGCTTTAAATGCTTGTAGTTTTTGATCCATTTGGTCTACAATTATGAGACCTGTATCGCTGGAAAGCCCTTGTTCACAGCTACCTCCACACCAATTTTGGGCCATTTTGACTGTCAGGCAGTGGAGAAACAGCCAGTCAAAGAAAGGGTTCCTAGTCTCCACTAGTCCACTTTAAGTCAATTGAGATTTTTTTTTGCTTTAAATGCTTGCAGTTTTTGATCCATTTGGTCTACAATTATGCGACCAGTATCGCTGGAAAGCCCTTGTTCACAGCTACCTCCCCACCAATTTTGGGCCATTTTGACAATCAGGAGGAGGAGAAACAGCTGGTCAAAGATAGGGTTACTAGGCTCCTCTGGTCCCCGCTTCCAAAATGCACGAAAAGACCTTTTTCAGAGCTACCTTCACACCGATTTTGGGCCATTTTAACCACCATGCAGCGGAGAAATAGCCAAACAAAAGAAGGGTTCCATGGAGAAATATACAGTTAATGGATTCTTATGCTCCTCCGGTCCCACTTTAAGTCAATGGAGATTTTTTTTTTGCTTTAAATGCTTGCAGTTATTGATCCATTTGGTCTACAATTATGCGACCAGTATGGCTGGAAAGCACTTGATAAGAACTACTTCCATACAAATTTTGGGACATTTTGACTATCAGGCAGTGGAGAAACAGCCAGTCAAAGAAAGGGTTCCTAGTCTTCTCCAGTCCACTTTAAGTCAATTGAGATTTTTTTTTGCTTTAAATGCTTGTAGTTTTTGATCCATTTGGTCTACAATTATGCGACCAGTATCGCTGGAAAGCCCTTGTTCACAGCTGCCTCCACACCAATTTTGGGCCATTTTGACTGTCAGGCAGTGGAGAAACAGCCAGTCAAAGAAAGTATTCCTAGGCTCCTCCAGTCCACTTTAACTAAATAAAGATTTTTTTTTTTAAATGCTTGCAGTTATTGATCCATTTGGTCTACAATTATGCGACCAGTATGGCTGGAAAGCACTTACTAAGAACTACTGCGAAACAAATTTTGGGCCATTTGACTGTCAGGCAGTGGAGAAACAGCCTGTCAAAGAAAGGGTTCCTAGTCTCCTCCAGTCCACTTAAGTCAATTGAGATTTTTTTTTTGCTTTAAATGCTTGCAGTTTCTGATCCATTTGGTCTACAATTATGCGACCAGTATCGCTGGAAAGCCCTTGTTCACAGCTACCTCCACGCCAATTTTGGGCCATTTTGACTGTCAGGCAGTGGAGAAACAGCCAGTCAAAGAAAGGGTTCCTAGTCTCCACTAGTCCACTTTAAGTCAATTGAGATTTTTTTTTGCTTTAAATGCTTGCAGTTATTGATCCATTTGGTCTACAATTATGCGACCAGTATGGCTGGAAAGCACTTGATAAGAACTACTTCCATACAAATTTTGGGACATTTTGACTATCAGGCAGTGGAGAAACAGCCAGTCAAAGAAAGGGTTCCTAGTCTCCATTAGTCCACTTTAAGTCAATTGAGATTTTTTTTTGCTTTAAATGCTTGCAGTTTTTGATCCATTTGGTCTACAATTATGCGACCAGTATCGCTGGAAAGCCCTTGTTCACAGCTACCTCCCCACCAATTTTGGGCCATTTTGACAATCAGGAGGAGGAGAAACAGCTGGTCAAAGATAGGGTTACTAGGCTCCTCTGGTCCCGCTTCCAAAAATGCACGAAAAGACCTTTTTCAGAGCTACCTTCACACCGATTATGGGCCATTTTAACCACCCATGCAGCGGAGAAATAGCCAATCAAAAGAAGTGTTCCATGGAGAAATATACAGTTAATGGATTCTTATGCTCCTCCGGTCCCACTTTAAGTCAATGGAGATTTTTTTTTGCTTTAAATGGCTTGCAGTTATTGATCTATTTGTTCTACTATTATGCGACCAGTATGGCTGGAAAGGCACTTGATAAGAACTACTTCCACACAAATTTTGGGACATTTTGACTGTCAGGCAGTGGAGAAACAGCCAGTCAAAGACAGGGTTCCTAGTCTCCTCCAGTCCACTTTAAGTCAATTGAGATTTTTTTTTGCTTTAAATGCTTGTAGTTTTTGATCCATTTGGTCTACAATTATGAGACCTGTATCGCTGGAAAGCCCTTGTTCTCAGCTACCTCCACACCAATTTTGGGCCATTTTGACTGTCAGGCAGTGGAGAAACAGCCAGTCAAAGAAAGGGTTCCTAGTCTCCTCCAGTCCACTTTAAGTCAATTGAGATTTTTTTTTGCTTTAAATGCTTGCAGTTATTTATCCATTTGGTCTACAATTATGCGACCAGTATGGCTGGAAAGCACTTGATAAGAACAACTTCCACACAAAATTTTGGGACATTTTGACTGTCAGGCAGTGGAGAAACAGCCAGTCAAAGAAAGGGTTCCTAGTCTCCTCCAGTCCACTTTAAGTCAATGGAGATTTTTTTTTGCTTTAAATGCTTGCAGTTATTGATCCATTTGGTCTACAATTATGCGACCAGTATGGCTGGAAAGCACTTGATAAGAACTACTTCCACACAAATTTTGGGACATTTTGACTATCAGGCAGTGGAGAAACAGCTAGTCAAAGAAAGGGTTCCTAGGCTCCTCCAGTCCACTTTAACTAAATAAAGATTATTTTTTTAAATGCTTGCAGTTATTGATCCATTTGGTCTACAATTATGCGACCAGTATGGCTGGAAAGCACTTACTAAGAACTACTGCGAAACCAATTTTGGGCCATTTTGACTGTCAGGCAGTGGAGAAACAGCCAGTCAAAGAAAGGGTTCCTAGTCTCCTCAGTCCACTTTAAGTCAATTGAGATTTTTTTTTGCTTTAAAATGCTTGCAGTTATTGATCCATTTGGTCTACAATTATGCGACCAGTATGGCTGGAAAGCACTTGATAAGAACTACTTCCACACAAATTTTGGGACATTTTGACTATCAGGCAGTGGAGAAACAGCCAGTCAAAGAAAGGGTTCCTAGGCTCCTCCAGTCCACTTTAACTAAATAAAGATTTTTTTTTTAAATGCTTGCAGTTATTGATCCATTTGGTCTACAATTATGCGACCAGTATGGCTGGAAAGCACTTACTAAGAACTACTGCGAAACCAATTTTGGGCCATTTTGACTGTCAGGCAGTGGAGAAACAGCCAGTCAAAGAAAGGGTTCCTAGTCTCCTCCAGTCCACTTTAAGTCAATTGAGAATATTTTTTGCTTTAAATGCTTGCAGTTATTGATCCATTTGTTCTACTATTATGCGACCAGTATGGCTGGAAAGCACTTGATAAGAACTACTTCCACACAAATTTTGGGACATTTTGACTATCAGGCAGTGGAGAAACAGCCAGTCAAAGAAAGGGTTCCTAGTCTTCTCCAGTCCACTTTAAGTCAATTGAGATTTTTTTTGGCTTTAAATGCTTGTAGTTTTTGATCCATTTGGTCTACAATTATGAGACCTGTATCGCTGGAAAGCCCTTGTTCACAGCTACCTCCACACCAATTTTGGGCCATTTTGACTGTCAGGCAGTGGAGAAACAGCCAGTCAAAGAAAGGGTTCCTAGTCTCCACTAGTCCACTTTAAGTCAATTGAGATTTTTTTTTGCTTTAAATGCTTGCAGTTATTGATCCATTTGGTCTACAATTATGCGACCAGTATGGTTGGAAAGCACTTACTAAGAACTACTACGAAACAAATTTTGGGCCATTTTGACTGTCAGGCAGTGGAGAAACAGCCAGTCAAAGAAAGGGTTCCTAGTCTCCTCCAGTCCACTTTAAGTCAATTGAGATTTTTTTTTGCTTAAATGCTTGCAGTTTTTGATCCATTTGGTCTACAATTATGCGACCAGTATCGCTGGAAAGCCTTTGTTCACAGCTACCTCCACACCAATTTTGGGCCATTTTGACAATCAGAGGAGAAGAAACAGCTGGTCAAAGATAGGGTTACTAGGCTCCTCTGGTCCCGCTTCAAAAATGCACGAAAAGACCTTTTTCAGAGCTACCTTCACACCGATTTTGGGCCATTTCAACCACCATGCAGCAGAGAAATAGCCAATCAAAAGAAGGGTTCCTTGGAGAAATATACAGTTAATGGATTCTTATGCTTCTCCGGTCCCACTTTAAGTCAATGGAGATTTTTTTTTGCTTTAAATGCTTGCAGTTATTGATCCATTTGGTCTACAATTATGCGACCAGTATGGCTGGAAAGCACTTGATAAGAACTACTTCCACACAAATTTTGGGCCATTTTGACTATCAGGCAGTGGAGAAAAAGCCTGTCAAAGAAAGGGTTCCTAGTCTTCTCCAGTCCACTTTAAGTCAATTGAGATTTTTTTTTGCTTTAAATGCTTGCAGTTTTTGATCCATTTGGTCTACAATTATGCGACCAGTATCGCTGGAAAGCCCTTGTTCACAGCTACCTCCCCACCAATTTTGGGCCATTTTGACAATCAGGAGGAGGAGAAACAGCTGGTCAAAGATAGGGTTACTAGGCTCCTCTGGTCCCGCTTCCAAAAATGCACGAAAAGACCTTTTTCAGAGCTACCTTCACACCGATTTTGGGCCATTTTAACCACCATGCAGCGGAGAAATAGCCAAACAAAAGAAGGGTTCCATGGAGAAATATACAGTTAATGGATTCTTATGCTCCTCCGGTCCCACTTTAAGTCAATGGAGATTTTTTTTTGCTTTAAATGCTTGCAGTTATTGATCCATTTGGTCTACAATTATGCGACCAGTATGGCTGGAAAGCACTTGATAAGAACTACTTCCATACAAATTTTGGGACATTTTGACTATCAGGCAGTGGAGAAACAGCCAGTCAAAGAAAGGGTTCCTAGTCTTCTCCAGTCCACTTTAAGTCAATTGAGATTTTTTTTTGCTTTAAATGCTTGTAGTTTTTGATCCATTTGGTCTACAATTATGTGACCAGTATCGCTGGAAAGCCCTTGTTCACAGCTGCCTCCACACCAATTTTGGGCCATTTTGACTGTCAGGCAGTGGAGAAACAGCCAGTCAAAGAAAGGGTTCCTAGGCTCCTCCAGTCCACTTTAACTAAATAAAGATTTTTTTTTTTTAAATGCTTGCAGTTATTGATCCATTTGGTCTACAATTATGCGACCAGTATGGTTGGAAAGCACTTACTAAGAACTACTGCGAAACAAATTTTGGGCCATTTTGACTGTCAGGCAGTGGAGAAACAGCCAGTCAAAGAAAGGGTTCCTAGTCTCCTCCAGTCCACTTTAAGTCAATTGAGATTTTTTTTTGCTTTAAATGCTTGCAGTTATTTATCCATTTGGTCTACAATTATGCGACCAGTATGGCTGGAAAGCACTTGATAAGAACTACTTCCACACAAATTTTGGGACATTTTGACTGTCAGGCAGTGGAGAAACAGCCAGTCAAAGAAAGGGTTCCTAGTCTCCTCCAGTCCACTTTAAGTCAATTGAGATTTTTTTTTTGCTTTAAATGCTTGCAGTTTTTGATCCATTTGGTCTACAATTATGCGAACAGTATCGCTGGAAAGCCCTTGTTCACAGCTACCTCCACACCAATTTTGGGCCATTTTGACAATCAGGAGGAGAAGAAACAGCTGGTCAAAGATAGGGTTACTAGGCTCCTCTGGTCCCGCTTCCAAAAATGCACGAAAAGACCTTTTTCAGAGCTACCTTCACACCGATTTTGGGCCATTTCAACCACCATGCAGCAGAGAAATAGCCAATCAAAAGAAGGGTTCCTTGGAGAAATATACAGTTAATGGATTCTTATGCTCCTCCGGTCCCACTTTAAGTCAATGGAGATTTTTTTTTGCTTTAAATGCTTGCAGTTATTGATCCATTTGGTCTACAATTATGCGACAGTATGGCTGGAAAGCACTTGATAAGAACTACTTCCACACAAATTTTGGGCCATTTTGACTATCAGGCAGTGGAGAAACAACCTGTCAAAGAAAGGGTTCCTAGTCTTCTCCAGTCCACTTTAAGTCAATTGAGATTTTTTTTTGCTTTAAATGCTTGTAGTTTTTGATCCATTTGGTCTACAATTATGCGACCAGTATCGCTGGAAAGCCCTTGTTCACAGCTACCTCCCCACCAATTTTGGGCCATTATGACAATCAGGAGGAGGAGAAACAGCTGGTCAAAGATAGGGTTACTAGGCTCCTCTGGTCCCGCTTCCAAAAATGCACGAAAAGACCTTTTTCAGAGCTACCTTCACACCGATTTTGGGCCATTTTAACCACCATGCAGCGGAGAAATAGCCAATCAAAAGAAGGGTTCCATGGAGAAATATACAGTTAATGGATTCTTATGCTCCTCCGGTCCCACTTTAAGTCAATGGAGATTTTTTTTTGCTTTAAATGCTTGCAGTTATTGATCCATTTGGTCTACAATTATGCGACCAGTATGGCTGGAAAGCACTTACTAAGAACTACTGCAAAACCAATTTTGGGCCATTTTGACTGTCAGGCAGTGGAGAAACAGCCAGTCAAACAAAGGGTTCCTAGTCTCCTCCAGTCCCACTTTAAGTCAATTGAGATTTTTTTTTGCTTTAAATGCTTGCAGTTATTGATCCATTTGGTCTACAATTATGCGACCAGTATGGCTGGAAAGCACTTGATAAGAACTACTTCCACACAAATTTTGGGACATTTTGACTATCAGGCAGTGGAGAAACAGCTAGTCAAAGAAAGGGTTCCTAGGCTCCTCCAGTCCACTTTAACTAAATAAAGATTATTTTTTTAAATGCTTGCAGTTATTGATCCATTTGGTCTACAATTATGCGACCAGTATGGCTGGAAAGCACTTACTAAGAACTACTGCGAAACCAATTTTGGGCCATTTTGACTGTCAGGCAGTGGAGAAACAGCCAGTCAAAGAAAGGGTTCCTAGTCTCCTCCAGTCCACTTTAAGTCAATTGAGATTTTTTTTTTGCTTTAAATGCTTGCAGTTATTGATCCATTTGGTCTACAATTATGCGACCAGTATGGCTGGAAAGCCCTTGTTCACAGCTACTTCCACACAAATTTTGGGACATTTTGACTATCAGGCAGTGGAGAAACAGCCAGTCAAAGAAAGGGTTCCTAGGCTCCTCCAGTCCACTTTAACTAAATAAAGATTTTTTTTTTTTAAATGCTTGCAGTTATTGATCCATTTGGTCTACAATTATGCGACCAGTATGGCTGGAAAGCACTTACTAAGAACTACTGCGAAACCAATTTTGGGCCATTTTGACTGTCAGCAGTGGAGAAACAGCCAGTCAAAGAAAGGGTTCCTAGTCTCCTCCAGTCCACTTTAAGTCAATTTGAGAATTTTTTTTGCTTTAAATGCTTGCAGTTATTGATCCATTTGTTCTACTATTATGCGACGAGTATGGCTGGAAAGCACTTGATAAGAACTACTTCCACACAAATTTTGGGACATTTTGACTATCAGGCAGTGGAGGAAACAGCCAGTCAAAGAAAGGGGTTCCTAGTCTTCTCCAGTCCACTTTAAGTCAATTGAGATTTTTTTTGGCTTTAAATGCTTGTAGTTTTTGATCCATTTGGTCTACAATTATGAGACCTGTATCGCTGGAAAGCCCTTGTTCACAGCTACCTCCACACCAATTTTGGGCCATTTTGACTGTCAGGCAGTGGAGAAACAGCCAGTCAAAGCAAAGAAAGGGTTCCTAGTCTCCACTAGTCCACTTTAAGTCAATTGAGATTTTTTTTTGCTTTAAATGCTTGCAGTTTTTGATCCATTTGGTCTACAATTATGCGACCAGTATCGCTGGAAAGCCCTTGTTCACAGCTACCTCCCCACCAATTTTGGGCCATTTTGACAATCAGGAGGAGGAGAAACAGCTGGTCAAAGATAGGGTTACTAGGCTCCTCTGGTCCCGCTTCCAAAAATGCACGAAAAGACCTTTTTCAGAGCTACCTTCACACCGATTTTGGGCCATTTTAACCACCATGCAGCGGAGAAATAGCCAAACAAAAGAAGGGTTCCATGGAGAAATATACAGTTAATGGATTCTTATGCTCCTCCGGTCCCACTTTAAGTCAATGGAGTTTTTTTTTTGCTTTAAATGCTTGCAGTTATTGATCCATTTGGTCTACAATTATGCGACCAGTATGGCTGGAAAGCACTTGATAAGAACTACTTCCATACAAATTTTGGGACATTTTGACTATCAGGCAGTGGAGAAACAGCCAGTCAAAGAAAGGGTTCCTAGTCTTCTCCAGTCCACTTTAAGTCAATTGAGATTTTTTTTTGCTTTAAATGCTTGTAGTTTTTGATCCATTTGGTCTACAATTATGTGACCAGTATCGCTGGAAAGCCCTTGTTCACAGCTGCCTCCACACCAATTTTGGGCCATTTTGACTGTCAGGCAGTGGAGAAACAGCCAGTCAAAGAAAGGGTTCCTAGGCTCCTCCAGTCCACTTTAACTAAATAAAGATTTTTTTTTTTAAATGCTTGCAGTTATTGATCCATTTGGTCTACAATTATGCGACCAGTATGGCTGGAAAGCACTTACTAAGAACTACTGTGAAACAAATTTTGGGCCATTTTGACTGTCAGGCAGTGGAGAAACAGCCTGTCAAAGAAAGGGTTCCTAGTCTCCTCCAGTCCACTTTAAGTCAATTGAGATTTTTTTTTGCTTTAAATGCTTGCAGTTTCTGATCCATTTGGTCTACAATTATGCGACCAGTATCGCTGGAAAGCCCTTGTTCACAGCTACCTCCACACCAATTTTGGGCCATTTTGACTGTCAGGCAGTGGAGAAACAGCCAGTCAAAGAAAGGGTTCCTAGTCTCCACTAGTCCACTTTAAGTCAATTGAGATTTTTTTTGCTTTAAATGCTTGCAGTTATTGATCCATTTGGTCTACAATTATGCGACCAGTATGGCTGGAAAGCACTTGATAAGAACTACTTCCATACAAATTTTGGGACATTTTGACTATCAGGCAGTGGAGAAACAGCCAGTCAAAGAAAGGGTTCCTAGTCTCCACTAGTCCACTTTAAGTCAATTGAGATTTTTTTTTGCTTTAAATGCTTGCAGTTTTTGATCCATTTGGTCTACAATTATGCGACCAGTATCGCTGGAAAGCCCTTGTTCACAGCTACCTCCCCACCAATTTTGGGCCATTTTGACAATCAGGAGGAGGAGAAACAGCTGGTCAAAGATAGGGTTACTAGGCTCCTCTGGTCCCGCTTCCAAAAATGCACGAAAAGACCTTTTTCAGAGCTACCTTCACACCGATTATGGGCCATTTTAACCACCATGCAGTGGAGAAATAGCCAATCAAAAGAAGTGTTCCATGGAGAAATATACAGTTAATGGATTCTTATGCTCCTCCGGTCCCACTTTAAGTCAATGGAGATTTTTTTTTGCTTTAAATGCTTGCAGTTATTGATCTATTTGTTCTACTATTATGCGACCAGTATGGCTGGAAAGCACTTGATAAGAACTACTTCCACACAAATTTTGGGACATTTTGACTGTCAGGCAGTGGAGAAACAGCCAGTCAAAGACAGGGTTCCTAGTCTCCTCCAGTCCACTTTAAGTCAATTGAGATTTTTTTTTGCTTTAAATGCTTGTAGTTTTTGATCCATTTGGTCTACAATTATGAGACCTGTATCGCTGGAAAGCCCTTGTTCTCAGCTACCTCCACACCAATTTTGGGCCATTTTGACTGTCAGGCAGTGGAGAAACAGCCAGTCAAAGAAAGGGTTCCTAGTCTCCTCCAGTCCACTTTAAGTCAATTGAGATTTTTTTTTGCTTTAAATGCTTGCAGTTATTTATCCATTTGGTCTACAATTATGCGACCAGTATGGCTGGAAAGCACTTGATAAGAACAACTTCCACACAAATTTTGGGACATTTTGACTGTCAGGCAGTGGAGAAACAGCCAGTCAAAGAAAGGGTTCCTAGTCTCCTCCAGTCCACTTTAAGTCAATGGAGATTTTTTTTTGCTTTAAATGCTTGCAGTTATTGATCCATTTGGTCTACAATTATGCGACCAGTATGGCTGGAAAGCACTTGATAAGAACTACTTCCACACAAATTTTGGGAAATTTTGACTATCAGGCAGTGGAGAAACAGCCAGTCAAAGAAAGGGTTCCTAGGCTCCTCCAGTCCACTTTAACTAAATAAAGATTTTTTTTTTTAAATGCTTGCAGTTATTGATCCATTTGGTCTACAATTATGCGACCAGTATGGCTGGAAAGCACTTACTAAGAACTACTGCGAAACCAATTTTGGGCCATTTTGACTGTCAGGCAGTGGAGAAACAGCCAGTCAAAGAAAGGGTTCCTAGTCTCCTCCTGTCCCCTTTAAGTCAATTGAGATTTTTTTTTGCTTAAAATGCTTGCAGTTTTTGATCCATTTGGTCTACAATTATGCGACCAGTATCGCTGGAAAGCCCTTGTTCACAGCTACCTCCACACCAATTTTGGGCCATTTTGACTGTCAGGCAGTGGAGAAACAGCCAGTCAAAGAAAGGGTTCCTAGTCTCCTCCAGTCCACTTTAAGTCAATTGAGATTTTTTTTTGCTTTAAATGCTTGCAGTTATTGATCCATTTGGTCTACAATTATGCGACCAGTATGGCTGGAAAGCACTTGATAAGATCTACTTCCACACAAATATTGGGACATTTTGACTGTCAGGCAGTGGAGAAACAGCCAGGTAAAGAAAGGGTTCCTAGGCTCCTCCAGTCCACTTTAACTAAATTAAAAATTTTTTTTTAAATGCTTGCAGTTATTGATCCATTTGGTCTACAATTATGCGACCAGTATGGCTGGAAAGCACTTACTAAGAACTACTGCAAAACCAATTTTGGGCCATTTTGACTGTCAGGCAGTGGAGAAACAGCCAGTCAAACAAAGGGTTCCTAGTCTCCTCCAGTCCACTTTAAGTCAATTGAGATTTTTTTTTGCTTTAAATGCTTGCAGTTATTGATCCATTTGGTCTACAATTATGCGACCAGTATGGCTGGAAAGCACTTGATAAGAACTACTTCCACACAAATTTTGGGACATTTTGACTATCAGGCAGTGGAGAAACAGCTAGTCAAAGAAAGGGTTCCTAGGCTCCTCCAGTCCACTTTAACTAAATAAAGATTATTTTTTTAAATGCTTGCAGTTATTGATCCATTTGGTCTACAATTATGCGACCAGTATCGCTGGAAAGCCCTTGTTCACAGCTACCTCCCCACCAATTTTGGGCCATTTTGACAATCAGGAGGAGGAGAAACAGCTGGTCAAAGATAGGGTTACTAGGCTCCTCTGGTCCCGCTTCCAAAAATGCACGAAAAGACCTTTTTCAGAGCTACCTTCACACCGATTTTGGGCCATTTTAACCACCATGCAGCGGAGAAATAGCCAAACAAAAGAAGGGTTCCATGGAGAAATATACAGTTAATGGATTCTTATGCTCCTCCGGTCCCACTTTAAGTCAATGGAGATTTTTTTTTGCTTTAAATGCTTGCAGTTATTGATCCATTTGGTCTACAATTATGCGACCAGTATGGCTGGAAAGCACTTGATAAGAACTACTTCCATACAAATTTTGGGACATTTTGACTATCAGGCAGTGGAGAAACAGCCAGTCAAAGAAAGGGTTCCTAGTCTTCTCCAGTCCACTTTAAGTCAATTGAGATTTTTTTTTGCTTTAAATGCTTGTAGTTTTTGATCCATTTGGTCTACAATTATGCGACCAGTATCGCTGGAAAGCCCTTGTTCACAGCTGCCTCCACACCAATTTTGGGCCATTTTGACTGTCAGGCAGTGGAGAAACAGCCAGTCAAAGAAAGGGTTCCTAGGCTCCTCCAGTCCACTTTAACTAAATAAAGATTTTTTTTTTTTAAATGCTTGCAGTTATTGATCCATTTGGTCTACAATTATGCGACCAGTATGGCTGGAAAGCACTTACTAAGAACTACTGCGAAACAAATTTTGGGCCATTTTGACTGTCAGGCAGTGGAGAAACAGCCTGTCAAAGAAAGGGTTCCTAGTCTCCTCCAGTCCACTTTAAGTCAATTGAGATTTTTTTTTGCTTTAAATGCTTGCAGTTTCTGATCCATTTGGTCTACAATTATGCGACCAGTATCGCTGGAAAGCCCTTGTTCACAGCTACCTCCACACCAATTTTGGGCCATTTTGACTGTCAGGCAGTGGAGAAACAGCCAGTCAAAGAAAGGGTTCCTAGTCTCCACTAGTCCACTTTAAGTCAATTGAGATTTTTTTTTGCTTTAAATGCTTGCAGTTATTGATCCATTTGGTCTACAATTATGCGACCAGTATGGCTGGAAAGCACTTGATAAGAACTACTTCCATACAAATTTTGGGACATTTTGACTATCAGGCAGTGGAGAAACAGCCAGTCAAAGAAAGGGTTCCTAGTCTCCACTAGTCCACTTTAAGTCAATTGAGATTTTTTTTTGCTTTAAATGCTTGCAGTTTTTGATCCATTTGGTCTACAATTATGCGACCAGTATCGCTGGAAAGCCCTTGTTCACAGCTACCTCCCCACCAATTTTGGGCCATTTTGACAATCAGGAGGAGGAGAAACAGCTGGTCAAAGATAGGGTTACTAGGCTCCTCTGGTCCCGCTTCCAAAAATGCACGAAAAGACCTTTTTCAGAGCTACCTTCACACCGATTATGGGCCATTTTAACCACCATGCAGCGGAGAAATAGCCAATCAAAAGAAGTGTTCCATGGAGAAATATACAGTTAATGGATTCTTATGCTCCTCCGGTCCCACTTTAAGTCAATGGAGATTTTTTTTTGCTTTAAATGCTTGCAGTTATTGATCTATTTGTTCTACTATTATGCGACCAGTATGGCTGGAAAGCACTTGATAAGAACTACTTCCACACAAATTTTGGGACATTTTGACTGTCAGGCAGTGGAGAAACAGCCAGTCAAAGACAGGGTTCCTAGTCTCCTCCAGTCCACTTTAAGTCAATTGAGATTTTTTTTTGCTTTAAATGCTTGTAGTTTTTGATCCATTTGGTCTACAATTATGAGACCTGTATCGCTGGAAAGCCCTTGTTCTCAGCTACCTCCACACCAATTTTGGGCCATTTTGACTGTCAGGCAGTGGAGAAACAGCCAGTCAAAGAAAGGGTTCCTAGTCTCCTCCAGTCCACTTTAAGTCAATTGAGATTTTTTTTTGCTTTAAATGCTTGCAGTTATTTATCCATTTGGTCTACAATTATGCGACCAGTATGGCTGGAAAGCACTTGATAAGAACAACTTCCACACAAATTTTGGGACATTTTGACTGTCAGGCAGTGGAGAAACAGCCAGTCAAAGAAAGGGTTCCTAGTCTCCTCCAGTCCACTTTAAGTCAATGGAGATTTTTTTTTGCTTTAAATGCTTGCAGTTATTGATCCATTTGGTCTACAATTATGCGACCAGTATGGCTGGAAAGCACTTGATAAGAACAACTTCCACACAAATTTTGGGAAATTTTGACTATCAGGCAGTGGAGAAACAGCCAGTCAAAGAAAGGGTTCCTAGGCTCCTCCAGTCCACTTTAACTAAATAAAGATTTTTTTTTTTAAATGCTTGCAGTTATTGATCCATTTGGTCTACAATTATGCGACCAGTATGGCTGGAAAGCACTTACTAAGAACTACTGCGAAACCAATTTTGGGCCATTTTGACTGTCAGGCAGTGGAGAAACAGCCAGTCAAAGAAAGGGTTCCTAGTCTCCTCCTGTCCCCTTTAAGTCAATTGAGATTTTTTTTTGCTTAAAATGCTTGCAGTTTTTGATCCATTTGGTCTACAATTATGCGACCAGTATCGCTGGAAAGCCCTTGTTCACAGCTACCTCCACACCAATTTTGGGCCATTTTGACTGTCAGGCAGTGGAGAAACAGCCAGTCAAAGAAAGGGTTCCTAGTCTCCTCCAGTCCACTTTAAGTCAATTGAGATTTTTTTTTGCTTTAAATGCTTGCAGTTATTGATCCATTTGGTCTACAATTATGCGACCAGTATGGCTGGAAAGCACTTGATAAGATCTACTTCCACACAAATATTGGGACATTTTGACTGTCAGGCAGTGGAGAAACAGCCAGGTAAAGAAAGGGTTCCTAGGCTCCTCCAGTCCACTTTAACTAAATTAAAAATTTTTTTTTAAATGCTTGCAGTTATTGATCCATTTGGTCTACAATTATGCGACCAGTATGGCTGGAAAGCACTTACTAAGAACTACTGCAAAACCAATTTTGGGCCATTTTGACTGTCAGGCAGTGGAGAAACAGCCAGTCAAACAAAGGGTTCCTAGTCTCCTCCAGTCCACTTTAAGTCAATTGAGATTTTTTTTTGCTTTAAATGCTTGCAGTTATTGATCCATTTGGTCTACAATTATGCGACCAGTATGGCTGGAAAGCACTTGATAAGAACTACTTCCACACAAATTTTGGGACATTTTGACTATCAGGCAGTGGAGAAACAGCTAGTCAAAGAAAGGGTTCCTAGGCTCCTCCAGTCCACTTTAACTAAATAAAGATTATTTTTTTAAATGCTTGCAGTTATTGATCCATTTGGTCTACAATTATGCGACCAGTATGGCTGGAAAGCACTTACTAAGAACTACTGCGAAACCAATTTTGGGCCATTTTGACTGTCAGGCAGTGGAGAAACAGCCAGTCAAAGAAAGGGTTCCTAGTCTCCTCCAGTCCACTTTAAGTCAATTGAGATTTTTTTTTGCTTTAAATGCTTGCAGTTATTGATCCATTTGGTCTACAATTATGCGACCAGTATGGCTGGAAAGCACTTGATAAGAACTACTTCCACACAAATTTTGGGACATTTTGACTATCAGGCAGTGGAGAAACAGCCAGTCAAAGAAAGGGTTCCTAGGCTCCTCCAGTCCACTTTAACTAAATAAAGATTTTTTTTTTTAAATGCTTGCAGTTATTGATCCATTTGGTCTACAATTATGCGACCAGTATGGCTGGAAAGCACTTACTAAGAACTACTGCGAAACCAATTTTGGGCCATTTTGACTGTCAGGCAGTGGAGAAACAGCCAGTCAAAGAAAGGGTTCCTAGTCTCCTCCAGTCCACTTTAAGTCAATTGAGAATATTTTTTGCTTTAAATGCTTGCAGTTATTGATCCATTTGTTCTACTATTATGCGACCAGTATGGCTGGAAAGCACTTGATAAGAACTACTTCCACACAAATTTTGGGACATTTTGACTATCAGGCAGTGGAGAAACAGCCAGTCAAAGAAAGGGTTCCTAGTCTTCTCCTGTCCACTTTAAGTCAATTGAGATTTTTTTTGGCTTTAAATGCTTGTAGTTTTTGATCCATTTGGTCTACAATTATGAGACCTGTATCGCTGGAAAGCCCTTGTTCACAGCTACCTCCACACCAATTTTGGGCCATTTTGACTGTCAGGCAGTGGAGAAACAGCCAGTCAAAGAAAGGGTTCCTAGTCTCCACTAGTCCACTTTAAGTCAATTGAGATTTTTTTTTGCTTTAAATGCTTGCAGTTATTGATCCATTTGGTCTACAATTATGCGACCAGTATGGTTGGAAAGCACTTACTAAGAACTACTACGAAACAAATTTTGGGCCATTTTGACTGTCAGGCAGTGGAGAAACAGCCAGTCAAAGAAAGGGTTCCTAGTCTCCTCCAGTCCACTTTAAGTCAATTGAGATTTTTTTTTGCTTTAAATGCTTGCAGTTTTTGATCCATTTGGTCTACAATTATGCGACCAGTATCGCTGGAAAGCCTTTGTTCACAGCTACCTCCACACCAATTTTGGGCCATTTTGACAATCAGGAGGAGAAGAAACAGCTGGTCAAAGATAGGGTTACTAGGCTCCTCTGGTCCCGCTTCCAAAAATGCACGAAAAGACCTTTTTCAGAGCTACCTTCACACCGATTTTGGGCCATTTCAACCACCATGCAGCAGAGAAATAGCCAATCAAAAGAAGGGTTCCTTGGAGAAATATACAGTTAATGGATTCTTATGCTTCTCCGGTCCCACTTTAAGTCAATGGAGATTTTTTTTTGCTTTAAATGCTTGCAGTTATTGATCCATTTGGTCTACAATTATGCGACCAGTATGGCTGGAAAGCACTTGATAAGAACTACTTCCACACAAATTTTGGGCCATTTTGACTATCAGGCAGTGGAGAAACAGCCTGTCAAAGAAAGGGTTCCTAGTCTTCTCCAGTCCACTTTAAGTCAATTGAGATTTTTTTTTGCTTTAAATGCTTGTAGTTTTTGATCCATTTGGTCTACAATTATGCGACCAGTATCGCTGGAAAGCCCTTGTTCACAGCTGCCTCCACACCAATTTTGGGCCATTTTGACTGTCAGGCAGTGGAGAAACAGCCAGTCAAAGAAAGGGTTCCTAGGCTCCTCCAGTCCACTTTAACTAAATAAAGATTTTTTTTTTTAAATGCTTGCAGTTATTGATCCATTTGGTCTACAATTATGCGACCAGTATGGCTGGAAAGCACTTACTAAGAACTACTGTGAAACAAATTTTGGGCCATTTTGACTGTCAGGCAGTGGAGAAACAGCCAATCAAAGAAAGTGTTCCTAGTCTCCTCCAGTCCACTTTAAGTCAATTGAGATTTTTTTTTGCTTTAAATGCTTGCAGTTATTTAACCATTTGGTCTACAATTATGCGACCAGTATGGCTGGAAAGCACTTGATAATAACTACTTCCACACAAATTTTGGGACATTTTGATTGTCAGGCAGTAGAGAAACAGCCAGTCAAAGAAAGGGTTCCTAGTCTCCTCCAGTCCACTTTAAGTCAATTGAGATTTTTTTTTGCTTTAAATGCATGCAGTTTTTGATCCATTTGGTCTACAATTATGCGACCAGTATCGCTGGAAAGCCCTTGTTCACAGCTACCTCCACACCAATTTTGGGCCATTTTGACAATCAGGAGGAGGAGAAACAGCTGGTCAAAGATAGGGTTACTAGGCTCCTCTGGTCCCGCTTCCAAAAATGCACGAAAAGACCTTTTTCAGAGCTACCTTCACACCGATTTTGGGCCATTTTAACCACCATGCAGCGGAGAAATAGCCAATCAAAAGAAGGGTTCCATGGAGAAATATACAGTTAATGGATTCTTATGCTCCTCTGGTCCCACTTTAAGTCAATGGAGATTTTTTTTTGCTTTAAATGCTTGCAGTTATTGATCCATTTGGTCTACAATTATGCGACCAGTATGGCTGGAAAGCACTTGATAAGAACTACTTCCACACAAATTTTGGGAAATTTTGACTATCAGGCAGTGGAGAAACAGCCAGTCAAAGAAAGGGTTCCTAGGCTCCTCCAGTCCACTTTAACTAAATAAAGATTTTTTTTTAAATGCTTGCAGTTATTGATCCATTTGGTCTACAATTATGCGACCAGTATGGCTGGAAAGCACTTACTAAGAACTACTGCGAAACCAATTTTGGGCCATTTTGACTGTCAGGCAGTGGAGAAACAGCCAGTCAAAGAAAGGGTTCCTAGTCTCCTCCTGTCCCCTTTAAGTCAATTGAGATTTTTTTTTGCTTAAAATGCTTGCAGTTTTTGATCCATTTGGTCTACAATTATGCGACCAGTATCGCTGGAAAGCCCTTGTTCACAGCTACCTCCACACCAATTTTGGGCCATTTTGACTGTCAGGCAGTGGAGAAACAGCCAGTCAAAGAAAGGGTTCCTAGTCTCCTCCAGTCCACTTTAAGTCAATTGAGATTTTTTTTTGCTTTAAATGCTTGCAGTTATTGATCCATTTGGTCTACAATTATGCGACCAGTATGGCTGGAAAGCACTTGATAAGATCTACTTCCACACAAATATTGGGACATTTTGACTGTCAGGCAGTGGAGAAACAGCCAGTTAAAGAAAGGGTTCCTAGGCTCCTCCGGTCCACTTTAACTAAATTAAAAAATTTTTTTTAAATGCTTGCAGTTATTGATCCATTTGGTCTACAATTATGCGACCAGTATGGCTGGAAAGCACTTACTAAGAACTACTGCAAAACCAATTTTGGGCCATTTTGACTGTCAGGCAGTGGAGAAACAGCCAGTCAAACAAAGGGTTCCTAGTCTCCTCCAGTCCACTTTAAGTCAATTGAGATTTTTTTTTGCTTTAAATGGTTGCAGTTATTGATCCATTTGGTCTACAATTATGCGACCAGTATGGCTGGAAAGCACTTGATAAGAAATACTTCCACACAAATTTTGGGACATTTTGACTATCAGGCAGTGGAGAAACAGCCAGTCAAAGAAAGGGTTCCTAGGCTCCTCCAGTCCACTTTAACTAAATAAAGATTTTTTTTTTAAATGCTTGCAGTTATTGATCCATTTGGTCTACAATTATGCGACCAGTATGGCTGGAAAGCACTTACTAAGAACTACTGCGAAACCAATTTTGGGCCATTTTGACTGTCAGGCAGTGGAGAAACAGCCAGTCAAAGAAAGGGTTCCTAGTCTCCTCCAGTCCACTTTAAGTCAATTGAGATTTTTTTTTGCTTTAAATGCTTGCAGTTATTTAACCATTTGGTCTACAATTATGCGACCAGTATGGCTGGAAAGCACTTGATAATAACTACTTCCACACAAATTTTGGGACATTTTGATTGTCAGGCAGTAGAGAAACAGCCAGTCAAAGAAAGGGTTCCTAGTCTCCTCCAGTCCACTTTAAGTCAATTGAGATTTTTTTTTGCTTTAAATGCTTGCAGTTTTTGATCCATTTGGTCTACAATTATGCGACCAGTATCGCTGGAAAGCCCTTGTTCACAGCTACCTCCCCACCAATTTTGGGCCATTTTGACAATCAGGAGGAGAAGAAACAGCTGGTCAAAGATAGGGTTACTAGGCTCCTCTGGTCCCGCTTCCAAAAATGCACGAAAAGACCTTTTTCAGAGCTACCTTCACACCGATTTTGGGCCATTTCAACCACCATGCAGCAGAGAAATAGCCAATCAAAAGAAGGGTTCCTTGGAGAAATATACAGTTAATGGATTCTTATGCTTCTCCGGTCCCACTTTAAGTCAATGGAGATTTTTTTTTGCTTTAAATGCTTGCAGTTATTGATCCATTTGGTCTACAATTATGCGACCAGTATGGCTGGAAAGCACTTGATAAGAACTACTTCCACACAAATTTTGGGCCATTTTGACTATCAGGCAGTGGAGAAACAGCCTGTCAAAGAAAGGGTTCCTAGTCTTCTCCAGTCCACTTTAAGTCAATTGAGATTTTTTTTTGCTTTAAATGCTTGTAGTTTTTGATCCATTTGGTCTACAATTATGCGACCAGTATCGCTGGAAAGCCCTTGTTCACAGCTGCCTCCACACCAATTTTGGGCCATTTTGACTGTCAGGCAGTGGAGAAACAGCCAGTCAAAGAAAGGGTTCCTAGGCTCCTCCAGTCCACTTTAACTAAATAAAGATTTTTTTTTTTAAATGCTTGCAGTTATTGATCCATTTGGTCTACAATTATGCGACCAGTATGGCTGGAAAGCACTTACTAAGAACTACTGTGAAACAAATTTTGGGCCATTTTGACTGTCAGGCAGTGGAGAAACAGCCAATCAAAGAAAGTGTTCCTAGTCTCCTCCAGTCCACTTTAAGTCAATTGAGATTTTTTTTTGCTTTAAATGCTTGCAGTTATTTAACCATTTGGTCTACAATTATGCGACCAGTATGGCTGGAAAGCACTTGATAATAACTACTTCCACACAAATTTTGGGACATTTTGATTGTCAGGCAGTAGAGAAACAGCCAGTCAAAGAAAGGGTTCCTAGTCTCCTCCAGTCCACTTTAAGTCAATTGAGATTTTTTTTTGCTTTAAATGCATGCAGTTTTTGATCCATTTGGTCTACAATTATGCGACCAGTATCGCTGGAAAGCCCTTGTTCACAGCTACCTCCACACCAATTTTGGGCCATTTTGACAATCAGGAGGAGGAGAAACAGCTGGTCAAAGATAGGGTTACTAGGCTCCTCTGGTCCCGCTTCCAAAAATGCACGAAAAGACCTTTTTCAGAGCTACCTTCACACCGATTTTGGGCCATTTTAACCACCATGCAGCGGAGAAATAGCCAATCAAAAGAAGGGTTCCATGGAGAAATATACAGTTAATGGATTCTTATGCTCCTCTGGTCCCACTTTAAGTCAATGGAGATTTTTTTTTGCTTTAAATGCTTGCAGTTATTGATCCATTTGGTCTACAATTATGCGACCAGTATGGCTGGAAAGCACTTGATAAGAACTACTTCCACACAAATTTTGGGAAATTTTGACTATCAGGCAGTGGAGAAACAGCCAGTCAAAGAAAGGGTTCCTAGGCTCCTCCAGTCCACTTTAACTAAATAAAGATTTTTTTTTAAATGCTTGCAGTTATTGATCCATTTGGTCTACAATTATGCGACCAGTATGGCTGGAAAGCACTTACTAAGAACTACTGCGAAACCAATTTTGGGCCATTTTGACTGTCAGGCAGTGGAGAAACAGCCAGTCAAAGAAAGGGTTCCTAGTCTCCTCCTGTCCCCTTTAAGTCAATTGAGATTTTTTTTTGCTTAAAATGCTTGCAGTTTTTGATCCATTTGGTCTACAATTATGCGACCAGTATCGCTGGAAAGCCCTTGTTCACAGCTACCTCCACACCAATTTTGGGCCATTTTGACTGTCAGGCAGTGGAGAAACAGCCAGTCAAAGAAAGGGTTCCTAGTCTCCTCCAGTCCACTTTAAGTCAATTGAGATTTTTTTTTGCTTTAAATGCTTGCAGTTATTGATCCATTTGGTCTACAATTATGCGACCAGTATGGCTGGAAAGCACTTGATAAGATCTACTTCCACACAAATATTGGGACATTTTGACTGTCAGGCAGTGGAGAAACAGCCAGTTAAAGAAAGGGTTCCTAGGCTCCTCCGGTCCACTTTAACTAAATTAAAAAAATTTTTTTAAATGCTTGCAGTTATTGATCCATTTGGTCTACAATTATGCGACCAGTATGGCTGGAAAGCACTTACTAAGAACTACTGCAAAACCAATTTTGGGCCATTTTGACTGTCAGGCAGTGGAGAAACAGCCAGTCAAACAAAGGGTTCCTAGTCTCCTCCAGTCCACTTTAAGTCAATTGAGATTTTTTTTTGCTTTAAATGGTTGCAGTTATTGATCCATTTGGTCTACAATTATGCGACCAGTATGGCTGGAAAGCACTTGATAAGAAATACTTCCACACAAATTTTGGGACATTTTGACTATCAGGCAGTGGAGAAACAGCCAGTCAAAGAAAGGGTTCCTAGGCTCCTCCAGTCCACTTTAACTAAATAAAGATTTTTTTTTTAAATGCTTGCAGTTATTGATCCATTTGGTCTACAATTATGCGACCAGTATGGCTGGAAAGCACTTACTAAGAACTACTGCGAAACCAATTTTGGGCCATTTTGACTGTCAGGCAGTGGAGAAACAGCCAGTCAAAGAAAGGGTTCCTAGTCTCCTCCAGTCCACTTTAAGTCAATTGAGATTTTTTTTTGCTTTAAATGCTTGCAGTTATTGATCCATTTGTTCTACTATTATGCGACCAGTATGGCTGGAAAGCACTTGATAAGAAATACTTCCACACAAATTTTGGGACATTTTGACTGTCAGGCAGTGGAGAAACAGCCAGTCAAAGAAAGGGTTCCTAGTCTCCTCCAGTCCACTTTAAGTCAATTGAGATTTTTTTTTGCTTTAAATGCTTGTAGTTTTTGATCCATTTGGTCTACAATTATGAGACCTGTATCGCTTGAAAGCCCTTGTACACAGCTACCTCCACACCAATTTTGGGCCATTTTGACTGTCAGGCAGTGGAGAAACAGCCAGTCAAAGAAAGGGTTCCTAGTCTCCACTAGTCCACTTTAAGTCAATTGAGATTTTTTTTTGCTTTAAATGCTTGCAGTTTTTGATCCATTTGGTCTACAATTATGCGACCAGTATCGCTGGAAAGCCCTTGTTCACAGCTACCTCCCCACCAATTTTGGGCCATTTTGACAATCAGAAGGAGGAGAAACAGCTGGTCAAAGATAGGGTTACTAGGCTCCTCTGGTCCCGCTTCCAAAAATGCACGAAAAGACCTTTTTCAGAGCTACCTTCACACCGATTTTGGGCCATTTTAACCACCATGCAGCGGAGAAATAGCCAATCAAAAGAAGGGTTCCATGGAGAAATATACAGTTAATGGATTCTTATGCTCCTCCGGTCCCACTTTAAGTCAATGGAGATTTTTTTTTGCTTTAAATGCTTGCAGTTATTGATCCATTTGGTCTACAATTATGCGACCAGTATGGCTGGAAAGCACTTGATAAGAACTACTTCCATACAAATTTTGGGACATTTTGACTATCAGGCAGTGGAGAAACAGCCAGTCAAAGAAAGGGTTCCTAGTCTCCACTAGTCCACTTTAAGTCAATTGAGATTTTTTTTTGCTTTAAATGCTTGCAGTTTTTGATCCGTTTGGTCTACAATTATGCGACCAGTATCGCTGGAAAGCCCTTGTTCACAGCTACCTCCACACCAATTTTGTTCCATTTTGACTGTCAGGCAGTGGAGAAACAGCCAGTCAAAGAAAGGGTTCCTAGTCTCCTCCAGTCCACTTTAAGTCAATTGAGATTTTTTTTTGCTTTAAATGCTTGCAGTTATTTATCAATTTGGTCTACAATTATGCGACCAGTATGGCTGGAAAGCACTTGATAAGAACTACTTCCACACAAATTTTGGGACATTTTGACTGTCAGGCAGTGGAGAAACAGCCAGTCAAAGAAAGGTTTCCTAGTCTCCTCCAGTCCACTTTAAGTCAATTGAGATTTTTTTTTGCTTTAAATGCTTGCAGTTATTTATCCATTTGGTCTACAATTATGCGACCAGTATGGCTGGAAAGCACTTGATAAGAACTACTTCCACACAAATTTTGGGACATTTTGACTGTCAGGCAGTGGAGAAACAGCCAGTCAAAGAAAGGGTTCCTAGTCTCCTCCAGTCCACTTTAAGTCAATTGAGATTTTTTTTTGCTTTAAATGCTTGCAGTTTTTGATCCATTTGGTCTACAATTATGCGACCAGTATCGCTGGAAAGCCCTTGTTCACAGCTACCTCCACACCAATTTTGGGCCATTTTGACAATCAGGAGGAGAAGAAACAGCTGGTCAAAGATAGGGTTACTAGGCTCCTCTGGTCCCGCTTCCAAAAATGCACGAAAAGACCTTTTTCAGAGCTACCTTCACACCGATTTTGGGCCATTTCAACCACCATGCAGCAGAGAAATAGCCAATCAAAAGAAGGGTTCCTTGGAGAAATATACAGTTAATGGATTCTTATGCTCCTCCGGTCCCACTTTAAGTCAATGGAGATTTTTTTTTGCTTTAAATGCTTGCAGTTATTGATCCATTTGGTCTACAATTATGCGACCAGTATGGCTGGAAAGCACTTGATAAGAACTACTTCCACACAAATTTTGGGCCATTTTGACTATCAGGCAGTGGAGAAACAGCCTGTCAAAGAAAGGGTTCCTAGTCTTCTCCAGTCCACTTTAAGTCAATTGAGATTTTTTTTTGCTTTAAATGCTTGTAGTTTTTGATCCATTTGGTCTACAATTATGCGACCAGTATCGCTGGAAAGCCCTTGTTCACAGCTGCCTCCACACCAATTTTGGGCCATTTTGACTGTCAGGCAGTGGAGAAACAGCCAGTCAAAGAAAGGGTTCCTAGGCTCCTCCAGTCCACTTTAACTAAATAAAGATTTTTTTTTTTAAATGCTTGCAGTTATTGATCCATTTGGTCTACAATTATGCGACCAGTATGGCTGGAAAGCACTTACTAAGAACTACTGCGAAACAAATTTTGGGCCATTTTGACTGTCAGGCAGTGGAGAAACAGCCAATCAAAGAAAGGGTTCCTAGTCTCCTCCAGTCCACTTTAAGTCAATTGAGATTTTTTTTTGCTTTAAATGCTTGCAGTTATTGATCCATTTGGTCTACAATTATGCGACCAGTATGGCTGGAAAGCACTTGATAAGAACTACTTCCACACAAATTTTGGGACATTTTGACTATCAGGCAGTGGAGAAACAGCCAGTCAAAGAAAGGGTTCCTAGGCTCCTCCAGTCCACTTTAACTAAATAAAGATTTTTTTTTGCTTTAAATGCTTGCAGTTATTGATCCATTTGGTCTACAATTATGCGACCAGTATGGCTGGAAAGCACTTACTAAGAACTACTGCGAAACCAATTTTGGGCCATTTTGACTGTCAGGCAGTGGAGAAACAGCCAGTCAAAGAAAGGGTTCCTAGTCTCCTCCTGTCCCCTTTAAGTCAATTGAGATTTTTTTATTGCTTAAAATGCTTGCAGTTTTTGATCCATTTGGTCTACAATTATGCGACCAGTATCGCTGGAAAGCCCTTGTTCACAGCTACCTCCACACCAATTTTGGGCCATTTTGACTGTCAGGCAGTGGAGAAACAGCCAGTCAAAGAAAAGGTTCCTAGTCTCCTCCAGTCCACTTTAAGTCAATTGAGTTTTTTTTTTGCTTTAAATGCTTGCAGTTATTGATCCATTTGGTCTACAATTATGCGACCAGTATGGCTGGAAAGCACTTGATAAGATCTACTTCCACACAAATATTGGGACATTTTGACTGTCAGGCAGTGGAGAAACAGCCAGTCAAAGAAAGGGTTCCAAGGCTCCTCCGGTCCACTTTAACTAAATTAAAAAATTTTTTTTAAATGCTTGCAGTTATTGATCCATTTGGTCTACAATTATGCGACCAGTATGGCTGGAAAGCACTTACTAAGAACTACTGCAAAACCAATTTTGGGCCATTTTGACTGTCAGGCAGTGGAGAAACAGCCAGTCAAACAAAGGGTTCCTAGTCTCCTCCAGTCCACTTTAAGTCAATTGAGATTTTTTTTTGCTTTAAATGCTTGCAGTTATTGATCCATTTGGTCTACAATTATGCGACCAGTATGGCTGGAAAGCACTTGATAAGAAATACTTCCACACAAATTTTGGGACATTTTGACTATCAGGCAGTGGAGAAACAGCCAGTCAAAGAAAGGGTTCCTAGGCTCCTCCAGTCCACTTTAACTAAATAAAGATTTTTTTTTTAAATGCTTGCAGTTATTGATCCATTTAGTCTACAATTATGCGACCAGTATGGCTGGAAAGCACTTACTAAGAACTACTGCGAAACCAATTTTGGGCAATTTTGACTGTCAGGCAGTGGAGAAACAGCCAGTCAAAGAAAGGGTTCCTAGTCTCCTCCAGTCCACTTTAAGTCAATTGAGATTTTTTTTTGCTTTAAATGCTTGCAGTTATTGATCCATTTGTTCTACTATTATGCGACCAGTATGGCTGGAAAGCACTTGATAAGAAATACTTCCACACAAATTTTGGGACATTTTGACTGTCAGGCAGTGGAGAAACAGCCAGTCAAAGAAAGGGTTCCTAGTCTCCTCCAGTCCACTTTAAGTCAATTGAGATTTTTTTTTGCTTTAAATGCTTGTAGTTTTTGATCCATTTGGTCTACAATTATGAGACCTGTATCGCTTGAAAGCCCTTGTTCACAGCTACCTCCACACCAATTTTGGGCCATTTTGACTGTCAGGCAGTGGAGAAACAGCCAGTCAAAGAAAGGGTTCCTAGTCTCCACTAGTCCACTTTAAGTCAATTGAGATTTTTTTTTGCTTTAAATGCTTGCAGTTTTTGATCCATTTGGTCTACAATTATGCGACCAGTATCGCTGGAAAGCCCTTGTTCACAGCTACCTCCCCACCAATTTTGGGCCATTTTGACAATCAGGAGGAGGAGAAACAGCTGGTCAAAGATAGGGTTACTAGGCTCCTCTGGTCCCGCTTCCAAAAATGCACGAAAAGACCTTTTTCAGAGCTACCTTCACACCGATTTTGGGCCATTTTAACCACCATGCAGCGGAGAAATAGCCAATCAAAAGAAGGGTTCCATGGAGAAATATACAGTTAATGGATTCTTATGCTCCTCCGGTCCCACTTTAAGTCAATGGAGATTTTTTTTTGCTTTAAATGCTTGCAGTTATTGATCCATTTGGTCTACAATTATGCGACCAGTATGGCTGGAAAGCACTTGATAAGAACTACTTCCATACAAATTTTGGGACATTTTGACTATCAGGCAGTGGAGAAACAGCCAGTCAAAGAAAGGGTTCCTAGTCTCCACTAGTCCACTTTAAGTCAATTGAGATTTTTTTTTGCTTTAAATGCTTGCAGTTTTTGATCCATTTGGTCTACAATTATGCGACCAGTATCGCTGGAAAGCCCTTGTTCACAGCTACCTCCACACCAATTTTGGGCCATTTTGACAATCAGGAGGAGAAGAAACAGCTGGTCAAAGATAGGGTTACTAGGCTCCTCTGGTCCCGCTTCCAAAAATGCACGAAAAGACCTTTTTCAGAGCTACCTTCACACCGATTTTGGGCCATTTCAACCACCATGCAGCAGAGAAATAGCCAATCAAAAGAAGGGTTCCTTGGAGAAATATACAGTTAATGGATTCTTATGCTCCTCCGGTCCCACTTTAAGTCAATGGAGATTTTTTTTTGCTTTAAATGCTTGCAGTTATTGATCCATTTGGTCTACAATTATGCGACCAGTATGGCTGGAAAGCACTTGATAAGAACTACTTCCACACAAATTTTGGGCCATTTTGACTATCAGGCAGTGGAGAAACAGCCTGTCAAAGAAAGGGTTCCTAGTCTTCTCCAGTCCACTTTAAGTCAATTGAGATTTTTTTTTGCTTTAAATGCTTGTAGTTTTTGATCCATTTGGTCTACAATTATGTGACCAGTATCGCTGGAAAGCCCTTGTTCACAGCTGCCTCCACACCAATTTTGGGCCATTTTGACTGTCAGGCAGTGGAGAAACAGCCAGTCAAAGAAAGGGTTCCTAGGCTCCTCCAGTCCACTTTAACTAAATAAAGATTTTTTTTTTTAAATGCTTGCAGTTATTGATCCATTTGGTCTACAATTATGCGACCAGTATGGCTGGAAAGCACTTACTAAGAACTACTGCGAAACAAATTTTGGGCCATTTTGACTGTCAGGCAGTGGAGAAACAGCCAATCAAAGAAAGGGTTCCTAGTCTCCTCCAGTCCACTTTAAGTCAATTGAGATTTTTTTTTGCTTTAAATGCTTGCAGTTATTTATCCATTTGGTCTACAATTATGCGACCAGTATGGCTGGAAAGCACTTGATAATAACTACTTCCACACAAATTTTGGGACATTTTGATTGTCAGGCAGTAGAGAAACAGCCAGTCAAAGAAAGGGTTCCTAGTCTCCTCCAGTCCACTTTAAGTCAATTGAGATTTTTTTTTGCTTTAAATGCATGCAGTTTTTGATCCATTTGGTCTACAATTATGCGACCAGTATCGCTGGAAAGCCCTTGTTCACAGCTACCTCCACACCAATTTTGGGCCATTTTGACAATCAGGAGGAGGAGAAACAGCTGGTCAAAGATAGGGTTACTAGGCTCCTCTGGTCCCGCTTCCAAAAATGCACGAAAAGACCTTTTTCAGAGCTACCTTCACACCGATTTTGGGCCATTTTAACCACCATGCAGCGGAGAAATAGCCAATCAAAAGAAGGGTTCCATGGAGAAATATACAGTTAATGGATTCTTATGCTCCTCTGGTCCCACTTTAAGTCAATGGAGATTTTTTTTTGCTTTAAATGCTTGCAGTTATTGATCCATTTGGTCTACAATTATGCGACCAGTATGGCTGGAAAGCACTTGATAAGAACTACTTCCACACAAATTTTGGGAAATTTTGACTATCAGGCAGTGGAGAAACAGCCAGTCAAAGAAAGGGTTCCTAGGCTCCTCCAGTCCACTTTAACTAAATAAAGATTTTTTTTTTAAATGCTTGCAGTTATTGATCCATTTGGTCTACAATTATGCGACCAGTATGGCTGGAAAGCACTTACTAAGAACTACTGCGAAACCAATTTTGGGCCATTTTGACTGTCAGGCAGTGGAGAAACAGCCAGTCAAAGAAAGGGTTCCTAGTCTCCTCCTGTCCCCTTTAAGTCAATTGAGATTTTTTTATTGCTTAAAATGCTTGCAGTTTTTGATCCATTTGGTCTACAATTATGCGACCAGTATCGCTGGAAAGCCCTTGTTCACAGCTACCTCCACACCAATTTTGGGCCATTTTGACTGTCAGGCAGTGGAGAAACAGCCAGTCAAAGAAAGGGTTCCTAGTCTCCTCCAGTCCACTTTAAGTCAATTGAGATTTTTTTTTGCTTTAAATGCTTGCAGTTATTGATCCATTTGGTCTACAATTATGCGACCAGTATGGCTGGAAAGCACTTGATAAGATCTACTTCCACACAAATATTGGGACATTTTGACTGTCAGGCAGTGGAGAAACAGCCAGTCAAAGAAAGGGTTCCAAGGCTCCTCCGGTCCACTTTAACTAAATTAAAAATTTTTTTTTAAATGCTTGCAGTTATTGATCCATTTGGTCTACAATTATGCGACCAGTATGGCTGGAAAGCACTTACTAAGAACTACTGCAAAACCAATTTTGGGCCATTTTGACTGTCAGGCAGTGGAGAAACAGCCAGTCAAACAAAGGGTTCCTAGTCTCCTCCAGTCCACTTTAAGTCAATTGAGATTTTTTTTTGCTTTAAATGCTTGCAGTTATTGATCCATTTGGTCTACAATTATGCGACCAGTATGGCTGGAAAGCACTTGATAAGAAATACTTCCACACAAATTTTGGGACATTTTGACTATCAGGCAGTGGAGAAACAGCCAGTCAAAGAAAGGGTTCCTAGGCTCCTCCAGTCCACTTTAACTAAATAAAGATTTTTTTTTTAAATGCTTGCAGTTATTGATCCATTTAGTCTACAATTATGCGACCAGTATGGCTGGAAAGCACTTACTAAGAACTACTGCGAAACCAATTTTGGGCAATTTTGACTGTCAGGCAGTGGAGAAACAGCCAGTCAAAGAAAGGGTTCCTAGTCTCCTCCAGTCCACTTTAAGTCAATTGAGATTTTTTTTTGCTTTAAATGCTTGCAGTTATTGATCCATTTGTTCTACTATTATGCGACCAGTATGGCTGGAAAGCACTTGATAAGAAATACTTCCACACAAATTTTGGGACATTTTGACTGTCAGGCAGTGGAGAAACAGCCAGTCAAAGAAAGGGTTCCTAGTCTCCTCCAGTCCACTTTAAGTCAATTGAGATTTTTTTTTGCTTTAAATGCTTGTAGTTTTTGATCCATTTGGTCTACAATTATGAGACCTGTATCGCTTGAAAGCCCTTGTTCACAGCTACCTCCACACCAATTTTGGGCCATTTTGACTGTCAGGCAGTGGAGAAACAGCCAGTCAAAGAAAGGGTTCCTAGTCTCCACTAGTCCACTTTAAGTCAATTGAGATTTTTTTTTGCTTTAAATGCTTGCAGTTTTTGATCCATTTGGTCTACAATTATGCGACCAGTATCGCTGGAAAGCCCTTGTTCACAGCTACCTCCCCACCAATTTTGGGCCATTTTGACAATCAGGAGGAGGAGAAACAGCTGGTCAAAGATAGGGTTACTAGGCTCCTCTGGTCCCGCTTCCAAAAATGCACGAAAAGACCTTTTTCAGAGCTACCTTCACACCGATTTTGGGCCATTTTAACCACCATGCAGCGGAGAAATAGCCAATCAAAAGAAGGGTTCCATGGAGAAATATACAGTTAATGGATTCTTATGCTCCTCCGGTCCCACTTTAAGTCAATGGAGATTTTTTTTTGCTTTAAATGCTTGCAGTTATTGATCCATTTGGTCTACAATTATGCGACCAGTATGGCTGGAAAGCACTTGATAAGAACTACTTCCATACAAATTTTGGGACATTTTGACTATCAGGCAGTGGAGAAACAGCCAGTCAAAGAAAGGGTTCCTAGTCTCCACTAGTCCACTTTAAGTCAATTGAGATTTTTTTTTGCTTTAAATGCTTGCAGTTTTTGATCCATTTGGTCTACAATTATGCGACCAGTATCGCTGGAAAGCCCTTGTTCACAGCTACCTCCACACCAATTTTGTTCCATTTTGACAATCAGGAGGAGGAGAAACAGCTGGTCAAAGATAGGGTTACTAGGCTCCTCTGGTCCCGCTTCCAAAAATGCACGAAAAGACCTTTTTCAGAGCTACCTTCACACCGATTTTGGGCCATTTTAACCACCATGCAGCGGAGAAATAGCCAATCAAAAGAAGGGTTCCATGGAGAAATATACAGTTAATGGATTCTTATGCTCCTCCGGTCCCACTTTAAGTCAATGGAGATTTTTTTTTGCTTTAAATGCTTGCAGTTATTGATCCATTTGGTCTACAATTATGCGACCAGTATGGCTGGAAAGCACTTGATAAGAACTACTTCCATACAAATTTTGGGACATTTTGACTATCAGGCAGTGGAGAAACAGCCAGTCAAAGAAAGGGTTCCTAGTCTCCACTAGTCCACTTTAAGTCAATTGAGATTTTTTTTTGCTTTAAATGCTTGCAGTTTTTGATCCATTTGGTCTACAATTATGCGACCAGTATCGCTGGAAAGCCCTTGTTCACAGCTACCTCCACACCAATTTTGTTCCATTTTGACAATCAGGAGGAGGAGAAACAGCTGGTCAAAGATAGGGTTACTAGGCTCCTCTGGTCCCGCTTCCAAAAATGCACGAAAAGACCTTTTTCAGAGCTACCTTCACACCGATTTTGGGCCATTTTAACCACCATGCAGCGGAGAAATAGCCAATCAAAAGAAGGGTTCCATGGAGAAATATACAGTTAATGGATTCTTATGCTCCTCCGGTCCCACTTTAAGTCAATGGAGATTTTTTTTTGCTTTAAATGCTTGCAGTTATTGATCCATTTGTTCTACTATTATGCGACCAGTATGGCTGGAAAGCACTTGATAAGAACTACTTCCACACAAATTTTGGGACATTTTGACTGTCAGGCAGTGGAGAAACAGCCAGTCAAAGAAAGGGTTCCTAGTCTCCTCCAGTCCACTTTAAGTCAATTGAGATTTTTTTTGCTTTAAATGCTTGTAGTTTTTGATCCATTTGGTCTACAATTATGAGACCTGTATCGCTGGAAAGCCCTTGTTCACAGCTACCTGCACACCAATTTTGGGCCATTTTGACTGTCAGACAGTGGAGAAACAGCCAGTCAAAGAAAGGGTTCCTAGTCTCCTCCAGTCCACTTTAAGTCAATTGAGATTTTTTTTTGCTTTAAATGCTTGCAGTTATTTATCAATTTGGTCTACAATTATGCGACCAGTATGGCTGGAAAGCACTTGATAAGAACTACTTCCACACAAATTTTGGGACATTTTGACTGTCAGGCAGTGGAGAAACAGCCAGTCAAAGAAAGGGTTCCTAGTCTCCTCCAGTCCACTTTAAGTCAATGGAGATTTTTTTTTGCTTTAAATGCTTGCAGTTATTGATCCATTTGGTCTACAATTATGCGACCAGTATGGCTGGAAAGCACTTGATAAGATCTACTTCCACACAAATTTTGGGAAATTTTGACTATCAGGCAGTGGAGAAACAGCCAGTCAAAGAAAGGGTTCCTAGGCTCCTCCAGTCCACTTTAACTAAATAAAGATTTTTTTTTGCTTTAAATGCTTGTAGTTTTTGATCCATTTGGTCTACAATTATGCGACCAGTATCGCTGGAAAGCCCTTGTTCACAGCTGCCTCCACACCAATTTTGGGCCATTTTGACTGTCAGGCAGTGGAGAAACAGCCAGTCAAAGAAAGGGTTCCTAGGCTCCTCCAGTCCACTTTAACTAAATAAAGATTTTTTTTTTTAAATGCTTGCAGTTATTGATCCATTTGGTCTACAATTATGCGACCAGTATGGCTGGAAAGCACTTACTAAGAACTACTGCGAAACAAATTTTGGGCAATTTTGACTGTCAGGCAGTGGAGAAACAGCCAGTCAAAGAAAGGGTTCCTAGTCTCCTCCAGTCCACTTTAAGTCAATTGAGATTTTTTTTTGCTTTAAATGCTTGCAGTTATTGATCCATTTGGTCTACAATTATGCGACCAGTATGGCTGGAAAGCACTTACTAAGAACTACTGTGAAACAAATTTTGGGACATTTTGACTGTCAGGCAGTGGAGAAACAGCCAGTCAAAGAAAGGGTTCCTAGTCTCCTCCAGTCCACTTTAAGTCAATTGAGATTTTTTTTTGCTTTAAATGCTTGCAGTTTTTGATCCATTTGGTCTACAATTATGCGACCAGTATCGCTGGAAAGCCCTTGTTCACAGCTACCTCCACACCAATTTTGGGCCATTTTGACAATCAGGAGGAGAAGAAACAGCTGGTCAAAGATAGTGTTACTAGGCTCCTCTGGTCCCGCTTCCAAAAATGCACGAAAATACCTTTTTCAGAGCTACCTTCACACCAATTTTGGGCCATTTTAACCACCATGCAGCAGAGAAATAGCCAATCAAAAGAAGGGTTCCTTGGAGAAATATACAGTTAATGGATTCTTATGCTCCTCCGGTCCCACTTTAAGTCAAAGGAGATTTTTATTTGCTTTAAATGCTTGCAGTTATTGATCCATTTGGTCTACAATTATGCGACCAGTATGGCTGGAAAGCACTTGATAAGAACTACTTCCACACAAATTTTGGGACATTTTGACTATCAGGCAGTGGAGAAACAGCCAGTCAAAGAAAGGGTTCCTAGTCTCCTCCAGTCCACTTTAAGTCAATTGAGATTTTTTTTTGCTTTAAATGCTTGCAGTTTTTGATCCATTTGGTCTACAATTATGCGACCAGTATCGCTGGAAATCCCTTGTTCACAGCTGCCTCCACACCAATTTTGTGCCATTTTGACTGTCAGGCAGTGGAGAAACAGCCAGTCAAAGAAAGGGTTCCTAGGCTCCTCCAGTCCACTTTAACTAAATAAAGATTTTTTTTTTTAAATGCTTGCAGTTATTGATCCATTTGGTCTACAATTATGCGACCAGTATGGCTGGAAAGCACTTACTAAGAACTACTGTGAAACCAATTTTAGGCCATTTTGACTGTCAGGCAGTGGAGAAACAGCCAGTCAAAGAAAGGGTTCCTAGTCTCCTCCAGTCCAATTTAAGTCAATTGAGAATTTTTTTTGCTTTAAATGCTTGCAGTTATTGATCCATTTGTTCTACTATTATGCGACCAGTATGGCTGGAAAGCACTTGATAAGAACTACTTCCACACAAATTTTGGGACATTTTGACTATCAGGCAGTGGAGAAACAGCCAGTCAAAGAAAGGGTTCCTAGTCTTCTCCAGTCCACTTTAAGTCAATTGAGATTTTTTTTGGCTTTAAATGCTTGTAGTTTTTGATCCATTTGGTCTACAATTATGAGACCTGTATCGCTGGAAAGCCCTTGTTCACAGCTACCTCCACACCAATTTTGGGCCATTTTGACTGTCAGGCAGTGGAGAAACAGCCAGTCAAAGAAAGGGTTCCTAGTCTCCACTAGTCCACTTTAAGTCAATTGAGATTTTTTTTTGCTTTAAATGCTTGCAGTTTTTGATCCATTTGGTCTACAATTATGCGACCAGTATCGCTGGAAAGCCCTTGTTCACAGCTACCTCCCCACCAATTTTGGGCCATTTTGACAATCAGGAGGAGGAGAAACAGCTGGTCAAAGATAGGGTTACTAGGCTCCTCTGGTCCCGCTTCCAAAAATGCACGAAAAGACCTTTTTCAGAGCTACCTTCACACCGATTTTGGGCCATTTTAACCACCATGCAGCGGAGAAATAGCCAAACAAAAGAAGGGTTCCATGGAGAAATATACAGTTAATGGATTCTTATGCTCCTCCGGTCCCACTTTAAGTCAATGGAGATTTTTTTTTGCTTTAAATACTTGCAGTTATTGATCCATTTGGTCTACAATTATGCGACCAGTATGGCTGGAAAGCACTTGATAAGAACTACTTCCATACAAATTTTGGGACATTTTGACTATCAGGCAGTGGAGAAACAGCCAGTCAAAGAAAGGGTTCCTAGTCTTCTCCAGTCCACTTTAAGTCAATTGAGTTTTTTTTTTGCTTTAAATGCTTGTCGTTTTTGATCCATTTGGTCTACAATTATGCGACCAGTATCGCTGGAAAGCCCTTGTTCACATCTGCCTCCACACCAATTTTGGGCCTTTTTGACTGTCAGGCAGTGGAGAAACAGCCAGTCAAAGAAAGGGTTCCTAGGCTCCTCCAGTCCACTTTAACTAAATAAAGATTTTTTTTTTTAAATGCTTGCAGTTATTGATCCATTTGGTCTACAATTATGCGACCAGTATGGTTGGAAAGCACTTACTAAGAACTACTACGAAACAAATTTTGGGCCATTTTGACTGTCAGGCAGTGGAGAAACAGCCAGTCAAAGAAAGGGTTCCTAGGCTCCTCCAGTCCACTTTAACTAAATAAAGATTTTTTTTTGCTTTAAATGCTTGTAGTTTTTGATCCATTTGGTCTACAATTATGCGACCAGTATCGCTGGAAAGCCCTTGTTCACAGCTGCCTCCACACCAATTTTGGGCCATTTTGACTGTCAGGCAGTGGAGAAACAGCCAGTCAAAGAAAGAGTTCCTAGGCTCCTCCAGTCCACTTTAACTAAATAAAGATTTTTTTTTTTAAATGCTTGCAGTTATTGATCCATTTGGTCTACAATTATGCGACCAGTATGGCTGGAAAGCACTTACTAAGAACTACTGCGAAACAAATTTTGGGCAATTTTGACTGTCAGGCAGTGGAGAAACAGCCAGTCAAAGAAAGGGTTCCTAGTCTCCTCCAGTCCACTTTAAGTCAATTGAGATTTTTTTTTGCTTTAAATGCTTGCAGTTATTGATCCATTTGGTCTACAATTATGCGACCAGTATGGCTGGAAAGCACTTACTAAGAACTACTGCGAAACAAATTTTGGGACATTTTGACTGTCAGGCAGTGGAGAAACAGCCAGTCAAAGAAAGGGTTCCTAGTCTCCTCCAGTCCACTTTAAGTCAATTGAGATTTTTTTTTGCTTTAAATGCTTGCAGTTTTTGATCCATTTGGTCTACAATTATGCGACCAGTATCGCTGGAAAGCCCTTGTTCACAGCTACCTCCACACCAATTTTGGGCCATTTTGACAATCAGGAGGAGAAGAAACAGCTGGTCAAAGATAGGGTTACTAGTCTCCTCTGGTCCCGCTTCCAAAAATGCACGAAAATACCTTTTTCAGAGCTACCTTCACACCAATTTTGGGCCATTTTAACCACCATGCAGCAGAGAAATAGCCAATCAAAAGAAGGGTTCCTTGGAGAAATATACAGTTAATGGATTCTTATGCTCCTCCGGTCCCACTTTAAGTCAAAGGAGATTTTTATTTGCTTTAAATGCTTGCAGTTATTGATCCATTTGGTCTACAATTATGCGACCAGTATGGCTGGAAAGCACTTGATAAGAACTACTTCCACACAAATTTTGGGACATTTTGACTATCAGGCAGTGGAGAAACAGCCAGTCAAAGAAAGGGTTCCTAGTCTCCTCCAGTCCACTTTAAGTCAATTGAGATTTTTTTTTGCTTTAAATGCTTGCAGTTTTTGATCCATTTGGTCTACAATTATGCGACCAGTATCGCTGGAAATCCCTTGTTCACAGCTGCCTCCACACCAATTTTGGGCCATTTTGACTGTCAGGCAGTGGAGAAACAGCCAGTCAAAGAAAGGGTTCCTAGGCTCCTCCAGTCCACTTTAACTAAATAAAGATTTTTTTTTTTAAATGCTTGCAGTTATTGATCCATTTGGTCTACAATTATGCAACCAGTATGGCTGGAAAGCACTTACTAAGAACTACTGTGAAACCAATTTTGGGCCATTTTGACTGTCAGGCAGTGGAGAAACAGCCAGTCAAAGAAAGGGTTCCTAGTCTCCTCCAGTCCACTTTAAGTCAATTGAGAATTTTTTTTGCTTTAAATGCTTGCAGTTATTGATCCATTTGTTCTACTATTATGCGACCAGTATGGCTGGAAAGCACTTGATAAGAACTACTTCCACACAAATTTTGGGACATTTTGACTATCAGGCAGTGGAGAAACAGCCAGTCAAAGAAAGGGTTCCTAGTCTTCTCCAGTCCACTTTAAGTCAATTGAGATTTTTTTTGGCTTTAAATGCTTGTAGTTTTTGATCCATTTGGTCTACAATTATGAGACCTGTATCGCTGGAAAGCCCTTGTTCACAGCTACCTCCATACCAATTTTGGGCCATTTTGACTGTCAGGCAGTGGAGAAACAGCCAGTCAAAGAAAGGGTTCCTAGTCTCCACTAGTCCACTTTAAGTCAATTGAGATTTTTTTTTGCTTTAAATGCTTGCAGTTTTTGATCCATTTGGTCTACAATTATGCGACCAGTATCGCTGGAAAGCCCTTGTTCACAGCTACCTCCCCACCAATTTTGGGCCATTTTGACAATCAGGAGGAGGAGAAACAGCTGGTCAAAGATAGGGTTACTAGGCTCCTCTGGTCCCGCTTCCAAAAATGCACGAAAAGACCTTTTTCAGAGCTACCTTCACACCGATTTTGGGCCATTTTAACCACCATGCAGCGGAGAAATAGCCAAACAAAAGAAGGGTTCCATGGAGAAATATACAGTTAATGGATTCTTATGCTCCTCCGGTCCCACTTTAAGTCAATGGAGATTTTTTTTTGCTTTAAATGCTTGCAGTTATTGATCCATTTGGTCTACAATTATGCGACCAGTATGGCTGGAAAGCACTTGATAAGAACTACTTCCATACAAATTTTGGGACATTTTGACTATCAGGCAGCGGAGAAACAGCCAGTCAAAGAAAGGGTTCCTAGTCTTCTCCAGTCCACTTTAAGTCAATTGAGATTTTTTTTTGCTTTAAATGCTTGTAGTTTTTGATCCATTTGGTCTACAATTATGCGACCAGTATCGCTGGAAAGCCCTTGTTCACATCTGCCTCCACACCAATTTTGGGCCATTTTGACTGTCAGGCAGTGGAGAAACAGCCAGTCAAAGAAAGGGTTCCTAGTCTCCTCCAGTCCACTTTAAGTCAATTGAGAATTTTTTTTGCTTTAAATGCTTGCAGTTATTGATCCATTTGTTCTACTATTATGCGACCAGTATGGCTGGAAAGCACTTGATAAGAACTACTTCCACACAAATTTTGGGACATTTTGACTATCAGGCAGTGGAGAAACAGCCAGTCAAAGAAAGGGTTCCTAGTCTTCTCCAGTCCACTTTAAGTCAATTGAGTTTTTTTTTTGCTTTAAATGCTTGTCGTTTTTGATCCATTTGGTCTACAATTATGCGACCAGTATCGCTGGAAAGCCCTTGTTCACATCTGCCTCCACACCAATTTTGGGCCTTTTTGACTGTCAGGCAGTGGAGAAACAGCCAGTCAAAGAAAGGGTTCCTAGGCTCCTCCAGTCCACTTTAACTAAATAAAGATTTTTTTTTTTAAATGCTTGCAGTTATTGATCCATTTGGTCTACAATTATGCGACCAGTATGGTTGGAAAGCACTTACTAAGAACTACTACGAAACAAATTTTGGGCCATTTTGACTGTCAGGCAGTGGAGAAACAGCCAGTCAAAGAAAGGGTTCCTAGGCTCCTCCAGTCCACTTTAACTAAATAAAGATTTTTTTTTGCTTTAAATGCTTGTAGTTTTTGATCCATTTGGTCTACAATTATGCGACCAGTATCGCTGGAAAGCCCTTGTTCACAGCTGCCTCCACACCAATTTTGGGCCATTTTGACTGTCAGGCAGTGGAGAAACAGCCAGTCAAAGAAAGAGTTCCTAGGCTCCTCCAGTCCACTTTAACTAAATAAAGATTTTTTTTTTTAAATGCTTGCAGTTATTGATCCATTTGGTCTACAATTATGCGACCAGTATGGCTGGAAAGCACTTACTAAGAACTACTGCGAAACAAATTTTGGGCAATTTTGACTGTCAGGCAGTGGAGAAACAGCCAGTCAAAGAAAGGGTTCCTAGTCTCCTCCAGTCCACTTTAAGTCAATTGAGATTTTTTTTTGCTTTAAATGCTTGCAGTTATTGATCCATTTGGTCTACAATTATGCGACCAGTATGGCTGGAAAGCACTTACTAAGAACTACTGCGAAACAAATTTTGGGACATTTTGACTGTCAGGCAGTGGAGAAACAGCCAGTCAAAGAAAGGGTTCCTAGTCTCCTCCAGTCCACTTTAAGTCAATTGAGATTTTTTTTTGCTTTAAATGCTTGCAGTTTTTGATCCATTTGGTCTACAATTATGCGACCAGTATCGCTGGAAAGCCCTTGTTCACAGCTACCTCCACACCAATTTTGGGCCATTTTGACAATCAGGAGGAGAAGAAACAGCTGGTCAAAGATAGGGTTACTAGTCTCCTCTGGTCCCGCTTCCAAAAATGCACGAAAATACCTTTTTCAGAGCTACCTTCACACCAATTTTGGGCCATTTTAACCACCATGCAGCAGAGAAATAGCCAATCAAAAGAAGGGTTCCTTGGAGAAATATACAGTTAATGGATTCTTATGCTCCTCCGGTCCCACTTTAAGTCAAAGGAGATTTTTATTTGCTTTAAATGCTTGCAGTTATTGATCCATTTGGTCTACAATTATGCGACCAGTATGGCTGGAAAGCACTTGATAAGAACTACTTCCACACAAATTTTGGGACATTTTGACTATCAGGCAGTGGAGAAACAGCCAGTCAAAGAAAGGGTTCCTAGTCTCCTCCAGTCCACTTTAAGTCAATTGAGATTTTTTTTTGCTTTAAATGCTTGCAGTTTTTGATCCATTTGGTCTACAATTATGCGACCAGTATCGCTGGAAATCCCTTGTTCACAGCTGCCTCCACACCAATTTTGGGCCATTTTGACTGTCAGGCAGTGGAGAAACAGCCAGTCAAAGAAAGGGTTCCTAGGCTCCTCCAGTCCACTTTAACTAAATAAAGATTTTTTTTTTTAAATGCTTGCAGTTATTGATCCATTTGGTCTACAATTATGCAACCAGTATGGCTGGAAAGCACTTACTAAGAACTACTGTGAAACCAATTTTGGGCCATTTTGACTGTCAGGCAGTGGAGAAACAGCCAGTCAAAGAAAGGGTTCCTAGTCTCCTCCAGTCCACTTTAAGTCAATTGAGAATTTTTTTTGCTTTAAATGCTTGCAGTTATTGATCCATTTGTTCTACTATTATGCGACCAGTATGGCTGGAAAGCACTTGATAAGAACTACTTCCACACAAATTTTGGGACATTTTGACTATCAGGCAGTGGAGAAACAGCCAGTCAAAGAAAGGGTTCCTAGTCTTCTCCAGTCCACTTTAAGTCAATTGAGATTTTTTTTGGCTTTAAATGCTTGTAGTTTTTGATCCATTTGGTCTACAATTATGAGACCTGTATCGCTGGAAAGCCCTTGTTCACAGCTACCTCCATACCAATTTTGGGCCATTTTGACTGTCAGGCAGTGGAGAAACAGCCAGTCAAAGAAAGGGTTCCTAGTCTCCACTAGTCCACTTTAAGTCAATTGAGATTTTTTTTTGCTTTAAATGCTTGCAGTTTTTGATCCATTTGGTCTACAATTATGCGACCAGTATCGCTGGAAAGCCCTTGTTCACAGCTACCTCCCCACCAATTTTGGGCCATTTTGACAATCAGGAGGAGGAGAAACAGCTGGTCAAAGATAGGGTTACTAGGCTCCTCTGGTCCCGCTTCCAAAAATGCACGAAAAGACCTTTTTCAGAGCTACCTTCACACCGATTTTGGGCCATTTTAACCACCATGCAGCGGAGAAATAGCCAAACAAAAGAAGGGTTCCATGGAGAAATATACAGTTAATGGATTCTTATGCTCCTCCGGTCCCACTTTAAGTCAATGGAGATTTTTTTTTGCTTTAAATGCTTGCAGTTATTGATCCATTTGGTCTACAATTATGCGACCAGTATGGCTGGAAAGCACTTGATAAGAACTACTTCCATACAAATTTTGGGACATTTTGACTATCAGGCAGCGGAGAAACAGCCAGTCAAAGAAAGGGTTCCTAGTCTTCTCCAGTCCACTTTAAGTCAATTGAGATTTTTTTTTGCTTTAAATGCTTGTAGTTTTTGATCCATTTGGTCTACAATTATGCGACCAGTATCGCTGGAAAGCCCTTGTTCACATCTGCCTCCACACCAATTTTGGGCCATTTTGACTGTCAGGCAGTGGAGAAACAGCCAGTCAAAGAAAGGGTTCCTAGGCTCCTCCAGTCCACTTTAACTAAATAAAGATTTTTTTTTTTAAATGCTTGCAGTTATTGATCCATTTGGTCTACAATTATGCGACCAGTATGGTTGGAAAGCACTTACTAAGAACTACTACGAAACAAATTTTGGGCCATTTTGACTGTCAGGCAGTGGAGAAACAGCCAGTCAAAGAAAGGGTTCCTAGTCTCCTCCAGTCCACTTTAAGTCAATTGAGATTTTTTTTTGCTTTAAATGCTTGCAGTTATTTATCCATTTGGTCTACAATTATGCGACCAGTATGGCTGGAAAGCACTTGATAAGAACTACTTCCACACAAATTTTGGGACATTTTGACTGTCAGGCAGTGGAGAAACAGCCAGTCAAAGAAAGGGTTCCTAGTCTCCTCCAGTCCACTTTAAGTCAATTGAGATTTTTTTTTGCTTTAAATGCTTGCAGTTTTTGATCCATTTGGTCTACAATTATGCGACCAGTATCGCTGGAAAGCCCTTGTTCACAGCTACATCCACACCAATTTTGGGCCATTTTGACAATCAGGAGGAGAAGAAACAGCTGGTCAAAGATAGGGTTACTAGGCTCCTCTGGTCCCGCTTCCAAAAATGCACGAAAAGACCTTTTTCAGAGCTACCTTCACACCGATTTTGGGCCATTTCAACCACCATGCAGCAGAGAAATAGCCAATCAAAAGAAGGGTTCCTTGGAGAAATATACAGTTAATGGATTCTTATGCTCCTCCGATCCCACTTTAAGTCAATGGAGATTTTTTTTTGCTTTAAATGCTTGCAGTTATTGATCCATTTGGTCTACAATTATGCGACCAGTATGGCTGGAAAGCACTTGATAAGAACTACTTCCACACAAATTTTGGGCCATTTTGACTATCAGGCAGTGGAGAAACAGCCTGTCAAAGAAAGGGTTCCTAGTCTTCTCCAGTCCACTTTAAGTCAATTGAGATTTTTTTTTGCTTTAAATGCTTGTAGTTTTTGATCCATTTGGTCTACAATTATGCGACCAGTATCGCTGGAAAGCCCTTGTTCACAGCTGCCTCCACACCAAATTTGGGCCATTTTGACTGTCAGGCAGTGGAGAAACAGCCAGTCAAAGAAAGGGTTCCTAGGCTCCTCCAGTCCACTTTAACTAAATAAAGATTTTTTTTTTTAAATGCTTGCAGTTATTGATCCATTTGGTCTACAATTATGCGACCAGTATGGCTGGAAAGCACTTACTAAGAACTACTGCGAAACAAATTTTGGGCCATTTTGACTGTCAGGCAGTGGAGAAACAGCTAATCAAAGAAAGGGTTCCTAGTCTCCTCCAGTCCACTTTAAGTCAATTGAGATTTTTTTTTGCTTTAAATGCTTGCAGTTATTTATCCATTTGGTCTACAATTATGCGACCAGTATGGCTGGAAAGCACTTGATAATAACTACTTCCACACAAATTTTGGGACATTTTGATTGTCAGGCAGTAGAGAAACAGCCAGTCAAAGAAAGGGTTCCTAGTCTCCTCCAGTCCACTTTAAGTCAATTGAGATTTTTTTTTGCTTTAAATGCATGCAGTTTTTGATCCATTTGGTCTACAATTATGCGACCAGTATCGCTGGAAAGCCCTTGTTCACAGCTACCTCCACACCAATTTTGGGCCATTTTGACAATCAGGAGGAGGAGAAACAGCTGGTCAAAGATAGGGTTACTAGGCTCCTCTGGTCCCGCTTCCAAAAATGCACGAAAAGACCTTTTTCAGAGCTACCTTCACACCGATTTTGGGCCATTTTAACCACCATGCAGCGGAGAAATAGCCAATCAAAAGAAGGGTTCCATGGAGAAATATACAGTTAATGGATTCTTATGCTCCTCTGGTCCCACTTTATGTCAATGGAGATTTTTTTTTGCTTTAAATGCTTGCAGTTATTGATCCATTTGGTCTACAATTATGCGACCAGTATGGCTGGAAAGCACTTGATAAGAACTACTTCCACACAAATTTTGGGAAATTTTGACTATCAGGCAGTGGAGAAACAGCCAGTCAAAGAAAGGGTTCCTAGGCTCCTCCAGTCCACTTTAACTAAATAAAGATTTTTTTTTTTAAATGCTTGCAGTTATTGATCCATTTGGTCTACAATTATGCGACCAGTATGGCTGGAAAGCACTTACTAAGAATTACTGCGAAAACAATTTTGGGCCATTTTGACTGTCAGGCAGTGGAGAAACAGCCAGTCAAAGAAAGGGTTCCTAGTCTCCTCCTGTCCCCTTTAAGTCAATTGAGATTTTTTTTTGCTTAAAATGCTTGCAGTTTTTGATCCATTTGGTCTACAATTATGCGACCAGTATCGCTGGAAAGCCCTTGTTCACAGCTACCTCCACACCAATTTTGGGCCATTTTGACTGTCAGGCAGTGGAGAAACAGCCAGTCAAAGAAAGGGTTCCTAGTCTCCTCCAGTCCACTTTAAGTCAATTGAGATTTTTTTTTGCTTTAAATGCTTGCAGTTATTGATCCATTTGGTCTACAATTATGCGACCAGTATGGCTGGAAAGCACTTGATAAGATCTACTTCCACACAAATATTGGGACATTTTGACTGTCAGGCAGTGGAGAAACAGCCAGTCAAAGAAAGGGTTCCAAGGCTCCTCCGGTCCACTTTAACTAAATTAAAATTTTTTTTTAAATGCTTGCAGTTATTGATCCATTTGGTCTACAATTATGCGACCAGTATGGCTGGAAAGCACTTACTAAGAACTACTGCAAAACCAATTTTGGGCCATTTTGACTGTCAGGCAGTGGAGAAACAGCCAGTCAAACAAAGGGTTCCTAGTCTCCTCCAGTCCACTTTAAGTCAATTGAGATTTTTTTTTGCTTTAAATGCTTGCAGTTATTGATCCATTTGGTCTACAATTATGCGACCAGTATGGCTGGAAAGCACTTGATAAGAAATACTTCCACACAAATTTTGGGACATTTTGACTATCAGGCAGTGGAGAAACAGCCAGTCAAAGAAAGGGTTCCTAGGCTCCTCCAGTCCACTTTAACTAAATAAAGATTTTTTTTTTAAATGCTTGCAGTTATTGATCCATTTGGTCTACAATTATGCGACCAGTATGGCTGGAAAGCACTTACTAAGAACTACTGCGAAACCAATTTTGGGCCATTTTGACTGTCAGGCAGTGGAGAAACAGCCAGTCAAAGAAAGGGTTCCTAGTCTCCTCCAGTCCACTTTAAGTCAATTGAGATTTTTTTTTGCTTTAAATGCTTGCAGTTATTGATCCATTTGTTCTACTATTATGCGACCAGTATGGCTGGAAAGCACTTGATAAGAAATACTTCCACACAAATTTTGGGACATTTTGACTGTCAGGCAGTGGAGAAACAGCCAGTCAAAGAAAGGGTTCCTAGTCTCCTCCAGTCCACTTTAAGTCAATTGAGATTTTTTTTTGCTTTAAATGCTTGTAGTTTTTGATCCATTTGGTCTACAATTATGCGACCAGTATCGCTGGAAAGCCCTTGTTCACAGCTACCTCCACACCAATTTTGTTCCATTTTGACAGTCAGGAGGAGGAGAAACAGCTGGTCAAAGATAGGGTTACTAGGCTCCTCTGGTCCCGCTTCCAAAAATGCACGAAAAGACCTTTTTCAGAGCTACCTTCACACCGATTTTGGGCCATTTTAACCACCATGCAGCGGAGAAATAGCCAATCAAAAGAAGGGTTCCATGGAGAAATATACAGTTAATGGATTCTTATGCTCCTCCGGTCCCACTTTAAGTCAATGGAGATTTTTTTTTGCTTTAAATGCTTGCAGTTATTGATCCATTTGTTCTACTATTATGCGACCAGTATGGCTGGAAAGCACTTGATAAGAACTACTTCCACACAAATTTTGGGACATTTTGACTGTCAGGCAGTGGAGAAACAGCCAGTCAAAGAAAGGGTTCCTAGGCTCCTCCAGTCCACTTTAAGTCAATTGAGATTTTTTTTGCTTTAAATGCTTGTAGTTTTTGATCCATTTGGTCTACAATTATGAGACCTGTATCGCTGGAAAGCCCTTGTTCACAGCTACCTGCACACCAATTTTGGGCCATTTTGACTGTCAGGCAGTGGAGAAACAGCCAGTCAAAGAAAGGGTTCCTAGTCTCCTCCAGTCCACTTTAAGTCAATTGAGATTTTTTTTTGCTTTAAATGCTTGCAGTTATTTATCAATTTGGTCTACAATTATGCGACCAGTATGGCTGGAAAGCACTTGATAAGAACTACTTCCACACAAATTTTGGGACATTTTGACTGTCAGGCAGTGGAGAAACAGCCAGTCAAAGAAAGGGTTCCTAGTCTCCTCCAGTCCACTTTAAGTCAATGGAGATTTTTTTTTGCTTTAAATGCTTGCAGTTATTGATCCATTTGGTCTACAATTATGCGACCAGTATGGCTGGAAAGCACTTGATAAGATCTACTTCCACACAAATTTTGGGAAATTTTGACTATCAGGCAGTGGAGAAACAGCCAGTCAAAGAAAGGGTTCCTAGGCTCCTCCAGTCCACTTTAACTAAATAAAGATTTTTTTTTTTAAATGCTTGCAGTTATTGATCCATTTGGTCTACAATTATGCGACCAGTATGGCTGGAAAGCACTTACTAAGAACTACTGCGAAACCAATTTTGGGCCATTTTGACTGTCAGGCAGTGGAGAAACAGCCAGTCAAAGAAAGGGTTCCTAGTCTCCTCCTGTCCCCTTTAAGTCAATTGAGATTTTTTTTGCTTAAAATGCTTGCAGTTTTTGATCCATTTGGTCTACAATTATGCGACCAGTATCGCTGGAAACTCCTTGTTCACAGCTGCCTCCACACCAATTTTGGGCCATTTTGACTGTCAGGCAGTGGAGAAACAGCCAGTCAAAGAAAGGGTTCCTAGTCTCCTCCAGTCCACTTTAAGTCAATTGAGAATTTTTTTTGCTTTAAATGCTTGCAGTTATTGATCCATTTGTTCTACTATTATGCGACCAGTATGGCTGGAAAGCACTTGATAAGAACTACTTCCACACAAATTTTGGGACATTTTGACTGTCAGGCAGTGGAGAAATAGCCAGTCAAAGAAAGGGTTCCTAGTCTCCTCCAGTCCACTTTAACTAAATAAAGATTTTTTTTTTTAAATGCTTGCAGTTATTGATCCATTTGGTCTACAATTATGCGACCAGTATGGCTGGAAAGCACTTACTAAGAACTACTGCGAAACAAATTTTGGGCAATTTTGACTGTCAGGCAGTGGAGAAACAGCCAGTCAAAGAAAGGGTTCCTAGTCTACTCCAGTCCACTTTAAGTCAATTGAGATTTTTTTTTGCTTTAAATGCTTGCAGTTATTTATCCATTTGGTCTACATTTATGCGACCAGTATGGCTGGAAAGCACTTGATAAGAACTACTTCCACACAAATTTTGGGACATTTTGACTGTCAGGCAGTGGAGAAACAGCCAGTCAAAGAAAGGGTTCCTAGTCTCCTCCAGTCCACTTTAAGTCAATTGAGATTTTTTATTGATTTAAATGCTTGCAGTTTTTGATCCATTTGGTCTACAATTATGCGACCAGTATCGCTGGAAAGCCCTTGTTCACAGCTACCTCCACACCAATTTTGGGCCATTTTGACAATCAGGAGGAGAAGAAACAGCTGGTCAAAGATAGGGTTACTAGGCTCCTCTGGTCCCGCTTCCAAAAATGCACGAAAAGACCTTTTTCAGAGCTACCTTCACACCGATTTTGGGCCATTTTAACCACCATGCAGCAGAGAAATAGCCAATCAAAAGAAGGGTTCCTTGGAGAAATATACAGTTAATGGATTCTTATGCTCCTCCGGTCCCACTTTAAGTCAAAGGAGATTTTTTTTTGCTTTAAATGCTTGCAGTTATTGATCCATTTGGTCTACAATTATGCGACCAGTATGGCTGGAAAGCACTTGATAAGAACTACTTCCACACAAATTTTGGGACATTTTGACTATCAGGCAGTGGAGAAACAGCCAGTCAAAGAAAGGGTTCCTAGTCTCCTCCAGTCCACTTTAAGTCAATTGAGATTTTTTTTTGCTTTAAATGCTTGCAGTTTTTGATCCATTTGGTCTACAATTATGCGACCAGTATCGCTGGAAAGCCCGTGTCCACAGCTACCTCCAGACCAATTTTGGGCCATTTTGACAATCAGGAGGAGAAGAAACAGCTGGTCAAAGATAGGGTTACTAGGCTCCTCTGGTCCCGCTTCCAAAAATGCACGAAAATACCTTTTTCAGAGCTACCTTCACACCGATTTTGGGCCATTTTAACCACCATGCAGCAGAGAAATAGCCAATCAAAAGAAGGGTTCCTTGGAGAAATATACAGTTAATGGATTCTTATGCTCCTCCGGTCCCACTTTAAGTCAATGGAGATTTTTTTTTGCTTTAAATGCTTGCAGTTATTGATCCATTTGGTCTACAATTATGCGACCAGTATCGCTGGAAAGCCCTTGTTCACAGCTACCTCCACACCAATTTTGGGACATTTTGACTATCAGGCAGTGGAGAAACAGCCAGTCAAAGAAAGGGTTCCTAGGCTCCTCCAGTCCACTTTAACTAAATAAAGATTTTTTTTTTAAATGCTTGCAGTTATTGATCCATTTGGTCTACAATTATGCGACCAGTATGGCTGGAAAGCACTTACTAAGAACTACTGCGAAACCAATTTTGGGCCATTTTGACTGTCAGGCAGTGGAGAAACAGCCAGTCAAAGAAAGGGTTCCTAGTCTCCTCCAGTCCACTTTAAGTCAATTGAGAATTTTTTTTGCTTTAAATGCTTGCAGTTATTGATCCATTTGTTCTACTATTATGCGACCAGTATGGCTGGAAAGCACTTGATAAGAACTACTTCCACACAAATTTTGGGACATTTTGACTATCAGGCAGTGGAGAAACAGCCAGTCAAAGAAAGGGTTCCTAGTCTTCTCCAGTCCACTTTAAGTCAATTGAGATTTTTTTTTGCTTTGAATGCTTGTAGTTTTTGATCCATTTGGTCTACAATTATGCGACCAGTATCGCTGGAAAGCCCTTGTTCACAGCTGCCTCCACACCAATTTTGGGCCATTTTGACTGTCAGGCAGTGGAGAAACAGCCAGTCAAAGAAAGGGTTCCTAGGCTCCTCCAGTCCACTTTAACTAAATAAAGATTTTTTTTTTAAATGCTTGCAGTTATTGATCCATTTGGTCTACAATTATGCGACCAGTATGGCTGGAAAGCACTTACTAAGAACTACTGCGAAACAAATTTTGGGCAATTTTGACTGTCAGGCAGTGGAGAAACAGCCAGTCAAAGAAAGGGTTCCTAGTCTACTCCAGTCCACTTTAAGTCAATTGAGATTTTTTTTTGCTTTAAATGCTTGCAGTTATTTATCCATTTGGTCTACAATTATGCGACCAGTATGGCTGGAAAGCACTTGATAAGAACTACTTCCACACAAATTTTGGGACATTTTGACTGTCAGGCAGTGGAGAAACAGCCAGTCAAAGAAAGGGTTCCTAGTCTCCTCCAGTCCACTTTAAGTCAATTGAGATTTTTTATTGATTTAAATGCTTGTAGTTTTTGATCCATTTGGTCTACAATTATGCGACCAGTATCGCTGGAAAGCCCTTGTTCACAGCTACCTCCACACCAATTTTGGGCCATTTTGACAATCAGGAGGAGAAGAAACAGCTGGTCAAAGATAGGGTTACTAGGCTCCTCTGGTCCCGCTTCCAAAAATGCACGAAAAGACCTTTTTCAGAGCTACCTTCACACCGATTTTGGGCCATTTTAACCACCATGCAGCAGAGAAATAGCCAATCAAAAGAAGGGTTCCTTGGAGAAATATACAGTTAATGGATTCTTATGCTCCTCCGGTCCCACTTTAAGTCAAAGGAGATTTTTATTTGCTTTAAATGCTTGCAGTTATTGATCCATTTGGTCTACAATTATGCGACCAGTATGGCTGGAAAGCACTTGATAAGAACTACTTCCACACAAATTTTGGGACATTTTGACTATCAGGCAGTGGAGAAACAGCCAGTCAAAGAAAGGGTTCCTAGTCTCCTCCAGTCCACTTTAAGTCAATTGAGATTTTTTTTTGCTTTAAATGCTTGCAGTTTTTGATCCATTTGGTCTACAATTATGCGACCAGTATCGCTGGAAATCCCTTGTTCACAGCTGCCTCCACACCAATTTTGGGCCATTTTGACTGTCAGGCAGTGGAGAAACAGCCAGTCAAAGAAAGGGTTCCTAGGCTCCTCCAGTCCACTATAACTAAATAAAGATTTTTTTTTTTAAATGCTTGCAGTTATTGATCCATTTGGTCTACAATTATGCGACCAGTATGGCTGGAAAGCACTTACTAAGAACTACTGTGAAACAAATTTTGGGCCATTTTGACTGTCAGGCAGTGGAGAAACAGCCAGTCAAAGAAAGGGTTCCTAGTCTCCTCCAGTCCACTTTAAGTCAATTGAGATTTTTTTTTGCTTTAAATGCTTTCAGTTATTTATCCATTTGGTCTACAATTATGCGACCAGTATGGCTGGAAAGCACTTGATAAGAACTACTTCCACACAAATTTTGGGACATTTTGACAATCAGGCAGTGGAGAAACAGCCAGTCAAAGAAAGGGTTCCTAGTCTCCTCCAGTCCACTTTAAGTCAAATGAGATTTTTTTTTGCTTTAAATGCTTGCAGTTTTTGATCCATTTGGTCTACAATTATGCGACCAGTATCGCTGGAAAGCCCTTGTCCACAGCTACCTCCAGACCAATTTTGGGCCATTTTGACAATCAGGAGGAGAAGAAACAGCTGGTCAAAGATAGGGTTACTAGGCTCCTCTGGTCCCGCTTCCAAAAATGCACGAAAATACCTTTTTCAGAGCTACCTTCACACCGATTTTGGGCCATTTTAACCACCATGCAGCAGAGAAATAGCCAATCAAAAGAAGGGTTCCTTGGAGAAATATACAGTTAATGGATTCTTATGCTCCTCCGGTCCCACTTTAAGTCAATGGAGATTTTTTTTTGCTTTAAATGCTTGCAGTTATTGATCCATTTGGTCTACAATTATGCGACCAGTATGGCTGGAAAGCACTTGATAAGAACTACTTCCACACAAATTTTGGGACATTTTGACTATCAGGCAGTGGAGAAACAGCCAGTCAAAGAAAGGGTTCCTAGTCTCCTCCAGTCCACTTTAAGTCAATTGAGATTTTTTTTTGCTTTAAATGCTTGCAGTTTTTGATCCATTTGGTCTACAATTATGCGACCAGTATCGCTGGAAAGCCCGTGTCCACAGCTACCTCCAGACCAATTTTGGGCCATTTTGACAATCAGGAGGAGAAGAAACAGCTGGTCAAAGATAGGGTTACTAGGCTCCTCTGGTCCCGCTTCCAAAAATGCACGAAAAAACCTTTTTCAGAGCTACCTTCACACCGATTTTGGGCCATTTTAACCACCATGCAGCAGAGAAATAGCCAATCAAAAGAAGGGTTCCTTGGAGAAATATACAGTTAATGGATTCTTATGCTCCTCCGGTCCCACTTTAAGTCAATGGAGATTTTTTTTTGCTTTAAATGCTTGCAGTTATTGATCCATTTGGTCTACAATTATGCGACCAGTATGGCTGGAAAGCACTTGATAAGGTCTACTTCCACACAAATTTTGGGAAATTTTGACTATCAGGCAGTGGAGAAACAGCCAGTCAAAGAAAGGGTTCCTAGGCTCCTCCAGTCCACTTTAACTAAATAAAGATTTTTTTTTTTAAATGCTTGCAGTTATTGATCCATTTGGTCTACAATTATGCGACCAGTATGGCTGGAATGCACTTACTAAGAACTACTGTGAAACCAATTTTGGGCCATTTTGACTGTCAGGCAGTGGAGAAACAGCCAGTCAAAGAAAGGGTTCCTAGTCTCCTCCTGTCCCCTTTAAGTCAATTGAGATTTTTTTTGCTTAAAATGCTTGCAGTTTTTGATCCATTTGGTCTACAATTATGCGACCAGTATCGCTGGAAAGCCCTTGTTCACAGCTACCTCCACACCAATTTTGGGACATTTTGACTATCAGGCAGTGGAGAAACAGCCAGTCAAAGAAAGGGTTCCTAGGCTCCTCCAGTCCACTTTAACTAAATAAAGATTTTTTTTTTTAAATGCTTGCAGTTATTGATCCATTTGGTCTACAATTATGCGACCAGTATGGCTGGAAAGCACTTACTAAGAACTACTGCGAAACCAATTTTGGGCCATTTTGACTGTCAGGCAGTGGAGAAACAGCCAGTCAAAGAAAGGGTTCCTAGTCTCCTCCAGTCCACTTTAAGTCAATTGAGAATTTTTTTTGCTTTAAATGCTTGCAGTTATTGATCCATTTGTTCTACTATTATGCGACCAGTATGGCTGGAAAGCACTTGATAAGAACTACTTCCACACAAATTTTGGGACATTTTGACTATCAGGCAGTGGAGAAACAGCCAGTCAAAGAAAGGGTTCCTAGTCTTCTCCAGTCCACTTTAAGTCAATTGAGATTTTTTTTTGCTTTAAATGCTTGTAGTTTTTGATCCATTTGGTCTACAATTATGCGACCAGTATCGCTGGAAAGCCCTTGTTCACAGCTGCCTCCACACCAATTTTGGGCCATTTTGACTGTCAGGCAGTGGAGAAACAGCCAGTCAAAGAAAGGGTTCCTAGGCTCCTCCAGTCCACTTTAACTAAATAAAGATTTTTTTTTTTAAATGCTTGCAGTTATTGATCCATTTGGTCTACAATTATGCGACCAGTATGGCTGGAAAGCACTTACTAAGAACTACTGCGAAACAAATTTTGGGCAATTTTGACTGTCAGGCAGTGGAGAAACAGCCAGTCAAAGAAAGGGTTCCTAGTCTACTCCAGTCCACTTTAAGTCAATTGAGATTTTTTTTTGCTTTAAATGCTTGCAGTTATTGATCCATTTGTTCTACTATTATGCGACCAGTATGGCTGGAAAGCACTTGATAAGAACTACTTCCACACAAATTTTGGGACATTTTGACTATCAGGCAGTGGAGAAACAGCCAGTCAAAGAAAGGGTTCCTAGTCTTCTCCAGTCCACTTTAAGTCAATTGAGATTTTTTTTTGCTTTAAATGCTTGTAGTTTTTGATCCATTTGGTCTACAATTATGCGACCAGTATCGCTGGAAAGCCCTTGTTCACAGCTGCCTCCACACCAATTTTGGGCCATTTTGACTGTCAGGCAGTGGAGAAACAGCCAGTCAAAGAAAGGGTTCCTAGGCTCCTCCAGTCCACTTTAACTAAATAAAGATTTTTTTTTTTAAATGCTTGCAGTTATTGATCCATTTGGTCTACAATTATGCGACCAGTATGGCTGGAAAGCACTTACTAAGAACTACTGCGAAACAAATTTTGGGCAATTTTGACTGTCAGGCAGTGGAGAAACAGCCAGTCAAAGAAAGGGTTCCTAGTCTACTCCAGTCCACTTTAAGTCAATTGAGATTTTTTTTTGCTTTAAATGCTTGCAGTTATTTATCCATTTGGTCTACAATTATGCGACCAGTATGGCTGGAAAGCACTTGATAAGAACTACTTCCACACAAATTTTGGGACATTTTGACTGTCAGGCAGTGGAGAAACAGCCAGTCAAAGAAAGGGTTCCTAGTCTCCTCCAGTCCACTTTAGGTCAATTGAGATTTTTTATTGATTTAAATGCTTGCAGTTTTTGATCCATTTGGTCTACAATTATGCGACCAGTATCGCTGGAAAGCCCTTGTTCTCAGCTACCTCCACACCAATTTTGGGCCATTTTGACAATCAGGAGGAGAAGAAACAGCTGGTCAAAGATAGGGTTACTAGGCTCCTCTGGTCCCGCTTCCAAAAATGCACAAAAAGACCTTTTTCAGAGCTACCTTCACACCGATTTTGGGCCATTTTAACCACCATGCAGCAGAGAAATAGCCAATCAAAAGAAGGGTTCCTTGGAGAAATATACAGTTAATGGATTCTTATGCTCCTCCGGTCCCACTTTAAGTCAAAGGAGATTTTTATTTGCTTTAAATGCTTGCAGTTATTTATCCATTTGGTCTACAATTATGCGACCAGTATGGCTGGAAAGCACTTGATAAGAACTACTTCCACACAAATTTTGGGACATTTTGACTATCAGGCAGTGGAGAAACAGCCAGTCAAAGAAAGGGTTCCTAGTCTCCTCCAGTCCACTTTAAGTCAATTGAGATTTTTTTTTGCTTTAAATGCTTGCAGTTTTTGATCCATTTGGTCTACAATTATGCGACCAGTATCGCTGGAAATCCCTTGTTCACAGCTGCCTCCACACCAATTTTGGGCCATTTTGACTGTCAGGCAGTGGAGAAACAGCCAGTCAAAGAAAGGGTTCCTAGGCTCCTCCAGTCCACTTTAACTAAATAAAGATTTTTTTTTTTAAATGCTTGCAGTTATTGATCCATTTGGTCTACAATTATGCGACCAGTATGGCTGGAAAGCACTTACTAAGAACTACTGTGAAACAAATTTTGGGCCATTTTGACTGTCAGGCAGTGGAGAAACAGCCAGTCAAAGAAAAGGTTCCTAGTCTCCTCCAGTCCACTTTAAGTCAATTGAGATTTTTTTTTGCTTTAAATGCTTGCAGTTATTTATCCATTTGGTCTACAATTATGCGACCAGTATGGCTGGAAAGCACTTGATAAGAACTACTTCCACACAAATTTTGGGACATTTTGACTGTCAGGCAGTGGAGAAACAGCCAGTCAAAGAAAGGGTTCCTAGTCTCCTCCAGTCCACTTTAAGTCAAATGAGATTTTTTTTTGCTTTAAATGCTTGCAGTTTTTGATCCATTTGGTCTACAATTATGCGACCAGTATCGCTGGAAAGCCCTTGTCCACAGCTACCTCCAGACCAATTTTGGGCCATTTTGACAATCAGGAGGAGAAGAAACAGCTGGTCAAAGATAGGGTTACTAGGCTCCTCTGGTCCCGCTTCCAAAAATGCACGAAAATACCTTTTTCAGAGCTACCTTCACACCGATTTTGGGCCATTTTAACCACCATGCAGCAGAGAAATAGCCAATCAAAAGAAGGGTTCCTTGGAGAAATATACAGTTAATGGATTCTTATGCTCCTCCGGTCCCACTTTAAGTCAATGGAGATTTTTTTTTGCTTTAAATGCTTGCAGTTATTGATCCATTTGGTCTACAATTATGCGACCAGTATGGCTGGAAAGCACTTGATAAGAACTACTTCCACACAAATTTTGGGACATTTTGACTATCAGGCAGTGGAGAAACAGCCAGTCAAAGAAAGGGTTCCTAGTCTCCTCCAGTCCACTTTAAGTCAATTGAGATTTTTTTTTGCTTTAAATGCTTGCAGTTTTTGATCCATTTGGTCTACAATTATGCGACCAGTATCGCTGGAAAGCCCGTGTTTACAGCTACCTCCACACCAATTTTGGGCCATTTTGACAATCAGGAGGAGAAGAAACAGCTGGTCAAAGATAGGGTTACTAGGCTCCTCTGGTCCCGCTTCCAAAAATGCACGAAAATACCTTTTTCAGAGCTACCTTCACACCGATTTTGGGCCATTTTAACCACCATGCAGCAGAGAAATAGCCAATCAAAAGAAGGGTTCCTTGGAGAAATATACAATTAATGGATTCTTATGCTCCTCCAGTCCCACTTTAAGTCAATGGAGATTTTTTTTTGCTTTAAATGCTTGCAGTTATTGATCCATTTGGTCTACAATTATGCGACCAGTATGGCTGGAAAGCACTTGATAAGAACTACTTCCACACAAATTTTGGGACATTTTGACTATCAGGCAGTGGAGAAACAGCCAGTCAAAGAAAGGGTTCCTAGTCTCCTCCAGTCCACTTTAAGTCAATTGAGATTTTTTTTTGCTTTAAATGCTTGCAGTTTTTGATCCATTTGGTCTACAATTATGCGACCAGTATCGCTGGAAAGCCCGTGTCCACAGCTACCTCCAGACCAATTTTGGGCCATTTTGACAATCAGGAGGAGAAGAAACAGCTGGTCAAAGATAGGGTTACTAGGCTCCTCTGGTCCCGCTTCCAAAAATGCACGAAAATACCTTTTTCAGAGCTACCTTCACACCGATTTTGGGCCATTTTAACCACCATGCAGCAGAGAAATAGCCAATCAAAAGAAGGGTTCCTTGGAGAAATATACAGTTAATGGATTCTTATGCTCCTCCAGTCCACTTTAACTAAATAAAGATTTTTTTTTTTAAATGCTTGCAGTTATTGATCCATTTGGTCTACAATTATGCGACCAGTATGGCTGGAAAGCACTTACTAAGAACTACTGCGAAACCAATTTTGGGCCATTTTGACTGTCAGGCAGTGGAGAAACAGCCTGTCAAAGAAAGGGTTCCTAGTCTCCTCCTGTCCCCTTTAAGTCAATTGAGATTTTTTTTGCTTAAAATGCTTGCAGTTTTTGATCCATTTGGTCTACAATTATGCGACCAGTATCGCTGGAAAGCCCTTGTTCACAGCTACCTCCACACCAATTTTGGGACATTTTGACTATCAGGCAGTGGAGAAACAGCCAGTCAAAGAAAGGGTTCCTAGGCTCCTCCAGTCCACTTTAACTAAATAAAGATTTTTTTTTTTAAATGCTTGCAGTTATTGATCCATTTGGTCTACAATTATGCGACCAGTATGGCTGGAAAGCACTTACTAAGAACTACTGCGAAACCATTTTTGGGCCATTTTGACTGTCAGGCAGTGGAGAAACAGCCAGTCAAAGAAAGGGTTCCTAGTCTCCTCCAGTCCACTTTAAGTCAATTGAGAATTTTTTTTGCTTTAAATGCTTGCAGTTTTTGATCCATTTGTTCTACTATTATGCGACCAGTATGGCTGGAAAGCACTTGATAAGAACTACTTCCACACAAATTTTGGGACATTTTGACTATCAGGCAGTGGAGAAACAGCCAGTCAAAGAAAGGGTTCCTAGTCTTCTCCAGTCCACTTTAAGTCAATTGAGATTTTTTTTTGCTTTAAATGCTTGTAGTTTTTGATCCATTTGGTCTACAATTATGCGACCAGTATGGCTGGAAAGCACTTACTAAGAACTACTGCGAAACAAATTTTGGGCAATTTTGACTGTCAGGCAGTGGAGAAACAGCCAGTCAAAGAAAGGGTTCCTCGTCTACTCCAGTCCACTTTAAGTCAATTGAGATTTTTTTTTGCTTTAAATGCTTGCAGTTATTTATCCATTTGGTCTACAATTATGCGACCAGTATGGCTGGAAAGCACTTGATAAGAACTACTTCCACACAAATTTTGGGACATTTTGACTGTCAGGCAGTGGAGAAACAGCCAGTCAAAGAAAGGGTTCCTAGTCTCCTCCAGTCCACTTTAAGTCAATTGAGATTTTTTATTGATTTAAATGCTTGCAGTTTTTGATCCATTTGGTCTACAATTATGCGACCAGTATCGCTGGAAAGCCCTTGTTCACAGCTACCTCCACACCAATTTTGGGCCATTTTGACAATCAGGAGGAGAAGAAACAGCTGGTCAAAGATAGGGTTACTAGGCTCCTCTGGTCCCGCTTCCAAAAATGCACGAAAATACCTTTTTCAGAGCTACCTTCACACCGATTTTGGGCCATTTTAACCACCATGCAGCAGAGAAATAGCCAATCAAAAGAAGGGTTCCTTGGAGAAATATACAGTTAATGGATTCTTATGCTCCTCCGGTCCCACTTTAAGTCAAAGGAGATTTTTATTTGCTTTAAATGCTTGCAGTTATTGATCCATTTGGTCTACAATTATGCGACCAGTTTGGCTGGAAAGCACTTGATAAGAACTACTTCCACACAAATTTTGGGACATTTTGACTATCAGGCAGTGGAGAAACAGCCAGTCAAAGAAAGGGTTCCTAGTCTCCTCCAGTCCACTTTAAGTCAATTGAGATTTTTTTTTGCTTTAAATGCTTGCAGTTTTTGATCCATTTGGTCTACAATTATGCGACCAGTATCGCTGGAAATCCCTTGTTCACAGCTGCCTCCACACCAATTTTGGGCCATTTTGACTGTCAGGCAGTGGAGAAACAGCCAGTCAAAGAAAGGGTTCCTAGGCTCCTCCAGTCCACTTTAACTAAATAAAGATTTTTTTTTTTAAATGCTTGCAGTTATTGATCCATTTGGTCTACAATTATGCGACCAGTATGGCTGGAAAGCACTTACTAAGAACTACTGTGAAACAAATTTTGGGCCATTTTGACTGTCAGGCAGTGGAGAAACAGCCAGTCAAAGAAAGGGTTCCTAGTCTCCTCCAGTCCACTTTAAGTCAATTGAGATTTTTTTTTGCTTTAAATGCTTGCAGTTATTTATCCATTTGGTCTACAATTATGCGACCAGTATGGCTGGAAAGCACTTGATAAGAACTACTTCCACACAAATTTTGGGACATTTTGACTGTCAGGCAGTGGAGAAACAGCCAGTCAAAGAAAGGGTTCCTAGTCTCCTCCAGTCCACTTTAAGTCAAATGAGATTTTTTTTTGCTTTAAATGCTTGCAGTTTTTGATCCATTTGGTCTACAATTATGCGACCAGTATCGCTGGAAAGCCCGTGTTCACAGCTACCTCCACACCAATTTTGGGCCATTTTGACAATCAGGAGGAGGAGAAACAGCTGGTCAAAGATAGGGTTACTAGGCTCCTCTGGTCCCACTTCCAAAAATGCACGAAAAGACCTTTTTCAGAGCTACCTTCACACCGATTTTGGGCCATTTTAACCACCATGCAGCGGAGAAATAGCCAATCAAAAGAAGGGTTCCATGGAGAAATATACAGTTAATGGATTCTTATGCTCCTCCGGTCCCACTTTAAGTCAATGGAGATTTTTTTTTGCTTTAAATGCTTGCAGTTATTGATCCATTTGGTCTACAATTATGCGACCAGTATGGCTGGAAAGCACTTGATAAGAACTACTTCCACACAAATTTTGGGACATTTTGACTATCAGGCAGTGGAGAAACAGCCAGTCAAAGAAAGGGTTCCTAGTCTCCTCCAGTCCACTTTAAGTCAATTGAGATTTTTTTTTGCTTTAAATGCTTGCAGTTTTTGATCCATTTGGTCTACAATTATGAGACCAGTATCGCTGGAAAGCACTTGTTCACAGCTACCTCCACACCAATTTTGGGCCATTTTGACAATCAGGAGGAGAAGAAACAGCTGGTCAAAGATAAGGTTCCTAGGCTCCTCTGGTCCCGCTTCCAAAAATGCACGAAAAGACCTTTTTCAGAGCTACCTTCACACCGATTTTGGGCCATTTTAACCACAATGCAGCGGAGAAATAGCCAATCAAAAGAAGGGTTCCTTGGAGAAATATACAGTTAATGGATACTTATGCTCCTCTGGTCCCACTTTAAGTCAATGGAGATTTTTTTTTGCTTTAAATGCTTGCAGTTATTGATCCATTTGGTCTACAATTATGCGACCAGTATGGCTGGAAAGCACTTGATAAGAACTACTTCCACACAAATTTTGGGCCATTTTGACTATCAGGCAGTGGAGAAACAGCCTGTCAAAGAAAGGGTTCCTAGTCTTCTCCAGTCCACTTTAAGTCAATTGAGATTTTTTTTTGCTTTAAATGCTTGTAGTTTTTGATCCATTTGGTCTACAATTATGCGACCAGTTTCGCTGGAAAGCCCTTGTTCACAGCTGCCTCCACACCAATTTTGGGCCATTTTGACTGTCAGGCAGTGGAGAAACAGCCTGTCAAAGAAAGGGTTCCTAGGCTCCTCCAGTCCACTTTAACTAAATAAAGATTTTTTTTTTAAAATGCTTGCAGTTATTGATCCATTTGGTCTACAATTATGCGACCAGTATGGCTGGAAAGCACTTACTAAGAACTACTGCGAAACAAATTTTGGGCCATTTTGACTGTCAGGCAGTGGAGAAACAGCCAGTCAAAGAAAGGGTTCCTAGTCTCCTCCAGTCCACTTTAAGTCAATTGAGATTTTTTTTTGCTTTAAATGCTTGCAGTTTTTGATCCATTTGGTCTACAATTATGCGACCAGTATCGCTGGAAAGCCCGTGTTCACAGCTACCTCCAAACCAATTTTGGGCCATTTTGACAATCAGGAGGAGGAGAAACAGCTGGTCAAAGATAGGGTTACTAGGCTCCTCTGGTCCCACTTCCAAAAATGCACGAAAAGACCTTTTTCAGAGCTACCTTCACACCGATTTTGGGCCATTTTAACCACCATGCAGCGGAGAAATAGCCAATCAAAAGAAGGGTTCCATGGAGAAATATACAGTTAATGGATTCTTATGCTCCTCCGGTCCCACTTTAAGTCAATGGAGATTTTTTTTTGCTTTAAATGCTTGCAGTTATTGATCCATTTGGTCTACAATTATGCGACCAGTATGGCTGGAAAGCACTTGATAAGAACTACTTCCACACAAATTTTGGGACATTTTGACTATCAGGCAGTGGAGAAACAGCCAGTCAAAGAAAGGGTTCCTAGTCTCCTCCAGTCCACTTTAAGTCAATTGAGATTTTTTTTTGCTTTAAATGCTTGCAGTTTTTGATCCATTTGGTCTACAATTATGAGACCAGTATCGCTGGAAAGCACTTGTTCACAGCTACCTCCACACCAATTTTGGGCCATTTTGACAATCAGGAGGAGAAGAAACAGCTGGTCAAAGATAAGGTTCCTAGGCTCCTCTGGTCCCGCTTCCAAAAATGCACGAAAAGACCTTTTTCAGAGCTACCTTCACACCGATTTTGGGCCATTTTAACCACAATGCAGCGGAGAAATAGCCAATCAAAAGAAGGGTTCCTTGGAGAAATATACAGTTAATGGATACTTATGCTCCTCTGGTCCCACTTTAAGTCAATGGAGATTTTTTTTTGCTTTAAATGCTTGCAGTTATTGATCCATTTGGTCTACAATTATGCGACCAGTATGGCTGGAAAGCACTTGATAAGAACTACTTCCACACAAATTTTGGGCCATTTTGACTATCAGGCAGTGGAGAAACAGCCTGTCAAAGAAAGGGTTCCTAGTCTTCTCCAGTCCACTTTAAGTCAATTGAGATTTTTTTTTGCTTTAAATGCTTGTAGTTTTTGATCCATTTGGTCTACAATTATGCGACCAGTTTCGCTGGAAAGCCCTTGTTCACAGCTGCCTCCACACCAATTTTGGGCCATTTTGACTGTCAGGCAGTGGAGAAACAGCCTGTCAAAGAAAGGGTTCCTAGGCTCCTCCAGTCCACTTTAACTAAATAAAGATTTTTTTTTTAAAATGCTTGCAGTTATTGATCCATTTGGTCTACAATTATGCGACCAGTATGGCTGGAAAGCACTTACTAAGAACTACTGCGAAACAAATTTTGGGCCATTTTGACTGTCAGGCAGTGGAGAAACAGCCAGTCAAAGAAAGGGTTCCTAGTCTCCTCCAGTCCACTTTAAGTCAATTGAGATTTTTTTTTGCTTTAAATGCTTGCAGTTTTTGATCCATTTGGTCTACAATTATGCGACCAGTATCGCTGGAAAGCCCGTGTTCACAGCTACCTCCAAACCAATTTTGGGCCATTTTGACAATCAGGAGGAGGAGAAACAGCTGGTCAAAGATAGGGTTACTAGGCTCCTCTGGTCCCACTTCCAAAAATGCACGAAAAGACCTTTTTCAGAGCTACCTTCACACCGATTTTGGGCCATTTTAACCACCATGCAGCGGAGAAATAGCCAATCAAAAGAAGGGTTCCATGGAGAAATATACAGTTAATGGATTCTTATGCTCCTCCGGTCCCACTTTAAGTCAATGGAGATTTTTTTTTGCTTTAAATGCTTGCAGTTATTGATCCATTTGGTCTACAATTATGCGACCAGTATGGCTGGAAAGCACTTGATAAGAACTACTTCCACACAAATTTTGGGACATTTTGACTATCAGGCAGTGGAGAAACAGCCAGTCAAAGAAAGGGTTCCTAGTCTCCTCCAGTCCACTTTAAGTCAATTGAGATTTTTTTTTGCTTTAAATGCTTGCAGTTTTTGATCCATTTGGTCTACAATTATGAGACCAGTATCGCTGGAAAGCCCTTGTTCACAGCTACCTCCACACCAATTTTGGGCCATTTTGACAATCAGGAGGAGAAGAAACAGCTGGTCAAAGATAAGGTTCCTAGGCTCCTCTGGTCCCGCTTCCAAAAATGCACGAAAAGACCTTTTTCAGAGCTACCTTCACACCGATTTTGGGCCATTTTAACCACAATGCAGCGGAGAAATAGCCAATCAAAAGAAGGGTTCCTTGGAGAAATATACAGTTAATGGATACTTATGCTCCTCTGGTCCCACTTTAAGTCAATGGAGATTTTTTTTTGCTTTAAATGCTTGCAGTTATTGATCCATTTGGTCTACAATTATGCGACCAGTATGGCTGGAAAGCACTTGATAAGAACTACTTCCACACAAATTTTGGGCCATTTTGACTATCAGGCAGTGGAGAAACAGCCTGTCAAAGAAAGGGTTCCTAGTCTTCTCCAGTCCACTTTAAGTCAATTGAGATTTTTTTTTGCTTTAAATGCTTGTAGTTTTTGATCCATTTGGTCTACAATTATGCGACCAGTTTCGCTGGAAAGCCCTTGTTCACAGCTGCCTCCACACCAATTTTGGGCCATTTTGACTGTCAGGCAGTGGAGAAACAGCCTGTCAAAGAAAGGGTTCCTAGGCTCCTCCAGTCCACTTTAACTAAATAAAGATATTTTTTTTAAAATGCTTGCAGTTATTGATCCATTTGGTCTACAATTATGCGACCAGTATGGCTGGAAAGCACTTACTAAGAACTACTGCGAAACAAATTTTGGGCCATTTTGACTGTCAGGCAGTGGAGAAACAGCCAGTCAAAGAAAGGGTTCCTAGTCTCCTCCAGTCCACTTTAAGTCAATTGAGATTTTTTTTTGCTTTAAATGCTTGTAGTTTTTGATCCATTTGGTCTACAATTATGCGACCAGTATCGCTGGAAAGACCTTGTTCACAGCTACCTCCACACCAATTTTGGGCCATTTTGACAATCAGGAGGAGAAGAAACAGCTGGTCAAAGATAGGGTTACTAGGCTCCTCTGGTCCCGCTTCCAAAAATGCACGAAAATACCTTTTTCAGAGCTACCTTCACACCGATTTTGGGCCATTTTAACCACCATGCAGCAGAGAAATAGCCAATTAAAAGAAGGGTTCCTTGGAGAAATATACAGTTAATGGATTCTTATGCTCCTCCGGTCCCACTTTAAGTCAATGGAGATTTTTTTTTGCTTTAAATGCTTGCAGTTATTGATCCATTTGGTCTACAATTATGCGACCAGTATGGCTGGAAAGCACTTGATAAGAACTACTTCCACACAAATTTTGGGACATTTTGACTATCAGGCAGTGGAGAAACAGCCAGTCAAAGAAAGGGTTCCTAGTCTCCTCCAGTCCACTTTAAGTCAATTGAGATTTTTTTTTGCTTTAAATGCTTGCAGTTATTGATCCATTTGGTCTACAATTATGCGACCAGTATGGCTGGAAAGCACTTGATAAGAACTACTTCCACACAAATTTTGGGACATTTTGACTATCAGGCAGTGGAGAAACAGCCAGTCAAAGAAAGGGTTCCTAGTCTCCTCCAGTCCACTTTAAGTCAATTGAGATTTTTTTTTGCTTTAAATGCTTGCAGTTTTTGATCCATTTGGTCTACAATTATGAGACCAGTATCGCTGGAAAGCCCTTGTTCACAGCTACCTCCACACCAATTTTGGGCCATTTTGACAATCAGGAGGAGAAGAAACAGCTGGTCAAAGATAAGGTTCCTAGGCTCCTCTGGTCCCGCTTCCAAAAATGCACGAAAAGACCTTTTTCAGAGCTACCTTCACACCGATTTTGGGCCATTTTAACCACAATGCAGTGGAGAAATAGCCAATCAAAGGAAGGGTTCCTTGGAGAAATATACAGTTAATGGATACTTATGCTCCTCTGGTCCCACTTTAAGTCAATGGAGATTTTTTTTTGCTTTAAATGCTTGCAGTTATTGATCCATTTGGTCTACAATTATGCGACCAGTATGGCTGGAAAGCACTTGATAAGAACTACTTCCACACAAATTTTGGGCCATTTTGACTGTCAGGCAGTGGAGAAACAGCCAGTCAAAGAAAGGGTTCCTAGGCTCCTCCAGTCCACTTTAACTAAATAAAGATTTTTTTTTTTAAATGCTTGCAGTTATTGATCCATTTGGTCTACAATTATGCGACCAGTATGGCTGGAAAGCACTTACTAAGAACTACTACGAAACAAATTTTGGGCCATTTTGACTGTCAGGCAGTGGAGAAACAGCCAGTCAAAGAAAGGGTTCCTTGTCTCCTCCAGTCCACTTTAAGTCAATTGAGATTTTTTTTTGCTTTAAATGCTTGTAGTTTTTGATCCATTTGGTCTACAATTATGCGACCAGTATCGCTGGAAAGCCCTTGTTCACAGCTACCTCCACACCAATTTTGGGCCATTTTGACAATCAGGAGGAGAAGAAACAGCTGGTCAAAGATAGGGTTACTAGGCTCCTCTGGTCCCGCTTCCAAAAATGCACGAAAATACCTTTTTCAGAGCTACCTTCACACCGATTTTGGGCCATTTTAACCACCATGCAGCAGAGAAATAGCCAATTAAAAGAAGGGTTCCTTGGAGAAATATACAGTTAATGGATTCTTATGCTCCTCCGGTCCCACTTTAAGTCAATGGAGATTTTTTTTTGCTTTAAATGCTTGCAGTTATTGATCCATTTGGTCTACAATTATGCGACCAGTATGGCTGGAAAGCACTTGATAAGAACTACTTCCACACAAATTTTGGGACATTTTGACTATCAGGCAGTGGAGAAACAGCCAGTCAAAGAAAGGGTTCCTAGTCTCCTCCAGTCCACTTTAAGTCAATTGAGATTTTTTTTTGCTTTAAATGCTTGCAGTTTTTGATCCATTTGGTCTACAATTATGCGACCAGTATCGCTGGAAAGCGCTTGTTCACAGCTACCTCCACACCAATTTTGGGCCATTTTGACAATCAGGAGGAGAAGAAACAGCTGGTCAAAGATAAGGTTCCTAGGCTCCTCTGGTCCCGCTTCCAAAAATGCACGAAAAGACCTTTTTCAGAGCTACCTTCACACCTATTTTGGGCCATTTTAACCACAATGCAGCGGAGAAATAGCCAATCAAAAGAAGGGTTCCTTGGAGAAATATACAGTTAATGGATACTTATGCTCCTCTGGTCCCACTTTAAGTCAATGGAGATTTTTTTTTGCTTTAAATGCTTGCAGTTATTGATCCATTTGGTCTACAATTATGCGACCAGTATGGCAGGAAAGCACTTGATAAGAACTACTTCCACACAAATTTTGGGCCATTTTGACTATCAGGCAGTGGAGAAACAGCCTGTCAAAGAAAGGGTTCCTAGTCTCCTCCAGTCCACTTTAAGTCAATTGAGATTTTTTTTTGCTTTAAATGCTTGCAGTTATTTATCCATTTGGTCTACAATTATGCGACCAGTATGGCTGGAAAGCACTTGATAAGAACTACTTCCACACAAATTTTGGGACATTTTGACTGTCAGGCAGTGGAGAAACAGCCAGTCAAAGATAGGGTTCCTAGTCTCCTCCAGTCCACTTTAAGTCAAATGAGATTTTTTTTTGCTTTAAATGCTTGCAGTTTTTGATCCATTTGGTCTACAATTATGCGACCAGAATCGCTGGAAAGCCCTTGTTCACAGCTACCTCCAGACCAATTTTGGGCCATTTTGACAATCAGGAGGAGAAGAAACAGCTGGTCAAAGATAGGGTTACTAGGCTCCTCTGGTCCCGCTTCCAAAAATGCACGAAAATACCTTTTTCAGAGCTACCTTCACACCGATTTTGGGCCATTTTAACCACCATGCAGCAGAGAAATAGCCAATCAAAAGAAGGGTTCCTTGGAGAAATATACAGTTAATGGATTCTTATGCTCCTCCGGTCCCACTTTAAGTCAATGGAGATTGTTTTTTGCTTTAAATGCTTGCAGTTATTGATCCATTTGGTCTACAATTATGCGACCAGTATGGCTGGAAAGCACTTGATAAGAACTACTTCCACACAAATTTTGGGACATTTTGACTATCAGGCAGTGGAGAAACAGCCAGTCAAAGAAAGGGTTCCTAGTCTCCTCCAGTCCACTTTAAGTCAATTGAGATTTTTTTTTGCTTTAAATGCTTGCAGTTTTTGATCCATTTGGTCTACAATTATGCGACCAGTATCGCTGGAAAGCCCTTGTTCACAGCTACCTACACACCAATTTTGGGCCATTTTGACAATCAGGAGGAGGAGAAACAGCTGGTCAAAGATAGGGTTACTAGGCTCCTCTGGTCCCGCTTCCAAAAATGCACGAAAATACCTTTTTCAGAGCTAGCTTCACACCGATTTTGGGCCATTTTAACCACCATGCAGCAGAGAAATAGCCAATCCAAAGAAGGGTTCCATGGAGAAATATACAGTTAATGGATTCTTATGCTCCTCCGGTCCCACTTTAAGTCAATGGAGATTTTTTTTTGCTTTAAATGCTTGCAGTTATTGATCCATTTGGTCTACAATTATGCGACCAGTATGGCTGGAAAGCACTTGATAAGAACTACTTCCACACAAATTTTGGGACATTTTGACTATCAGACAGTGTAGAAACAGCCAGTCAAAGAAAGGGTTCCTAGTCTCCTCCAGTCCACTTTAAGTCAATTGAGATTTTTTTTTGCTTTAAATGCTTGCAGTTATTGATCCATTTGGTCTACAATTATGCGACCAGTATCGCTGGAAAGCCCTTGTTCACAGCTACCTCCACACCAATTTTGGGCCATTTTGACAATCAGGAGGAGAAGAAACAGCTGGTCAAAGATAAGGTTCCTAGGCTCCTCTGGTCCCGCTTCCAAAAATGCACGAAAAGACCTTTTTCAGAGCTACCTTCACACCGATTTTGGGCCATTTTAACCACAATGCAGCGGAGAAATAGCCAATCAAAAGAAGGGTTCCTTGGAGAAATATACAGTTAATGGATACTTATGCTCCTCTGGTCCCACTTTAAGTCAATGGAGATTTTTTTTTGCTTTAAATGCTTGCAGTTATTGATCCATTTGGTCTACAATTATGCGACCAGTATGGCTGGAAAGCACTTGATAAGAACTACTTCCACACAAATTTTGGGCCATTTTGACTATCAGGCAGTGGAGAAACAGCCTGTCAAAGAAAGGGTTCCTAGTCTTCTCCAGTCCACTTTAAGTCAATTGAGATTTTTTTTTGCTTTAAATGCTTGTAGTTTTTGATCCATTTGGTCTACCATTATGCGACCAGTATCGCTGGAAAGCCCTTGTTCACAGCTGCCTCCACACCAATTTTGGGCCATTTTGACTGTCAGGCAGTGGAGAAACAGCCAGTCAAAGAAAGGGTTCCTAGGCTCATCCAGTCCACTTTAACTAAATAAAGATCTTTTTTTTTAAATGCTTGCAGTTATTGATCCATTTGGTCTACAATTATGCGACCAGTATGGTTGGAAAGCACTTACTAAGAACTACTGCGAAACAAATTTTGGGCCATTTTGACTGTCAGGCAGTGGAGAAACAGCCAGTCAAAGAAAGGGTTCCTAGTCTCCTCCAGTCCACTTTAAGTCAATTGAGATTTTTTTTTGCTTTAAATGCTTGTAGTTATTTATCCATTTGGTCTACAATTATGCGACCAGTATGGCTGGAAAGCACTTGATAAGAACTACTTCCACACAAATTTTGGGACATTTTGACTGTCAGGCAGTGGAGAAACAGCCAGTCAAAGAAAGGGTTCCAAGTCTCCTCCAGTCCACTATAAGTCAATTGAGATTTTTTTTTGCTTTAAATGCTTGCAGTTTTTGATCCATTTGGTCTACAATTATGCGACCAGTATCGCTGGAAAGCCCTTGTTCACAGCTACATCCACACCAATTTTGGGCCATTTTGACAATCAGGAGGAGGAGAAACAGCTGGTCAAAAATAGGGTTACTAGGCTCCTCTGGTCCCGCTTCCAAAAATGCACGAAAATACCTTTTTCAGAGCTAGCTTCACACCGATTTTGGGCCATTTTAACCACCATGCAGCAGAGAAATAGCCAATCCAAAGAAGGGTTCCATGGAGAAATATACAGTTAATGGATTCTTATGCTCCTCCGGTCCCACTTTAAGTCAATGGAGATTTTTTTTTGCTTTAAATGCTTGCAGTTATTGATCCATTTGGTCTACAATTATGCGACCAGTATGGCTGGAAAGCACTTGATAAGAACTACTTCCACACAAATTTTGGGACATTTTGACTATCAGACAGTGTAGAAACAGCCAGTCAAAGAAAGGGTTCCTAGTCTCCTCCAGTCCACTTTAAGTCAATTGAGATTTTTTTTTGCTTTAAATGCTTGCAGTTATTGATCCATTTGGTCTACAATTATGCGACCAGTATCGCTGGAAAGCCCTTGTTCACAGCTACCTCCACACCAATTTTGGGCCATTTTGACAATCAGGAGGAGAAGAAACAGCTGGTCAAAGATAAGGTTCCTAGGCTCCTCTGGTCCCGCTTCCAAAAATGCACGAAAAGACCTTTTTCAGAGCTACCTTCACACCGATTTTGGGCCATTTTAACCACAATGCAGCGGAGAAATAGCCAATCAAAAGAAGGGTTCCTTGGAGAAATATACAGTTAATGGATACTTATGCTCCTCTGGTCCCACTTTAAGTCAATGGAGATTTTTTTTTGCTTTAAATGCTTGCAGTTATTGATCCATTTGGTCTACAATTATGCGACCAGTATGGCTGGAAAGCACTTGATAAGAACTACTTCCACACAAATTTTGGGCCATTTTGACTATCAGGCAGTGGAGAAACAGCCTGTCAAAGAAAGGGTTCCTAGTCTTCTCCAGTCCACTTTAAGTCAATTGAGATTTTTTTTTGCTTTAAATGCTTGTAGTTTTTGATCCATTTGGTCTACCATTATGCGACCAGTATCGCTGGAAAGCCCTTGTTCACAGCTGCCTCCACACCAATTTTGGGCCATTTTGACTGTCAGGCAGTGGAGAAACAGCCAGTCAAAGAAAGGGTTCCTAGGCTCATCCAGTCCACTTTAACTAAATAAAGATCTTTTTTTTTAAATGCTTGCAGTTATTGATCCATTTGGTCTACAATTATGCGACCAGTATGGTTGGAAAGCACTTACTAAGAACTACTGCGAAACAAATTTTGGGCCATTTTGACTGTCAGGCAGTGGAGAAACAGCCAGTCAAAGAAAGGGTTCCTAGTCTCCTCCAGTCCACTTTAAGTCAATTGAGATTTTTTTTTGCTTTAAATGCTTGTAGTTATTTATCCATTTGGTCTACAATTATGCGACCAGTATGGCTGGAAAGCACTTGATAAGAACTACTTCCACACAAATTTTGGGACATTTTGACTGTCAGGCAGTGGAGAAACAGCCAGTCAAAGAAAGGGTTCCAAGTCTCCTCCAGTCCACTATAAGTCAATTGAGATTTTTTTTTGCTTTAAATGCTTGCAGTTTTTGATCCATTTGGTCTACAATTATGCGACCAGTATCGCTGGAAAGCCCTTGTTCACAGCTACATCCACACCAATTTTGGGCCATTTTGACAATCAGGAGGAGGAGAAACAGCTGGTCAAAAATAGGGTTACTAGGCTCCTCTGGTCCCGCTTCCAAAAATGCACGAAAAGACCTTTTTCAGAGCTACCTTCACACCGATTTTGGGCCATTTTAACCACCATGCAGCGGAGAAATAGCCAATCAAAAGAAGGGTTCCATGGAGAAATATACAGTTAATGGATTCTTATGCTCCTCTGGTCCCACTTTAAGTCAATGGAGATTTTTTTTTGCTTTAAATGCTTGCAGTTATTGATCCATTTGGTCTACAATTATGCGACCAGTATGGCTGGAAAGCACTTGATAAGAACTACTTCCACACAAATTTTGGGCCATTTTGACTATCAGGCAGTGGAGAAACAGCCTGTCAAAGAAAGGGTTCCTAGTCTTCTCCAGTCCACTTTAAGTCAATTGAGATTTTTTTTTGCTTTAAATGCTTGTAGTTTTTGATCCATTTGGTCTACCATTATGCGACCAGTATCGCTGGAAAGCCCTTGTTCACAGCTGCCTCCACACCAATTTTGGGCCATTTTGACTGTCAGGCAGTGGAGAAACAGCCAGTCAAAGAAAGGGTTCCTAGGCTCCTCCAGTCCACTTTAACTAAATAAAGATCTTTTTTTTTAAATGCTTGCAGTTATTGATCCATTTGGTCTACAATTATGCGACCAGTATGGCTGGAAAGCACTTGATAAGAACTACTTCCACACAAATTTTGGGCCATTTTGACTATCAGGCAGTGGAGAAACAGCCTGTCAAAGAAAGGTTTCCTAGTCTTCTCCAGTCCACTTTAAGTCAATTGAGATTTTTTTTTGCTTTAAATGCTTGTAGTTTTTGATCCATTTGGTCTACCATTATGCGACCAGTATCGCTGGAAAGCCCTTGTTCACAGCTGCCTCCACACCAATTTTGGGCCATTTTGACTGTCAGGCAGTGGAGAAACAGCCAGTCAAAGAAAGGGTTCCTAGGCTCCTCCAGTCCACTTTAACTAAATAAAGATCTTTTTTTTTAAATGCTTGCAGTTATTGATCCATTTGGTCTACAATTATGCGACCAGTATGGCTGGAAAGCACTTACTAAGAACTACTGCGAAACCAATTTTGGGCCATTTTGACTGTCAGGCAGTGGAGAAACAGCCAGTCAAAGAAAGGGTTCCTAGTCTCCTCCAGTCCACTTTAAGTCAATTGAGATTTTTTTTTGCTTTAAATGCTTGCAGTTATTGATCCATTTGGTCTACAATTATGCGACCAGTATGGCTGGAAAGCACTTGATAAGAACTACTTCCACACAAATTTTGGGACATTTTGACTATCAGGCAGTGGAGAAACAGCCAGTCAAAGAAAGGGTTCCTAGTCTCCTCCAGTCCACTTTAAGTCAATTGAGATTTTTTTTTGCTTTAAATGCTTGCAGTTTTTGATCCATTTGGTCTACAATTATGCGACCAGTATCGCTGGAAAGCCCTTGTTCACAGCTACCTACACACCAATTTTGGGCCATTTTGACAATCAGGAGGAGGAGAAACAGCTGGTCAAAGATAGGGTTACTAGGCTCCTCTGGTCCCGCTTCCAAAAATGCACGAAAATACCTTTTTCAGAGCTAGCTTCACACCGATTTTGGGCCATTTTAACCACCATGCAGCAGAGAAATAGCCAATCCAAAGAAGGGTTCCATGGAGAAATATACAGTTAATGGATTCTTATGCTCCTCCGGTCCCACTTTAAGTCAATGGAGATTTTTTTTTGCTTTAAATGCTTGCAGTTATTGATCCATTTGGTCTACAATTATGCGACCAGTATGGCTGGAAAGCACTTGATAAGAACTACTTCCACACAAATTTTGGGACATTTTGACTATCAGGCAGTGGAGAAACAGCCAGTCAAAGAAAGGGTTCCTAGTCTCCTCCAGTCCACTTTAAGTCAATTGAGATTTTTTTTTGCTTTAAATGCTTGCAGTTATTGATCCATTTGGTCTACAATTATGCGACCAGTATCGCTGGAAAGCCCTTGTTCACAGCTACCTCCACACCAATTTTGGGCCATTTTGACAATCAGGAGGAGAAGAAACAGCTGGTCAAAGATAAGGTTCCTAGGCTTCTCTGGTCCCGCTTCCAAAAATGCACGAAAAGACCTTTTTCAGAGCTACCTTCACACCGATTTTGGGCCATTTTAACCACAATGCAGCAGAGAAATAGCCAATCAAAAGAAGGGTTCCTTGGAGAAATATACAGTTAATGGATACTTATGCTCCTCTGGTCCCACTTTAAGTCAATGGAGATTTTTTTTTGCTTTAAATGCTTGCAGTTATTGATCCATTTGGTCTACAATTATGCGACCAGTATGGCTGGAAAGCACTTGATAAGAACTACTTCCACACAAATTTTGGGCCATTTTGACTATCAGGCAGTGGAGAAACAGCCTGTCAAAGAAAGGGTTCCTAGTCTTCTCCAGTCCACTTTAAGTCAATTGAGATTTTTTTTTGCTTTAAATGCTTGTAGTTTTTGATCCATTTGGTCTACCATTATGCGACCAGTATCGCTGGAAAGCACTTGTTCACAGCTGCCTCCACACCAATTTTGGGCCATTTTGACTGTCAGGCAGTGGAGAAACAGCCAGTCAAAGAAAGGGTTCCTAGGCTCATCCAGTCCACTTTAACTAAATAAAGATCTTTTTTTTTAAATGCTTGCAGTTATTGATCCATTTGGTCTACAATTATGCGACCAGTATGGTTGGAAAGCACTTACTAAGAACTACTGCGAAACAAATTTTGGGCCATTTTGACTGTCAGGCAGTGGAGAAACAGCCAGTCAAAGAAAGGGTTCCTAGTCTCCTCCAGTCCACTTTAAGTCAATTGAGATTTTTTTTTGCTTTAAATGCTTGTAGTTATTTATCCATTTGGTCTACAATTATGCGACCAGTATGGCTGGAAAGCACTTGATAAGAACTACTTCCACACAAATTTTGGGACATTTTGACTGTCAGGCAGTGGAGAAACAGCCAGTCAAAGAAAGGGTTCCAAGTCTCCTCCAGTCCACTATAAGTCAATTGAGATTTTTTTTTGCTTTAAATGCTTGCAGTTTTTGATCCATTTGGTCTACAATTATGCGACCAGTATCGCTGGAAAGCCCTTGTTCACAGCTACATCCACACCAATTTTGGGCCATTTTGACAATCAGGAGGAGGAGAAACAGCTGGTCAAAAATAGGGTTACTAGGCTCCTCTGGTCCCGCTTCCAAAAATGCACGAAAAGACCTTTTTCAGAGCTACCTTCACACCGATTTTGGGCCATTTTAACCACCATGCAGCGGAGAAATAGCCAATCAAAAGAAGGGTTCCATGGAGAAATATACAGTTAATGGATTCTTATGCTCCTCTGGTCCCACTTTAAGTCAATGGAGATTTTTTTTTGCTTTAAATGCTTGCAGTTATTGATCCATTTGGTCTACAATTATGCGACCAGTATGGCTGGAAAGCACTTGATAAGAACTACTTCCACACAAATTTTGGGCCATTTTGACTATCAGGCAGTGGAGAAACAGCCTGTCAAAGAAAGGGTTCCTAGTCTTCTCCAGTCCACTTTAAGTCAATTGAGATTTTTTTTTGCTTTAAATGCTTGTAGTTTTTGATCCATTTGGTCTACCATTATGCGACCAGTATCGCTGGAAAGCCCTTGTTCACAGCTGCCTCCACACCAATTTTGGGCCACTTTGACTGTCAGGCAGTGGAGAAACAGCCAGTCAAAGAAAGGGTTCCTAGGCTCCTCCAGTCCACTTTAACTAAATAAAGATCTTTTTTTTTAAATGCTTGCAGTTATTGATCCATTTGGTCTACAATTATGCGACCAGTATGGCTGGAAAGCACTTGATAAGAACTACTTCCACACAAATTTTGGGCCATTTTGACTATCAGGCAGTGGAGAAACAGCCTGTCAAAGAAAGGTTTCCTAGTCTTCTCCAGTCCACTTTAAGTCAATTGAGATTTTTTTTTGCTTTAAATGCTTGTAGTTTTTGATCCATTTGGTCTACCATTATGCGACCAGTATCGCTGGAAAGCCCTTGTTCACAGCTGCCTCCACACCAATTTTGGGCCATTTTGACTGTCAGGCAGTGGAGAAACAGCCAGTCAAAGAAAGGGTTCCTAGGCTCCTCCAGTCCACTTTAACTAAATAAAGATCTTTTTTTTTAAATGCTTGCAGTTATTGATCCATTTGGTCTACAATTATGCGACCAGTATGGCTGGAAAGCACTTACTAAGAACTACTGCGAAACCAATTTTGGGCCATTTTGACTGTCAGGCAGTGGAGAAACAGCCAGTCAAAGAAAGGGTTCCTAGTCTCCTCCAGTCCACTTTAAGTCAATTGAGATTTTTTTTTGCTTTAAATGCTTGCAGTTATTGATCCATTTGTTCTACTATTATGCGACCAGTATGGCTGGAAAGCACTTGATAAGAACTACTTCCATACAAATTTTGGGACATTTTGACTGTCAGGCAGTGGAGAAACAGCCAGTCAAAGAAAGGGTTCCTAGTCTCCTCCAGTCCACTTTAAGTCAATTGAGATTTTTTTTTGCTTTAAATGCTTGTAGTTTTTGATCCATTTGGTCTACAATTATGCGACCAGTATCGCTGGAAAGCCCTTGTTCACAGCTACCTCCACACCAATTTTGGGCCATTTTGACAATCAGGAGGAGGAGAAACAGCTGGTCAAAAATAGGGTTACTAGGCTCCTCTGGTCCCGCTTCCAAAAATGCACGAAAAGACCTTTTTCAGAGCTACCTTCACACCGATTTTGGGCCATTTTAACCACCATGCAGCGGAGAAATAGCCAATCAAAAGAAGGGTTCCATGGAGAAATATACAGTTAATGGATTCTTATGCTCCTCTGGTCCCACTTTAAGTCAATGGAGATTTTTTTTTGCTTTAAATGCTTGCAGTTATTGATCCATTTGGTCTACAATTATGCGACCAGTATGGCTGGAAAGCACTTGATAAGAACTACTTCCACACAAATTTTGGGAAATTTTGACTGTCAGGCAGTGGAGAAACAGCCAGTCAAAGAAAGGGTTCCTAGTCTCCTCCAGTCCACTTTAAGTCAATTGAGATTTTTTTTTGCTTTAAATGCTTGCAGTTATTTATCCATTTGGTCTACAATTATGCGACCAGTATGGCTGGAAAGCACTTACTAAGAACTACTGCGAAACCAATTTTGGGCCATTTTGACTGTCAGGCAGTGGAGAAACAGCCAGTCAGTGAAAGGGTTCCTAATCTCCTCCTGTCCCCTTTAAGTCAATTGAGATTTTTTTTTGCTTAAAATGCTTGCAGTTATTGATCCATTTGGTCTACAATTATGCGACCAGTATGGCTGGAAAGCACTTGATAAGATCTACTTCCACACAAATAATGGAACATTTTGACTGTCAGGCAGTGGAGAAACAGCCAGTCAAAGAAAGGGTTCCTAGGCTCCTCCAGTCCACTTTAACTAAATTAAATTTTTTTTTTAAATGCTTGCAGTTATTGATCCATTTGGTCTACAATTATGCGACCAGTATGGCTGGAAAGCCCTTGTTTACAGCTACCTCCACACCAATTTTGGGCCATTTTGACTGTCAGGCAGTGGAGAAACAGCCAGTCAAACAAAGGGTTCCTAGTCTCCTCCAGTCCACTTTAAGTCAATTGAGATTTTTTTTTGCTTTAAATGCTTGCAGTTATTGATCCATTTGGTCTACAATTATGCGACCAGTATGGCTGGAAAGCACTTGATATGAACTACTTCCACACAAATTTTGGGACATTTTGACTATCAGGCAGTGGAGAAAAAGCCAGTCAAAGAAAGGGTTCCTAGGCTCCTCCAATCCACTTTAACTAAATAAAGATTTTTTTTTTTAAATGCTTGCAGTTATTGATCCATTTGGTCTACAATTATGCGACCAGTATGGCTGGAAAGCACTTACTAAGAACTACTGCGAAACCAATTTTGGGCCATTTTGACTGTCAGGCAGTGGAGAAACAGCCAGTCAAAGAAAGGGTTCCTAGTCTCCTCCAGTCCACTTTAAGTCAATTGAGATTTTTTTTTGCTTTAAATGCTTGCAGTTATTGATCCATTTGTTCTACTATTATGCGACCAGTATGGCTGGAAAGCACTTGATAAGAACTACTTCCACACAAATTTTGGGACATTTTGACTGTCAGGCAGTGGAGAAACAGCCTGTCAAAGAAAGGGTTCCTAGTCTCCTCCAGTCCACTTTAAGTCAATTGAGATTTTTTTTTGCTTTAAATGCTTGTAGTTTTTGATCCATTTGGTCTACAATTATGCGACCAGTATCGCTGGAAAGCCCTTGTTCACAGCTACCTCCACACCAATTTTGGGACATTTTGACTGTCAGGCAGTGGAGAAACAGCCAGTCAAAGAAAGGGTTCCTAGGCTCCTCCAGTCCACTTTAACTAAATTAAAAAATTTTTTTTAAATGCTTGCAGTTATTGATCCATTTGGTCTACAATTATGCGACCAGTATGGCTGGAAAGCACTTACTAAGAACTACTGCAAAACCAATTTTGGGCCATTTTGACTGTCAGGCAGTGGAGAAACAGCCAGTCAATGAAAGGGTTCCTAGTCTCCTCCAGTCCACTTTAAGACAATTGAGATTTTTTTATGCTTAAAATGCTTGCAGTTTTTGATCCATTTGGTCTACAATTATGCGACCAGTATGGCTGGAAAGCCCTTGTTTACAGCTACATCCACACCAATTTTGGGCCATTTTGACTATCAGGCAGTGGAGAAACAGCCAGTCAAACAAAGGGTTCCTAGTCTAGTCCAGTCCACTTTAAGTCAATTGAGATTTTTTTTTGCTTTAAATGCTTGCAGTTATTGATCCATTTGGTCTACAATTATGCGACCAGTATGGCTGGAAAGCACTTGATAAGAACTACTTCCACACAAATTTTGGGACATTTTGACTATCAGGCAGTGGAGAAACAGCCAGTCAAAGAAAGGGTTCCTAGGCTCCTCCAGTCCACTTTAACTAAATAAAGATTTTTTTTTTAAATGCTTGCAGTTATTGATCCATTTGGTCTACAAATATGCGACCAGTATGGCTGGAAAGCACTTACTAAGAACTACTGCAAAACCAATTTTGGGCCATTTTGACTGTCAGGCAGTGGAGAAACAGCCAGTCAAAGAAAGGGTTCCTAGTCTCCTCCAGTCCACTTTAAGTCAATTGAGATTTTTTTTTGCTTTAAATGCTTGCAGTTATTGATCCATTTGTTCTACTATTATGCGACCAGTATGGCTGGAAAGCACTTGATAAGACCTACTTCCACACAAATTTTGGGACATTTTGACTGTCAGGCAGTGGAGAAACAGCCAGTCAAAGAAACGGTTCCTAGTCTCCTCCAGTCCACTTTAAGTCAATTGAGATTTTTTTTTGCTTTAAATGCTTGTAGTTTTTGATCCATTTGGTCTACAATTATGCGACCAGTATCGCTGGAAAGCCCTTGTTCACAGCTACCTCCACACCAATTTTGGGCCATTTTGAATGTCAGGCAGTGGAGAAACAGCCAGTCAAAGAAAGGGTTCCTAGTCTCCACTAGTCCACTTTAAGTCAATTGAGATTTTTTTTTGCTTTAAATGCTTGCAGTTTTTGATCCATTTGGTCTACAATTATGCAACCAGTATCTCTGGAAAGCCCTTGTTCACAGCTACCTCCACACCAATTTTGGGCCATTTTGACAAACAGGAGGAGGAGAAACAGCTGGTCAAAGATAGGGTTACTAGGCTCCTCTGGTCCCGCTTCCAAAAATGCACGAAAATACATTTTTCAGAGCTACTGCGAAACCAATTTTGGGCCATTTTGACTGTCAGGCAGTGGAGAAACAGCCAGTCAAAGAAAGGGTTCCTAGTCTCCTCCAGTCCACTTTAAGTCAATTGAGAATTTTTTTTGCTTTAAATGCTTGCAGTTTCTGATCCATTTGGTCTACAATTATGCGACCAGTATCGCTGGAAAGCCCTTGTTCACAGCTACCTCCTCACCAATTTTTAGCCATTTTGACTATCAGGCAGTGGAGAAACAGCCTGTCAAAGAAAGGGTTCCTAGTCTCCTCCAGTCCACTTTAAGTCAATTGAGATTTTTTTTTGCTTTAAATGCTTGCAGTTATTGATCCATTTGGTCTACAATTATGCGACCAGTATGGCTGGAAAGCACTTGATAAGAACTACTTCCACAAAAATTTTGGGACATTTTGACTATCAGGCAGTGGAGAAACAGCCAGTCAAAGAAATGGTTCCTAGTCTCCTCCAGTCCACTTTAAGTCAATTGAGATTATTCTTTGCTTTAAATGCTTGCAGTTTTTGATCCATTTGGTCTACAATTATGCGACCAGTATCGCTGGAAAGCCCTTGTTCACAGCTACCTCCACACCAATTTTGGGCCATTTTGACAAACAGGAGGAGGAGAAACAGCTGGTCAAAGATAGGGTTACTAGGCTCCTCTGGTCCCGCTTCCAAAAATGCACGAAAAGACCTTTTTCAGAGCTACCTTCACACCGATTTTGGGCCATTTTAACCACCATGCAGCGGAGAAATAGCCAATCAAAAGAAGGGTTCCATGGAGAAATATACAGTTAATGGATTCTTATGCTCCTCCGGTCCCACTTTAAGTCAATGGAGATTTTTTTTTTGCTTTAAATGCTTGCAGTTATTGATCCATTTGGTCTACAATTATGCGACCAGTATGGCTGGAAAGCACTTGATAAGAACTACTTCGACACAAATTTTGGGACATTTTGACTATCAGGCAGTGGAGAAACAGCCAGTCAAAGAAAGGGTTCCTAGTCTCCTCCAGTCCACTTTAATTCAATTGAGATTTTTTTTTGCTTTAAATGCTTGCAGTTTTTGATCCATTTGGTCTACAATTATGCGACCAGTATCGCTGGAAAGCCTTTGTTGGCAGCTACCTCCACACCAATTTTGGGCCATTTTGACAATCAGGAGGAGAAGAAACAGCTCGTCAAAGATAAGGTTCCTAGGCTCCTCTGGTCCCGCTTCCAAAAATGCACAAAAATACCTTTTTCAGAGCTACCTTCACACCGATTTTGGGCCATTTTAACCACAATGCAGCGGAGAAATAGCCAATCAAAAGAAGGGTTCCTTGGAGAAATATACAGTTAATGGATACTTATGCTCCTCTGGTCCCACTTTAAGTCAATGGAGATTTTTTTTTGCTTTAAATGCTTGCAGTTATTGATCCATTTGGTCTACAATTATGCGACCAGTATGGCTGGAAACACTTGATAAGAACTACTTCCACACAAATTTTGGGCCATTTTGACTATCAGGCAGTGGAGAAACAGCCTGTCAAAGAAAGGGTTCCTAGTCTTCTCCAGTCCACTGTAAGTCAATTGAGATTTTTTTTTGCTTTAAATGCTTGTAGTTTTTGATCCATTTGGTCTACAATTATGCGACCAGTATCGCTGGAAAGCCCTTGTTCATAGCTGCCTCCACACCAATTTCGGGCCATTTTTGACTGTCAGGCAGTGGAGAAACAGCCTGTCAAAGAAAGGGTTCCTAGTCTCCTCCAGTCCACTTTAAGTCAATTGAGATTTTTTTTTGCTTTAAATGCTTGCAGTTATTGATCCATTTGGTCTACAATTATGCGACCAGTATGGCTGGAAAGCACTTGATAAGAACTACTTCCACACAAATTTTGGGACATTTTGACTATCAGGCAGTGGAGAAACAGCCAGTCAAACAAAGGGTTCCTAGTCTAGTCCAGTCCACTTTAAGTCAATTGAGATTTTTTTTTGCTTTAAATGCTTGCAGTTATTGATCCATTTGGTCTACAATTATGCGACCAGTATGGCTGGAAAGCACTTGATAAGAACTACTTCGACACAAATTTTGGGACATTTTGACTATCAGGCAGTGGAGAAACAGCCAGCCAAAGAAAGGGTTCCTAGTCTCCTCCAGTCCACTTTAATTCAATTGAGATTTTTTTTTGCTTTAAATGCTTGCAGTTTTTGATCCATTTGGTCTACAATTATGCGACCAGTATCGCTGGAAAGCCTTTGTTGGCAGCTACCTCCACACCAATTTTGGGCCATTTTGACAATCAGGAGGAGAAGAAACAGCTGGTCAAAGATAAGGTTCCTAGGCTCCTCTGGTCCCGCTTCCAAAAATGCACGAAAAGACCTTTTTCAGAGCTACCTTCACACCGATTTTGGGCCATTTTAACCACAATGCAGCGGAGAAATAGCCAATCAAAAGAAGGGTTCCTTGGAGAAATATACAGTTAATGGATACTTATGCTCCTCTGGTCCCACTTTAAGTCAATGGAGATTTTTTTTTGCTTTAAATGCTTGCAGTTATTGATCCATTTGGTCTACAATTATGCGACCAGTATGGCTGGAAAGCACTTGATAAGAACTACTTCCACACAAATTTTGGGCCATTTTGACTATCAGGCAGTGGAGAAACAGCCTGTCAAAGAAAGGGATCCTAGTCTTCTCCAGTCCACTGTAAGTCAATTGAGATTTTTTTTGGCTTTAAATGCTTGTAGTTTTTGATCCATTTGGTCTACAATTATGCGACCAGTATCGCTGGAAAGCCCTTGTTCATAGCTGCCTCCACACCAATTTTGGGCCATTTTTGACTGTCAGGCAGTGGAGAAACAGCCAGTCAAAGAAAGGGTTCCTAGTCTCCTCCAGTCCACTTTAAGTCAATTGAGATTTTTTTTTGCTTTAAATGCTTGCAGTTTTTGATCCATTTGGTCTACAATTATGCGACCAGTATCGCTGGAAAGCCCTTGTTCACAGCTACCTCCAGACCAATTTTGGGCCATTTTGACAATCAGGAGGAGGATAAACAGCTGGTCAAAGATAGGGTTACTAGGCTCCTCTGGTCCCGCTTCCAAAAATGCACGAAAAGACCTTTTTCAGAGCTACCTTCACACCGATTTTGGGCCATTTTAACCACCATGCAGCGGAGAAATAGCCAATCAAAAGAAGGGTTCCATGGAGAAATATACAGTTAATGGATTCTTATGCTCCTCCGGTCCCACATTAAGTCAGTGGAGATTTTTTTTTGCTTTAAATGCTTGCAGTTATTGATCCATTTGGTCTACAATTATGCGACCAGTATGGCTGGAAAGCACTTGATAAGAACTACTTCCACACAAATTTTGGGACATTTTGACTGTCAGGCAGTGGAGAAACAGCCAGTCAAAGAAAGGGTTCCTAGTCTCCTCCAGTCCACTTTAAGTCAATTGAGATTTTTTTTTTTAAATGCTTGCAGTTATTGATCCATTTGGTCTACAATTATGCGACCAGTATGGCTGGAAAGCACTTACTAAGAACTACTGTGAAACCAATTTTGGGGCATTTTGACTGTCAGGCAGTGGAGAAACAGCCAGTCAAAGAAAGGGTTCCTAGTCTCCTCCAGTCCACTTTAAGTCAATTGAGATTTTTTTTTGCTTTAAATGCTTGCAGTTATTGATCCATTTGTTCTACTATTATGCGACCAGTATGGCTGTAAAGCACTTGATAAGAACTACTTCCACACAAATTTTGGGACATTTTGACTGTCAGGCAGTGGAGAAACAGCCAGTCAAAGAAACGGTTCCTAGTCTCCTCCAGTCCACTTTAAGTCAATTGAGATTTTTTTTTGCTTTAAATGCTTGTAGTTTTTGATCCATTTGGTCTACAATTATGCGACCAGTATCGCTGGAAAGCCCTTGTTCACAGCTACCTCCACACCAATTTTGGGCCATTTTGACTGTCAGGCAGTGGAGAAACATCCAGTCAAAGAAAGGGTTCCTAGTCTCCACTAGTCCACTTTAAGTCAATTGAGATTTTTTTTTGCTTTAAATGCTTGCAGTTTTTGATCCATTTGGTCTACAATTATGCGACCAGTATCGCTGGAAAGCCCTTGTTCACAGCTACCTCCACACCAATTTTGGGCCATTTTGACAAACAGGAGGAGGAGAAACAGCTGGTCAAAGATAGGGTTACTAGGCTCCTTTGGTCCCGCTTCCAAAAATGCACGAAAAGACCTTTTTCAGAGCTACCTTCACACCGATTTTGGGCCATTTTAACCACCATGCAGCGGAGAAATAGCCAATCAAAAGAAGGGTTCCATGGAGAAATATACAGTTAATGGATTCTTATGCTCCTCCGGTCCCACTTTAAGTCAATGGAGATTTTTTTTTTGCTTTAAATGCTTGCAGTTATTGATCCATTTGGTCTACAATTATGCGACCAGTATGGCTGGAAAGCACTTGATAAGAACTACTTCGACACAAATTTTGGGACATTTTGACTATCAGGCAGTGGAGAAACAGCCAGTCAAAGAAAGGGTTCCTAGTCTCCTCCAGTCCACTTTAATTCAATTGAGATTTTTTTTTGCTTTAAATGCTTGCAGTTTTTGATCCATTTGGTCTACAATTATGCGACCAGTATCGCTGGAAAGCCTTTGTTGGCAGCTACCTCCACACCAATTTTGGGCCATTTTGACAATCAGGAGGAGAAGAAACAGCTGGTCAAAGATAAGGTTCCTAGGCTCCTCTGGTCCCGCTTCCAAAAATGCACAAAAATACCTTTTTCAGAGCTACCTTCACACCGATTTTGGGCCATTTTAACCACAATGCAGCGGAGAAATAGCCAATCAAAAGAAGGGTTCCTTGGAGAAATATACAGTTAATGGATACTTATGCTCCTCTGGTCCCACTTTAAGTCAATGGAGATTTTTTTTTGCTTTAAATGCTTGCAGTTATTGATCCATTTGGTCTACAATTATGCGACCAGTATGGCTGGAAAGCACTTGATAAGAACTACTTCCACACAAATTTTGGGCCATTTTGACTATCAGGCAGTGGAGAAACAGCCTGTCAAAGAAAGGGTTCCTAGTCTCCTCCAGTCCACTTTAAGTCAATTGAGATTTTTTTTTGCTTTAAATGCTTGCAGTTATTGATCCATTTGGTCTACAATTATGCGACCAGTATGGCTGGAAAGCACTTGATAAGAACTACTTCCACACAAATTTTGGGACATTTTGACTATCAGGCAGTGGAGAAACAGCCAGTCAAAGAAATGGTTCCTAGTCTCCTCCAGTCCACTTTAAGTCAATTGAGATTTTTTTTTGCTTTAAATGCTTGCAGTTATTGATCCATTTGGTCTACAATTATGCGACCAGTATGGCTGGAAAGCACTTGATAAGAACTACTTCCACACAAATTTTGGGACATTTTGACTATCAGGCAGTGGAGAAACAGCCAGTCAAAGAAATGGTTCCTAGTCTCCTCCAGTCCACTTTAAGTCAATTGAGATTTTTTTTTGCTTTAAATGCTTGCAGTTTTTGATCCATTTGGTCTACAATTATGCGACCAGTATCGCTGGAAAGCCCTTGTTCACAGCTACCTCCACACCAATTTTGGGCCATTTTGACAAACAGGAGGAGGAGAAACAGCTGGTCAAAGATAGGGTTACTAGGCTCCTCTGGTCCCGCTTCCAAAAATGCACGAAAAGACCTTTTTCAGAGCTACCTTCACACCGATTTTGGGCCATTTTAACCACCATGCAGCGGAGAAATAGCCAATCAAAAGAAGGGTTCCATACAGAAATATACAGTTAATGGATTCTTATGCTCCTCCGGTCCCACTTTAAGTCAATGGAGATTTTTTTTTTGCTTTAAATGCTTGCAGTTATTGATCCATTTGGTCTACAATTATGCGACCAGTATGGCTGGAAAGCACTTGATAAGAACTACTTCCACACAAATTTTGGGACATTTTGACTATCAGGCAGTGGAGAAACAGCCAGCCAAAGAAAGGGTTCCTAGTCTCCTCCAGTCCACTTTAATTCAATTGAGATTTTTTTTTGCTTTAAATGCTTGCAGTTTTTGATCCATTTGGTCTACAATTATGCGACCAGTATCGCTGGAAAGCCTTTGTTGGCAGCTACCTCCACACCAATTTTGGGCCATTTTGACAATCAGGAGGTGAAGAAACAGCTGGTCAAAGATAAGGTTCCTAGGCTCCTCTGGTCCCGCTTCCAAAAATGCACGAAAAGACCTTTTTCAGAGCTACCTTCACACCGATTTTGGGCCATTTTAACCACAATGCAGCGGAGAAATAGCCAATCAAAAGAAGGGTTCCTTGGAGAAATATACAGTTAATGGATACTTATGCTCCTCTGGTCCCACTTTAAGTCAATGGAGATTTTTTTTTGCTTTAAATGCTTGCAGTTATTGATCCATTTGGTCTACAATTATGCGACCAGTATGGCTGGAAAGCACTTGATAAGAACTACTTCCACACAAATTTTGGGCCATTTTGACTATCAGGCAGTGGAGAAACAGCCTGTCAAAGAAAGGGTTCCTAGTCTTCTCCAGTCCACTGTAAGTCAATTGAGATTTTTTTTTGCTTTAAATGCTTGTAGTTTTTGATCCATTTGGTCTACAATTATGCGACCAGTATCGCTGGAAAGCCCTTGTTCACAGCTACCTCCACTCCAATTTTGGGCCATTTTGACAATCAGGAGGAGGATAAACAGCTGGTCAAAGATAGGGTTACTAGGCTCCTCTGGTCCCGCTTCCAAAAATGCACGAAAAGACCTTTTTCAGAGCTACCTTCACACCGATTTTGGGCCATTTTAACCACCATGCAGCGGAGAAATAGCCAATCAAAAGAAGGGTTCCATGGAGAAATATACAGTTAATGGATTCTTATGCTCCTCCGGTCCCACTTTAAGTCAGTGGAGATTTTTTTTTGCTTTAAATGCTTGCAGTTATTGATCCATTTGGTCTACAATTATGCGACCAGTATGGCTGGAAAGCACTTGATAAGAACTACTTCCACACAAATTTTGGGACATTTTGACTATCAGGCAGTGGAGAAACAGCCAGTCAAAGAAAGGGTTCCTAGGCTCCTCCAGTCCACTTTAACTAAATAAAGATTTTTTTTTTTAAATGCTTGCAGTTATTAATCCATTTGGTCTACAAATATGCGACCAGTATGGCTGGAAAGCACTTACTAAGAACTACTGCAAAACCAATTTTGGGCCATTTTGACTGTCAGGCAGTGGAGAAACAGCCAGTCAAAGAAAGGGTTCCTAGTCTCCTCCAGTCCACTTTAAGTCAATTGAGATTTTTTTTTGCTTTAAATGCTTGCAGTTATTGATCCATTTGTTCTACTATTATGCGACCAGTATGGCTGGAAAGCACTTGATAAGAACTACTTCCACACAAATTTTGGGACATTTTGACTGTCAGGCAGTGGAGAAACAGCCAGTCAAAGAAACGGTTCCTAGTCTCCTCCAGTCCACTTTAAGTCAATTGAGATTTTTTTTTGCTTTAAATGCTTGTAGTTTTTGATCCATTTGGTCTACAATTATGCGACCAGTATCGCTGGAAAGCCCTTGTTCACAGCTACCTCCACACCAATTTTGGGCCATTTTGAATGTCAGGCAGTGGAGAAACAGCCAGTCAAAGAAAGGGTTCCTAGTCTCCACTAGTCCACTTTAAGTCAATTGAGATTTTTTTTTGCTTTAAATGCTTGCAGTTTTTGATCCATTTGGTCTACAATTATGCAACCAGTATCTCTGGAAAGCCCTTGTTCACAGCTACCTCCACACCAATTTTGGGCCATTTTGACAAACAGGAGGAGGAGAAACAGCTGGTCAAAGATAGGGTTACTAGGCTCCTCTGGTCCCGCTTCCAAAAATGCACGAAAATACATTTTTCAGAGCTACTGCGAAACCAATTTTGGGCCATTTTGACTGTCAGGCAGTGGAGAAACAGCCAGTCAAAGAAAGGGTTCCTAGTCTCCTCCAGTCCACTTTAAGTCAATTGAGAATTTTTTTTGCTTTAAATGCTTGCAGTTTCTGATCCATTTGGTCTACAATTATGCGACCAGTATCGCTGGAAAGCCCTTGTTCACAGCTACCTCCTCACCAATTTTTAGCCATTTTGACTATCAGGCAGTGGAGAAACAGCCTGTCAAAGAAAGGGTTCCTAGTCTCCTCCAGTCCACTTTAAGTCAATTGAGATTTTTTTTTGCTTTAAATGCTTGCAGTTATTGATCCATTTGGTCTACAATTATGCGACCAGTATGGCTGGAAAGCACTTGATAAGAACTACTTCCACAAAAATTTTGGGACATTTTGACTATCAGGCAGTGGAGAAACAGCCAGTCAAAGAAATGGTTCCTAGTCTCCTCCAGTCCACTTTAAGTCAATTGAGATTATTCTTTGCTTTAAATGCTTGCAGTTTTTGATCCATTTGGTCTACAATTATGCGACCAGTATCGCTGGAAAGCCCTTGTTCACAGCTACCTCCACACCAATTTTGGGCCATTTTGACAAACAGGAGGAGGAGAAACAGCTGGTCAAAGATAGGGTTACTAGGCTCCTCTGGTCCCGCTTCCAAAAATGCACGAAAAGACCTTTTTCAGAGCTACCTTCACACCGATTTTGGGCCATTTTAACCACCATGCAGCGGAGAAATAGCCAATCAAAAGAAGGGTTCCATGGAGAAATATACAGTTAATGGATTCTTATGCTCCTCCGGTCCCACTTTAAGTCAATGGAGATTTTTTTTTTGCTTTAAATGCTTGCAGTTATTGATCCATTTGGTCTACAATTATGCGACCAGTATGGCTGGAAAGCACTTGATAAGAACTACTTCGACACAAATTTTGGGACATTTTGACTATCAGGCAGTGGAGAAACAGCCAGTCAAAGAAAGGGTTCCTAGTCTCCTCCAGTCCACTTTAATTCAATTGAGATTTTTTTTTGCTTTAAATGCTTGCAGTTTTTGATCCATTTGGTCTACAATTATGCGACCAGTATCGCTGGAAAGCCTTTGTTGGCAGCTACCTCCACACCAATTTTGGGCCATTTTGACAATCAGGAGGAGAAGAAACAGCTCGTCAAAGATAAGGTTCCTAGGCTCCTCTGGTCCCGCTTCCAAAAATGCACAAAAATACCTTTTTCAGAGCTACCTTCACACCGATTTTGGGCCATTTTAACCACAATGCAGCGGAGAAATAGCCAATCAAAAGAAGGGTTCCTTGGAGAAATATACAGTTAATGGATACTTATGCTCCTCTGGTCCCACTTTAAGTCAATGGAGATTTTTTTTTGCTTTAAATGCTTGCAGTTATTGATCCATTTGGTCTACAATTATGCGACCAGTATGGCTGGAAACACTTGATAAGAACTACTTCCACACAAATTTTGGGCCATTTTGACTATCAGGCAGTGGAGAAACAGCCTGTCAAAGAAAGGGTTCCTAGTCTTCTCCAGTCCACTGTAAGTCAATTGAGATTTTTTTTTGCTTTAAATGCTTGTAGTTTTTGATCCATTTGGTCTACAATTATGCGACCAGTATCGCTGGAAAGCCCTTGTTCATAGCTGCCTCCACACCAATTTCGGGCCATTTTTGACTGTCAGGCAGTGGAGAAACAGCCTGTCAAAGAAAGGGTTCCTAGTCTCCTCCAGTCCACTTTAAGTCAATTGAGATTTTTTTTTGCTTTAAATGCTTGCAGTTATTGATCCATTTGGTCTACAATTATGCGACCAGTATGGCTGGAAAGCACTTGATAAGAACTACTTCCACACAAATTTTGGGACATTTTGACTATCAGGCAGTGGAGAAACAGCCAGTCAAACAAAGGGTTCCTAGTCTAGTCCAGTCCACTTTAAGTCAATTGAGATTTTTTTTTGCTTTAAATGCTTGCAGTTATTGATCCATTTGGTCTACAATTATGCGACCAGTATGGCTGGAAAGCACTTGATAAGAACTACTTCGACACAAATTTTGGGACATTTTGACTATCAGGCAGTGGAGAAACAGCCAGCCAAAGAAAGGGTTCCTAGTCTCCTCCAGTCCACTTTAATTCAATTGAGATTTTTTTTTGCTTTAAATGCTTGCAGTTTTTGATCCATTTGGTCTACAATTATGCGACCAGTATCGCTGGAAAGCCTTTGTTGGCAGCTACCTCCACACCAATTTTGGGCCATTTTGACAATCAGGAGGAGAAGAAACAGCTGGTCAAAGATAAGGTTCCTAGGCTCCTCTGGTCCCGCTTCCAAAAATGCACGAAAAGACCTTTTTCAGAGCTACCTTCACACCGATTTTGGGCCATTTTAACCACAATGCAGCGGAGAAATAGCCAATCAAAAGAAGGGTTCCTTGGAGAAATATACAGTTAATGGATACTTATGCTCCTCTGGTCCCACTTTAAGTCAATGGAGATTTTTTTTTGCTTTAAATGCTTGCAGTTATTGATCCATTTGGTCTACAATTATGCGACCAGTATGGCTGGAAAGCACTTGATAAGAACTACTTCCACACAAATTTTGGGCCATTTTGACTATCAGGCAGTGGAGAAACAGCCTGTCAAAGAAAGGGATCCTAGTCTTCTCCAGTCCACTGTAAGTCAATTGAGATTTTTTTTGGCTTTAAATGCTTGTAGTTTTTGATCCATTTGGTCTACAATTATGCGACCAGTATCGCTGGAAAGCCCTTGTTCATAGCTGCCTCCACACCAATTTTGGGCCATTTTTGACTGTCAGGCAGTGGAGAAACAGCCAGTCAAAGAAAGGGTTCCTAGTCTCCTCCAGTCCACTTTAAGTCAATTGAGATTTTTTTTTGCTTTAAATGCTTGCAGTTTTTGATCCATTTGGTCTACAATTATGCGACCAGTATCGCTGGAAAGCCCTTGTTCACAGCTACCTCCAGACCAATTTTGGGCCATTTTGACAATCAGGAGGAGGATAAACAGCTGGTCAAAGATAGGGTTACTAGGCTCCTCTGGTCCCGCTTCCAAAAATGCACGAAAAGACCTTTTTCAGAGCTACCTTCACACCGATTTTGGGCCATTTTAACCACCATGCAGCGGAGAAATAGCCAATCAAAAGAAGGGTTCCATGGAGAAATATACAGTTAATGGATTCTTATGCTCCTCCGGTCCCACATTAAGTCAGTGGAGATTTTTTTTTGCTTTAAATGCTTGCAGTTATTGATCCATTTGGTCTACAATTATGCGACCAGTATGGCTGGAAAGCACTTGATAAGAACTACTTCCACACAAATTTTGGGACATTTTGACTGTCAGGCAGTGGAGAAACAGCCAGTCAAAGAAAGGGTTCCTAGTCTCCTCCAGTCCACTTTAAGTCAATTGAGATTTTTTTTTTTAAATGCTTGCAGTTATTGATCCATTTGGTCTACAATTATGCGACCAGTATGGCTGGAAAGCACTTACTAAGAACTACTGTGAAACCAATTTTGGGGCATTTTGACTGTCAGGCAGTGGAGAAACAGCCAGTCAAAGAAAGGGTTCCTAGTCTCCTCCAGTCCACTTTAAGTCAATTGAGATTTTTTTTTGCTTTAAATGCTTGCAGTTATTGATCCATTTGTTCTACTATTATGCGACCAGTATGGCTGTAAAGCACTTGATAAGAACTACTTCCACACAAATTTTGGGACATTTTGACTGTCAGGCAGTGGAGAAACAGCCAGTCAAAGAAACGGTTCCTAGTCTCCTCCAGTCCACTTTAAGTCAATTGAGATTTTTTTTTGCTTTAAATGCTTGTAGTTTTTGATCCATTTGGTCTACAATTATGCGACCAGTATCGCTGGAAAGCCCTTGTTCACAGCTACCTCCACACCAATTTTGGGCCATTTTGACTGTCAGGCAGTGGAGAAACATCCAGTCAAAGAAAGGGTTCCTAGTCTCCACTAGTCCACTTTAAGTCAATTGAGATTTTTTTTTGCTTTAAATGCTTGCAGTTTTTGATCCATTTGGTCTACAATTATGCGACCAGTATCGCTGGAAAGCCCTTGTTCACAGCTACCTCCACACCAATTTTGGGCCATTTTGACAAACAGGAGGAGGAGAAACAGCTGGTCAAAGATAGGGTTACTAGGCTCCTTTGGTCCCGCTTCCAAAAATGCACGAAAAGACCTTTTTCAGAGCTACCTTCACACCGATTTTGGGCCATTTTAACCACCATGCAGCGGAGAAATAGCCAATCAAAAGAAGGGTTCCATGGAGAAATATACAGTTAATGGATTCTTATGCTCCTCCGGTCCCACTTTAAGTCAATGGAGATTTTTTTTTTGCTTTAAATGCTTGCAGTTATTGATCCATTTGGTCTACAATTATGCGACCAGTATGGCTGGAAAGCACTTGATAAGAACTACTTCGACACAAATTTTGGGACATTTTGACTATCAGGCAGTGGAGAAACAGCCAGTCAAAGAAAGGGTTCCTAGTCTCCTCCAGTCCACTTTAATTCAATTGAGATTTTTTTTTGCTTTAAATGCTTGCAGTTTTTGATCCATTTGGTCTACAATTATGCGACCAGTATCGCTGGAAAGCCTTTGTTGGCAGCTACCTCCACACCAATTTTGGGCCATTTTGACAATCAGGAGGAGAAGAAACAGCTGGTCAAAGATAAGGTTCCTAGGCTCCTCTGGTCCCGCTTCCAAAAATGCACAAAAATACCTTTTTCAGAGCTACCTTCACACCGATTTTGGGCCATTTTAACCACAATGCAGCGGAGAAATAGCCAATCAAAAGAAGGGTTCCTTGGAGAAATATACAGTTAATGGATACTTATGCTCCTCTGGTCCCACTTTAAGTCAATGGAGATTTTTTTTTGCTTTAAATGCTTGCAGTTATTGATCCATTTGGTCTACAATTATGCGACCAGTATGGCTGGAAAGCACTTGATAAGAACTACTTCCACACAAATTTTGGGCCATTTTGACTATCAGGCAGTGGAGAAACAGCCTGTCAAAGAAAGGGTTCCTAGTCTCCTCCAGTCCACTTTAAGTCAATTGAGATTTTTTTTTGCTTTAAATGCTTGCAGTTATTGATCCATTTGGTCTACAATTATGCGACCAGTATGGCTGGAAAGCACTTGATAAGAACTACTTCCACACAAATTTTGGGACATTTTGACTATCAGGCAGTGGAGAAACAGCCAGTCAAAGAAATGGTTCCTAGTCTCCTCCAGTCCACTTTAAGTCAATTGAGATTTTTTTTTGCTTTAAATGCTTGCAGTTATTGATCCATTTGGTCTACAATTATGCGACCAGTATGGCTGGAAAGCACTTGATAAGAACTACTTCCACACAAATTTTGGGACATTTTGACTATCAGGCAGTGGAGAAACAGCCAGTCAAAGAAATGGTTCCTAGTCTCCTCCAGTCCACTTTAAGTCAATTGAGATTTTTTTTTGCTTTAAATGCTTGCAGTTTTTGATCCATTTGGTCTACAATTATGCGACCAGTATCGCTGGAAAGCCCTTGTTCACAGCTACCTCCACACCAATTTTGGGCCATTTTGACAAACAGGAGGAGGAGAAACAGCTGGTCAAAGATAGGGTTACTAGGCTCCTCTGGTCCCGCTTCCAAAAATGCACGAAAAGACCTTTTTCAGAGCTACCTTCACACCGATTTTGGGCCATTTTAACCACCATGCAGCGGAGAAATAGCCAATCAAAAGAAGGGTTCCATACAGAAATATACAGTTAATGGATTCTTATGCTCCTCCGGTCCCACTTTAAGTCAATGGAGATTTTTTTTTTGCTTTAAATGCTTGCAGTTATTGATCCATTTGGTCTACAATTATGCGACCAGTATGGCTGGAAAGCACTTGATAAGAACTACTTCCACACAAATTTTGGGACATTTTGACTATCAGGCAGTGGAGAAACAGCCAGCCAAAGAAAGGGTTCCTAGTCTCCTCCAGTCCACTTTAATTCAATTGAGATTTTTTTTTGCTTTAAATGCTTGCAGTTTTTGATCCATTTGGTCTACAATTATGCGACCAGTATCGCTGGAAAGCCTTTGTTGGCAGCTACCTCCACACCAATTTTGGGCCATTTTGACAATCAGGAGGTGAAGAAACAGCTGGTCAAAGATAAGGTTCCTAGGCTCCTCTGGTCCCGCTTCCAAAAATGCACGAAAAGACCTTTTTCAGAGCTACCTTCACACCGATTTTGGGCCATTTTAACCACAATGCAGCGGAGAAATAGCCAATCAAAAGAAGGGTTCCTTGGAGAAATATACAGTTAATGGATACTTATGCTCCTCTGGTCCCACTTTAAGTCAATGGAGATTTTTTTTTGCTTTAAATGCTTGCAGTTATTGATCCATTTGGTCTACAATTATGCGACCAGTATGGCTGGAAAGCACTTGATAAGAACTACTTCCACACAAATTTTGGGCCATTTTGACTATCAGGCAGTGGAGAAACAGCCTGTCAAAGAAAGGGTTCCTAGTCTTCTCCAGTCCACTGTAAGTCAATTGAGATTTTTTTTTGCTTTAAATGCTTGTAGTTTTTGATCCATTTGGTCTACAATTATGCGACCAGTATCGCTGGAAAGCCCTTGTTCACAGCTACCTCCACTCCAATTTTGGGCCATTTTGACAATCAGGAGGAGGATAAACAGCTGGTCAAAGATAGGGTTACTAGGCTCCTCTGGTCCCGCTTCCAAAAATGCACGAAAAGACCTTTTTCAGAGCTACCTTCACACCGATTTTGGGCCATTTTAACCACCATGCAGCGGAGAAATAGCCAATCAAAAGAAGGGTTCCATGGAGAAATATACAGTTAATGGATTCTTATGCTCCTCCGGTCCCACTTTAAGTCAGTGGAGATTTTTTTTTGCTTTAAATGCTTGCAGTTATTGATCCATTTGGTCTACAATTATGCGACCAGTATGGCTGGAAAGCACTTGATAAGAACTACTTCCACACAAATTTTGGGACATTTTGACTATCAGGCAGTGGAGAAACAGCCAGTCAAAGAAAGGGTTCCTAGGCTCCTCCAGTCCACTTTAACTAAATAAAGATTTTTTTTTTTAAATGCTTGCAGTTATTGATCCATTTGGTCTACAATTATGCGACCAGTATGGCTGGAAAGCACTTACTAAGAACTACTGCGAAACCAATTTTGGGGCATTTTGACTGTCAGGCAGTGGAGAAACAGCCAGTCAAAGAAAGGGTTCCTAGTCTCCTCCAGTCCACTTTAAGTCAATTGAGATTTTTTTTTGCTTTAAATGCTTGCAGTTATTGATCCATTTGTTCTACTATTATGCGACCAGTATGGCTGGAAAGCACTTGATAAGAACTACTTCCACACAAATTTTGGGACATTTTGACTGTCAGGCAGTGGAGAAACAGCCAGTCAAAGAAACGGTTCCTAGTCTCCTCCAGTCCACTTTAAGTCAATTGAGATTTTTTTTTGCTTTAAATGCTTGTAGTTTTTGATCCATTTGGTCTACAATTATGCGACCAGTATCACTGGAAAGCCCTTGTTCACAGCTACCTCCACACCAATTTTGGGCCATTTTGACTGTCAGGCAGTGGAGAAACAGCCAGTCAAAGAAAGGGTTCCTAGTCTCCACTAGTCCACTTTAAGTCAATTGAGATTTTTTTTTGCTTTAAATGCTTGCAGTTTTTGATCCATTTGGTCTACAATTATGCGACCAGTATCGCTGGAAAGCCCTTGTTCACAGCTACCTCCACACCAATTTTGGGCCATTTTGACAATCAGGAGGAGGAGAAACAGCTGGTCAAAGATAGGGTTACTAGGCTCCTCTGGTCCCGCTTCCAAAAATGCACGAAAAGACCTTTTTCAGAGCTTACTTCACACCGATTTTGGGCCATTTTAACCACCATGCAGCGGAGAAATAGCCAATCAAAAGAAGGGTTCCATGGAGAAATATACAGTTAATGGATTCTTATGCTCCTCCGGTCCCACTTTAAGTCAATGGAGATTTTTTTTTGCTTTAAATGCTTGCAGTTATTGATCCATTTGGTCTACAATTATGCGACCAGTATGGTTGGAAAGCACTTGATAAGAACTACTTCCACACAAATTTTGGGACATTTTGACTATCAGGCAGTGGAGAAACAGCCAGTCAAAGAAAGGGTTCCTAGTCTCCAATAGTCCACTTTAAGTCAATTGAGATTTTTTTTTTGCTTTATATGCTTGCAGTTTTTGATCCATTTGGTCTACAATTATGCGACCAGTATCGCTGGAAAGCCCTTGTTCACAGCTACCTCCACACCAATTTTTAGCCATTTTGCCTATCAGGCAGTGGAGAAACAGCCTGTCAAAGAAAGGGTTCCTAGTCTCCTCCAGTCCACTTTAAGTCAATTGAGATTTTTTTTTGCTTTAAATGCTTGCAGTTTTTGATCCATTTGGTCTACAATTATGCGACCAGTATCGCTGGAAAGCCCTTGTTCACAGCTACCTCCACACCAATTTTGGGCCATTTTGACAATCAGGAGGAGGATAAACAGCTGGTCAAAGTTAGGGTTACTAGGCTCCTCTGGTCCCGCTTCCAAAAATGCACGAAAAGACCTTTTTCAGAGCTACCTTCACACCGATTTTGGGCCATTTTAACCACCATGCAGCGGAGAAATAGCCAATCAAAAGAAGGGTTCCATGGAGAAATATACAGTTAATGGATTCTTATGCTCCTCCGGTCCCACTTTAAGTCAGTGGAGATTTTTTTTTGCTTTAAATGCTCTACAATTATGCGACCAGTATGGCTGGAAAGCACTTGATAAGAAACTACTTCCACACAAATTTTGGGGACATTTTGACTATCAGGCAGTGGAGAAAACAGCCAGTCAAAGAAAGGGTTCCTAGGCTCCTCCAGTCCACTTTAACTAAATAAAGATTTTTTTTTTTTTAAATGCTTGCAGTTATTGATCCATTTGGTCTACAATTATGCGACCAGTATGGCTGGAAAGCACTTACTAAGAACTACTGCGAAACCAATTTTGGGGCATTTTGACTGTCAGGCAGTGGAGAAAACAGCCAGTCAAAGAAAGGGTTCCTAGTCTCCCTCCAGTCCACTTTAAGTCAATTGAGATTTTTTTTTTGCTTTAAATGCTTGCAGTTATTGATCCATTTGTTCTACTATTATGCGACCAGTATGGCTGGAAAGCACTTGATAAGAACTACTTCCACACAAATTTTGGGACATTTTGACTGTCAGGCAGTGGAGAAAACAGCCAGTCAAAGAAACGGTTCCTAGTCTCCTCCATCCACTATAAGTCAATTGAGATTTTTTTTTTGCTTTAAATGCTTGTAGTTTTTTGATCCATTTGGTCTACAATTATGCGACCAGTATCGCTGGGAAAAGCCCTTGTTCCACAGCTACCTCCACACCAATTTTGGGCCATTTTTGACTGTCAGGCAGTGGAGAAACAGCCAGTCAAAGAAAGGGTTCCTAGTCTCCACTAGTCCACTTTAAGTCAATTGAGATTTTTTTTTTGCTTTAAATGCTTGCAGTTTTTTGATCCATTTGGTCTACATTTATGCGACCAGTATCGCTGGAAAGCCCTTGTTCACAGCTACCTCCACACCAATTTTGGGCCATTTTGACAATCAGGAGGAGGAGAAACAGCTGGTCAAAGATAGGGTTACTAGGCTCCTCTGGTCCCGCTTCCAAAAATGCACGGAAAAGACCTTTTTCAAAGCTTACTTCACACCGATTTTGGGCCATTTTAACCACCATGCAGCGGAGAAATAGCCAATCAAAAGAAGGGTTCCTTGGGAGAAATATACAGTTAATGGATACTTATGCTCCTCTGGTCCCACTTTAAGTCAATGGAGATTTTTTTTTTGCTTTAAATGCTTGCAGTTATTGATCCATTTGGTCTACAATTATGCGACCAGTATGGCTGGAAAGCACTTGATAAGAACTACTTCCACACAAATTTTGGGCCATTTTGGACTATCAGGCAGTGGAGAAACAGCCTGTCAAAGAAAGGGTTCCTAGTCTTCTCCAGTCCACTGTAAGTCAATTGAGATTTTTTTTTTGCTTTAAATGCTTGTAGTTTTTGATCCATTTGGTCTACAATTATGCGACCAGTATCGCTGGAAAGCCCTTGTTCATAGCTGCCTCCACACCAATTTCGGGCCATTTTTGACTGTCAGGCAGTGGAGAAACAGCCAGTCAAAGAAAGGGTTTCCTAGTCTCCTCCAGTCCACTTTAAGTCAATTGAGATTTTTTTTTGCTTTAAATGCTTGCAGTTTTTTGATCCATTTGGTCTACAATTATGCGACCAGTATCGCTGGAAAGCCCTTGTTCACAGCTACCTCCACACCAATTTTGGGCCATTTTGACAATCAGGAGGAGGATAAACAGCTGGTCAAAGATAGGGTTACTAGGCTCCTCTGGTCCCGCTTCCAAAAATGCACGAAAAGACCTTTTTCAGAGCTACCTTCACACCGATTTTGGGCCATTTTAAGCACCATGCAGCGGAGAAATAGCCAATCAAAAGAAGGGTTCCATGGAGAAATATACAGTTAATGGATTCTTATGCTCCTCCGGTCCCCACTTTAAGTCAGTGGAGATTTTTTTTTTTGCTTTAAATGCTTGCAGTTATTGATCCATTTGGTCTACAATTATGCGACCAGTATGGCTGGAAAGCACTTGATAAGAACTACTTCCACACAAATTTTGGGACATTTTGACTGTCAGGCAGTGGAGAAACAGCCAGTCAAAGAAAGGGTTTCCTAGGCTCCTCCAGTCCACTTTAACTAAATAAATATTTTTTTTTTTTAAATGCTTGCAGTTATTGATCCATTTGGTCTACAATTATGCGACCAGTATGGCTGGAAAGCACTTACTAAGAACTACTGCGAAACCAATTTTGGGGGCATTTTGACTGTCAGGCAGTGGAGAAAACAGCCAGTCAAAGAAAGGGTTCCTAGTCTCCTCCAGTCCACTTTAAGTCAATTGAGATTTTTTTTTGCTTTTAAATGCTTGCAGTTATTGATCCATTTGTTCTACTATTATGCGACCAGTATGGCTGGAAAGCACTTGATAAGAACTACTTCCACACAAATTTTTGGGACATTTTTGACTGTCAGGCAGTGGGAGAAACAGCCAGTCAAAGAAACGGTTTCCTAGTCTCCTCCAGTCCACTTTAAGTCAATTGAGATTTTTTTTTGCTTTAAATGCTTGTAGTTTTTGATCCATTTGGTCTACAATTATGCGACCAGTATCGCTGGAAAGCCCTTGTTCACAGCTACCTCCACACCAATTTTTGGGCCATTTTGGACTGTCAGGCAGTGGAGAAAACAGCCAGTCAAAGAAAGGGTTCCTAGTCTCCACTAGTCCACTTTAAGTCAATTGAGATTTTTTT